>CM053603.1:150993781-151023771 GCA_028646535.1 Procyon lotor
TGGAGGTTCCTCAAAAAGTTGAAAATAGAGCTACCCTACGACCCAGCAATTGCACTATTGGGTATTTACCCTAAAGATACAAACGCCATGATCCGAAGGGGCACATGCACCCAAATGTTTATAGCAGCAATGTCCACAATAGCCAAACTATGGAAAGCCCCTAGATGTCCATCAACAGATGAATGGATAAAGAAGATGTGGTATATATATACAGTGGAATATTATGCAGCCATCAAGAGAAACGAAATCTGGCCATTTGCAACGACGTGGATGGAACTGGAGGGTATTATGCTAAGCGAAATAAGTCAGTCAGAGAAAGACAAGTATCACATGATCTCTCTAATATGAAGAATTTGAGAGGCAAGGTGGGAGTTTGGGGGGGGAGAGAAATGAAACAGGAAGGGATGGGGAGGGAGACAAACCATAAGAGACTCCCAGACTCACAAAACGAACTAAGGGTGGCTGGGAGGCAGAGGGGTAGGGATGGGGTGGCCGGGTTGTGGACATTGGGGAGGGTATGTGCTATGGTAAGTGCTGTGAAATGTGTAAGCCTGACAATTCACAGACATGTACCCTGGGGCAAATAATACATTATATGTTAATTAAAAAAAATAAAATAAAATAAAAAAAATAAAAAACCAAACCAAACAAAACAAAATAGTAAAAACAAAAGACTACAGCTAACCTCATATGCCACTGTGGTAGGTGAGAAAAAAAAAAGACTTACTCGGATCTCATGTTCCTTATTCAACATCATGGTAGGGATCCTATGCTTTACCATATATTAAGAAAAAGAAAGAACAAGGCACAGATTGGAAAAGGAGAAATAACACTGCTCACCGATGTCATGATTGTCTACAAAGAAAATCCCAAATTTCTATAAAAAACTAAATTTAAAATTTAATTTTGGATTTTTTAGAATGAGTAATTAGAAATTAAATTTTTAAAAAGGTACTATTAGAAATAGCACTAAAAAAAGAGATTGATACTAAGGACATACAGCCCAACCTATAGGCTGAAAACTAGGATGAAAGCAATTAAGTAAGATCTAAATAAATGGAGAAATAATGCCATATTTATAGATTGAAGGATTCAATATTATTAATATGTTAATTATGTCAATTATTGATCCTAGCAAGTTACATGTATACATATATATGTGTAAGTGTTTATATATGTGTATGTGTATGTATGTGTGTATGTATGTATGTACATGCATATTTTTATTTTGTAGAGTTGACAACTGATTCTAAAATTTTCTGGAAAAGAAAATGAAGTAGAATGGTCACAAATTTTCAAAAAGAGGATTCTCAATACCTGTTCTTAAGAATTACTATAAATTTGCAATAGTGAAGTCAGTGTGGTGAGATACATTGGATATATTCTATAGTATAACTTGATAAAAATTGCTTACCGAATGTACTAACTAAAATAGATTTCAACCAACAATTGAGGGCTATATGAATTTATTTTCCTTTTGTCTCTTTTCTTTCTTTCCTTCTTTTCATCCTCTTCCCTCCCTCTTTCCATTCCTCCTTCCTTTTCTCTCTTGTTTTTATAATTTAAATTTAAACAAAGTTGAGTTTTCAGATTATTCCAGATCATAGTTTGGAATTAGAAAACATGGAATTGATGCCTGATTTCTTCACTCTGGCTATTTTTATTTGAAGATTACTTAAACCTTTTTCAAACTTTTTTTTTTCAGTTCTGAACTGGAGATATCAACATCTGCTTTTTGAGTTTAGTGTACACGTATGGAGAAAGAATTAGATTTTTTTGTTTTTATTAAAATTTAAATTATTTTGGTTGTTATAAAATAAGTTTATACACTTTAGTTTATGATAAAAACCTAATGAAACAAAAAACATGCAAGTAAAGCTGAGGCTACTTGCATAGTAAATAAAAAATAAAAAATACTTGAATCTCCAATTCACGGTCAGAAATAACTTTCTCTATCCTGCCAATGATTTTTTCCCTGATCAGTAGAGATTTTCAATGAAGCTATAATTCCTTACCATAGCATAGTATACCCCTGAGTGTAGAGACATTTTTTGCATTGGTTGGGGTCTAACTGAGACTTCACCACTATACATCTTCTCTCCTCTTTTTCTCTAATAAATAACTTGAGGAAAATAATGTGACTGCTGCATATTTACATATTTCTGACTGTTCCTCAAAGATTCCTTGGTTAGTGGTTCTAAAATTATTCATCGGTTGCATTCATATGAGCCATATTTTTCTCTTGTACAAGAGAAATTTCCTTAGTCTTACAGTAGTATGGCAGTTTTAGTATGATTACTATGATATTTTAGTCTGATATTAAAATCCATATATCACCATTTATCACTGATTCCTCAGTTACTCATTCCCCACATCATTTAGCCTATTTCAGTGATACTTTCTTCCACATTACAAAGCATATTTTCCATCACATGTCTTTTCATTTCCTTCCTCAGTTATCTGTTGAATTCTTAATCTGATTTGGACATTACGCTACCTGTGGTATAGCTTTGTTTCTCTTCTCACTTAATAGAAAGCTCTCATTGAATTTCATATTTTAGCTTGAAATCTACCCCTTTAAGTTCTCAGTAAATAATTTTTAATTTTTTTTTTTTGAAAGAAAGACAGAAACACAGAGGGAGGTAGAGGGAGAAGGAAAAAAGAATCTTAAGCAGACTTTATACCCAGCATGGAGCCTGAAATAGGACTCAATTCCACAACTCTGAGACCATCACTTGAGCTGAAATCAAGAGTCAGACACTTAACCAACTGAGCTATCCAGGCGTTCCAGTTCTCAATAATTTTTAAAATTTCCCATTTGATAATGCTTATTTGTAAATATTTTAAGGCTGTCAAATGTTGCTGTTTGCCTCTTTGTGTGGTTTTCTTTATATTTCCATTATTTATTAGACATACTACAGATCTTTCATTTAATGATAAATACACTAAGAAATATATCTGTTTTATTATACACTTTACAGATTTTTTTAAATTAATGTGTAGTGTATTATTTGTTTCAGGGGTCTGTGATTCATCAGTCTTAAAAATTCACAGCGCTCTGTAAACACCCTGATGGATAAAATTGGCTTCCCTAGGTTTTTTTTTTTTTTTACTTTTGCAAAGTTTTAAATGTTAACATACAATTGGTGTTTAGTGAATCTTAAAAGAGTCACTGATAAATTGATGTAAGTTTTTAGTCACTAAAAAAAATCAATGAGTGCATTTTAGAAAACATTTCTGTGGAACATCTATTCATCAAATCATGCTTATTTTTCTCTTGGTAGTGCAAATTGTAAATGTTTTTCTACTATTAGCATACATACCTGCACAGTATCCCTCATGAGTTTTCTTTGCTACAGCCTTTTCCCCAAATCTGTCATTATGCTGGCATTGTGCATTTTAATGCATAATGCGAAACCTGCATGAATTGTGAATAGTGGCATAATGTATTCTGCAGGGTGATAAGTTATGTTTCATGTAATGTCAGTTCCTCTCTCTGAATTTACTCTGTTCTCAGTAGATGTGTTTCAAATTAATAGAGCATTAGTCCCTAATCAAGGAAGTATTTAGGAATACATTTTTAATTAAAATGAACTATGGGGAGGAATAAATAGCATTAGACTTTTTGTGTTAATTTGACATAATACATTACTCATGTATCTTTGTGCATTATTAAAGATTAGTGTTGCTGGTGTGGCTGTAAACCCAATATAAAAATTAAGGCAAATGGAAGGAAGCAGAATTAATAGGACATGTTTTTTAAAAAGCTCAAAATCACAGAGGCTGTGATGTAAACCAAATCATAGCATATATACTTGAAAGGATCTAAAGCAATTACATAATCAAGCCATCGACTTGCTTACAAGTAAAGAACAGTACAAGGCAGATACGCTGCCTGTTTTTAATTAGAGACTATGTGATCTCCCTTTGTGGCATCATCTTTGCCATCAGGAAGTTCTTTTACAAGACAGCTTTGATGAACAATAATGTAGTTTTTTTGTTTGTTTGTTAAAATATATTCATTTGTAGAACTCCGAAAAATATACCTTGCATTTTAAGCATGAAATATAAAAGCCCCCCCAACCAAGTTCTAGCCCTAAAGATTTCACAGTTAACTTTTAGACATTAGCAGAAATTCAGAATATGTGAAAAACAAACAAAAGACTCAAATCTACCGGATACTGTGGAAAGACACCATCTTATTTTCTTGCAAGATATGTGAATTAATAGTAAAGATATTATACATTTTCAGTAATTAAGTCTGTAGTCTTTTTTATCTTAATATTATAGAAAGAAAATAATTGCTCAATATGAAAATATTGTTGGAATTGAGATTGTTCCCCTGATGCTGATTTTTTTAGAAGACAAAGCTATATGAAATTTGCAATCCACATATGCTAGGGCATGAGTGGTAACTTCTTTAGCAACCATTTCTAGGGTGGTGTACAGAGGGTTACTTATGGTCTGACATGGTGGTTAACAATTGGAAATTTACTTTCAAAAGGAAAGAGTCCCCTTCTCCCAAAACATGTAAAATCTTTCCCCTGTATGTAGCAGCCCATAGTCAGTCTTTGATGAGGCTCAGATTCAGAAGTCCCAAAGGTAGGAGCGGGAGAACTACTGCCGAAGAAAGATAATGTAATCAGCACACTCCACTTACAAGTTCAGAAAATCAAAGCCCAGATTAAATTAGCAAAGAGTAAGACCTGCTGGTTATATGTTCTATAGACCTTGAAGCAAAAATGGGACAGCTCTGAACAGACCGGTCAGAAGAGGATACAACTGGAAATACATTATTTTCTGATTCACATCAAGTAAGGGTTACCATCAAGGGTTTGTGTGCAGGATCCAGATAGATGATAAAATCTATTACATACAGAGATGAACCATGAGAGACTATGGACTATGAGCAACAAACTGAGGGTTTTGGAGGGGAGGAGGGTGGGTGTTGGGCAAGCCTGGTGGTGGGTATTGAGGAGGGCACGTATTGCATGGAGCACTGGGTGTGGTGCAGGAACAATCAATCTTGTAACACTGAAAAAAAATAAATAAAAAAAATAGAGTGAAAAAAATGAAAAATAATAAAAAAATCTATTATATAATTCATTTTACACAAATAAATACAATATGTCATTTAGATTCTCATTATAGAACTTGGGTCTTCAGAGGTTTTACAACGTTTTTTATTGTATTCATAATAAAAAAATCCTATCTGTATTTTTTTTTTTTTAAGTACATGACCCTGAGATCAAGACCTGAGATGAAATCAAGAGTTGGAAGCTTAACTGACTGAGGCACCTAAGTGTTCCCTATCCATATTGTTCGATATAGCTATCTGGATGGGGTATATATAAAATAAAATATTTTAGTTATATGGGAATAAAGCTAGAGAAACAATGCCTCATCCCCAATTTGACTTTAAGCACATTTTTTAAAAACGATTTTATTTTTTTGAGAGAGAGAAAGAGAGAAAGAGCAAGCAGGAGCAGGGGGAGGGGCAGAGGGAGAGAGAGAAGCAGACTCCCCAGTAGGCAGGAAATCTGACATGGGGGTTTATCTTAGGACCCTGGGATCATGACCTGAGCAGAACACTTAACCAACTGAGCCACCCAGGTGCCCCTGAAAAACCCAGGTGTTTTTCTATCTCATATGTTAGCTTTTCTCATATGACCTCAAATGTGATTATGGTTCAGATTAGAGAAGCTGAAAAAAATTTTCAACAATTTCAATTAATGGGTGAATTTAAGCAAACTATTTTCTCCAAATTTCACATGGCTCAGCCATAAAATGGAAACAATTGTTACTCAAAGGAGTTTTGTGAGATAAAAAGATACAACAAACATTATTACATCTAGATCAATGCCTAGCACATATCAGCCATTCAGATAGCTAAATGTGAAAAATTGTACATAATAGATGGTCCTCTTTTTATAATGTAATCTTTCACAACTTTCTTCCTAGCACTCATTATTGTAATTTATTTGTGATTTTTTTTGTAAGTGAATGATAACTCTGCCATCCTGTACTGAAGGCATGATCAACAGACACAATTTGCTTGAATACCAACCCAGGAAAGCCATTTGGGATTTTATTACAAGAAACAAATGCCTCAAGATATCTGTGTTCAGAAGTTACTACATTAATTTGGAAAGCCAAAACAAACCACTGTGTACTATTAAGTGCATAAACAGACTTTTAAGTGTAAAAATGCCTCTACTTATCAAATTTGGAGAGAAGTTGCTGTTGTGCATGTAGAACTTGGAGTTAATTATGTCTGTGATTCAATTTCACTGTTAAAAAGGAGAATGTCATCTTGGGCTTTAGTATTTACATCTGTGCTCTGCAAGAAAAAGCACATAATGAGTAAGGATTAATCATTCCTTGAAAATCTGAAAGCTCAAAGGGGAAAATAAATGTGCAAAAAGAAGTGATATTTGGAAACTATTTGAAAATAAGTAACTTCATAGAGTGGATGAACTCATCTTGAAAGTGACCATTTCTCGGATTTCTTTGTACTCTGATATTGCTCTGGATACTGGCAACAGCAAAACTACACCAGGAACTCCTCACCCTTCATCAAAGATTTCTGCTGTGAAGCCTTCGCTGGAATACCATTTGGGGTCACTATAAATGGATTCGAACAAATGAAAGTATCTTTGGTGCAGTCGTCTTTAGGTAAGAAACAAAAGATGCAAGAATTACACAGAGCATATGTCAATATATAGTTTTTCCCCATTATCTGAAGGTAGAGCAGTCCTACCAAAGATTTTATAAGCCAAAATGGTAGGCGTAAAGCAAAGAAGCAGTTACTGTTGTTTTATATGGAAATTTTTTTGACCCAAAAAATAACCTCTTAGGTTTTTCTGATACAGCTTGCTAACAGATGCACAAAATAAATTGAGATAAAGCACGTTACTCACAGCTGTGGCAGCTTGATGCTGAGCTGCTGAGTGTAGTTCCTGGGGAAGGAGCTTGGCAATGCTCCTCTTGCTGATGGGGGTGCATGCTGCCTCTACAAGGACCTGCCTGCAAACCAAATGCCGAATGCTACTTTCACTTTTTGCCTTTTTCCCATCAAAGCAAAAGTCCTATCTGGATTTCTTTTGGTTAGCAAAAACATACTAATGTAGGTCTTTTTAAAAGCAGAGTGGTGGAGCGCCTGGGTGGCTCAGTGGGTTGAAGACTCTGCCTTCAGCTTAGGTCGTGGTCTCGGGGTACTGGGATCAAGCCCTGCAAGGGGCTCTCTGCTCAGCGGGGAGCCTGCTTCCCCCTCTCTCTCTGCCAGCTTCTCTGCTTACTTGTGATCTCTCTCTCCATCAAATAAAAAAAAAAATAAAAGCAGAGTGGTGTAACATATACTTTAGAAAAGCGAGGATACCTGTATGACTCTACATATATTTTTTTTCTTTTTTACACATATATTTGAGTATATTTATTTATTTATTTTAAAAGAGTTTATTTATTTATTTAATTTTTTAGAGAGAGAAGGCCTGAGTGGGGAAGGGAGGGGCAAAAGGGGAGGGAGGGGGCGGGGGGAAGAATGTTAAGCAGACCCTGTGCTGGGCACAGAGCCCCATGTGGGGCAGTTCTCACTATCTTGAGATCATGATCTGAGTTGAAACCAAGAGTCAGATGCTCAACCCACTGAGCCACCCAGTCGCCTTTATTTGTGTATATTTATTGTATTAAAATTTAAGATATTTTAATTATATACTGAATTAACATATTTAATAAATATAGTTAATTATATTTGATAAATATGTTCAAAATTACTGTATTTTGTCATATAAAATATATGATACTTATATATTATGTATGTATTGTATATATCTATATTTTTATATAGCATATTTTTTTCAGTTTGTCTTTCTTTTTTCAGTTCCTCAGCTATAATAAAAGGCAGGCAATTTGAAAGCATTTTATTTATGCTCAGGTAATGAGAAAGGTAGAAAAGAAATAAAATGGGAAACAAATTGCTCTTATAGTCAAAAATTTAAGTACCAGCCTCACTATTGCCAGGAAATTAGAGGAAATATATCTGGAACTTAAAGATATTAAGCAACTGGCTGTTTCTTTACTGATAACAGTCCCAAAAGTCTGTTACCATCAGCGACAAAATACCTCAAAATGTGTGTACACGTGAGGTAGGTTGGTTCAGTGTTGAGGACGGGTGTTAAGTGGTGATTTGTTAAGGTAGCTATCACCTTCGTTTACCATCAAATTCACAACAAGCTGTGCAGAGGACAAACCCAAGGTCAAGAAAACGGTGAATAGAATCACGCGTGCCTCCCTCGTTCATCCCAGGGACATCCTCGTTCATCCACCAGTGATTCTGGAGGCTCGGGGCTGTGCTGGTTGTGAGGAATCCATCAGGACCGAGAAATCCCAAACCGGAAGTTCACCTTACTGCAACAAAGGGAAATTCTTGCTGTGCCGCAGTTATGGACAGTACAGCTGCCTTCTGTTCCTCTCCTTGAAACCCGCCCTACTAGAGGCTTCAGTGCAGCTGGCCTGGCCAGCGCCTACCACCAGGTAAAAGCAAGCAGGATGCTATTTCCTCACCGAATATCACAATTTTCTTTGACTCCTTTCTCCTATAAACTTGTCCTCTCCCTCTGTTTGGAGATATTGAAAAATTCTATGTTGAATTTTTTATGAGACTTTATTTTTTACCGTAATATAAATTTATATGAGTCATATTAGGATAAGTTGCGACTAAAATATTTTTTCTAATAGGTACTATGGATAGTAAAATAAATTCTAAAATATATTCCTTAGCTGATTAGTATCTCAAAATTTTTTCAATGGTAGAAACACCAAATTTCACCAAATGCAAATTACTGCTATGTATCTTAGTTTTTAAACTCAATCAAGACTTCTGGCTTCTTCAGAAAGCTAAAAAGAACATTGCTCCCATTCTTCCAACAAAGAGCTGAGAATGCAGGACCCCCCAAATGATCCCAGGTCCATGAAAATACAGTTGCTGCAAGGAGAAAAGGGGCACAGTACTGCTTACCTGGGCAGATTTTGCCAAGCACCATATGAGCTGGTAAGAAGAATTCAGCTAAATGTTAACAAATTGCTAGAGGGTGTGTGTGGACTAAATGAGAATTTAGAACTCCTAGGATTAAGAAGTACAAACTTCCAGTTATAAATAAGTCACAGGGATGAAATGCACAGCATAGGGAATAGAGTCAATAATATTATAATCATTTTATATGGTGACAAATGATAACTGCCTTTATCACGGTGAGCAAGTCATAATGTAGAGAATTGTTGAGTCACTATGTTGTACAACTGACACTAATATGTGTCAACTGTACTGCAATTTTAAAAAAGCAAAATGAATGAATGAATGAATGCAATTTGCCTTCTTCCCACCAAAAAAAAAAAAAAGGAAACCATAGTAGCTAACAACACAAAGTGTATCAACTGTTGCTCAAGGGTTCTTGTCCAAGTACCTAGCCAGGTGCTCCTAAGAAACATTTGAGTAGACCAGAAGTCCTGAGACGGCATAGAGCTGGGGGGACAGGAGTAGGAGGCTGTTGCTGGCAAGGCACAAAGCCTACCGGAATCCATCTACCCCTTGGGAAAGAAAGCCCTACTATGCTACAGGAAAGGCAGCAAAGATTGCCATCTGTGTGGCCTGGGTAAAAAACGACTGCAGCTGGGAGAAGGAGACAGAAAAACATTCTCTGGAGAGGGTGCTAGGGGGTATGAATACATCCTGGACAATTAAGGGTTGGGAGAAGGAAAATCACTGAGAATTCTTCACCCCTAAAACCCAGACAGTACCTGCTTCAGACTGAGGTTAAATCAGGTCAGCAGAGAATTTCCTCTCCCCCTGAACCCCACCATGTGGCCAATAAATGCTGAATAATAACTAACAGTGCTCTAGTTTGGGGAGAGGGACAGGAGAAAGGAGGCACCCTGCCAAGTAAGAGTCTGACACTGAGTGTGAAGCAACATTGACAAAAATTCTTTGGTAACACAGTTTCCACCCAATATACAAACTAGAGAAATTTGAAAACTGTAGTACACTGAGGGCAAACATAATAATAATAATAATACCCAAACTGACTAGATTAACACAAGCCCCACGCTAAAGGCCTGGTAGAGAATATGCACGCCATTTCCAGGCATAAATCTCGTTACTTCAGTGGCTACTGTCTTACACAACAATGTGGATGAATCTCAAATGCTTTATGCTGAGTGAAAGAACTAAACCTAACAGGCTAGATACTGTATGATTCCATTTGTATCCCATCTAGAAATGGCAAAACTATAAAGAAAGCGAATTAATCAATGGTTACCAGGACCTGGAGTTTGAGGAGGGGAGGGGATATGGGTTAATTTGTTCTACATCTTGATTGTATTGTTGTTTTTACAGCTGTATATATTTGCCAAAACTTGTAAGCTTGTACACTAAAAAGTGCAAAATTATACTCTAAAAAAATACTTGGAAGTAAGAAGATACATTACAGACTTAAGAACAGACTTCTGATTTTGAAAAATAGAAATGTTATAGTAAATGTACATGTAATTTTGAGATAGATCTTTATTTCAGAATGTCAGTATGTGGAGAATAAATGGTAATTTTTGGAAAAGAGAATATATGGGGTGGTATCCTTTTAGGAAAATCACAAAGTACATTAGCATGTTAATGACTCTGATTGTACAAAGAAAAACTGGAATATCTTTTTGTAGGTATACACTTATTTTTTTTTTTTTTTGTAGGTATACACTTTTAAAGGCAATACCTTTTCATGGAACCAGATTTGGAACTTCGAAGAATTATTGGTGTATGTTGGCTAAGATTTTCAAATAAGCCATTTTAGAGAAATGCAATTTATTTATACAGATTATCATTAAGGAGAAATAATATAGGCTCCACCCCCAACCCCACCCCTGCACCTTGTCCAATGGGTAGTCGAGTTGGGAGAATTGACCAGCGGAAATTTCTTCTTTCATTGTTAATACTGTGATAACTATGTGAAAAGTAGCCCCTGTTCCCCTGTAGCTGTATCTCAGAAAGCTGTGCTAATGAAAGACCCAGTTGGAAATAGCAAACAATCAATGCCAGGCAGGGCTGGATACATAAATTGCAGGGTCCCCTGTAAAAAATGAAAACATGGGGTGTTTGACAAGAAAGAAAGAAAAAGTGTCCTCAAAAGTACAGGAATATAAAACTTGCCCTCTTTTCCATAGTCTCTCTGTTTTGCTTTGTTAGTGTTTTTTAATTTGCTACTTAATGGCCTTTCCTTCGGGACACGATACCCTCCTGGCGAATGCCAATCCTTATACATGTCTCTGGACTTGCACTCCTGACCCCACGTAGGCATAGTCACGCAATAAGGGAATCTATTTCTCCTTCTCATGGCCAGCCACCCCAACCCGCAGAGGTTGGGCAGCCTCCAAGGAATTGCAACCTTCGACACAGAACACCTTGGTTCCTAGTTTGACAACAGGCAGGAGTTACCTGTGTAACATGCCGTGGTTCTGCTAACCATAGGTAGAGATGGCCACGGCCACGCCCAGCAGGGACAGATCCCACCTTACCCCGTAGCCTCCTGTGTTGTTAAACACACAGATTCCCTGCTTCACTCATGGAGATTCTGGTCCACTAGGTCTTTACTGACGCTCAGAAATCTTCATGTTTGAGAGGCTGTGCAAATGAGGGGCACTTGGGTGGCTTAGTCAGTTGAGCCTCCAGCTCTTTGATCTTAGCTTGGGTATTGAGTTAGGTTTGTGAGTTTAAGCCCCACGTTGGGCTCCATACTGAGTGTGAAGCAACCGTAAAAAAAAAAAAAAAAAAAAAGGAAGCAGTACAAATGATTTGGATGGGCAGCCACATTTGGGAGTAAGATACTACACTTGCGAATTTGAGAACTAGAGGCTGGTACAAGGGTGCATTTGGAGAAGGTCTGATTACATTAAAATGACATCTGAGATGAGAGTATATTCTGAATCTTTATTTGGGAGCCGAATTCAGCTGAGATCAGCCATTTTAAAAATGTAAAAAATCTTGGGGCGCCTGGGTGGTTCAGTCGTTAAGTGTCTGCCTTTGGCTCAGGTCATGATCCCAGCGTCCTGGGATCGAGCCCCGCATTGGGCTCCCTGCTCGGCAGGAAGCCTGCTTCTCCCACTACCATTCCCTCTGCTTGTGTTCCCTCTCTCACTGTGTTTCTCTCTGTCAAATAAATAAAATCTTAAAAAAAATGTAAAAAATCTTCACACTTTACTGCCTGTAAGAGATTAAGAATTGGAAAGGGAGTAAGAGAATATTTAATTTGTTGTCAGAGAAGTACCTTAAAGGTGAAGTCACATAAATGCTACTTAGAAGCAAAATAATCTCATAAGAAGAGAGAAATATTAGCAAACTTTCTAACGTGGAAGAAGCAGATGGGTCTGTTCACTTGAACTGTTCAAAAAATAAATATATGTTTTAGTATCTGTATGAAACAATATTATTTCCAAAGTAACCAAACAAGCAAAACACTGAACATTCTCACCCACTGTTGTTCTGATTAATTCAGCATCATTATCTATAGGTAATTAAACAGTTTTATAATTTTTTAAGGATTTTATTTATTAGACAGAGAGAGAGATCACAAGTAGGCAGAGAGGCAGGCAGAGAGAGAGGGGGAAGCAGGCTCCCCGCTGAGCAGAGTCTGATGCGGGGCTGGATCCCAGGATCCTGAGATCATGACCTGAGCCGAAGGCAGAGGCTTTAACCCTGAGCCACCAGGCGCCCCTCAACAGTTTTATAATTAAACAAGGAATAGTTCTTTAAAATGTTCAAAGTTTTCCAGAGAGAAAATAATTTCTTAAACTTTTAGACTTGTTTGAAGGTAGTAAAATTGTGATAACCTGTTAATGCCAAGTAACTTGTGCACACATGTAAGTGGCATCCTTTGTGTTTAATCAAACTCTACTTCAGTTCTTCCTTCATACATCTCTAAGTAGCATCTCTCCAAACAATATGATCTTGCTGCTACCTTTCTGTAAATATTTCAGGGACTTTCTAGTGCCTTCAACAAAATTGTCAGTTGCTGAGCATGGCATAGAAGGACTTGAGCATTTGGCTGTTTCCTTTTCCAGGATGTTCTGCTCCATCAGTTCTGTAGAGCTTCCAGGCTCTCTGGACTGCTTGCTTTCCTATAAGTTGCTTGGTGCCTCCACCAGGAAATTAATATGTTTTTATTTTTTGAGCATGCACTTAAATGTTATTTCTTTAGGAGAGCCTTCTCTGGCTGGTTGTAGGCTGCACTAGATGCCCTTTTAGAAAAAGAGAAGCGGTGGGAGAGTGAGAAGCGGCGTAGTAAGAGGAACCCAAGACGGGTGTCTGGAACACTCCTTCTAATCCTGGTGTTGTGACTGTTTTGTCTCTGACCTTAAAAATACCACTTCATCTTCTCTGTTTTGGTTATATCTTTGATAAAATGAGAAGGATGGACCAGATGGCCTGTAAGTTACATTATAATTCTTATGATGTTGCTTCTGTGGAGTTAAGAGTGAGGATGAAAAAAAATGAAAGTGAAGACAACATGCTATTGGGTAGCAAAATAGAGTTTCAGGCTTCTTTGGACTTTTTTTTTTTTAAAGTAGACTCCACGCCCAGCATGGAGTCCAACGTAGGGTTCAAACTCACGACCCGGAGATCAGGACCTAAACTTAGATCAAGAGTCAGATGCTTAATGACCCAGCTCACCCAGGCACACACACACACCCCCCCCCCGGCTTTGGATTTTTTTTTTTTAAAGAGTTTTTATTTATTTGACAGAGAGAAACACAGCGAGAGAGGGAACACAAGCAGAGGGAATGGTAGTGGGAGAAGCAGGCTTCCTGCCGACCAGGGAGCCCGATGCGGGGCTCGATTCCAGGACTCTGGGATCATGACCTGAGCCGAAGGCAGACGCTTAACAACTGAGCCACCCAGGCGTCCCTGGATTTTTTTTTTTTTTTTTTAAGATTTTATTTGTTTGACAGAGAGAAACACAGTGAGAGAGGGAACACAAGCAGAGGGAATGATAGCGGGAGAAGCAGGCTTCCCGCAGAGCAAGGAGCCCGATGGGATCCCAGGACCCTGGGATCCTGACCTGAGCCTAAGGCAGACACTTAACGACTGAGCCACCCAGGCGCCCCCACTTTGGATTTTCTTAAGAGACCAGGGATAGAGAAGAGGTGAAGGAATGTACCAGTAGTAAGGCTATGTTGAAAGAAGTTGTTGAGAAATTGGAAGCTATCCAACAAGAGTAATCCTAACTTGACTCATCACAAAATGTTTGTGATTTAAAGAAAAGAGAGGAAGAATGGTAGCACATACTGAATGATATTGAGAATGGAAGGTGGTAGAGATAGAAGAAAATCAGAGATAATTTGAACGGCAGCAATGTATTCATGTACCAAATATTTACTGAGCACCCACCAAGTAGGATGTTCTGTTCTAGGCTACAGGGGCTGCAGCAGTGAAGTGAACAGGCAAGTGAACCTTGAACTCTCCCCTTATGGAGCATCGTTAAGAGTTTCAACCAGTAGTATTAGTTATGCAGCATGAATTTCTGGAAGGCCCAATTGATTTAGATTATGCTTTGCTCGAACAATGCTTAGCAGCTGGCTATTGGGGAAGAAGAGGCCAGTGGTGTTTTCTAATGATTCGGTGAAGGAATGGTCAGTTCAAAGATGAGGCATTTTAGTATGGTTGTCAGTTTTATTTAAAATTCGGACCTAGTTACTTGGAAAGACAGAGGAAGCCTAAATATAAGAAGTCAGAGATTGGGGTCAAGATGAGAGTGAAGAGTAATATTTTCTAGTTATGATATTGATTTAGAAATGACTCAGATTTATGATTTTAAGCAAGCTAAGCGTAACAAAAATACATAATACCCAAGGCAAGAGGCCAGCATTCAAAAAGCAATGATATTATAGCTAAATGAAAATTATTAACTCCAGTTGTACACTTGATTACTCTTGAGCAGTTTCAATTGATTTGAGTAAGACTCTCATGTGAGAAATCTGAGATTTTATCCTGCATTTTTGGCTCAGCTTAGAATCCTCACACAGACACTGAAGTGTAAGTCCAAGGGATTAGACAACATTGCACGAGATATTTTTTGAATTGTTGGTTTCCTTAGGTCTATAAAACAATTCTCAATGGTTTGAGGAGAAAAACAAAGAAAAAGTAATTTGGAAATAGAATGTACTAACTTAAAAAAATAGTAGATGAAGGAGAAGTATCTTTAAACATGTAATCTCTTGAATGTCAGTTGTTAAGCCCTTTGAAAGAAAAATCAAGTGCAGCAGAGCTCCCAGGATTTATCAGTGCATTTAAAAGCATGAAGTGACAATTTATATTAATTCGTTGTTGGACTTAATCCTGAGAGATGGATATTGTTAGGTACCCAAAATGATAATGATTTATGAGGTGAAAAAGAAAGCAAAAAGGATATAACTAACACTTGATTAGTTTTTGCAAAAGGAAATTAGTTTTTATTTTATTATTTTATTTTTTATAGGAAATTACCTTTAGTGAAATACAAATTATAATACAGAAAAAAATCATGCCAATGATATATCTTTTTCAGTTAAAAAATCAATTTGCTGTATATTTGTGATTCTATAAATTTTTACTAAAAGTAATTCTCAGTTTTTCTTTTTTCTTTTTCTTTGTTAAAAGGGTTACTGGACATCAAGTTGGAGCATCAGTGACTTGATTAAAACTAGACCAGGGGTTATCGTAAAAGGAAATAATTGATTATTCCTTGTGAAATGATGGCATATTTTAATGTATGCAAAGCAGTGTTATGGACAGGATATCCTATACATGAATATAAGTATTTGCTTTTGTGGAAACTGGAAAATTGAGGCAATATCTAATTCGTCATGACAAGAGTGACTGATACATGTGGCTTGGCATCCAAGCAAAGCAGAGGCTTCACTGAATACTTGAATTGGTGCACAGAATCACTAAATGGCAGGGAGTCCTGTTGGAACAAAGGCTCTGCTGCTGAAAACTATGAAATTATTTTGAGTTGCATGCAATAAGATTTCTCAAAGATATTTTATTAGTAAATTCAATTTTGTTCTTGTGATTATTTAAAGGCAAAAATAAAATACACATAAAAAACCTGTGTCTGTGTTTACATAGAACATTTCTTAATTGATACTTGTTCTTTGCTCGGTTGTTAAAAATTTATTTTGATGGTGCAGTATTTAAGGCACGTCCACATATCTGACTGTGCTTTGTATCAGAGCCCCCAGATGATGGAGTACTGTGTTGTACAGTTACAGATTAATTCTTGGATAGATTTTTCTGCTTCACTACCTCTTTTGTAGGTGCCCAAAATAATTGCTGATTTTGCCAAGTTGTGTCTTTATCACCTGTCAAGGATCTCCGTGCACTGTCAGTGGCATCTAAGGTAAGCATGCATTTATCCTTGCGTTTAGTTTTCTAGCTGCACTGTGATCATGAAGCTTATTCCATTGGCCTTTTTCATCTATTGTATGAGATGAGCTTTAAGTCCATGGGATGCATCTGTTTTGTTCTCATTTGCTTTTTGAAATGTGGGGACTTTTTAAAGCCATTTTAATGGCTTTAAATTTCAATTTAATTTTTATTTAATGAATTAATAAAATTCATTAAATTTAATGGCTTCAAATTTCAAAAATTTGAAACCACGAAACGAGTCTGTTTTCACTGCCACTTAGCCATCTTTTGCTTTTCAAGCACCTTAGAATATAACCAAAGCAAAGGGAAAAAAAAGAAGAAGAAAATGAGAGAAAGTGACTTCTGGGCCTGATCCAGAGAGTTTTCTGCCCAAAGCACCAAGAGACAATGTTGCGCACTCCTGTGATTCACATCCTGGAAGTGTTCTGATTCAATGCAACTGGTAAATATTAAGTATATGCTTTTGTGGATTAAATCTTAGCTCTTGTTCCAACACTATTTAATAGTCATTTGGATTGGCTTGTTTGTGAAAACATCTAAATAAAAAAAAAAACAGCATTATATGCAAGGATAAAAACCTCAGAATGAGTGGTGCTTTTCTTTGTTAGTGTCAGATTTAAAAGGGCTTTATTTAAATTTATATTTATAAATGTAAAGTATTAATATATTTTATGCTAGCATTTTGTAGAAATACATCAGCTTTTTCCAATTATTTACTGTATCCACACCATTACAAAGCATAACATATGATATGGAATCCCTGGCTTTCTAATATTCTGGGATTTGAACTTGAGCATTTTGAGGTGAAAATCACCTTTTCAAATTAAATGATAGTAAAATTTATAAGTCACTTTAAGTATACAATCCAAAGAGAGATAAAAATAAATAATACACTTACTTAAGCTTTTGCTATTTTTTCAGGTAATTGATTTTTAATTATCCAAGATGTTCAGTCACTATAAAGGAATTAAAAATATATTTTATATCTGGGTAATTGGTACTATCAAAAGGGCTCTTCTGCATTAAATTCAGTAGGTGAGCTGAGTTATAGTCTCTTTTATAAGCTAAGGGCATTTTTTCCTATTATGCTGATGAAAGAAAACATTGAAATTACTGTTTTGCTTCTTTTACATTCAATTGATACACTTGATTTTTATGAAGAATAGATCTTAAGTATTATAAGCTATAATTGAGCAATCACTGCAAAGTTAATTTTGTATGAAGAATGAAAAAGCGGATTTGGTACCAAAGCTTACCTAATTTTGATGGATTCATTTGAAGGTTACTCTACTCACGTCTCAGAACACAAAGTAGAGTACTTGCACAATTCTATGGAGAGGACTACTATAGAGAAGGTGCGTGAGCTGAGGGATTTCACCTAGGATATGTGGAAGGCAAGCACACATGCCCAGTGCCTTTGTTGCACCTTTTGAGATTAGATCATGGACTGTGAACCCCAGAAAGTATAAACTAATACCAGTTTTAAAATCAAAAAGATAAAATATATATACACACATATAAAACATATATATATATGTCCACCCGCATATGTGTGACTACATCTACCTGTGTGTGCCCACATACACAGGTAGACAATTTTATGAGTTGTATCACTGCCAGATGTAGCAATGGTTTTCTTTTTTCTTTGATTTGGAACTATTGGAAACTTTTCATTTCGTGCATTTGTGGTGGCTTCCCATTTGCAAAAGAGGAATGGGAGACAAACCCAACCCTAGATTCTGATTTCTAGGAGGTGTGCTCCAAGGCTTCTAGCTCCACCCTCTCATTGTTCTCTTTATTCATCACTATCACCTTTGGGGCCTGGAGAGCTTTTGCAGTCTCCTTCCTACTCTTGGGCCCAAAGATTGTTTTAAGCTTTGGGCACTAAAATAGGTTTTGGTCCAGGTTTGTGATTTCTTTGGAAATAAAATCCTTCCAAAACTAGGACAATTTGAAGTGATTCCCTGCCATCCAGGTTCCCGTGCCAGTAACCACATCCAAGCTTTTCTACACATAATGCTCAAGCACGATTTCTTTCTTTTGTTCTCATCCTCAGTTCTCTCTTTCTCTCCCCTCTCTTCCCCTCTTCTCTTTTCTCCTCCTTTTTAATAGCAGACAATTTAAGGCTATTAAAAGAAAAAAAAGTGGTCTTGGGTGAGCAGGTAACACCCTTAACCTGATCATCTGATCTTTGATGCAAGATTCAGTACCTGAACCAACTGAGAAATCTTACTGGGTCTTTGGCACTCAAAATATTTTTTTTTCAGTTTTATCTATTACTTGACCTCTATTGGTCTTCTTTTCCAAACTGTACAGTCTTTGATCTCATCATGAAAGTCAGCCAATCACTTCTGGGCTTATCTCTGTCTTCTGATACCTTTTTGGAGGCAGCTAAGAATAACCAACTGCACATTCTGACCCCTTCCAGTCACTTCCTCTAAAATCATGGGTCTCGTTGTCACATGGTGTTAATCCTAACGTACCTGGGGCCTCCATTTTATAAACATTTAACACAGAAGATCAGGGGTCTCCAGTCATAAGGCCTGCTAGATCTGTGTCCTCACCACCTGCCAGCAACCCGCTAAGTCAATTTTACACATTTAGATTTTGTATGCTAGTTAATGCTACTTAGTAAATGTCAACTCTGTTATTTCAGTGAACTGGTAAAATGGAAGTTATTTGGCATGCATATAGAGTTCAGTTGATGGCAGGAAAATTCTGGAGATTGGTTTTATGTAGTCCCTTAGTGACTCGGACTTCTTCACTTCCTGGAGTCTCAATGTTTCACTGGATCTTCTATATCGGCTGACAGATCGGGTTGTAGTAGGTAAGGATGATACATTGGGGCTTCTTATGATCCAAGACTAGAAATGACACATATTTAGAAATGTTTGCCCATTTGTGTTGGCCAAAATGTAGGCCACAGCTCACTGAAAGAAAGTCAGTGTGTCCAGGGGGGGGAAAAAATGAATGGATTATCTAAGACATTAGCAAGTCTCTACTGCAAGAATCAGCCTTCATTTTTCATTAGAGTTTTGATTATCTGAAAAGTGTCTAAGTCATAGATTTGTGATAAATTATTTTTCCTTAAAAAGGCAAAGTGTTAAAAAAACAAAAAATAAAAAAGGCAAAGTGTTTTCTTGTGTATACATTCATTTTTCATCATAGTAATTTCTTTTTTTTTTTTTAAAGATTTTATTTATTTATTTGATAGAGAGAGAGATCACAAGTAGGCAGAGAGGCAGGCAGAGGAAGAGGGGGAAGGCTCCCTGCTGAGCAGAGAGTCCAATGCGGGGCTGGATCCCAAGACCCTGAGATCATGACCTGAGCCAAAGGCAGAGGCTTTAACCCACTGAGCCATCCAGGTGCCCCCCATCATAGTAATTTCTTAATCACTTACAACAAGGAGATCAACAAATCATCAGGGGTTGGCTGCTTGTTTTTGTAAATAAGGTTTCATTAAATCACAGCAGTCCCCACTTGTTTACATTGTCTACCACCACTTTTAAACTATAGTAGTAGTGTTGAGTAGTTCCAACATGGAGATCTTGTGGTCCATAAGCCTAAAATATTTACTTTAGGAAATGCTGTTAATTCCTGATTTAGAAAATCCAAAATTAGCTTTGCATATATCAGCTTAGGACAGTGAATGAAAAATGTTGTTCTTTCCATAGATCATCTTTTCATTGAACTTAAGCCTACCTCAGTATTATTTTATTTAAGGAAGCAAATGATCATTTACTTTCTTTTTAAATTTGACAACGCCATTTTCAATTCTTGAGCATTGGAGAATTAAATGTTTCATGTAGGAAATAACATTTAATTATAAAATCAATGTGATTTTGGCAAACTCCCAGACAGGAACCTCATTTCTATAGCTTTCTCCATTTGATCAAGATACAATAAAACAGAAAGATATTATCAATATACACATTATCAAACCCTAAAAGAGAATGATGATCAATTTTTGGACAATGGAAACTCTGGATTGTTTGATATATCAGGAATGGTCTACGAATTAGGAGTTTATTTTTTGGGCAGATTTAAGGGTGATACTCAGTTTACATTGGACCCTTTTCATGATTATGAAGTGTATGCATCATCCCTAGTTTATAATTCTAAAAACTGACAGACCAATGCCACTTCGTACGTAGGCTGTTTTGAATGAGAACTAGACCCATGGCATCTGCCACCAGTTCCATTATGATTTCCACTCTCATGCAGCTGTTTTCAAATTAACTAGTCCATGGGTTTTTGGTTAATTTCCCAAATAGCCACAACTTTTCAACATGTTGTTTTACTCTTGGATAAAATGAAACCTCTATCTTCACACTGAGCTAGTGCTTTACAGGTATTATCTAATTTACTTATTAACAATATTTAACTTGTGAATCAGTATCATTATTATCTGAAGAAAAAGTGGGCTTAAAGAAGGTAAGTAACTTGTTTAAGCATATACATAGAGGGAAAAAGATCCTTACATCTGTCATTTTTATTGGTTATAGTTTTTTGCACTGACAAGTGTTTTGAAAGAAACAGAGAGGAAAGTATGATGGATAGGGAGGTAAAGTAGGAGGAAATCTTCCAAAATAAGGTGGTTTTAGAGAGTCTCTCTGAAAAGTGATATTTATGTTGAGACCCAAAACAGAGCAGTCAGTCATAAGAAATTCAACAAGTTCTTTCACAAGAGAAGTCCTACCAAGTATAATGACCTTTAAAAGAAATAGGTTGTGCTTTCCATTCTACTGAAGAAAAGTCTAGTTTCTATTATTCTGTTCTTCTGTTAAACTTATCTATTAAGTTTTTACTTTTAGAAATTGTACTTTTTTTAGTACTACAATATTCATCTGTCTCATTCTAGATGTCATACAGCTGATAAAATTTTTCTTCATTTATTTTGGTTTTGAACATTTTAATCAAAGTTGTAGTAAAGTTTATTTCTGATAACTCCAAAATCTTGATCACTGGTGGTTTATTTCTATTGTCTATTTTTTCTCTTTGTTTTTGATAATTTATTTCTGTCTCTTGTCATGCCTGGCAATTTTTAACTGGGTGTCAACCATTGTAAAAATTGGAGAGACTCTGAATGGTGATATTTTTTTTCAGAGAAGATTTAATATCCATCTATTAGAAAGGCAGCTTATGGGTAGAATACCTAGATTTAATTTGAGATTAAGATTTTTCCAAACTTGTTTCAGGTTTTCTCAGGGCTGGTCTGCTTCTACTTGGTCCTTCATCCTACAGGGTTGATTTCCCAATGATCTCAACTGAGAATCTAGGATCCTTGGGGATCTTCTTTTTTGGTGGACAGCCTAGCACTGTCATATTGTTAAACATTCTTATAGTGCTTTAGCCTGTATTAACCATTTTTCTTCTAGTTTCTTGTCATTTTCCTCTATTATGCAAGGATTAAGAGTTTGGCACAGACTTAAGGGAAAACATATATCAAATGAGACATTTCTCCCAATTTAGCTCCTCAAATTCCTGCCGCCATGGTAATCATGACCTCTAATATTTTTCCCTTCCTATCTCAGTGAGTTGGTCACAAAATTTATGAAGCTGTTTTTCATGCAGCCTCTATGTCCTGGTCCTGGAAATTTGCAAATGTCCAAAGTAGAAAAAAAAAAAAAGTACTAAATGGAAGAAGCCTTTTTCCATTGCATTTCTCTTAACTTCAGAATCATGGCCCCTCAAATCCTGACCTCCTTGTCTGCTCTAAGATTCCCTCAAATTGTTATTTGCCTGTTTATTTTAACTTTAGCCAACTTTAATGGTTTCTTGACAGAAGAGTCTAATACAAGCTAATCATAGACACTAGCAGAAGACTGGAAGGTGACCCTGGGTTTGAATTTCCTGTCTATGGTAATAAATGTGTTTACTTAGGCATTTAAAAAAATCTCAATATAAGTTTTTCTCTCCTTGAATGAAGATAATGTTAGTTTGTGAAATTGTTATGATGATTTAAACACACACACACACACACACACACACAAACACTTACTTCTATATAGCAAAGCACTTGGTATATAATAATGAATCAAGAAATGTAGGTTCTTTCCTTTCTTTCTCTTGTTTTATTCAAAGGTCCCATTTTTGATGTTCATTGATCCATATTTATCAGATCAGTGACATTTCCATGATATATGTAATAAGTTTTAAATGATGACAGAGAAGAAATAAATATGCAGAAAGTGTAACATGCATGGGTATATTCCAAGAAAATACATTTTATCTGCATAACATGTACCTTCTCAAACATTAAATTTTTCATGAATTTTTATTATGTTGTTTTTATTATGAGATACTTAGAATAATTTAACTTAATATTAAATAAAACCAGAGCAAGTACATAAGAGAAGATATAATAAAATGACCTAATTTTATTTTATTAAGATATTCAGCACTTGGTAAAGAGAAAGAGATATGCATTGAATTGTATATCCTAAGATCTATACAAATGAAATTATATAAAATTTGTGAAAATACAGGTATATTTTAAGTGCATAGTGTTTGCTGCCTAGTAATTCAAATAGTATTGCTAATGTTTTGTTTTTCATATGAGTATTAATATATTTATTTATATCTAATAAAGTCGCCATTCTATTTACTACCCTATAAATTCATTTCAAAGGTAGAATTCTATAATAATTGATATTTCTTCATTTCTTCATTTACTATTTTTCATTGTGAGTTTCCAAAATACAGCGCTGTAGATTTATTTTCATTGTAGCTGATTACTTATCACTCCACCTTTCCAAGGCTAGCAGCAGCCTAGCAGATCAATGAGAAACTCATTACCTTGAAAGAGATTAGGTGATAGGTTTGTAGTCATAACCATTTGCTCTAGTTAAGAAATGTGTAAAATTAATAGATTATTCTCAAAATTCCACCTAAGAATTGAACAATTGAGTCATTATATTCTCTATTTTCTTTAGAATGAATAGGACCTAAATATAAATCCAAAAAATAATTTAATAAAAAGGAATTGAGGGAGCCAGAAGCCACAGAAAAGAAAAACAACCCAGATACAGGTCAAAAGTTCATCTTTTTTAAGAGACAATGGATATTAAGTAAAGTGATCATTGGGATTGATCAAATTAGTCCAGTCACCCTAGATGCAACCACACAGTCCCACCCAGCCTCAGGTTGCTGAAGATTTAGTGTACGCCCATGAGACACAGATGGTCTCAGATTCACAGAGGCATAGCACATGAGCCCAATAGCAGCAATTTTCAGAATATGACTAATAGCGTCATAAAGCGTTTTTGAGACTGATAATTATTTTGTCAAAGAAGGAAGACCTTTATTTTTTTTAAAGATTTTATTTATTTATTTGACAGAGAGAGAAACAGCAAGAGAGGGAACACAAGCAGGGGCAGTGGGAGAGGGAGAAGCAGGCTATCTGCTGAGCAGGGAGCCCGATACAGGGCTTGATCCCAGGACCTTGATCATGACCTGAGCAGAAGGCAGATTTTAACAACTGAGCCATCCAGGCACCCCAGAAGGAAGATCTTTTAAGGCAGTAAAAAAGATGCTAAAAATATTTGCAACCATAATTTATTACAGAAAAATAAGGACTTTTTAAATAACAAAATGTAAGAAATCAGCAACTTAAAAACAGACTATTAAGAAAAAACAGTAAACGTGTTAGCAATCTTACATGAATATTCACGCACACACATGCACACACACACACACACATAAACACAGAGGTACATCCATATTACACTGACATTATTTTCATTTTGAGGACCACTGAAACAAGGGCAGAGACCTGCCTAAGCCAGAAAGCTAGGTTGATAGATTAGCTATTTTAAGATCTTTTTTTTTACAGTATCCTTTGGAGACAAGGGCTGTTCTTATGTTATTATTTGATTTAACTCTCTTTACCACTGTTAAACTTTTGGTACATAACATCTTCCAGCTTCTCCACTCAATCCTTTCAAGTTATTTTTCTAGCATGGGAGTGTGCTTTATTTATTTTGTTTCTGTTTGACATTGAGCATTAATACGTAGTGCTTTCAAAAATTTGAAGTTCTCTGTGTGTTTAAGAATGGGGAAGAGATGCTGAAGTAAGCCACCCTTTTATCTCTTAAGCCTATAAGCCTGTTTTCCAATCCACTGATCATCTGACTGTGGGGTTGGTCTTTTAACCAGTTTCTATGATTGTATAATATAAAAAGTCCTGCTGCCTTACTCACACAAGAAGTTGCTGTTATAAACACATATTTTATACTTTAAGAAATTATTCCTTAGATTAACACCCATAAGAAAACATTTTTTAGGAGAAACACTGGATTCTAAATCTGCTTCAATTTGAGATTCACTTAGCATCTGTAAAATGAGGATATTGATTTTTGTTGTTGTTGGTGGTGCTGTGTTAAAATGTTTGAATTAGTTGCCAACATTTACAAATTGGGAGCTTTCACATAACATTCCAGATTCCAGGCCTTTTTTTTTTTTTTTTTAATTCAGTTTACTTCTCCTCCTTGTGCCTCAGTAACCTGGTCTATCAAATGGGAATGAGGATGGCACCCCTCCCACAAATACCACTCCTCTGGAAGTATATGGAATGGTTTGCATATGGTGCCGTGAAACTTAATGAACTGTTACATATCAAGTAATGAGTATAGTTCTGGCACATAATTGGTGCTCCACTGATGCTGAAGACTGGCCATGCTCTGCAAGCAAGGGAACGTGATGGACCAGGGCATCCCCTTTTCTCTGGTTTCTGAGATTAGGCACCTGGCCTCTCAGTCTCAGGGGTTCTGCATTTGCTAACATAGCTGGCAGTGCTGAACAGGAGCATGAGGTGGGCAGGGACTAACTAGTGGGGACCTTCTTGCTGCACATCTACAGACAGAATGGACAGATTTGGGATTTTGTCCTCCTTTGCCTGGGCATGGGGCAAAATTTGTATAGAATATGACCAAAAACTGACCAAAAACTGAAATAGATTAAAAAAATCAACACAATAAAGGCTATATTTTCTGACTGTAATGCTGACTTAGAAATCATTTGCACATGGTATGTGTATATATACAATATTTACATTATATAATTAAACATAGACTATTATATATATTACATTGTTATGTGCATTACATATGTATAAAATCATATGTCTGAAACCCAAAACAACTATATTGGTAAACATTTAGGTTAAAGAAGAAATGATAGAAGACTATGTAAGATATTTATGAATATTCCCATATAGTTTAAAAAGATTTTTTGAAAACATTATATTATAAAATTTAAGTATAGGAACAAAGATCTGAAAAGAGTTGAATCAATTTCCAAAAACAAAAGAAAGCAAAAAACCACAGAGTGACTATCCATCTTATCAGATATTTGTAGAACTCTCTACACATCTATCATTTTAAAACAATGTTAACACTGTCCTGGTTATTGGGGTGCCTGGGTGGCTCGGGGGGTTAAAGCCTCTGCCTTCAGCTCAAGTCATGATCTCAGGGTCCTGGGATCAAGCCCTGCACTGGGTTCTCTGCTCAGCGGGAGCCTGCTTCCCCCCCTCTCTCTGCCTACTTGTAGTCTCTCTTGTCTCTGTCAAAATAAATAAATAAAACCTTAAAAAAAAAAACACACACACAGACACACACAAAAAAACACTGTCCTGGTTGTAGACAAATTCACGTAGAAAGAAACAGAGAAGTCAAGGCCAGAGTACTGTGTGAAGGAGAGAAACTTGAAGTACAAGCACCACTCTTTTGGGACTAGCTGGAGTGTTTTGTATATGGGCCAATGCTGGCACAGTAATTGGAGCAAAAGGAAGTTCATTCTTTCAACAAAACAAGTATCAACCATGGTGGACTAAGAGAAAATAAATTTACAAAAGTTAAAAGATGGGCACACCAGAGAATATTTTTGTTCCTTTGTGTTAGAGAAAGTTTTTTTAACAAGACCCAAAACCAAATAATAAAAAATCAGATTTTGCTACATAAAAATATTTTACAATAAATATTATCAAATACTAATTTTTTTTTCAAATACTAATTTTTTAGTGCATATCACCATAGGAGATTTTTGCATGAATTGAACCAACCAAGTATTGGTAATATCTAGATATACCAGGTATATATACATACCATCTAGAATTCTAAAGGAATTTGTAAAATAACAGTAACAAAATCAAAAAGATATACCAGGTATATATACATACCATCTAGAATTCTAAAGGAATTTGTAAAATAACAGTAACAAAATCAAAATACAGAAAACATATTAGAAAAATTGTTAACATTAATAGTTAATAGTTGAAATGGGCAAAAAATTAAATGATTAAGTGACATACAGAAGGAAGCTCTTAATGGTTAAAAAATATTCAGAGAAATTCTATGAATAAGTTGGGCTGTGCAATTAAAACAATGAGGAGCACATGCTCTCCAGCTCAGATTAGCAAAAACTTTCAAGTCGATTCGAACTAATTATTGGTGAGAATGTGGTAAAAAATATTCAGTGTTGGTGCTGTCTAAACTGGAATGGTCATTCTGCAGAAATGTATAATTATTAACGAGATTAATATTCATGTAGCTAACACTCAAAAATTCTGTTCTTTGTAAATTAACTGTCACAAAGTCCATAAGGGGAGCACTTTCAGGACATTGTTGGCGGCACTGATTGTAGTGTTAGGGATCTGAAGACAATCTGGCTGTTCACCACTAGGAAAATTAATATGTAAATTGTTGTGTGGGCATTTTTCAGCAGTAGCCGTATCTTTTCCATGGTTCTTCCTCTTCATTACATAGGGTTTATTTCTGTGACCCTCATTCCTGCGGACCAGTTCCTGACATAGTTCTGGAGCCTGCCAGATTGCCCTGATGTCTGGATTCTGATGAATACCACCCCTTTCCCAGTCTTATTCCAGCCCCAAGTGGGGTGTACTGATCTCCAGCTGTCTCTTTGCTAGTGCTGTCCTCCTGCCAATCTGGTTTGCTTCACCATCCTCATTTGCCTTCTCCATTTTTCTACCATCAGTCTAATTCTTTTTTTTTTTTTTAAGATTTTATTTATTTATTTGACAGAGAGGAGAGAGACTACAAGTAGGCAGAGAGGCAGGCAGAGAGAGAGGGGGAAGCAGACTCCCTGCCGAGCAGAGAGCCCGATGCAGGGCTCGATCCCTGGACCCTGAGATCATGACCTGAGCCAAAGGCAGAGGCTTTAACCCACCGAGCCACCCAGGCACCCCTCACCCCCCATCAAATTCTGTCTGTTGACTTTCTTACCTGAAGTACTAGACTAGACTGGTTTTCTTTCTTTCTTTCTTTTTTTTTTAGATTTATTTACTTGAGAGAGAGAGAGACAGCATGAGTGGGAGGAGCAAAGGGAGAGGGAGAGAGAATCTCAAGCATACTCTGCACTGAGCATGGAGCCCAAAGAGGGCTCGATCTCATAAACATGAGATCATGACCTGAGCCAAAACCAGTCGCCCCTACTAGACTGGTTTTCTGATTGGAACCTCACTGCTGATAAGGTATTGGGATTGATCCCAGGAAACAGACCATAAAACATAATACTGAGACTGAGAGACTCATTTTCTTCATCTTTAACATGGAGATAACTTCCTTGCAGGTGGAAACTGAAATTACAGTAATCCCTGACAGGCAGAAGCATTAAGAGTACAGGTGCTTAAGGTGAAACACTGATTAAAAACAAGTATTGGAGAATTCAGTAATGGCTTCATGTTACCATCATGGTACCAGTGCAGGCTACAAGGTGTACAGCTATTTCTAACAGTGATCAATAGTTTATGGAAAGAAAAGAAGCTCAAGGTTGTATCATTTTTCTTGCTCTCTGTCTCACTGTGGTAATCAGAGGCTTTGATTATCAGCACTTTCCAGAGACCATCTCACAGGTCAGTTATATTGATGATATTCAGTTTCTTCCTGGAGAACAACAAGGAGCAAGCACCCAAATGCTTTAATGAGATACTACACGTTGTCTGAGATTGGGAGCTAAACCCCATGAACACTTAGATCTCTGCCAGTTAGATGATGTCTCATAGGTCTCCTAGGCTAGGGAATATTTAAAGAGCACTTTAGATTTTAGAGGCACAATATGCCATATTTAGTGTGTTGCGTCAAAGAATTTACTGAATAATGAGAAGTCTTCCTTTTGTTTCCTAACTGTGTTTGTTTCAGCATCTGTTGTTTGGCTTACACAGAATTCCCTCTGAAATACAAGATGGCTTCTACTTTCTTGAGTAGCCATTGCCTCACACAATACATGCTGAAAGACATAATCCTTACAAATTATAATGAGTTTCTATGTGACACTTAAAAACAAGAGACCGTCTCAGAGTAGAAGAGGAAACTCTAAAAACAATACAAGAAATGGATCTTGAAGAGAACATGCTATAAAAGAGAGACTCTGATCATCTTAATGACAAGTAAAAAAGTTACGTACATGACACTAAGATTGTGTGACTCATTAAAGCTTAAATATATTCTTAGTGGCAAATTAGGACTAAAACCCTGATCTCTTGACTTGCAGGCTATGTCAAGGGCTCTTGCTACTGGGTCATACTTGCTTCCCTGTTTTAATTTTTATTCTGTTCTTGTCAAGAGACTCCTTCAGGGAAGAAAATAAGGATACGTGTGAAAATGCATACTATGAAGAAATGAGTTTGAGGGTGGAAATTGTACACTTGAAGGAGGATGGTTATTATGAGAATTTCCATTAAAAACACCATGCTACATTTTTCACCCAAAAACTCTGTGGTTTATTTTTCTGTCTTTGGGAATTTCACAAACAACTTGTAAAGTTCTAGCCAAACCTTTGAGGTTTGCCTTTCCATAAGTATATGGAACAAGCCAAAGGCTGCAATCGTAGCCAAACGAAACAATGGAAACCACAAGACCTGCTGGCCTGGCTCCTTTCTCCTTTCCTTGATTTTGAGCCCCTGGAGAGGAAACCACCTGAGTCGCATTTGTGTATGCTTAGAGCTCTGGAGAACTAAGCCTACTAAGTAATGGCTCTTGCTTAATTTGAAATAAAGGGTTCAAAGTATTGAATCCTAAGGAAGTAGAGACAATTTTGTTTTAACTACCCCTGTTGTTCTTTTTAAAAAAATATTTAAAAAATATTTTTATATATATGTATTTTTAAAGATTTTATTTATTTGACAGAGAGAAACACAGCCAGAGAGGGAACACAAGCAGAGGGAGTGGCAGCGGGAGAAGCAGGCTTCCTGCCGAGCAAGGAGCCCGATGTGGGGCTCGATCCCAGGACTCTGGGATCATGACCTGAGCCAAAGGCAGACGCTTAACGACTGAGCCACCCAGGCGCCCCAAAAATATTTTTATATTTTAAAAAATATTTTCTTAATGGCAAACATTTAAAAGGAGCCTCTGCGTAGATGCATATAGCCATGGTGTGCTTCTATTTTCAGGAGTCTGGAGGGCACAGTGATACACATACCTCCTCAGAAAACCCTTTCAACAAATGGAATCCACTGAGCCCCAGCAGCTGGTGTAATAGACTGTGCACTATCCCAACCTGTAGTACATTAGAATGAAGATTCAATTCC
>CM053603.1:151024271-151041166 GCA_028646535.1 Procyon lotor
TTTCCCCAAGAGTTTTTTGTAACACGGTCTGCTCTTTGGTGGCATTTTACTTACACTAGAACTTATTTCATGATTGGAGTTAATCCTCTCAAACTATGATATCACTTTATCAACTAGGTATATGTAATATTCTAAACTATTTGTTGTCATTTCAACAATCTTCACAGCATCTTCACGAGGATAGATTCCGTCTCAAGAAACCACTTTTTTTGCTGTTCCATAAGAAGAAACTCTTCATCTGTTCCAGTTTTATCATGAGATTGTAGAAATTCAGTCACATCTTCAGGTTCCCCTTCTAATTCTAGTTCTCTAGCCATTTCCACCACATCTGCAGTTACTTCTTCCACTGAAGTTGTGAATCCAAAGTCATCCACGAGGATTAGAATCATCTTCTTCCAACTCCTGTTAGGTTAGATATTTTTACATCTTCCCATGAATCATGAACGTTCTTAATACCATCTAGAATGAGGATTCCTTTCAGGTAGGTTTTCAATTTACTTTGCCCAGAAACATGGAAGGAATAACTATCTATGGCAACCAGAGCCTTACAAAATGTATTTCTTAACATAGTAAGACTTGAAAGTTAATATTACCCCTTGATCTATGAGCTGCAGAATGTATGTTGTGTTAGGAAGCATGAAAACATTCATCTTGTACATGTCCATGAGAGCTCTTGGGTGACTGGATGCATTATCAATAAGCAGTAATATTTTTAAAGGAATCTTTTTTTTTTTTTTTCTGAGCAGTAGGTCTCAAGAGTAGGCTTAAAACACTCCATAATCATGTAAACAGATACACTGTCATCTAGGATTGTTGTTCTATTTATAGAATACAGGCAGACTAGACTCAGCATAATTCTTAAGGACCCTAGAACTTTCAAAATGGTAAGTGAACACTGGCTTTAACTGAAAGTCAACACTGGCTTTAACTGAAAGTCAGTCATCATTAGAGAATCAGCCTGTCCTTTGAAACGTTGAAGACAGGCATTGACTATTCCCCTCCAGCTAGGACAGTTCTAGGTAGCACCTTCTTCCAATATAAAGCTCTTTTGTGCACACTGAAAACCTGCTGTTCAGTGTAGCCACCTTCACCAGTGGTCTTTAGGTATTCTGGATAACTTACTGCAGCTTCTACATCAGCATTTGGTGCATCACCTTGCACTTTTACATTACGGAGATGGCTTCTTTCTTTAAGCTTCAAGAACGAACCTCTCCCAGCTTCAGACTTTTCTTCTGCATCTTTCTCACCTCTCTCAGCCTTCATAGAATTAAAGACAGTTAGGGCCTTCCTCTAAATTAGGCTTTAGTTTACGAAAATTTCTTTTTCAATTTCTCCACTCTTTCACTTTCTTATTATTTCTATGTTTACTGGAGTAGCGCTTTTAAGTTCCTTCAAGAACTTTTCCTTTGTATCCATAACTTGGCTAACTGTTGGACACAAAAAGCATAGCTTTCAGCCTATCTCAGCTTTCAACACGCCTTCCTCCCTTACCTTACTCATTTCTAGCTTTTGATTTAAAGTGGCAGACGTGGGGCCCCTGGGTGGCTCAGTCGTTAAGCGCCTGCCTTCGGCTCAGGTCATGATCCCAGAGTCCTGGGATCGAGCCCCGCATCGGGCTCCCTGCTCTGCGGGAAGCCTGCTTCTCCCGCTACCATTCCCTCTGCTCGTGAAGAATTTGAGAGGCAAGGTGAGAGTTTGGGGGTGTGGGGGAAAGAAATGAAACAGGAAGGGATGGGGAGGGAGACAAACCATAAGAGACTCCCAGACTCGCAAAACGAACTAAGGGTGGCTGGGAGGCAGGGGGGTAGGGATGGGGTGGCTGGGTTGTGGACATTGTGGAGGGTGTGTGTTATCTTAAGTACTGTGAAATGTGTAAGCCTGACGATTCACACATGTGTACCCTAGGGCAAATAATACATTATATGTTAATAAAAATTAAAAAAAAAATAAGGTGGCAGACGTGAGACTTTTCCTTTCACTTGAAGACTTAAAGGCCATTGTAGTGCTATTAACTGGCCTAATTTCAATATTATTTTGTCTCAGAGAAAAAGGAGGCCTAAGAATAAGGAGATGAAGGAATGGCCAGTTGGTTGGGCGATCATTTATCAATTAAGTTCACTGTCTTATCTAGGTGCAGTTTGTGGCATTCCATACCAATTAAAATAGTAACATCAAAAAGCATTGATCACAGATCACTATAACAAACATAATAATGAAAAAGTTTAAGACATTGTGAAAGTTACCAAAATGTGACACAGAGTCATGAAATGATCAAATATTGTTAGAAAAATAGGATGAATTGAGTTACTTGATGCGGGGTTGCCATAAATTTTTCAATTCATAAAACATTGAATATATATATTGAATATATTGAATTTATATGTTGAATATATATATTGAAAATATATTGAATATATATTGACACACAATGAGGTATGCCTCATTTTATTTAGCAAAATCCCTACTCACATCCCTAGAGTTAATGGATTAATTCAATTAATACTTGACTCAGTATATAAATGCAGAAGTTTTTATCTAATTATTCTCCTATTCTATATTTAGAATGTTTCTAGTATTTCTCTGTTGCTTAAAAAATGTGTTAAGTTCTATTTAAAACTAGAAGGGATTTGTAAAAATTAGACATGCTCACATATTTTTTACTTTCCTTTTCTTCATTAATTTTATTTTCCCTATATTATTGCCTGTATTAACTGTGAAGCACAATAAAGAACAGTAAAGAAATAAAAAAAGTAAACCTATATATAACCAAGGATGCAAGATTTGTTTGTGATTTCCATGATGATTCTATTCAGTCTGGTACCCACTTGGACAGTCCTTTTGATAGATTAAATAATATAGATTAAATAAGAACTATCTAAATGTTTGAATTTATTAACCCGACTTACACACATTTTTGTGACTTTGATCTTATTATTTCTGTCTGGGGTTTGGTTTGTAGGGTTGAATACAAACTTTTATCAATTCCTTTACCAAACCCAGATTTTTGCCATCTGATCAACTGCTTTAAGATCTATAATATTAACACATTTACAAGTTTGTTTTGGTAAATTGTTCAAGAAATAACTTCATTATTCTGAATCCATAAAAGTATTAGGTGGTAATTTCTTCTAAAATACAATGTTAACATCTTGCTTTTTATATTTTAGTCTTTAGTGATACCTGAATTATTTTGCATATTTATGATGTAAGGCAGAAATCTAATTTTATTTTTTCCCATATGGAGAGCCAATTATACGGCAACATTTATTAACAAGTTCATTACTTAACAACTAATCTGTTTGGCATCTCTATCATTTGCTAAGTTTTCATAAATATATTGATCTGTTCTTGTGCATATCCCTGCAATAATACTAAACTAAATAATATTACTAAATTAATAAACACTAATACTAAGCACAGCTAAAGTACTGTTCTTTAGAATGATAACTTAAAATAAATATTGATAGGCACACATGGGTGGCTCAGTAGGTTAAACAACTGAATTCGGCTCAAGTCCTGGTCTCAGGGTCCTGGGATCCAGCCCTGTGTCTTGCTCTAAGCTTAGTGGGAGGTCTGCTTGTCCCTCTTCCTCTTCCCTCCTCCTGCCCCCCACTCGCACATGCACATCCATGCTGTTTTTCTCTCTCTGAAATAAAGTTTTTTTTAAATAAATAAATAATAAAATATTGATATTTCATAACTGATACCCTTACAATATCTTATTTTTCTTCAAAGTTTAGTTGTTGACCCTAATTCTTTGATATAAATTTATTAAGTTGATCAATTCCTATAAAATCTTCAAATTAAATTGAATTTCTAGATCCGTCTTCAAAACTAGTATCTATAGCTTCATCATTTTGTATGATGTTTTCTTAGATAATTTTAATGAAATTAAGGTTGTAATTAATAATTTAATTTATTATAATTTAATAATTAATTCAATTATTTTTTGTTTGCTAGAGATATATATCATAAATTTTCTCCATGATTTCAAATTGTTTTTTTTTTCTCTTTCAACCTATTGGTTCATATTTTAGTTTTGTATCTTTTATTTCATGAATCCTTGTTCTTTTTTTGTTTTGTTTTAATTTTGGGTTTTTTTTATGTGTTGCTTTTAAAGATTTTATTCATCTATTTGATGGAGAGAGACACAGTGAGAAAGGGAACACAAGTAGGGGGAGTGGGAGAGGGAGAAGCAGGCTTCCCACCGAACAGGGAGCCCAAGGCAGGGCTCAATCCCAGGACCCCAGGATCAGGCCCTGAGCCAAAGGCAAATGCTTAATGACTGAGCCACCCAGGCACTCCTCATGAATTCTTGTTCAATTTCATGGGTGTTATTCCTTCAGTCACCACTTTGAACTCTAAGCTTTCTTATTCTAAATAATTTTTCAAATTGCTCATTTTTAAATCTTTTCTAGAGTGAACTCATATTTTTATGATTGGTTTTTACTCATTTTTATTAGATTTATTCACGTTTTAGAATTATGTTGGCATATTCATCTTGACTAGCATAATTTTAGCTTTTTTCTGACCTAGTTAAAATTGCATTGTGCTGTGAATGAAGAAGAAAACAGAAACTAAACAACTGAACAGTTTGTTTTTCCCACATAAGATGTACAGAGACAAGATGCCATTACTGATAGAAAGCCCAAAGATGTCATCAAAAAAACTGGTTCTGTTTTCATGCTCTGTCATCCTTAACGTGCAGGTTCATCGTTATGTTCTCAACACAACAGCTGCACCCTGAGATATCATGTTACATTTCACAGAGAAATAAGGACGACCCAAGGATTTTCCTTAACAAGATTATATTCAGGCTAAAAAGTCCTCATCCAAAACTAACACTTCTACATCAATGACTAGAAAAGTATCATAATCTAGCTTTAAAAGAGTCTGAAAATGAAAATATTTTTATTTCTATAACTAGTAGAAAAAGAAAGCTAAGGAGGAAAGATTGGGAATGGCTGTTTAAGAATCCAGTCTATAATCTCTTTGTCTTTTTACCTCTTTTCTGTGATTCCTTGTTTCAATGACTGGATTCCTTTCCTTACTCATATGAAGCATCATTTTTTCCCATTACCCTGTTTTAGTCACCTAGACCTATTTCTAGACCTAGAGCTCAGTAGGTTGTGGTTCAGCCCTCTTAACCACTTTTCTTGCTTATTTTTGATCCAGGAGAAGGTTTTTATATTTTGGGGACTTGATATTATAATTTTTATAATTTTTATATTTTATCTATCCTTTTAATGGGTTTGGAGTGATGAGAAGGGTTGTTGAAATATGTTCTTATTGTTCTAGCTTGACTAGAAGCACATTTTATTTGTTGAAAAAATTTAGTCTTGTATAACACATTAAAAAACAATATACCCGTTATCCAGCTTCCCCTTATGTTAATAACATAAAAAATCATAGAGTGATTATCATAAATAATAAATTTATCCTGAGGAAATACCATTAAACTATAGAATTCCTTCCTTCCTTCTCTCTCTCTCTCTTTTTTCTTTTAGAGATAGTGAAAGAAAGACAAGGGGGCAGAGGGAGAGGAAAAGAGAGAATCTTAAGCAGGTTCCATGCCTAGCACAGAGCCTAATGTGAGGTTCAGCCTCACCATTCAGAGATCATGATCTGAGTCAATATCAAGAGTTGGATACTTGACTAAGCCAGCCAGATGCCCCAAACTACAGAATTTCATTTTTAGACTGAAGTCATGCACTTATTAGGAAAAATACCACAAAGGTGATTGCTCCCTTCGGTGCACCATTTCTAGATACACAATGTCCATGAGCATTAGTGGTATTAGTAGTCACATTAACCTTAATCACACAGCTAAAGTGGTATCTTCCAGAATTATTCCCTAAAAAGTTACTATTTTGCCCCTTACAAATAACTGAATATTTAGGGAGAGATACTTCTTAGACTACACAAATATCATTTTTTTCTGTTTAACTTCTGCCCCCTAATTTTAACATCTGTCAGTGGATCTTGTCTGCAGTAATTATGGTGTTCTAGTGGCGATTTTCTATTTCCCTATTCTATCTACATTTATTAATTGAAATTCTCTATCAGGAAGAGCTATCCTTACTCCCCATTTGTTTATTCAGTTATTTATATCTGTAGTGATTCCTATTTTTTTTTTTAATTTGAAGTTTAATTCAAGACAACAGTTATCCTGTTGCACAAGGTGTTTTCATTTTTGCCATTGAGAGCTCTTCTGTACGGGATCCTGTACCCTCTACTCTCTCGCTTTCTAGCACTTCCTTACTTTCTGTAACCACGAAAGGCTGCAGTTTCATTTTGCACTTTTCCTGCCTCAGTCCTGGAGTCCTCGGTCTCCAAGCAGCCTTGCGTAATTTCACTGGAGGAAGGTATTTAGATACCAGGTGGTAGGTGCTAAACATGCCAATTTTTGCTTGGGTGTCACTGTTTCCACTCCCCGTTAGTGGCTAGAGCTAGAAAATATATTTCTGTAGATTAATCCATGCACTCACACACTGACACACACATGCACACACCTGTAGTTATCTCTGTATCTATTTGTATATATATATTTTTAAAAGTCTGTATTAATCGCCCTGACTACAATCCAGCACCATAAAGTTTATTACAGCTGTCACCATCATTTTCATCTTTTTTTTCATACCATGAAAAATCTGGCTCTCATTATCTACTTCTTGTTTTAATATTATAATACAGTTATAGTAGTTTCAGATTTGCCAACATATATCCTTGTGAGAAACAAATTTACCAATCAGAGTTCAGTATTTGTGTACAACATCCAGTAGCCTTAGAGTGTTCACTCAAAACAATTCCAAAGTTACCTGTCAACTTCTTTCTTTCCCATTTTCTTCAGTGTGATTATGTAATCCATTTTTAATACAGTTAGATTCATTTGTGGCAATTAGTATTCCACCGCCACCCCCATATCATGGCAGTTTGTTTCTTTGAAAATTTATTCAACATAATTTATTCTTTATGATGTGAAATTCTGTAGACTTTTGACAAGTGCATAGAATTAAGTATCTAAAACCATAGTATCATACAGAACACTTCAAATACTCCCCAAACTCCTTCCCTTCGTAGGAATCCACTACCCCAACCCTCATCCCCAGGCAACCTTTTGTCTGTTGTCCACATCTATAATTTTGCCTCTACCAGAGTGCCAGTTAAATGAAATCATAAAATATGTAGTCTGTGAGTTTGGCAAAGTGAATTTAAGAATTATTTGCATTGTTGTATAAATCAATACTGTATTTCTTTACATTCTGAGTAGTATTCTACTGTAAAGATGGAGTAGTTTCTTTACCCATATATCAATTGAATGACATCTGGGTTATACCCATTACTTGGAGGATATAAATAAAGGCATTATATTCATATACAGATTTCTGTGTGAACATAACTTTTGATGTATCTTAGGCATATACCCAGAAGTGGGATGGCTAGATACGTGATAATTCTAGGTTTAAATATATAGGAAACTGCAAAACTATTTTTTCCAAAATAGCTATACCAATAGCTTCCCCTCCAGCATTATAGGCAGAGATAATGCTGGAGGGGATGGATGCTGGAAATGCTGGAAAATACTACCAGTTTCCCTTTTTGTTGTTGTTGCTTTTAGTTTTAGCAATATCAAGAAATGTGTAGTGATATATCATGAGTTTGGACTTTGATCTGTTCTTCACTGTCTGTATTACCTTGAATAGGTTATGTAATGTCTTTCAGTCTTCTAAACTGTCAAGAACAATCAATAATAGTGCCTTCCTCATAGACTTTTGCAAATTAAATGAGATAAAGTCCTTAATATTGTCTGATACCTATGACCCCCAAAATTAATTCACCTTCCTTTCTCCTCTTAATGTCTTTACATTTACTCTCTAAGTCATCAAGTTTGTCAAACATTTAACTTTGAACAAAACTAGCATTTTCAGGTAAATAAAATGATTTGTGCTTAAACTCATAGATTTTGTGCACTTTGTTACATGTGAAATTTTTGGGTCCTTCTTGCTTAACATCATGATTATTGAGAGCATCTCTACTTCTTTCTAAAATATTATCTTTTTTTTTTTTTTGCCTCTGATTCAAATTCTAAGTTCCATCCATGTCCAACTCTACATCTCCTATTGCTGACATATTTCAAGCTGAGAGTGTGTCTTTCTCTAAAATATTCTTATTTATTCTCAAAATTAGTGAAAATCATTTCAGAATTATTTTGAGACCTTTTTCAAAATAGATATGCCTATTCCTGATTCCTTATTGTAGTCTCTGGTGATCAGTGTAGACTTTTTTTTTTTTTAAATAATCATTTGCTACAATGACCCTTCCCTTACTTCCCTTTCAAACAGTTTGCAAGCCATGATTTAGGATGTGAATGTCTTAATAAACACTATTGCATTCTAACTCTTTTCATGTCTAAACATAAAATGCAGTGACCTTTTTTCCTCAAAACTGTTTTTATACAAGCTTTAACAATTCTGGGAGATATATTTTCAAGCTGCTTTTTAGATTCCCAAATGACCTGGAAATTATTTTATGACTTTCCATGTGAGTTTGAAATGTATTAATAGAGGTCCCTTAGTATTCTCTGGCCTCTAATTAATCTGATACTGAGAAAACTTTGGGGAAGGAAATGCTAGTATTCTCTTTAATCTCTTGGAGCAACCCACAAAGCTATGGGGTAATTTTACTTTTTCTTTAAGTAAAATATATTTAAGGACAAACAAGAGAGTAGGTCCTTTGATTGGATATTTTTTCTAAGAAGCTGAATCACTTAATTTACTCAATAGAAGTGCTTGTAAATTGTCAGCAAACAAAACTAGTCTTGAGTAAGACTTTTAAAATAATCTTAAAAATAATCCTATACTTCATGATTTAAATATAAAATCATAAGGTTGCTAGTACTCCTCAAATTAATCTGGAAGAGGAAGGTTGCTCTTTATTGAGATAGGGAAGACTTGTGAAGAAACAACTTTGGGATTAGAGCAGAGATGTAAGAACAGAGATACAGAGTTTTGTTTGTAATTAGTTAAGTTTGAAATAACTATTACCATTGGAGACACTGAGTAAGTACTTTGGAGATTTGGACAGGATGTTTAAGTTCAAGAATTATCATCCTATATTGTAGTACTGGAAGCCACTCTGAAAATGAGTAGAGAAAGAAAAAAGGTCCAAGGACTAAATCTTAGGGCATTATTCTATTCAAATCCAGGGTTTTGACGAAGAAAGGAACAAGAGCACTAGAAGGAAAGAAAGAAAACTAGGAGTATGTGGTGCTATGAATCCAAGCAAGTATGTGTTTCAGGGAAGAAAGATTAATAAATTTATTAAAGATGTGCCAATGAAAATTCAACTTAATTGAAGATCAAGAATTGTATTTAGCAAGGTGCCTGTGTAGCTCAGTCAGTTAAGTGACTGACCCTTTATTTCAACTCAGGTCATAATCTCAGTGTTATGAGATTGAGGCCTACATGACTCCATGCTCAGCACAGAGTTTTCTTGAGATCCTCTCTCCTTCTGCCCCTCATCCCTGATCCTGGGATGTATAAATAGATAGATAGATAGATAGATAGATAGATAGATAGATAAACAAATAAATAAAATCTTAAAAAAGAATAATTGTATTTAGCAATACAAAAAGTGCTATAATGACCTAGACAGTAGTGACTTTGGTATAGCAGAATAGGTGAAACCATGATTAGAGCTGGTATATAAAAGAACTTAAAAGATGTATTTAGAGCAACCATTACTTTTCTGAAAGGGTAAATGGATAAGTAAAGTGGGCAGTAGCTATAAATGGAGAAAAATGCTTCCTTTTTTTAGGATAATAAAAATACATTATTGTTTGTTAATAGGACAAAAATTAGAAAAGGGAAGAATTGGTCATTTAGGGGACAACTGGTAGATAATTGTCCTTTAGAAGCTAAAAGAAGATAGAATTAAGTGTAAAAAGGGAAGAGGCCTTAGGTCACAGCACAGAACACTAAGACAGAACAAAGCGCTTTTTTTGAGAATGAGATGGCCAAGGAGAGGAAAAGGTATCAACTCGCTATCTAGGAGAGAAGAAAAGATGATGGATTAGGGACAGCATTAAAGGCTCATTTGAGGTTTAAAGTGAGGCTTATCAGCACAGTAGTTTTTTTCAAGCCACATTCACTTGCAGAGATGCAACTCTGAATAGGCAGAGAATTGAATTTAACAAAGACTGGAGGATTGCCAGAAAATTCAAAAAAAAAAAAAAGAAAAGAAAAGAAAGAAAAGAAAAGATGATGTGACAAGAGATGAGGGTTTATGTAATCATTTTTATAATGATAGATTATAAAATTTAAGCCAGTTTAGGAAGACATCAACAAGGCAAATGTTTTTAAGAACAGTAGATTGTGTACTGTTGGAGTAAGAGCACTAAAGAAAATGAGTGGAGGGACACCTGAGACACCTGGGTGGCTCAGTCATTAAGCATCTGCCTTTGGCTCAGGTCATGATTTCAGAGTCCTGGGATCAAGCCCTGCATCAGGCTCCCGGCTTGGCGGGAAGCCTGCTTCTCCCTCTGCTCCTCTCCTCCACTTGTGTTCCCTTTCTTGCTGTCTCTCTATCAAGTAAATAAATAAAAACATTTTTTAAAAAATGAGTGGAATGTTGGAAATTGAGATTTAAGAGTGTATAATGATGAAAAGATCTAGATTTTGGCCATGATTTTGAGAGGAACAGAGCAGACAGAATGATGAAATCAAGGGAATGAGATATTCAGGATATCATGAGTTTTAATAGGAGTACTGAAGAGGATGAAAGTAAACTAAGATCCAAATGAGACTGACACCACATTCAGAAAATGAATGGAAAAAAAAGTGATGGTTGAGGATATGGCTGGATTGCTGGATGACATGACATTGAAACCTGGGATTGAGATTAGGAATTAAAGAGAAAGAATGGTTTGGAAATCCCAACGAGAATCAAAAGTGAAACTCTCCTATTTCAAAAAGAGTTATATAGTAACTTATATAGTATATATATAGTTATATAGTAACTATAGTAAAGTTATATAGTAACTTTTTTTCCCATTTATTTATTTATTTTTTAATTTTTTATTTATTTTTTATTAACATATAATGTATTATTTGCCCCAGGGTACATGTCTGTGAATCATCAGGCTTACACATTTCACAGCACTTACCATAGCACGTATCCTCCCTAATGTCCATAACCCAGTAACTTGAGGGATGCAGTGTCCTCTGAAGAGACCTAGATTTAAACCATTTAGATTACCAGGAAGGGAATTATCAGAAAGAGTTGAGTATGTTGTTTAAGAAATTATTCTGAAGACTGACCATACTGTAAGGCTCAGAGGAAGGTATTTGGGTAGAGGTAAGGAAGAGGGCTAAAAAAGGCAGTGGTGCACAGGAGGAGCATGTTGGCCAAGGGTGATGATGACCAGAGTTACGGATTTTTCTCAGAGACTGACTGAAAAATCAAATGAAATTAATCCTTACTGTATCAAAGCAATACAGTGAGATAATATGCCTGTTATATGTACAATAAAATCCTATTTTTTCTATGATTTATTTGTTTATTTGAGAGAGTGTGTGCATGAGTGGGGTGGTGGGGCAAAGGGAGAGGGAGAGAGAGTCTTAAGCAGACTCCTTGCTGAGCATGGAGTCCCACCAGGGCCTTGATCTTACAATTCTGAGATCATGACCTAAGCCAAAACCAAAAGTTTGACACTTAACCCACTGCACCACCCAGGCACCCCCCCATATATTTTTTTATTTTTTCCCCAAATACTTTTATTTTTTCAGTGTTACAAGATTAAATGTTCATGCACCACACCCAGTTCTCCAAGCAACATGTGCCCTTCTCAATACCCACCACCAGGCTCGCCCAACCCCCGACTCCTGCCCCTCTAAAACCCTCAGTTTCTTGCTCAGAATCCACAGAATCACAGTCTCTCATGGTTCATCTCCCCCTCTGATTTCCCCCCATTCACCCTTCCTTTCCTTCTCACAATGCCCTCCATGTTTTTCCTTATGCTCCATACATAAGTGAGACCATAAGATAATTGACTCTCTCCGCTTGACTTATTTCACTCGGCATAATCTTTCAGTCCTGTCCATGTTGACACAAAAGTTAGGTATTCATTCTTTCTTGTGGAGGCATAAAATTCCATTGTATATACGTACCATATCTTCTTTATCCATTCATCTGTTGAAGGGCATCTTGGTTCTTTTCACAGTTTGGCGATTGTGGCCATTGCTGCTATGAACACTGGGGTACATGTGGCCCTTCTTTGTACTGCATCCACTTCTTTGGGGTAAATACCCAATAGTGCAATTACAGGGTCATAGGGTAGCTCTATTTTTAAAAAACAAATGCAACACGTCTCCATTTGTACAAATTACAGAACCATATATTATAATCTTTTGAGAATTATTCTTAAGAGGGAAACATAATGGATTTCTATAGTGTGTGTTTGTTTATTGTCTAAATTTTTATAAGCATTCACTACATTCACTACTATAATCAAAATTTATAAAACTGTAATAGGACCACATAACATCAAAGTGTGTACATTGTGATGCCAATCATGTTTTTAAAAATATGGGAAAATAGAATGATAGCAGTAACAAATTTGGAATAATATACCAAATTAATAGCAGTATCTCGCCAGACAGGCATCACAAGACAGATATTATACTTGTTAACATTTGAATTTTTTATGACAATCATTTTTAGTGAGAAAAAAGTAGGGAAGCAGAGACAGAGAGAGAGAAAAAACAAGACTTCTTCTGCTTACACATCTCACACATTTCTATTAGAAATTCAAACAAACATTTTTCACTCAAACATATTTGTTAACTACCAAATGCGTACCAGGTGTATTCCTCTTAGGCATCAGGAGATGGTAGTTTTCAAGACACTCAACCCTTATTTATATTCTCGATATCACTATTCAATAGAGATAGAAGTGAGCCACAAAATGTAATTTTAAATTTTCTAGTAGAAATACTAAAAAATAATAAGAAACTAGTAAAATTAACATTAATAATATATTTTATTTAACATCATATATCCAAAATATTATCATTTCAACATATAATCAATATAAATATTATTAACGAGTCATTTTAGAGTTTTTGTACCATCTTCCTTGAAATTTGATGTATGATACCCAAGAAGCACATTTCCATTTAGATACTAAATTTTCATTAAATATATTTGATCTTCATTTAGAGTTGCTAATCATACAGTTAAAAAATACATTTCTATACATAAGTTATCCTAAACATATTTCAGTCATTTCAAATAACTGAATCAATTTCTAAAACTTATTTTGCTTTTTTATTTGTATCTAAATTGATAAAACTGGCTCACCATTTATAGAAGATTTTTTCTTTTTAATTTGGAACAAAGTATACTGATTTCAAAACTATGTTCAAGTTAAATATGTTTATTAACTCATGTCAGTGCAGTTTTAGTGTGCTTCAGATTTTCCCCTTATATTTTGAGGACAATTTACATAATGTTGCCAATTATAATTAAAATCTGCATATTTATTTGTGTTGGAAAATGTGCAGTAATTACTATTGACTTGTATTATGAAGAGTTTTCATTTCAAAACAAATTCATGTACCTGTTTAGCTAAATCACAAATAAGTCTTTTTTTTGAGGCTACAAATTTTGCTTGCTCGTATGGAATGTTATATCAATGAAATATGTAAATCACACTACTATTTTTTTCTTATTGAATATTTGGCAAGCATCCCTTTTGTTTCAAAAAAATTTGAATTAACAATACAGTAAATCTTTAGAACATTCATCCACAACTCAACAAGGGGAATTGGCAGAGAACACAAGATCATTAAATTTATTCTCTCCTCTCTCTCAATAACTTCCATAAACTGGCTATAATTCATAGCACTTAAATGCATATGTTGAATGATTTTAACTGCTGTGTACAGTATATTTTTAATATAATTGTCTCAAAAACTGAGCACAGACAGTTTTAATATATATTACAGAGTGAAATGGAACAATAAAGGAAACATCAGTTTTAATTGCAATCAGTATGGAATTTTGACCTAATATAATTAGCTGGAGCACCATACATCAGATAGAAATGAATTTTTCCATAATCTAGCTGAATTTTGACTTTAGCAGATGGAAAAGATTCAAAAATAAGCTACAATTTCTATTCTACACAAACAAATTATATTTGTCAATTCAAATGTCCTCTGAGGGGAAATCTACCCCAAATATAGACTGGACAGTGTGTCTCATATGATACACGACTGTAAACCTAAAGAAAAATGTTTACAATTTTTCAAATTTTGAGTAAGTGCTCTTTTATATTGTTAGAAAGGTATTGTATTCCAAGAGTTGTTATTTGGTGGCTTCATTGAAGATATTTCACTTTAGTACTATGTCAGTTTAAGTCTTTCCTCAAAATTTTGTAACAGTTTCTTAAACTGAAATATTTTTTGTATCCCTCCATATAAAAATTCTTTTCTTTTTGTGCAAGAATCCAAGCCTATTTACAGCCTACCAAACTTACAAGTTCAAATTCTGTTTAAAAAACAACTAAATAGAGGAGGGGCAAGAAGGCAGAGAATAGGAGACCCTGTTTGAGCCAGGCCCCTAAAGTGATCTAAATATCTACCAGAACACTCTGAACACCCATGAAATGAGCCTGAGATATAAGATTATACACTCTGGATCTCTACAAGGGCAGAAGACAGCAGTGGAGAGGTAAAGCAGAAGGAACACTCAGACCGATAGCAGAGGATAAGCAGAAGGGGGAGAGAGCCACCAGAAGTGACCCATTGGAAAGTAATACCCCAAATATGAAAGTACCCTGTCATTGGGGACCAGCATTAACTTGGAGTCTGGTTAAAAGCACTCAAAAAGATCAAAAGATCTTAAGGGGCAACTGGTGGAATTGGGGGGTCACAAGCATGGGCTTAGGCCCACGTTCCCAGGAAGGACACTGCCAGTGACCACACAGGTCAGAGAGAGTCCTGAGGGGCCTTCAGTCCATGTCCATTAGTCTGCAGCTTTCGGCTGCTTACACCACCACTCGGGTGGGCACACTCCCACTTGCACCTAAGTGAAACTTGTGTGGGTGCACGTGTGCAATCTCTGGGTCCACAGCCTTTGGATACCTGCCACGTGTCTGAGCACTCCCAGCTCACACCTGAGGGAACCCGGCACGATCTCAGGTCAGAATCCTTCCATCAGCAGCCTTCTGTCACCCACCGAGGGATCTAAGTGCACCTGGCATGGGCCTGGACCCTGGAGAGCAGTCCTGGTAACGGAAACCACCAGAAGCAGGTTCCTTGGACCAATATCACTCACTCACACAATTGCAGTGTGCAGCAGAGTTTGCAGAGGGGGAGTCTGTGTATTCCAAGCCACCCAAAGGGGAGCAGACAGAGGCTTCTCTCTGAGGAGGAGGTGCAAATTCTTTGCTCTGACCCTCTGAAAAGCCACAAAAAGCCACCAAAGTACAAAAACCTCCAGAGAGCAAAAGCCTGAAAAACCAGTTTCCATAAAGCCCAGCCTCTTGATAGCCCACAGGGTGACTCAACCCAAGCAAGACTGACTGGAAAACAATGTACAATGCCCCTCCTTGAGAAGACAAGCCAAAAGCAAGAAGACAATAACCACAGGGTCCACATAAAACTGTAAAACCCCAACATCAGGGGACAACCATACATTCAGCTCCTGGTATTGCCCCCAAACCTGTATATATTTCACAGATATAAGTTTTTTTTTTTTTAATTCATTCTCACGATACTTGTTCTAATTTTTTTAGACTACTTAACATTACAACTAGAGGTTTAATACAACATATCCCATAATAACTTTTTAACTTTTTTTTTCATATATATACCTGCTTTTTATTTTTCTTTTCTTTTCTTTTTTTAATATACATATAGATATAAGCTTCAAGCTAATCCTTTATCCCTACTCAATACTACGCATATGTATAACCCATTTTTATGTCCCTTTATCTCTGGAAAGTTGAGTTCTTTAACAAAGATAACAAGATACACTCAGGGAGAACCAAAATAATCTTCCTCGCCCATATCGAGGATTTATAACCATCCTCCCAACTTACCCTTCTGTCATTGTATTTGTTTTTGTTCTGTAACTATATAAATCTTATTCTTGGGATTCATTATGGCTGGGTTCTTTTTTTCTTGTCTTTTACTTTTGTCAGTCTTGGGTTTGTTCATGTATGTTTATATGCCTTATAAATCTTACATTGGGGGCTCATTTTGGCTGGGTTTTCTCTTTTTTCCCCCCTCTTTTTTTTTCTTTCTTTCTTTTTGGTGGTAACTTCTGGTTGCTCCAAAACTTTCCAGGGTGCACTTTACCTGCATCATGGTTGATATACTGAGCTATACATTCCCCAACCACCTCTCACCAAAATGACTAGGAGGAGGAACACCCAACAGAGGAAAATTTCAGAGACTGTGCCTTCTCCCTCAAAACTACTGGATATGGACATAAACAGTAGTTCAGAAAGTGAATTTGGGGTAACAATTACCCAGGCAATGGCTAGGTTGGAGAAAAACATTAGTGACAACACGGAATCTCTAAGGGTGGAAGTGAGAGCTGATCTGGTAAAAGTTAAAAATGCTATCAATGAGATCCAATCTAATCTAAATACTCTTATAACAGAGTAACCGAGACAGAAGACAGAATTAGTGATCTGGAGGACAAACTGATAGAGAAGAAAGATAAGGAGAAGGCCTGGAACAAACAGTTTAGAAGCCATGAAACAGAATTAGGGAAATAAATGATGCCATGAAACGTTGCAACGTCAGAATTATTGGGATCTCTGAGGGGGTGGAGAAAAAAAGAAGACTAGAAGATATAGTTGAACAAATGGGTGGATGAAAATT
>CM053603.1:151041666-151069331 GCA_028646535.1 Procyon lotor
GAAAAAGCATTTGACAAAATACAGCACCCGTTCCTGATTAAAACTCTTCAAAGTATAAGGATAGAGGGACCATTCCTCAACTTCATGAAATCTATCTACGAAAAACCCACAGCAAATACTATTCTCAATAGGGAGAAACTGACAGCCTTCCCTTTGAGATCGGGAACACAACAAGGATGCTCACTCTCGCCAAGTCCCAGCAACAGCAATCAGACAACAAAAAGAAATACAAGATACTCAAAATGGCAAAGAAGAAGTCAAATTCTCTCTCTTCGCAGATGACATGATACTTTATATGGAAAACCCAAAAGACTCCATCTATACTTTCAATGCCATCTCAATCAAAATTCCACCAGCATTTTTCAAAGTGCTGGAACAATTTGTATGGAATCAGAAAAGACCCTGAATTGCTAAGGAAATGTTGAAAGAGAAAAACAAAACTGGGGTCATCTCATTGCCTGATTTCAAGCTTTACTACAAAGCTATGATCACCAAGACAGCATGGTACTGGCACAAAAACAGACACATAGACCAGTGGAACAGAGTAGAGAGCCCAGATATGGACCTGCAACTCTATGGTCAAATTATCTTCAACAAAGCAGGAAAAAATATCCAGTGGAAAAAAGACAGCCTCTTCAATAAGAGTCTCTTCAATAAGAGGTGCTGGGAAAATTGGACAGCTATGTATAGAAGAATGAAACTTGACTATTCTCTTACACCATACACAAAGATAAACTTGAACTGGATAAAAGACTTCAACGTGAGACAGGAATCTATAAAAATCCTAGAGGAGAACACAAGGAGTAACCTCTTCAACATCGGCCACAGCAACTTCTTTCAGGACATGTCTCCAAAGGCAAAGGAAACAAAAGCGAAAATGAACTTTTGGAACTTCATCAAGATAAAAAGCTTCTGCACAGCAAAGGAAACAGTCAACAAAACAAAGAGGCAACCCACGGAATGGGAGAAGATATTCGCAAATGACACTACAGACGAAGGTCTGATATCTAAGTTCTATAAAGAACTCCTCAATCTCAACACTCAAAAAAACAGATAATCAGGGGCACCTGGGTGGCTCAGTCCTTAAGCGGCTGCCTTCGGCCCAGGTCAGATCCCAGGGGCCTGGGATAGAGCCCCGCATCAGGCTCTCTGCTCAGCAGGAAGCCTGCTTCTCCCGCTACCATTCCCTCTGCTTGTGTTCCCTCTCTCGCTGTGTTTCTCGCTGTCAAATAAATAAAATCTTAAAAAAACAAAAAAAAGCACAGATAATCATTTCAAAAAATGGGCAGAAGGCATGAACAGACACTTCTCCATAGAAGACATGCAAATGACTAACAGGCACATGAAAAAATGTTCATCGTTACCCATCAGGGAGATTCAAATCACCACATTGAAATACCACCTTACACCTGTTAGAATGGCCAAAATAAACAAGACAGTAAACAACAAGTGTTGGAGAGGATGTGGAGAAAGGGGAAACCTCTTGCACTGTTGGTAGAAATAAAAGTTGGTGCAGCCATTTTGGAAAACAGTGTGGTGATTTTTTGAGAAATTAAAAATAGAGCTACCCTATGACCCTGCAATTGCACTACTGGGTATTTACCCCAAAGATACAGATGCAGTGAAAAGAAGAGCCATATGTACCTCAATGTTCATAGCAGCAATCGTCATAATCGCCAAACTGTGGAAGGAGTCAAGATGCCCTTAAACAGAGGAATGGTTAAAGAAGATATGGTCCATATATACAATGGAATATTACACTTCCATCGGAAAGGATAAATACCAAACTTTGGTATCATCATGGATGGGCCTGGAGGAGAGTATGCTGAGCGAAATAAGTCAAGCAGAGAAAATCTATTATATGGTTTCACTTGTGGAGCATAAGGAATAACAGGAAGACATTAGGGGAAGAAAAGGAAAAGTGAATTGGGGGAAATTGGTGGAGGAGGTGAACCATGAGACACTGTGGACTCTGAGAAATAAACAGGGTTTTAGAGGAGCAGGAGTGGGGGGTTGGGTGAGCCTGGTGGTGGGTATTGAGGAGGGCACGTATTGCATGGAGCACTGGGTGTGGTGAATAAACAATGAATCTTGGAACAGTGAAAAAATAAAATTTAAAAATATATATATTACAAATAGAATTACCTTATGATCCAGTAATTTCACTAATTGAGTATTACCCTCCCAAAATAAAAAGGCTCATTCAGGAAGAAAAAAAAAAAACAAAAAAACTATATACACATGCCTTAGTGGCTCAGTCAGTTAAGTGTTGGACGCTTGGTTTTGGGTCAGGTTCTGATCTCATGGGTTGTGAGATCCAGCCCTGAGTCAGGCTCTGTGCTCAGAAGGGAGTTTGCTTAAAGATTCTCTCCCTCTACCCATCCTCCCAACCTCTCACTCTCTCTCATAAGTAAATACATCCTGAAAAAGAAGCGTTACTCAGGGTGCCTGAGTGGTGCAGTCAGTTAGGACTCTGACCCTTGGTTTCAGCTCAAGTTGTGATCTCAGGGTTATGATATCAAGCCCTGTGTCGGGTTCCACAGCAGAGTTTACATGAGATTCTCTCTCTATCCCTGTAAAATAAATAAATAAGTCTTCAAAAAAAATTTTTCTACTCATACTGCTTTAAATTGGACAAATTTTCTGTTTTCTCTATTCATTTTAAATTATTTGAAAGAAATGACCTCAATTCTATCCTTATAACAGTCAACCATAAAAAAATCATTGTCCTGGGACACCTGGGTGGCTCAGTTCATTAAGCGGCTGCCTTTGGCTCAGGTCATGATCCCAGGGTCCTGGGATAGAGTCCTGCATCCGGGTCCTGGCTCAGCAGAGCCTGCTTCTCCCTCTTACTCTGCCTGCTGCTCTCCCTGCTTGTACTCTCTCTCTCTCTCTCAAATTTCTCTCTCTCTCTGTTTCTATACCATGCTCTCTCTCTCAAATAAAATATTAAAAATTTTAAAAATAATAATTAAAAAGGAAAACTTATTTGCTGAAATATTTCTAGTATTATCCACCATATTATATTTAATTTTTAACACAATGAATAAATAAGTTGTGTTGTTCTGATGCAGCATACATTCATCATCAATTTTTGACAAACTTTCCATTCTTTTTTTCACTATTATTTTAGATGTAGTGCAAACTTCCACATCTCCACTTCATTCTGCACAGTAGTATATTTTCCTTTTAAATTTAAAATGTGTCCATAGTTATTTGTAAACTAAAAATGTTTTAATTATACTGTAATCAAAACTTTCACAAGAATTTCAATTTAATTACCAATTACAAGTTACATAAGCATTACTACAGCTCATGCCATCCACATAAAATATTCAAGTAAACACATTACAATATTACAACAGTATGTAAAAAAAAATCATTTGAATTGAATGAATTCACTGATATCAACTAGCTTTGTGATATGCATATGTATAATAATGGAAATAATGTGCAGGCCCCAACATGCACACTATAATGAAACGGTAATATCTTAAAGTGATGAGATACCTAAAGGAAATGTAGTCTTACCAAAATGATAAATTCTGTTTATTTGGAAAAACATTTTATACTGCTTCAGTTTTTAAATTATGAAGTATGGACAAACCACATTTCAAGCACTCAATAACTACACGTGACTAATAGCCACTATTGTGGAGAGTACATGAAGTTTTAGACATTTGAAAAAGCATTTCCTTGACCATTGCATCAACTCCAATATTAGAGTAAGCCTTTCCCCGTATTCCATTTCTTCTTCAGTACAATTGGGATCATAATATGCTTCAAATTTCATAACAATATTATGTAGTTCTAGGGAAAATGGCACATAGGAAATGTAAATTAAAAAGTTATCTTTTAAATCTCCAATTTGAAATTCTTTAAATAATTTTTCATATCCAAGATAGTGGTATGATCCATTCAGAATGACAGAATTTATACTAAATATATGTGTTTTACATGTAATCAATTTGAAAATTGATCAGACTAATATCCCAGATGAATGAGAATGCAAAAATTCTCACAAAGATAATAGCCAATAGGATCCAACAAGTAAAAAGATTATTCACTACAACCAACTGGGATTTATTCCTGGGCTGCAACAGTGGCTCAACATCAGCAAATCAATCAATGTGATACACCACATTAATAAAAGAAAGGAGGGGCACCTGGGTGGCTCAGTGGGTTAAAGTCTCTCCTTTAGGCTCAGGTCAAGATCTCAGGGTCCTGGGATTGAGCCCAGCATGGGGCTCTCTGCTCAGCAGGGAGCCTGCTTCTTCCTCTCTCTCTGCCCACCTCTCTCCCTGCTCGTGATTTGTCAAATAAATAAAATCTTTAAAAAAAAAAAAAAAAAAGGATAGGAACCATATGATCCTCTCAACAGATGCAGTAAAGCATTTGACAAAGTACAGCATCCTTTCTTGATTAAAACACTCTTGATTCTTGATTAAAACTGCTCTGAGGGTTTTGCTCAGCTCCAAATGGCACAGTTTCCTTCTGAGGGGATGCCAGAGGCCTGCTGTATGGCTCAGGGGTCCCAAGTCTGAAGGGCTTTGGGGCCAGAGGCAGGCTTTGCTTCAGGCCACTGCGGAAGGAATCTCGTGGCCTATAGTGACCCTTGGCCCCCAGGGAGCACGTGCCAGTGGCCCGCACTCTGCTTGGAGCTCCAGCAGTGGGGTCTGGGATCCCCTGGCAGTGCCGGTGGGGTGTGTGGGGGGGTGCGGGCAGGGCTGGTGTGCAGCGGAGTCCGGGAGGTCCCTCCAGGCGCCTTGGCTCAGGCTCAGGGCAGCTGCTGTCAAATTTTTTTCTCTATTGGATATTCAAAGAAATTACAACTGCTAGGTGAGATGAAGGCCAATTTAAAGTTTAGTAATTAATAAGAATATCAAATATCACTTAATATGATTCCACTCATATTACAGATCTCCATAGCTTTCTCATTTTTTAAAAAGATATTCTTTATTTATTTGACAGAGAGAGAGAGATCACAAGTAAGCAGAGAGGCAGGCAGAGAGAGAGGGGGAAGCAGGCTCCCTGCTGAGCAGAGAGCTCCTTAAGGGGCTCGATCCCAGGACCCTGGGACCTTGACCTGAGCCCAAGGCAGAGGCCCCAACCCACTGAGCCACCCAGGTGCCCCTCCGTAGCTTTCTCTTATGAATAATATGGTATGGTCTCAACCTTTAAAAAAATCATCTTCAGTTTATTAAATATGTATTACATCTTACACTTTTCATTTGACTGAGGAGTGGTTATACTTCAGTTCATTTTCATTTTCTTAACTACTGCAATTCACACTTCTTAGTGAAAGATTCCAACACTTCAGTGTTACCTTTTCAAACACTTCTCACTTTGTAGTGTAAGCCTGGCACAAATCCCAGAATGTGATTCTGACACACCATTTCCTCACTGTAGGAAGAAGCATTAGGGAAGTCATTTTCTATAAGCAATAAAAATAGCTCAATGCCCATCACTCTATACTTCCTGTCTAGAGCCAAATATTTATTTAAATATTTATTAGCAAGGCATTTACTAAAGGCAAGACCTTATACAACTTAAAGAAAAAAGGAAGAAAATATGCTGAAGGGGTTTAGACTTTAGGGCACTTACAATCTCAAGGGTTAATTGGAAATTATAAATAAGTCAAAGAATCTATACGTAAATGGAATCAGAGAACCCATGCTCAAAGGCATAGGAATGCTAAGAAAAAACCACTGGTTTAAGGTATAAGCAGGGGTGCTGACATATTGTTACCCAAGATGAGCTTATGTAATGGATAGGATATTAACATAGGTGGGTATGGATGTTAAATGTTCTAAATGACCCAAGAGGCAGTAAGTGAGATCTGAGAGGCAGAAAATATGGGGCATATTTAAGAAATTGCAAGAGGCAAAGATTACATGGAATTGAAATGCATTATGGTTGTAGTACCTTGTGAAAAAAGAAGGTGATGAAAAAGAATTTGAAATAGACAAAATAGTGAAGGACTGTATGTGCCTGGCTGAAGCGTCTGGACTTTGCTCAATGAGCAACAGGCAGCCTTGACCTGAGTGGTAATGATTAAAATGGAATACAGATTTAATCGACAGAAGAGAAATCATCAAGGAATACTGTAACTGATATTTGGAATATGGATCTCAGGCCATTATTATCCTAAAGCATCAAAAATGTTTATGTTACCAACTATAACTATTAAAGCACAAAGTGGATGCATAAATGTGAAGAGAAGAAGGAGGAGGAGGAGGAGGAGGAGAAGGAGGAGGGGAAGGGGAGGAGGAGGAAAAGGAGAAGGAGGAAAATAAGAGGAAGGGGAATTTCAGCAGAATAATAAAGGTGGGAATGACACCATTCATTTCAGGGTTACTGTGTGCCAGATGCTCACCATATATCATCCCTCTTTGATGAGGGAACAGATTTTCACAGTGATTAACTAACTTGCCAAAGCTATGCAGGTAGTGACAGAGCCTGAGTCTGAGTGTGTCTGAGCCCAAGAGTGTGGAACACATGATCATTATCCCTGAGTATTTTATTTTTTCAACCTGGAAGAGAAACACATATTTAGGCCAGAGAGATAGTATGGTTCTATTCCTTTTTTTTTTTTTTTCAGAAAGAGTTTAAGTCATAGTTTACATCATGTTCCAGAGGTTGCAGTTTCCTTAGGAAATACCTTGTATAAAATGGACACTCAATGTCATGCAGATGAAGGAAGAAATGAGCCTGGTTCCACCTTCATTCTAATTGTTGTCAGCACCTCACGTTTCTTGAATTTAAATAACTAAAAAATAAATGGTGGTTTACATGGCTCTTATTAGATGTATACACAGGATCAGTTAATGTGACATGACAATTAATTACATTTAGTGTCATTATATAGTTATTTCAAGTGTTTGAAATCCTGTGAACAAAAGCATGATGAAAGGAAGTCTGACACTATGTGATTAAGTGAGGAACGGTTAGATTTAGCTATAATTTTGTATTTAAGGACATTATATGCAAGAATATGGAAGAATTCTAGGAAATATATACTTTAAGTCTTTTGCTTTACAGACATATAAACAGAGATTAAAAGAGGCTAATACAGGCTAAATTACTTGCTGATGACCCTCTAGCTTGTAATGTGAAAACCACATCCAGTGTCTTATATAAGAAATTCACCAATTCTCTGGTTCTTTCTGCATATGTAGGAGGGTGGGGAGGGGAAGAGGCTGTGGTTGCTGGGAAGGGACTGGAATTGTGAATTGTAACAGAAGTTAAATTGATGAGTCTTCCTACAAACCATAAGAGACTCCTAAACTCACAAAACGAACTAAGGGGGGCTGGGAGGCGGGGGTGGGGTGAGGTGGGGGTGGGATAGGGTGGCTGGGTTATGGACATTGGGGAAGGTATGTGCTGTGAAATGTGTAAGCCTGACGATTCACAGACATGTACCCTGGGGCAAATAATACATTATATGTTAATTAAAAAAATAATATAGAAAAAAAATTGATGAGTCTTCCTACAAAAGGGAAGAAGCCAATGAAAGAGTTAAGTTTAAAGAAGAGGCTTTTTTGTGGTCATTGTTTTCTTTTTCTTTTTTCTTTTCCTTTTTGAAGACTCTATTTGACAAAGAACTTACATGGATTGTTTCAGAATAGAAGAAAAAGGAGGAGGAGGAAAAGGAAGGGGAGAATGAGAGAGGAGAAAGTGGAGAAAGAAGAGAGGAAAATAGCATTTTATTGCAATAAAATTTAATAACTTGAATATTGATTTTTGAAGGACTGCCAATCCAGCTGACACAGAAGCAAAACTTAGTTGACAGCACCTCATGAGAGATGGAGACGAGCGGGAAATGGAGAATCTGGTCCACCAGCCTGTCCCGAACTTCACTCCATTCTTATGAAACGTTCTCCCTTATTTCTTTCCTGAAATGCCAGGCACCAAACTCCCCATCTTCTCCCTTGGTGATTGATTTTCTTTATCTACATTAAGCTAAAAATAGGAAAAATGTCATTTTAAAAGTTAATAAAATTAATGTTGTAAGTATTTATAAATTTTAAAAAGTAGGCAATTTAAGAAAAAAATTACCCGCTTAACCCACTGGTTTATTCTTCCAGTTTTTTCTTTAAAGCTATTGATGGTAAAACTCAACACTCAAAACGAAGGCCAAATAGCTACTACTACTGCATGTATTGTAAATGGAGAGGGAAAAAGTATCTATTGGGGGTTTTCTTGGTTTTTTTTTTTAAGGTTTTATTTATTTATTTAAGAGACAACACAAGCAGGGGTAGTGGGAGAGGGAGAAGCAGACTTCCCACTGAGCAAGGAGCCTGACATGGGGCCGATCCCAGGACTCTGAGATCATGACCTGAACTGAGGGCAGATGCTTAACAGACTGAGCCACCCAGGCATCCCAATTAGGGATTTTCTTTGTGATATTTCCTGTCTTTACTTCAGAGACAAATGTCACTTGGCAGAAAAGCTTTCTCAAACCAAACTGTCAAGAAGAAGAGTGAGCAAACTACGCACCAGGGGCCAAAACTGATCTGCTACACATTTTTGTAAAGTTTTATTGGAACATAGATGAACCCATTTATTATACTGTTTATGGCTGCCTTCATGTAACTTTGCATTAGACAGCTGCAGGGAAAAACGGTTATGTATATTATTAAGGTTTTGATATTATTGTGAAATTATTCTCCAGATATGTCGTGCCACTTTACATCAACTGGTTTGCTGCAGCAGCTCTTTTTCCAGTACCAAGTCAGAGGCTGGAAAATAGGTACTTGAGTTCACACAAAGCAACAGTTTGTTAAGTGCGATGTAAACTATCAGAGACCGTGCTTTACCAAAGTTTATCCAAATTATTTAAAAAAAAATACAGGTTGTCAAGGGCAAAGACGAAGTAGAAAGAAGACTTGGGACATTCCAGAATGTTCCTGTACTCTTCTACACTCAAGATGTGATCTCTATTATAGAAGAATAACATGTGAGGTTTGCAAGAGACATTTTGTAAGGTGCCACATCTACACATCAGACCTGCAATAAGTCAGATCACTGCCTCTAGTAATAATCCCAAGTACACTGAGGAACATTTAAGGTATGAAATATCATTGTCTTAGCCCCAGGAAGTTGTACAGCTTTTTTGGCATTCTCTAGTGAGCCATGCAGTATGATTTCAAAGATTATTTACTGTAATGATTAAACCCGTTTAATTTTTGGTAAAGGCATTCTACAAATAAGGACTACCCCTGATAGCAAAGTAAATTCCATCTGATAAGGAGATTACATCGAGTCACCTGACACTTTTCTCCCCAGGCTTGGGAAGGGATCTCCTTCCCCAAGAATTAGTCAGTGGATCATAAATCTCTGGCAAGCTGCTTTAAATCCTTTTCCCCAGCACTTAAAAGTATTTGGTGAATGAGAGACTAAAAGAAAGATTAAATAGAGTCTTTGTAAACCCCCACCAAACTTGTCCCAATTCTGAAACCCAAAGAATCTATCAAATAGAAAAATAAACAGATGTTCCTTTAGTGTATTTTGGTATAATTTTTTATGACTAGAGCATATCTGCTACCAAATACACACACACACAGGAAACTACTGTTGGAAAAGTAATGACAAAAAGAGAAGCAAGGAGTAAGGAAGCTTCTCTTATTAAAGAGAACAGAAAAATAGAATGTAAGGAGTCAGAAATGTATAGTGCACTGGATTCTGGACAACTAGTTTCTCCAAGACAAGTTTCAGAGAAAGGAAGAGATGCACTAGTAATGCTTGTGAGAATAGTAGTTTTATGTATTTCAATTTTGTGACATGTCAAATAACTATAAATCTTGATAAATATTTTATGTTCAAAGTATTAAAAAGATTTTTCAATGGGTCTGTAAATATTCTGTAAAACATATGAAAGGAAAAAACCAATCTAAATACTCAGAGCCATTGAAAAATATATCTCAGTGATACTGATTTTTTTTTTTAATTAGTGGAAGGAAACTAAAAAATACAAGAGTAAAGTAAGATTAAAAGTCCAGAGGAGCAGTCAGGAACACAAATGATAAGACAGAATTACTGATGTGAAAAATAGCTCATGATGATTTCCCAGAATTCAGAGAAAAAAAAATCATGGTGCAATGAAATGAAGATACTAAAAACAGAGAATAGAACTCCAACACATAATTAACTAGTGGTCATAAAAAACAAACACAACAGATTACAAAATGCAATTTCAAAGTTCTAGAAGACAAATAGATTAACAGAGTACTATGTATACATATTGAAAAAGCTTATTGCATTCTAAAAGCACCTGCTGGCAACATTTTCAAATTAAGATGACAGGGAAAACAAATTCATTATGAATAAAGGCAGAGAGAAAGTGCTCTAAAAAAATATCAAATATCAGAATAATCTAAATTACTAATTACCAGGAAAATTATGTAGAAATTTTTAAGAGAAACAGAAGAACCAAACAAAAAATTGTTACCTATCAAAGTATGGGATAGAAATTGTTTTTAAAAGAGTGAAAAATAGGAAAATCTATTCAATTAATTTAGAATTCTGTAAGAAAAATGTCAAGACGGTATAAGAAAAGTTTAGACAGGTCATATTGACAGACTAAATACACAGACGATGACCATGTAAAAACTCTGATCCATAACCTGCGCTTAGCAGCCCAAGAAATCATTCCTAGGCTGCAGAAACCAGCCTAGGAAGCATGCCCACTATTAATATATCAGATGTGTAAGACATCAGACCACTATCTCCAGTCACAATCTAGGAAGCCAAACAATGCCTGAAACCATTGGCCCAAAATGGCCAGGACATGATTAAATAAGTAACAGTTTCACTAACTTCTATCCCCACTTCCACTTCCAACTTAGGGCCAGGAAAGCCAAATGTGCACTCTCACCCAGTCAGAGACGGGGCCCTTCTTCTAGTAAGCCGGCCACAGCTTCCCTGTGCCAACAACTTCCATGTAGGGTATACCTGAACCCTTCTCTTTTTTTCTGCTACAAAGCTTTCCTTCTGGGGGTGCACAGGAGGCTCAGCTGGTTAAGCCTCTGACTCTCGATTTCAGCTCCAGTCATGATCTCAGGGTCATGAGATCAAACCCCACATAGGGCTCCATGGTGGTTGTGGAGCTTGCTTAAGATTCTCTCTCTCTCCCTCTTTTGCCCCTCTCTCTCACTCACATTCTCTCTCAAAAAAATAAAAATTAAATTTAAAAACTTTCCCACTGTTCTGCTTGCCTTTAAATGTCTGCAAATACAAGCAGTCAGGACTGATTCCCTTGCTGTAACAAGCTCTGAATAAACAGCCTTCACTTACTCTCATTTGGTTGGTTTTCATTTATTTCTATAATACTTCTGAATACAGATTTAAAATTATACTCAGTTTCAAAAACCTGAATGTGGTAAAGTATAATCACAATATACAATGACCAAATGGGATTTATTGATAGGGTCAGGGTCATTTAATATCAAGCCAACTGAAAGAGCATATGTCTGGAATACACATACAAGTTTAAAAAAAAAAAAATAGAGCACTCAATAGAACAATGAGCAATGCCTATGAAAGACAAATCATAAATAAGGAAATCCTGAAGGTCAATCAACATGGAAAGATCTTTAAGGAAGCTAACAATAAGAGAGGTAAAAATTTAAAATACAGTAAAAGATCATTTTATTAGTGTGAACCACGTTATTCATATAAGCCAAAAATTAAAAAGTCTGAAAATTATGTAGTGGTGAGACTATGGAACAGCGGAAACTTTCATGCATTACCTGTGGGCATATATAATAGTAAAATTACTGTAAGGAGCAACTTAGTAATATCCAGTAAATTTTAAAATGTTTTAACATTATAACCCTATACTGTTCAATGGGGCTAGTGAGTGCTTGAAATGTAGCTAGTCTGAGTTCTAATGTGCTTGCTGTTAAGTGTTAAATTCAAAAGATGAGAAAGACAGATATATATGTGTATGCACACACATTTATATACTTCACACTAGTATCTGTCATATTAATTTAAGTTTTACCAACCTTGACACTATTAACATTTTAGACTGGGTTAATTCTTTGTCAGAGCTTATCCTTTGCATTGCATGATTTTTAGCTGCATCCCTGGCATCTACCTTGTCATGACGTAGAACCCTTAAAACCCCCCCAGTTACGACAATCAAAAATCTCTGCAGAGCTCCCCAGGTGGCTCAGTCAGTTAAGCATCTGACTCTTGATTTCAGCTCAGGACATGATTTCAGGGTGTGGGATGAAGTCCACCCTGGGGCTCTGAGCTCAGAATGTAGTCTGCTGGAGGTTCTCTCTCCCTCTTCCTCTGCCTTCAGAGGCAAATCAATCCTGGTTGAGAACAAGTCTTAATTACATGTTGAAATGGTAAACTTTTAGATATATGGTGTTAAATAAGATACACTATCAAAATGAATTTTACCTATTTCTTTTTACTTTCTAATGTAGTTACAAAAAAATTTAAAATTATATATGACTCACATTATGTCTTTACTGGACAGCATTGTTGCAATTATCAATTCCGTTCTAAGATACTCACATAGTGTTTCCCAAATGCTGAATGTGCATAAAACTTATCTGAGAACCTTACAGAATTCAAATTATGATTTAGTGTATTTGAGATGGGCTGAGATTTTGCATTCCTAACAAGAACCAAGGTTACACTGATGCTGCAAATCCATGGATCAAGTATTGCACAACATGACTCTTCAAAATTTCTACAAGTGGAAAACAGAACATGAAAAAGAATATGCATGGTGACTATAGTTAATAATACTGAACAGCATATTTGAAAGTTGCTAAGAGAATAAATCTTAAAAATCTTCATCACAAGAAAGAAAAATTTTATAACTATGTATAGGGACAGATGTTACTAGACTTACTGCAATGGTAATCTTGCAATATGTACAAATATTGAATCATTATGTTGTATATTTTAAACTAATACACTATACATCAATTACACCTCTGTTAAATTTTTTTAAGCAATGTCAATGTATATATGTGCACTGATGTGCAGTGTGATAATAAAAATGTAAATTAACTATTTGACTAAAAAATAATAAATTGTAATAAATTCACACTATGCAGTTATACAATATATATCTATATATGTGTACACACACACACAAAGCACTGGAAATGAAATGACCTATCTCTAAAGTATTATAGAATAAATCTTAAAAATATACTCCAGATCAAAAATTACACATTCCAAAATGTTAAATATATTGTGATAAACATAAGCAAAGCTTTAAAATATCTAGAAAAATATTTTTTTTCTGTAAATATTTAAGAAATTTCTAAATAGTAGGTAAATGACTTACAGCAAATTTATGACAGTGATTACTCCTGGGGTGTACAAGATAAGATTGAGATCCTGGCTGGTTATATACAAAGGGGTTAGCATTAGTATCAAAATGTTTTACTTCTCTAACATATGAAGTAAATGTAAGCAAAGAAGATTTGATAAAGCTGGATAGTAGTTAAAAACTTTCGCCATCATATTGTCAGTCTTTCTCTATGGGTTTGAAATATTTCATAATTAAAAATAAATGCACAAATAAAAGAATGGTGTAAGAAGTCTGGCAACAAATATTGAAATAGAAAATATAAATTTTTTTATAAATATTTTAATGGACTTTAAAACTTAATGGAAATTTATTGCTCTTAAAAAAACCATGTATCTCATAGAAATATGTATTTCTTCTGAACTTATAATGCCACAAATGATACCAATAGGTGGACAAGAGTACAACAGCAAAACTGTGTGCTATATACTTCAGCTAAAGTAGAGAAAAAAAAGCAAATTTCATTTTTCATTTTTGAAACATTTGCTTTAAGTTGATTTTAAAAGGAATTCATATTCATTAAAGATTTGGAAAAGACTAAAAATCTGCTCATTTCCTAAATGTTCTATTATAACTATTTTTTAGTAATAATCATTTTATCATTGTGGTGTCTATTTCATCACTCCATCTTTCTCATATATATGAAATAGATTTTGCACAAAAACGAAGACATACATATACATATATGCATAATTTCAATGTTTTACAAGGTGGAATTATATATAAACTGCTTGTGATGTCTTATAATCCAAGTATATTTTCACTTAAATCAAAAATGTTATATTCTCTTTTCATTGGTCTTTCATTGAAAAGGTCCTGTTTAAAATTTAAATATACTAGTTTAGCTAACTCCTCTTTGTTCAACTTTGTTCTTCCTACCCATACTCAGGATTACTATCCTTGCCTAAGAGTTCTCAACAAGATATTTTCCTGAAGAAAGTAGTCCTATTCCTGAAACAAATATAAATGCAATATTAGAAATAACAATTTTTTCACTAGGAAAAATATCACATGTATGAATCATAATGTATTTTAACCAAATGAACATCTAGATTTTTTCCCAATCCCTATTATAAAAAAACACAAAGCTTATTTGTTTCTATAACTCTATGTAGTCATTATGATTTATTTAAAATAATTTTGAATAAAGATGAACATAGAGCAGTTATGTATATTATTCCCCCCAACAGTTAAATATACTATTAAGGTTTTGATATTACTGTCAAGTTTTCATCCAGATGTGTCATTCCACTTTACATCAGTTCGATAGATCAAAATAAGACAACTCACAGGATCTACTTTCTACCTGCCAACTATACTATGATTTGTTCTCACGTCTAGCCCTTTCAATTTAAGGAGAAAAGCATTAATGAGATACAATTAATAACTTTTTCTATTACTTCTCAGATAATATCTTTTTTTGGAGACTTACATTTTTGAAATCTGGTCTCATCTATACAAGATCTGGCAGAAATTTCTTGGTCTTTCTGGCATGACACATGTTATTCCCTATTTTAAAATTTTATTGGTGTCTTAACAGAAGCTGGGGAGAAACCAGGTTGAATAATCACTGTTTATGCATTTTCCCTCATAAGTTTGATGCAGTTTTATTTTCAAATTAGAAAATACTGGTTAAAGAATTCTTTTGAAGTAATATTGAAAGTAGACATTGTTATAATTAAGAACAAGATAAATAACTGCCAATACATTAGAAAAGTTAAAAGCAACTAAATCATTGCCCAAAAAGAAAAAAAGGAAAGAAGTAAAAAGGAACTACAATAAGGTATAAAGTTTGGAAAACAAGCTGAGAGTTACAAAATTAAACATGTAAATTACATCAATAAATAAAAGTCAGTTGAACTCCTTAGTTTAACTGAATTCCATACATATTTATTGAATACATAATATGTGCCAGGTACCACATCCTAAGGAGTTAGTGGTAAACAAGATTGACACAGGATCTCTACTCCTGAAGTTTAGTGGAGAGCATATTAAACAAGTAACTACAAAGTGATGTGTCTCACCAAAAAGAAGTTCAGGATGAATAAAGCACATGTCAGTGGTTTTCTAAATCTGTTGGAGAAAGCTGTGAACACATTATCACATACATAAGTTTTTCCTCATCATCACTGGTCAGTTATACATCAGCCAACATCACATTTAATACTGAAATACTAGAAAGAAGCACTGTTAACATAAGAAATAAGACAAGGATGACTGCTGTCATCAATAACAGTTTTATACATGTTCTTACCAAGACAAAAGGTACAAAGAACAATTCAGTCTTACTAGAAAGAAGCAAACTGATGAAATATTACTTATTTCAGAGAATTAAAAGAAGATGAAGAGCTTCAACGGCATTATTCAATATCAACACTGTTTTAAGGCATGCACTCTATGCCAACGACTAGGTTTAAAAAAAAAAAAATACAAAATATAGCGAGCAGGAGTTTCCAGTTTCCAGTATAGTAAGTGAAAACATACAAGAAATGATTATTTTGTAATGGATTAAGTGCAGTACAAAGAGTTAACACGGTTTTATGACAGTAGGCAAACAAACTAACTCCTTCATAAATGCATCAGGAAAAGACTTTCCAGAGATTTCAATATAAAATAGAGCCCTGTAGAATAAAAATGTATAGATGGGAAGGTATTTCTTGACAGCAAAATTTTCTATTTAAAATTGTAGGCTGTGAGGCCAGCAAAATAAAAGCAAAAATAAACTATTGGGAATACATCAAAATAAAAAGTTTCTGCACAGTGAGTCAAAAAAATAATCAACAAAATTAAAAGGCAACCTACTGAATAGGGGAGGATATTTGCAAATGACATTTCAGATAAAGGGTCAGTATCAAAAATATAAAAGAACTGATACAACTCAATATCCAAAAAACAATCCAATGGAAAAATGGGCAGAAGACATGAGCAGACATTTCTCCAAAGACTTACAACTAGGCGACAGACACATGAAAAGATGCTCAACATTACTCATCATCAGAGAAATGCAAATTAAAACTACAATGAGATCACCTCACATTTGTCAGAATGGCTAAAATAGAAAACATAAGAAACAACAAGTGCTGGCAAGGATATGAAGAAAGGGGAAGTCTCATGCACTATTGGTGGGAATGCAAACTGGTGCAACTATTGTAGAAAACAGTATGGAAGTTCCTCAAAAAATTAAAAATTGAACTACGCTATGATCTAGTAATCGCACTACTGAGTATTTACCTAAAAAATATAAAAGCACTGATTCAAAGGAAGATATGCAACCCTATGTTTACCACAGCACTATTTGCAATAGCAAAAATATGGAAGCAGCCGAAGTGTCCATCAACAGATGAATGGATAAAGAAGATGTGGTATATATTTATACAATGGAATATTATTCAGCCATAAAAAGACTGAAGTCTTGCCATTTCCAACAACATGGATAGAGCCAGAGAGTATAATGCTAAATGAAATAAGTCAGTGAGAGAAAAGCAAATACCATATGACCTCACTCATGGGTGGAATTTAAAATACAAAAGAAATAAGCAAAGGAAAAGATAAAGAGAAAGACAGCCAAACCAAGAAACAGACTCTTAACTATAGAGAACAAACTGATGGTTACCAGAAAGGAATGAGTAGGGGGATGAAGGAAATAGGGGATGGGTATTAAAGGGCACACTTAACATAATGAAGGAAAAAAAAAGAACAAGAACAAAATGAAAAACAAAAAAATATATAGGATATAACAGACACCTTGACACATTCTCTGCATTTTAAAGCAATTCGTATGGCTGTAGCATCCAGGAGGAAACCAGAGAAGAACAATAAATAAGTTTTGAGAGGCTATCATAGTTCAATTATAAAAGAAATTCAGACTTTACCAAGAAAACATTGGGCAATGATGAAAGCATTCTAGACAGTGGAATGGCATTATCAAATTTGTGTCTTACAAATGTATTCAAAAGTTAGAAGTGCACGTTTAGGAGTTATTGCAATAATCCAGGTGACAAACAGTTGTGATCACAACTAGGATAGGGGTTGGAGTTGGAGAAAAAAAGCTGGATTTTAGGGATAAAATGGCCATAGAACTCATGGACCTAAGAGAGGGGCAGGCAATGAAGAAAAAAAAAAAAGTCAAACATGACTCCATAATGAATGGTGGTACATTCATTGAAACAGGAACACTAGGGGAAAGGGATTGTAAATATAATGATCCAAATTGAAAACGTAAAGATAATAATTATGGTTTCATCATGTTGAGTTTGAGATGCCTGTGTGACGTTCCGATTGGAACTGCCCAGTAGAAAGTCAGAAGATATTCGTGGAGCAGAATTTTAAGTCATCAGTGCATGCAAGAGATACTAATTCTAGTCTTTGGGGATTGAGATGATCACTTAAGGTAAGTAGATAAGACAGTCCTTCTCTTCCCACTACCAGTAGACCCAGTGGAACAAAAACATTTTTGAAACATTTTTATTAACCCATTTTGGATGTATAGATAGAAGTGATGAACAGGTAACTTCAGAGCCTATAATTTAAATATTTGCACAGAGCCTATAAATACTGGCACAGACAATGGTAGAGTTATTTGTACTAGTTAGTTCTTCTCTGCCTAGATTTGTTAACTAAGGTTGAATAAATCACTGGATTTCAGAGTATGGGATCTTAGCATTGAAGGATTTTCCCTAGGAACACGTAACTAGAAAGAGATTCACATAACTAGAGAAAAGATTCCTCTCTCTATATATTCTTACCTGTTGAACATGATCTGAATTTTCTTTAGAGATAGGGAAAAAGATTAGCATGAATTGGCTTAAGGATACTGTCATTATCATGTTTTATGAGGAAGGAGAATAACAATGAGCTAGATACTGTTCAGGACAAGATAGATGAGGTATTTCTGATTTGTGGCCAATTATGATTAATTCATGTCACAATGATTATACGTGGCTACTATAATCCAGGCATTTGGTTAAAAACCTGGGATTCAGTTTTGCAGTCTAGGAGATCATAGTCTATTATTTAACTAGAAACTAGACTTAAGAGTATTAGTTCCCCTTAACTAGGAGCTTCATCAGCTAAAATATACAGTCACACTTGGTTATTACTGAGAATTTTAATAAGCATGATAGGAAATCAATCTCTAGTTTCAAAGAACTAAGAGGTCAATTGCTTTCAAAGAAACAAAAAGTTAATTTAATCAATATTTCTCTCACTTTGAAACTGTCTGGAAAAATTTGAACAGTATCTTTGGCCCCTTTGGCCCTTTTACTGTGGTGCTATTCCTCATAGGCCTTGTTTTGGGAGGTCGTGATTGACTTTGTTGTGGTTTTCCAGGAAGTGGCTGGTGATTTTTACTACATATAAACTCAAGCCAGGAGACCCCTGGAGGCAACCGGTGGTAACTAAGTACCTTAGTGAATACACAATCTGAGAGAGTAGATGTGGCAGACTCTTTGGTAGGAGGCGGTATGGAAGAAGGAGTGGAAGAGGAAGAGGAGGAAGAAGATGATGAAGAGGAGGAGGAGGAGGATGTAGAGGAGGAAGAGGACTGAGGCAGGGGCTGTGGCTGAAAATTACTACTTTTCTTAACATAAAGCAGCCAGTCAATAGCCTGGGGTTGTTGGCTTACAACTTTGTTTTCAGGGGCTACTGTCAGCCATTTGTTATTTAGCTCCTGTGTGATTTCAGGTTCAGATGGAGAGAAAATTTTTATCTTCTCCATTCCTTCAAGGTTGTCTTCAGGGGCTTCATCAGGCTGATTTTCTTTCACAGGGGATGGGAGACAAGATGAGAGAGAAGTCTCTGGTAGGGAAAGGAGAAAAACTAATTTCACCTCCGTTTCTCCCTCAGAACCAAGTTCAGGTGTCGGTATGACAAACAGCGTTGCACTGCGAGGATCCTTCCTTCCTGTAAGATGGTTACACTGAGATTTTATGCAGGAAGCACAAGCTAAACAAACTACATAATTTGATGAAAGGCGGGGACCGGGATGAGGATTTGGCCTTCCTCTCATCCTTCGAAAGAGAATCTGCCTACAGAGATCCCTCTGGATTCTGGTCTTGGAAAGAGAATTGACAATTTTATTTAAGACATCATCAGGGACAGTTCCACCTTTAACAATGCAGGGATAAATATAATTTAAACTCCATGCAATTTCTTTATTTGATTCTGTCTTTGCACAAAGATCAAAGCTGCTTTTACTTTGGAATCTGGAGCCCAATGTTGAAGCAGCTATATTTCTGATAAAGTGTTTGGAGCTTGATAATGATGGACCCGAGACATTTGGTTTAGAATGGGGTGAAGATAAATCTGTGGCTTTCTGTTTGTCATTTGGTGAAGAGGTGTTCTGAAACTTGGAGTGACAAACTGGTGAGCTCAAGGTCCTAAAGTCAGGATTAAGTGTAAGCACCGTCTGAGATTTGTGTGAGAACAATGGCAAACTCTGAGCCTGGCGGACAGAATGTGCTGAGGGTAATTTCCTTGCTTTTGAGTGGGACAATGGTAAGCTCATAACACAGGAACTAGAATTCAACATAGGTGCTGTCTGAGGTCTGGAGTCAGGTAATGGTGAGCTCAATGCCATTTGATTGGATTCCGATGAATGTGATGACAGAAGCAAGTCATTTATTGGAGGTGTAGAGTTGAGTGATGGTGAGCTCAAAGATCTTTGATTGCGCTCTAACAAAGATGTCCAGAGGCTATCCAATGAAGATGCTTTCTGAGGCTTGGATTGTGGTAATGTTGAGCTAAGCACTCTTTGATTAGATCCCAAAGACGATGATGTCCAGAGGATGTCTATAGAAGGTGTTTCTTGATGTTTGGAGGGGCATAATGATGAACTTGAGGCTCCTTGATTAGACTTCTGTGAAGGTGATGTCTGGCAAAAGTCTGGTGAAGATATAGTCTGAGGTTTGGGGAGGGGTAATTGTGAGCTCAAATTTGTTTGGCTGGACTCCTGCGATGAAGATGTCTTATTAAGGTCAAGTGAAGATGTCTGAGATTTATGGTGTATCACAGGTGAGCTCAGGGCTCTCCGATTAGGCCACAGTGAAGTTCTCTGGTGGAGGTCTAATGAATGTGTGGTCTGACGTTTGGATTGGGATACTGGTGCTTTTAAAGCCTTATTAGAGAAGCCCTGTGAAATTGTGTCTTGAGACTTGGAAGATGGCAATGCTGAGCAGCTCTGAGCCATCTGCTTAGAGCTAACTGGAGGTGCTACGAGGTGATTACTATGGGACTGCACTCTGACCACAGGCTGGTTATTGGATTGATTTAGTTTGTCACCTGTGTACTGATGTGTTAATGAGTTGGTTGTGGCCAGTTGGTAAGAGTGTTCTAATGGTACAAAATGTTGATCATAATATGCTAATGGTACCATCTTGTGCTAATAGTAGAGGTCTTTTTGAAAGCAGCTGGCTTGTGGGCTATTTGCAAGTCTTTTAGATGGATTCATTGGACAATGAATATTTTAAAATAAATAGTCCTTGGTAGTTTCTAACTTTTATCTTTTTTCCTCACTGTTAATTCCCAAATATTATAGAGTGTCTCAAAATTCAGATATAGATGAAGTTGGAAAAATTATCACCATTTGAGATTCTCCGCTATCTTCTCTTTCATTTCCTAGAGGTTTTTTTTTTTTTTCCTCTCGAGGAAATAATGCCTGTTAATAAAACAGTGAAGAGAGTTCAGAAGAGATTCTGATAGGGTATTAATTTTCTCAAAACAATTTGTTGTAGTGACTAGGACATGGGCTTTATGTTAAATCCAAGCCTTTTACTCTGTATCTTATTTTTTTTTAAGACTTTATTTATTTGAAAGAGAGAGAATGAGTGAGAGAGAGAGAGCATGAGCAAGGGGAGAAGCTGACTCCCTTGTATGGCAAGGAGCCCGACGTGGGGCTCAATCTCAGGATTCTGGGATCATGACCTAAGCCAAAGGCAGATGCGCTTAACCAATTGAGTGACTCAGGTGCCCCTGTGTGTAACTTTTGAGTCAAGCTTTCTAAACCCCATTTATCTGTCTGTGAAATAGATAAATATTTAATTTATTGAGCTAGAAACCAACTAAAATACAAAATTATAGCATTACCCAGGATATAATAAAATGTAATAACCATTTCTGGTAGCCTTTTAATAACAGCTTTGGTAAAACAAACAGAAAAAAAAAAACAACGATGGTAAGTTTGTTGCAGGAAATAAGAGAAAGAGAAAAGTGAAAAGGAAGTTCTTCCGAAATGTTGGTTTTCAATTTAGATTCAATTACCTATCATTATTTTTAGCTTATTTCCATAATTCTCATTGAAAGTCTATTGCATACTTTTATTCTTGTTCTTATTTGTCACCGTTGTAGCTTTTGAAACTGGGACTACTCCTTTTAAAATTAATGTCTTTGGTCACGTGCTTTCTTTCTATTCTGGTTCTCTCTATTCATTCTCTCATTTCTCCCTAGGCCTTCACCACATTATTTTATTTTCCTTTCACCTCAATGTAGTCCTCAGTGTTATATCACCAATTTTCTTCTCTTTTTATTTTATCCCTATGTAATCACACTAATTATGTTTAGGATTTAAAAATGAACTATAGATAGAAGCCTCACAAAAAAGAAACATATAGCTGGCCCAAAGTGATGCAAGCTCAGAAAAGATAGATGTGCTGCTTTTTACAAGACAACACGTTTGGGGCACCTGGGTGGCTCAGTTGGTTAAGTGTCTGCCTTCGGCTCAGGTCATGCATCAGGGCTCCTGGGATCCTGGGACCCCAGGGGTCCTGGGATCAAGACCCACATCTGGCTTCCTGCTCAGCAGGGAGTCTGCTTCTTCCTCTGTCCCTCATTCCTCTCTCACTCTCTCTCTCAAATAAATAAAAATATTAAGAAAAAAAGACAACACATAATATAACATGACATTATTTTAGTGCATTTTCATGGCCCGGGGTTTGTTCTTCTGGTTTTTAGGCTAAGACACATAATATGACAAAAAACTGAGAGTGACTGCAACAGACCTTGGGATCAGTCAATTAAATCATTGGTCCTAAGGTTCTTGAAGTTGTGAACTATCAATTTTGGTTTCATGATCCTTCCTATGCTCCCATGACTTACCAATCCAATTTCTGATGGACAAATTTATTTTTCATATATGCCAACTTATCCAATTTGTTAACTATCAATTCTATTACTACAAGGTCTTCCCTTATGTTAAAGTATCTTTTCACATATTTACTTAAATCTATTTAAAAATAAATCTTATTGATAGCATATTTAATTTGTTTTCAAGTCTTGAGTCATTCTTTGTGGAATTCTCCAAGTATCAACAAAATTATTTACACACCAATGAGTTCCTAATCTTTTGTCTCTAGTGATGGTTTTCTCTTTAGCTTCAAAATTGTATTTCCAACTAATCATCAGACTTCTCTATCCCAAAGTCTCAAAGACAATTCAAATATAAAATGCATAAAACTCAATAAAGCTATTTCTCTTTCTAGAGAAATCTTTTTCTGTATTTTTTATCTCATTGCCTAAAGCCTAGTTATCTAATTCAGAATCTTTGAAATCATCCTGGACAGCTTCAACCACTAAAACCATTTAGATACCAAAGCTGGCTGATTTCAACTCTTCCACATCTTAATTTACTTTTTCCTATCCAAGGCCACTATTTCAGTTTATACTATAGGCATATCTCATGTAGACAAATATATAATTAAATTAGCATCTCTATCTTCCCTTCATGACCTCATTCTCTCTCTTCCATCTCCTCTTCCAGACATTTGAGAACAAACTCTTGCTGGTGAGACAGAGCTGCTACTCACCCAGGGAATTCTTTCATTTTGTTTATGCATGCATGAGTAATAAGCACTGAAGTTATTAGTGATCGCTGGATTTTGTGTGATGTGATTCAACACCCAATTTTTTAAAGAGGGAAAAAAATGGTACACTCCACGGTGTACAGTCTGGCACTCTAATAAGCTTCTGGATGGTAATATAGAATACCTTCATGACCTTGAGGTATGTGCAGATTTCTTAGACAGACTGTAATAAGCATTAAAACTTGATAAATTAAAACCAAGAATTTCCAATCATCAAAATACACCATATTTAGGAGCAAAGGCAAATCAAAGAATATGAAAACATATTTACAATAAATAATCTGAAAAAATATGGATATGGATATTATCATGGAAATATTACATATATAACCTCTGCATGTCGCTTAGAAAAAAATGCATTTGGAATCATGGCAAAATACATAGGCAAGCACTTCACAAATGAGGATATCCAAATGCTAACACATATATGAAAAAACCTCAGCCTCATTAGAAACCCATGAAATGCATATTTAAAACACAGAGATATTATATTATCAGAATATGACTAAAGCAAAATAAAATAAAATGAAATAAAAACAAACAAAGCCAAGAATTGGTGACTATGTAAATTCATTAGCATATTACACACACACACACACATTATATTTCACTCCCAGGTATAATCCAACAGGTATGTAATAAACGAATATTTGCACCAAATACATGCACTAGGATGTTCAGTGGAAATTATTCATATCTCCAAACTCGAATTAACTTTCAATTAATAGCAGTATAAGTAAGTTATGATATATTCATATAATGAAATACCAAACAATAATGAACCTAACAAAAGTCTAGTACCATGCAACTACATGTATGAATGTCACATACAAAATGTTGAATGAAAGTAATAATATGCACAAAAAATACTTCGTGATTTTACATATGAAAGTATAAAATAAGGTCACACTAACTATGATCTTAAAAGTCAAGCTAATATACTTGGGGAGATAGAGATTAGGAGAAAACAAAACTTCTAGGGTGGTGGTAATATATTTTCTGACCTAGAAGATGACTGTATGGGTGAACTCACTTTGTGATAATTGAGGTCTAACACTTACACTATGTGTATTTTTGTATGTTTCTTAACTTCAAAAAAAGTTAAAAATATGTTAACTTGATGTTAATATGAAAAGACACATCTGAAACAAAATTGCACTGAAAGGTGAAACATTAAAGGATGAACCAAGATCTGGCACACAGATGTAATGAAAACTTGAAAAAAAAATGTAATGTGGAAATCCTACCATCATATGTAGAGGAATAAAGAAATTCAAAACAAATGGAACTAACAAAAATCTATTTAAGACAAGAAACAGAGAAAAATAACATTTCTGAATGTTTTCCACCTTCAGACTTACTCAGCAAATGGCACTCCCATTTCAAAGAATTTGTTTTGCTAAAGCATATAAATATTAAGAGTATTCAAGAAGTGGTGGAAATTTGAGTGAAGCTATAACTACAGAAGAAAATGAATACCACTTAAGAAAAAAATTAATCCACATATAGTCTTTGTGCCCAAATTCTTTTTATAGAGGAGTTCTTTTCAAACTTGAAATGAAGATATTTACATACTTATATAAACCTTTTCAGAATGATAAATATAGAAATAGTCTAAATTTGTTCTATGAAACTGCTATACATGATTCTGATATTAAACCATGACAAAAATAGTTCAAAGTTAAAAGAAAAATAATGATATTTGTTTCATATGTAAAATTCCTAAATAGAATAGAACATTTAACGCTACAATAAAGTAATGATCAACGTCACTAACTTGATCTTATTCATGCAATGTAATGATTTATTAGTAAACATTATAATTTGTCATGTTCATAATTCAGAATAAATCCTAATAGATGCTCAAAAAATGTCACTTTATAAAATCCAACATCCACTCCTCAAAAAACCCAGTAAACTACTAGGAAACAAACCTCAATCTGAAAATAAAATGAAATCGTTCAGTTGATATTGAAATATGAGCTAATGCCATCATAGGCTGATAACAGATAAGCATATCCATCATGTAGTCATCACTACAATTTAACATTGTTTGGGAAGATAATAATAAAGATAATAATAAAGAAAACAGAAAAAAATATATAACTATTGAAAAGGCAGAAATTAAATTATCTCCCTATGCATATTTTGTGATTAAAAACCCAATTTAGACTAAAGAAAACCTGATAGAATCAATAATATATTACAATTCAGAAAGTTCAGTGAAATCACTTTACTAAGTCATATATATGAATCAAGAATTTTACTAAGTATTAACATTTAGCAGGTTATATGAGCACCATACTTTATATATAATTTGCTCTAACATTTCAATAAAAATATAAACATCCTATTAAAAAATGAGCAATTACTTAAAAATTTTACAGAGAAGAAATACAAATGCCTAGTAGTCAAAGAAATCCAACAATTTACTGTGTCTGCTTCTTTTCTATCTTTCAAATCTTTTTCCAGTGCACGGATATTCCTCGATCCTTCACTCTATTTCCTTTTTCAAAACATATTTCTAATAAACAGAAAAACTATACTTGGAAATTGCAGTAAGTTTTTCATTAATGGATAGAAATAAGCAGGAACTCAGTAAGATTTTGTACTTAAGATTTAAAAAAAAACACTATCAATTAACTTGACCTAGTTGATATTTATAGAACATTTCACTCCAAAAACATTCTTCTCAAGTATACATGGAATATTCACCAAAACATTATAGACCATACAACAAATTTTAATAAATTCAAGTTGGCTTGAATCACAGATATTATGTTCTTGGATTTGACAATGAAATTAATTATAAATCAGTAACAAAAACATCTGAAAATGTAAACAAACATTTAGTATAAAATAATATGCTTCTAAATAACCCATGGATCAAAGACAAAAAGAAAGGAATTATTTCGCAATAAATGAAAATAAAACTAGAACGTATAAAAATGTGTAGGATGCTGCTAAAGCAGAACTTAGGAGCAGGGAGATATCTGTAGCATTAAATATTTATATTAGAAAAGAAGAAAATTTACAAAAAAAAAAAAAAAAAGAAGAAAATTTTCAGACCAAGGACATTAGTTTGCTTGTTAAGCAAAGAGAAAAAGCACATGAAGCCAAAATGAAGTAGAAAAAAATGATAGAGATTAGAAGGGAAATTAATAATACAAAAACCAAAAAATCAAAGATGCCAAAATCTGATTAAGACCAATAAAACTGGGGCGCCTGGGTGGCTCAGTCGTTAAGCGTCTGCCTTCGGCCCAGGTCAGATCCCAGGGGCCTGGGATCGAGCCCCGCATCGGGCTCTCTGCTCTGCAGGAAGCCTGCTTCTCCCGCTACCATTCCCTCTGCTTGTGTTCCCTCTCTCCCTGTATTTCTCTCTGTCAAATAAATAAAATCTTTAAAAAAAAAAAAAAAAAGACCAATAAAACTTAGACTTAGTCAGACATGTCTAGAAGAAAACAAAGAGAAAGAGAGAAATAAAAACATCAGGAATGAAAGAAATGGTATTACTACAAACTCTATAGATATTGAAAAGTAAGGTAAATATTATGAATATTATGCCAATATATTAGACAACTCAGATGAAAGAGACACACTTCTTGAAAGACAAAAACTGACAAAGATGACTCAAAAAAACCTTAAAAACTACAGATCTGGGGTGCCTGGGTGGCTCAGTCCATTAAGCTTCTGCCTTCAGCTGGGGTCATGATCCTAGGGTCCTGGGATTGAGCCCCACATCAGACTCCCTGCTCAGCAGGAAGCCTGCTTCTCCCTCTCCCACTCCCCTTGCTTGGGTCCCCCCTACTCTCTCTGTCAGATAAATAAATAAAAATCTTAAACCGAAACAAAAGAAAACCCTACAGATCTCTAGGGGCACCTGGGTAGGTAAATCAGTTAAGTGGCTGCCTTCAACTTAGGGTCCTGGGACGCTTCCACATCAGGTTCCCCACTGAGAGAAGAGCCTGCTTCTCCCTCTCTCTGCCTCTCTCCCTGATTCTGTTCTGACACTCTCTCAAATAAATAAATGAAATCTTAAAAAAAAAAAAAAACAAACTACAGATCTCAATATCTATGAAATAAATTGAATTTGGATGTAAAACCTTCCCACAAAGAGGGGCAGCTGGGTGGCTCAGTTGGTTTTGCACCCGACTCTTGATTTCAGCTCAGGTCATGATCTCAGGATCATGAGATGGAGCTCTGTGTCAGGTTCCATGCTGGTTGTGGAGCTTGCCTGGGATTCTCTCTCTCTCTCTGCCTCTGCCCATCCCTCCAAAATCAAACAAACAAAAAAACTTTCCCACAAAGAAAATGCCAGACTCTGATGGCTTCATTGTACCAAATATTTAAGAAAGAAACAATACCAATTCTGCACATAATCTTATAGAAAATTAAAATGGAAGAATATCTTCATAACTATTCCAATGAATCAAGTATTATCTTAATATCAAAACCAAACAAAAGCATTA
>CM053603.1:151069431-151127768 GCA_028646535.1 Procyon lotor
GGATCAACAAAAAGACATTAATGGAAAAATTGGTGAAAATCTATCAAAATCTGTAGTTTAGTTAATAGTATTTTACCAATGTTGATGTCTTTGTTCTGATAAATATACAACAGTTGTATAAGATGTTAACATTAGAAAAATCTGCATGAAGAGTTGGAATGCAAAGGAGCTAGAATAAACAGAACACCTTTGAAAAAGAAAAACTGGAAGGCCAACACTACCTGACTTCAAGACTTATTAAAGAACAATAGCTGGGGTGCCTCGGTGGCTCGGGTTGGTTAAGCATCTGACTCTTGATTTTGGCTCAGGTCATGATCTCACAGTCATGAGTTAGAGCCCTGAGTTCCTAAGGTCTGCACTCAGTAGGGATTCTGCTTAAGATTTTCTCTCTTCCACTCCCTCTGCCCCTCCCCCTGCTCTTTTTCTCTCACTTTGTCTCATATAAATAGATAAATCTTTAACAAAAAAAACAACAGTCAAAATGGTCTCTTTGGGCATAAAGGTACGAAAGTAAATCAATGGAACATAGGAAGTTCAGAATTACACCCACATATATATAGACAGCTGATTTTTTTTGGAACATGCAAAAGCAATTCAGTGGGGAATAATTCTTTCAAATGATGTTGCAATCACTGGATATATATCTAAAAAAAAACCATGAAGTTTGACCCATACATCAAATTATATACAAAAATCAATTCAAAATGGCATTACAGATCTAACATAATACCTAAGTCTACAAAACTCTGAAAGAAAATAGAGGAGAAAATCTTTATGATTTTGAATTGGGTATAGATTTTTAGATGTGATACCAAAAGCACAAATAATAAAAGAACAAATGAATAAACTGAACTTCACCAAAACTAAAAATTTCTGCTCTTCCTAAGTTACTTTTGGGGAAATGAATATAGATAAATTATAAACTTACAGAAACTATGTGCAAACCATATATATATAACAAAGGACATATTATCAAGAGTATATAGATAACTCTCAAAACACAATAACAATGCAAGTGATCCAATTTAAAAAATGGGCAAAATATTTGGACAGCTCTCCAAAGATGATATATGAATGGGAAATAAACACATGAAAAGATATTCAACATCATTAATCATTAGGAAATGCAAACTGAAACTACGAGAGATATGACTAAATACCTATTAGAGCTGCAAAAATTTTTTAAAGTTCACCTACTAAGTGTTGACAAGAATGTGGAAGAAATAGAATTCTGATACACTGCTGGTGGGAATTTAAGATAGCCCAAGAAGTCTGAAAAATAGGTTGACCATTTCTTTCTAAGAAATGGTCATATGATCCAGCCACTCTACTCCTAGTATTTACCCAAGAGAAAAGAAAGCACACATCCATATAAAGACTTCCAGAAATATGTTCACTACAGCTTTAGTTTAATAGTCCAAAACTGAAAATAATCCAATGTCCATCAGCAGATGAATGAATCAATTAATTTGCAATAGTCCCATATAATGGAATACTACTACTACTAATCTCAGGAATCTCATCTTCAGTTGAGAATTTAGGAGCAAAATCATTACAAATCAATAGACAAAGAAAAAAAACTAATGTAAAACAAAAGGAGTCTCACAAACCAACCTCGTTTGGTATCTCAAATGTAAGACCTCTGAAAAAACACAGTACAATAAGGTAAATGATTTGTTTTCCCAATTAACCATCAAAATAGAAATAGGTGCATGATCCAAAGAAAGCATTCTTCGAAAGAAATCAAAGAGGCCTTTAGGAAACCCATACAATAAAAATATAAATGCAGAGATGCCTTAAAAATTGGTGAAGACTGGTTTACCATTTTATATTCAGCATTCTTATTGTACACATAGATTAATTTTCTAGCAATGTCACATTGAGTTAATAGAATATGCAATATCTCATTTTTTTTCTTTTAAATTTTAGTCTGGAGTAACCTACCATTATTTGTTTTAATCTGTTTGTTTACTTTGTTTAAACCAAATAGTCTCCTGCCTACCACACTCAACATCTAAAATACCCTTAGGCCTGTATTATTTTTGCAATTCAAAAGATCTGAAATTAAGTTAATTCTTAACGCACTAAAGTCAAAGTGAGGGATTGATCACTCTAAGTGGATAATCCTCTTTTGGGAGCCAAGTGCATAAGATGCACTGGCTCAGGTATACAGACTTCAGAAGAAACCTCTGCAATCCTAGGCTTATCTCTAGCCTGACAAGAGCACTTGACACAAATACCTGACATTTCTACTTTGTCGAGCTCATACGTTCAGCTCTCATCTTTTCCCAAATATAAACCCAGGAGAAATCTCTCAGATTCATACTCTGGGGTTACATTCTTCGAATGCTATTATACCTGCATACTCCTCTATACATATTCTTGATTGTAAATGTGCCTCTCCCCTAGAGAAGTTTCATGAAAACTAAAAATATGGCTCTTTCAATGACTCTTAAAAAAGAAACTTGAGCTACCCTCTTGCTAGACAATCTTGTAGGCTATATACTGTTCACATTCTCTGTGAAGAAAAGTAATAATACTGAAAGGACTATGTTCTGATGCACAGAAAAATTCTAATTCCTAGGCTACCATTTCTAGAAAGACCTCTACAATTCTCTATTCAAATTAAGAGCATTGAGAAAATTCTGCCTTTTTCCACCTACAATCAAGTTGTCACCCAAATACAGGGAGCTGTTAGTGGAGTAGACTTTAAGCAACCCTGTCATGAATTCTGCAGAAATCTATCCATTGCCATGCAGCTGGATTCAACGCTGTCTATGCTCTCTATTCTCTCCTAGACAAGTTCAAGAACCATAGACTTGGTATGTAAAGAGCTGTCAGCCCATTCTAGACATATTTTAGGTAATATGCTTTGTAAAAATCCATTAATTTTTATGCTTGTGATTGTTTTGGCTTTAATTTCAGGAAAATTAATCACTTAAATGTTCTGATGAGAAATGTAATATGCATTTATCATCGAAAACTTAAAAAATATGATCAAGAAAATGAAAATCATCCATAATCCCATTATCCAGTTATTTTGTATATATCATTCCAATGTTCCTATATACCTGCATTTTTACACAAATATGAGGTGTTGATCATTTTCTTTTTTATTTGTTTGGTTAGTGAAATAACAGGTATTTTCATGTCTTCAAATATTCTTCTCAAATATTTTAATTCAGTCCGTAACTGTATCACTGTATTTCCATTATTTAAAAGCAAGGCTTTGAACATTATCCTAACCCATATTTTTGTATATATCTGCTTTTAGATTACTTTCTAGAATTAGAAGCTTATGATAAAATTTTATATCCTCAGAATTTAAAATATTTTGCTAAATTTTCCTCCAGTAAACTTGTAAAAATAAAAAAAAATACATTCCCATTAGTAATAGATAAGTGGAATTTAGCTACTTCATAAACTCTGGCTCCAGAACATTTTAGATGTTTTTCTCTTTGCTGGCCTTTACTCCGTGGCCACTTGTTTTAATATCTATATTTTAAATACCAGCTAAATTTTAACTATCTCTTTCTCTTTTTATTAAGTCCGTGTTCCCTTTATTACCCATGATTCAGTGTGTTCATCTTTGTGTTGTTGAGTATAAGTGTTCTTTATATATATATATATGTATATAATAATTTTATATAGTATCTATTGTAACATTATAATAAATTTATATATATAATGTATCATGTATTATGTCTACTTTTATCAAATACTGCAAATCTTTCCCCTACATTGCTTTAAAAAATTTATAGTATCTCTGATCTACCCAATATGATATTTCATTCAAGATTCTATTTTATAAGCTTTGTGACATGTGCGAGAACATAAACAGAAATTCCAACAAAGTTAGTACATACAACAAATCCATAAGACACTGAACACTAAAGTAAATAGGGAGGTCTTATGATATCAAATTGATTTAATTATAAAGATCATCAAGTTGTTCAACATAAAAGCACAATTTAAAAGTTTTGAAGTTCTTTCCATGTCATTTTCAAGTAACAGAAGCATGTGTATTTGTGTGTGTGTGTGTGTGTGTGTGTGTGTGTGGTCAAATCAAGAATGTTTTACACTTTCTTTTTTTTTTTTTTAAAGATTTTATTTATTTATTTGACAGACAGACAGAGATCACCAGTAGGCAGAGAGCAAGCAGAGAGAGAGGGGGAAGCAGGCTCCCTGCTGAGCAGAGAGCCCGATACAGGGCTCATCCCAGTACGCTGAGATCATGACCTGAGCCGAAGGCGAGGCTTTAACCCACTGAGCTACCCAGGCGTCCCTGTTTTACACTTTCATAATCATGTTAAGAGATGTGTGAACTTCCCTGTCAGATGAGAAGTCCAGTAAGGCTTCAAAGAAGAAGAAACATATGAATTGGATTTTTGAAAAATCATTTCACTCTTGACAATCAAGGGAAAGTCATCTTATGAAAAGGCACAAAAATATGAAAGAACTTAAAACATTCAGGGACAGTGAGAAATTCACTGTGGTACTCCTGGAAAGATGAGGATGGAAGCAGATGAAGACGGGTCCTGTGTGTAGTTCTAAAAAATATACCTTTTATCCTGGGGGTGACTGATGAGCAGGGGAAACAGTCAACTGAGAAGTGAGACCATTAAGATGAACATGAACAATCGGACTGTAAACTCTCTAGGTAGGAACCAAGTAGCACACGTCTTGCTAATTGGCTTCTTGTCACTAATACAAAGTTTATTGACATCAGTGTGTTTTATTAGAAGGGTACCTGTTTTAAAAGTCAATTGTGTAATTTGGTATTAAGTTCATGGCATTACTGATCTACCAATTTTATTTTAAAACCAATATAGCCTTTGAGTTTGAGGTTTTGAGATATCTCTTCAAAGCCAATAAATCATCCGTAAATCAACTGCCTTAAAAGATAATATTTCTAACAAAATGATTAAATGGGACTGCATGTTGGAATATACTATATTCTCTGGGCTAAAATTTACATAAAAATTTCTTTTTTAATGTAGTCATAGTTCAATAATACATTAGACAATCCAAACATCCTGACTATACAAAAAATTCAAATTATCAATGATAATGAAACAATGGATCAAGTTTTCATAAGATCAAACATTTGTGCAAGCAACTTTCTTCCTGGCAATGGTCACCAGGTTTAAAACAGCAGTGACAATATCATAAGAGAAATGTGATATATAGGTCTCTAGAAAGCAGCTGTGCAAACAAAGGGAAGGACCTTATGGAAAACTATGACACATTAAGAGAACTGTTGATTACATTGCATGTCCAATTCAAGATATTTTGCTTATACAAAATCAAGGACATAGCCTCCAATGGATAATTTGGTAGGTTATACATTGCCTTCATATTGCTCTATTTGTGTTTTTCACTTAACAGAACTCTCCTTGCTGTCTGAATCTAAAATGATTAGATTTCAGTAATGCAGATTTTGTTTCAAATGCATTAAACTAGTTACCACATATACATAACATTTCTATATCTTCATGTATTTGACAATAGCTTAATGCTAACCATCTTAAGATAAGAATGAAATAGGATATTTTAAAATATCATATTTGGCAAATAGCTAGCAATTTAATCTTTTCCAAATTCAAGAGATTTGTTTTCTCATCATGACAACATATCAAAATATAGTCATGATGAGAGGTAGTACTCTCATTTAGTACTCCGTAATTTACTGCATATAAGCACTGGATAGCCTTTTCCTTATTGGAAAATAAGCTTATAGAACTTTTTGAAATAAACTACTATTAATGTCTTCACCTACATTTTCACTAGTTTAGATCATTTTTAAAAAGGTTATCCATTTAAGGGGCGCCTGGGTGGCTCAGTCGTTAAGCGGCTTCCTTCGGCCCAGGTCAGATCCCAGGGGTCTGGGATCGAGCCCCGCATCGGTCTCTCTGCTCTGCAGGAAGCCTGCTTCTCCCGCTACCATTCCCTCTGCTTGTGTCCCCTCTCTCGCTGTGTTTCTCGCTGTCAAATAAATAAAATCTTAAAAAAAAAAAAAAAGGTTATCCATTTAAAAAACGAATCTAATTCTTTTCTGCCCTTGATTTTATGATTAAAAGATTTTGCCTGAGATTCACTGTGGCTCTTTTTTCAGTATTTCTTCAAATAATCCCAGAGGAAAATAAACTCATTATAAACAAATATAAATCAACTTCTGATTCACTTATTTACCAGGTTAATATCTTGTTTTAAAATATACAAATTTTAAAATTCTTCCTATAAGAGACGATCCTGCAGTATTTTCTCTTGAAAGTATTATCTGTGACACGACAAAATGAATTTTGTTATATATTTTTCCTAAAACATTACAGTGAAAGTATAAACAAAAATATGAAAATTTCTATTTAGACCTTTGGTATCACAAATATCTCAAGATGATTCCATTACTCTTTCACTATTTTTCTATTCCTTTATTTCCCAAATATTTCTATTCATAGAAAACTGGGGAATGGCAAATGAAGTAATATCTAAATCATCATGGTGAAATTAATAATAGACTGCATTTACTCAGTTCTTGCCATATACATTAACTCTTTTACTGCTCTTCAACAACCCTTTTCAGACCATATTAACTCCATTTTTGTGAAGAACAGTGGCCTGGCCTCGTGCACCACACACACTAGGTTTGACTTCGTGATTGTTCTCTTCAAGATGGATAAGAAATTATCCTTTCAGTCTTTCTCTCTGCATATGGAAAGACATTTGATTTCTGTTTCTCTATCTTTAAAGATAAATAACCTTCAGAATCATGATCTCCTCTCTGCCTCTCCCTTGACTGCTGCCAGCATCTGTTTTCAGTCATCCTCTACATACATTCCAAGATTTTTCTCTTCATCTTCCTGACCTTTTCTCTCTGACCCACATCTATGCACCTCTTTTCTCAATTTGCACTCATTTTTCCTAACTCCTACTTCTAAACCCTTCTTCTATTTCCTACCAAGTTTATTGTTTTTATATGCTTCCTTACTTAGAATACTATCAAAAATTGCTATGTCAACAATTTTAAGCATTTGAGGTAAAAATCCAGATATTTTTATATTGAACAGCAGTGCCAAACAGCAGACATTTAATATAAACAATATGTTTACAATTCCCCTTGTACTGAATAGAATATTTTAACTCATATAATCAGCCACAGTATTGAATGTGTATAAGAAACAAAAAGCACTAAAAATCATTAAATTTTAAAAATCATTTGATATTATTTTTACTACTTCTTTAGGATGGATTTAAGTGTGCAATATGTATTTTAGCATATTTTTTAAAAAAGCAAACTTTTATGTATTTATCTTTTTACACCAGTTGAAGGATTGGCTATAAAAGCAATTAGATTAGAATATGTTTGTTTGTATTATAAAAAATTACAGCAAAAAATCTCAATTTTTAATTAACTAATCATAATATATGATTACTGATTATACCCAGATTTCCATGTATGAAGAAATATAATAAGACTTTTAAAGAACTCATTGTAATCAGGAAAAAAATTATGCAATAGGGTTAAAACAATTTTTATATTTTTGATAAGACAGTTTAAAAAAAATCTTGGTCTCTCAATATAATACTAGATCCATCCATGTAGTCACAGACAAATACCATATGATTTCACGAATATGTGGAGCCTAAAAACAAAACAAATGGAAAACAAACAGACATAAATACAGAGAACAAACTGGTGGTTGCCACAGGGGAGGTAGCCAGTGGGATGGAGAAAATAGATGAAGGGGATTAAGAGGTACAAACTTTCAATTATAAAATAAATAGTCACAGAGGTGAAAAGTACAGCATAGGGAATGTAGTCGAAGATATTGTAATAATATATGGTCAGAGATGGTGAGTACATTTCCCGTGGTGAGCACTGAGTTAATATATAGATTGTTGAATCAATACGATGTACACCTGAAACTAAAATAATATTGTATATCAATTATATTTCAATGATCTTTTTTAAAAGTCTAGGTCAAGTATACCAAAATTATAGCTCCAACCATGTTGTTTTCTAGCTTTATAATCTTGGATAAATTGTCTAAATTCTGTAACCCTTAGTTTTCTCATCTGTAAAATAAAGAAAATGGTAGTGCTTATCTCATGTAGAATGTCTAGTGAAGCATATATGATTAATAACTTGTCATTTTATTATTATAAAATAATTACCACTGCCTCATTATATAGTGGAAACTCAATTTATGTAGATAACTCTCCTATAACCTATTACAGTTTATGTGTATTTGGGTGTTCTTGCCTATGAGAACCCATGGTGTTTCCATTAGTTATGTAATTATATGGAAATCAAACACTGAGATATATGTGTAAATACTCAAAAAGATCTCAGAACCCAAATGCAAATTAACAGGACCTGAGTGTGTGTGTGTGTGTGTGTGTATGCATGTGCACACACATGCAATGTGTATATCCTATAAATAGGAGATATATATAGATATATATATATATATATATATATCTTAATCTAGCAAAGGCAAGTGCACAAGAAATATATGGATTTATATGGATTTTGACCTTCCAATTCTGGTGTTCACTTTTCTGTCAAGCTATTTAATTTTTAAATTTTCCCAAAAACTATACAGTTTTTTAAAACCTCACGAATTATTAAAAACAAAAAATGGATTGCCTAATAAGCCTCGTTTCTACCTTTAAGATGTTGTTTATAAAACTGACATCACTACATTTTCTAAAGATGATAAACAAGAAGCTAAACTCTGGTTGTAGAAAACTCCTACGTAAAAACATAGCTGCATACCAGCACTTCATTCTGATTGGTGTACTTGAAGCATACATTTACATATAAAGTCCACATATAGATAATCAGTTCACAACACAGAAAAAGAACTTACATCCAAGTCAAAACTATTTTATCTAGATACAGCATAACTTCACTAAGTATAATTCTATTTAATTAGGGAGAAAAATTGTGTTCTCCATCTAAAAGATTATATTCTAATTCGTATCAGACTTTTAAAAGGTATAGGAATGTTAAAAAAAAAATCACGTTATTGAAACTAAAGAATTTGACAGGAAAACACTTCTACTGTTTAAGGATTTAACCCAACTTATAATCAATCATGGAAATGCACCAATAACTTTTTTATTGTTTTTTTCCCTGATATAACAGATGAAGAAATAACCCCAAAATCAGTTAATGTAGGAAACCCAGAAATATATTCCATTTAATCCCCAAGTTTCCTTATTGTTTTCCTATAGTAATAAAATATAACAGTCTGCAGAAGTTAAATTATTTAAGTGGAATTATAGAGTAGGCAAGTTTCAGACCCACCTAAGTCTTCCAAACCCAAACCATCAATAATACAAACTTTAATCAGTTTCTTAGCAATAGTTAAAAAAACTAAACAGGGATATCTTTCAAAAGAAAAACAGGTTTACACCTTTCTGATGTTGTGTGATTAGTTAATAGTATCCTTTTGCTAATATAATATACTGCTCCTTCCCTAAAGGACTCATAAACTTCTCTAGGCAACACCTAGTTAAATTAGGCATATATTAAATTGTACTACCCTCTTAATTCACCTTTGAACTCTTGGAGCAGGTTATTAAATGAGGCAGCCAAAGTTCCCTTTTGCACCTGCAAATAACAACTGAATCTGCAATTAAGGATCATTTCCTCTTTTTTGAAATTCAAATAGTGGCATTAAAACAGAATGTAATATTTTTATCTGCATCTGGTCAGGCTATTTCCTGGCATTTGGGATGAGGTAACAGGATGACTACATAAAAATGTTACATAAAGATTCTGAGATAATCTCTAGGTGACTTTAGAATAGCAGGCAACTTCTAGACATTAGAGTATACAGTATAAAAAGAGACCACACACCTCTAAAGTCATTTTAGGGGAGGGATTTTTAGTTTCTACATGAAAAAAAAATTAAATCAAATACTAACATTTAAATTGGATCAAACACATTTTTAAAATATATTTTACTAGAACACTTGAATCCATTATCCAGAAAGATCTAAAATATTTAATGCAATTTATTCTTTCCCAAACAGATGGATACACTTTTCTTATGCCCACTGCCATACACATATTCCTAGAGCAGTTACCATGTCTTATCTACTGGAGTTCTAGACTTTTCAAAAGTCTCTTCCACACAACTCCTCTTTGAAGATTAGATTCAATAGCTGTTTTCATCTATTTTGTGTTACTAACTCTTCCATTTTTATTGCTACTGAACTCTTCGAGATAATCTGAAAAGTACCTCATCCTTAACTCTAATAGTTTTCCAAATTTTATCATTTTACCAGAAGGGTTCTTTGTCACTACATTTTCTGCATTCCCATTTCCCTGAATTTGAAATCCCAAATGCAAAACATGTGGTAAAGTATTAACAATATACTGAATTTGCAATACTGCTATACATTTTATGGCATAATACATATTTTACACCTTTCACAAATTTTAGAGATAGAAGAAATCTCAATTGTTTACTTCAAACCTGTCATCTATGGATGAGGAAACTGAATTCAGAGATTAAATGACTTCCTAAGATCATCTAGTTAATGAAACCAGGATCTCCCAACACTGTCCTAGATCATAGTTACCCTTTTATCTCTTGAAACTGTGCCAATTTAGAAAACAAATCATAAGGCCACTCTAGTTAACGTAAACTGGAGATCAGACTTCAGCTTAAAACTTTCTCACCTCCCCCAAAACTAAAATTTTTTAAGCACTGGATCCTGGTGCACATGCAATCATTGATAGCGCTAACTCTGCTTTATAAAAATACTAACCTAAAATTAAATCAACCTGTAAAAAATGTAAAAACTATTACAGAAAAATGTGTTACCAAATTATCTTTTTAACTTCAAGTTTATTCTATAGACCTCAAAATAAATTAAAAAAAATATATATCAGCATAGAAACATATAGGGGCACAGTTCCAAAGTGTCTGTATTCATTTTACTGGTAAAACATCATGTCACTCAACAGATACATAGTAATAGTGGTTTCAACATGGCAGTGGATAGAAAGTCAAAGAAAAGTGGGACATTTAACTTAGAAACTGGGAGAGGTTGAAGGATAGAGAAGGTGGCTATTGGAAAAGATTTCATGGGATTGATGCCATATTTGTATGAGGACTTGAAGATGGCACAATTTCAAAGGCTAGAATGCTGGAGAGGGAGTCAGAGCAGGGGGGAAACATGAACACTGCTTAGGGATATGAAGTCATCCGAGGCAGGTGGAGGAAGAAATGAGGATTATGAGAGTTGTGAAATGGGAGTTTGGGGGCAATACAAAAGAATGTGAATGTATTAACAATCATTTTATGTAAACTAGTAGCTGGGGGGAAGCTGGTAAAAGTTTCATAGAAATTGACAATAAATACATCTTTGTGATAATCTGATAGCAGTTTATAGATTTACAGTGGAGATTATTTTAGACAGTTGTTGCTGAAACATCTAGCTATGAAGTAGAGAGAGAAATGCTATGCCAGAATCAGTAAGAACATGAATACAGAAATTAGTTAGATCTGGGTTTGAAAACAGGCCTTGCCATTCATTGAGTGTTTTGAATACTTTTCTTATTCTTTACAAATTCCTTTCCAGATTCCACCTTTGTAATCTAAGAATATTAATAGGGAAGTTGGTGTTGTTATGATGATAAGTGAAGTCAACATATTTAGCTCAGGATCTTGAAAATAGTAAGGACTTAATAACTGTTAAGTGTTATTAAAATCAACATTATTAAAGAAGCAAATTAATGATGGTAGCCCATTTTTAACACTCATCTGAGACAAATGAGTAATAAATCAATTCTTTATAATATTAACTAAAGTCGATTTTGTTTTTATGTTAAGATTTTTAAAACTTTTTAGGATTGCTGATGTTAGGAGATTACTTTGACTTAGAAAAAATTACAAATTTATAATTTTTCTTTTTTTCCTTTTTTTTTTTTTAAGATTTTACTTATTTATTTGACAGAGAGAGATCACAAGTAGGCAAAGGCAGGCAGGCAGAGAGGGGGAAGCAGGCTCCCCGCTGAGCGGAGAGCCCCATGTGGGGCTTGATCCCAGGACCCTGAGATCATGACCTGAGTCGAAGGCAAAGGCTTTAACACACTGAGCCACCCAGGTGCCCCTAATTTTTCTAATATATAGTCTGTATACAATATGAGATAAGATTAAAGGTGTTTAAAGACAGTTTTATAATAATATTATGATTGAAGAATTCCTTCTTGGCCCATAATCATGAAGGTATTGCACAATTTTCTAGTTCCTGCTAAACTCCAGTTGAACTTGAAATATAGTAGCTTCCATTTAACTGAGGGCAGTATGCCCTGAATTCTGAAACATCTGCCACTAATTGAGCAAGACCATTAATGGGATTTGAATTTGTTCTCTGTTAATGGCCCTCCAATAAGATAAATTCTTAGGTACCCTCAAAGCAGGCTGTGCTCCTGGAAGAGATAGACAGAGAGCAGGCAGAGACTGTGGTATCATTAGTATTATATTACTTAGACACCAAATAGAAAAATGGAAAATTAAACTAGTGTGAAAAAACTAAACTTGGCATTTACTTACAGTTTTGAAAGAGAACAGTTATGGCCTGATAATAAAAAGGCACCAATCATTTTTTGCTCTAATTAATAGTGCATTTATTAAAACCAGCAGATTTCAAATAAATAAGGATTGGAGTTTTACTTTCAAGCATATTGGACTTCATTACGACCTAGAGTAAATTTTTTCCTGATCACAAACACTAAGAATTTTGACTGGAAGACAGTGTTACTCATGCTTTTGTATTAAAAATTCTAGAAACACACACATACACACAATTACAAACAGATTTGCTCCCAAATTTTAAATACTGATAGTATGCCAAGAACTCTAGTTTGTTTATTTTCTTGTTGCTGCAATGCAATAGGTAACTATCCAGCAAACTGACACCTCAAAATTCCATGTGTTGTCAAGACCATATGAGCATTTTCCTTCTTCCTGAATGATTAGATAGCATTTGCAGGAGATATAGTTCATCAGCTTCAAACAGCCCAATGTTGCTTTAATTATTTTAATTGTGAACTTATGTAGTATTTCTTTCCTTTTAAAAGTTTGTACATTTTTGCATTTTATAATTAAATTTAGATTTTGTTTAAATTTCACAAGAGGATTATGTTTAATGAAAAAGCCATTCTGTTAACATGATATAACTCAACCATCAGTTTGACTATGAAATGTGGCCATAAGTGCTTTTTGGATCAAAAGATGCTTTTTAAGAAAAAAAAAAAGTTATTTATACCCTTTTTCAATTCATATCAGCTTCTCCAAATCCTAAAGTTATCCTGGTGGTATGTCACTCGACCTCTCTATTTTGGAATCTCCCTTAACAATCTTGACTTTTTAAATTTCATTTAATCCAGCATTTCAGTGCAGAATAACCGATTAACCTTTCATTCTTTCAAATGTTACCACTTAAAATTCAGAAGATATTTGGCATCTGATAATGCATATTATGCAAAGTGATAAAATGTTTATAAGGTTTAAATATAATGTGTTCCACCTTGCTCACTGGGGTAAAGTGATTCAGATTTTAAGGACCATTGTGCAGTAAACACAATTATCTTTCTTCTTTTCTCTTTCATTTCCTTCTTATTTCTTCTATTTGATTCTCCCTCCTTCTCTCTCTTTTCACCCTTTCCTTGATGTATACATCATATGCATACTAAAATTTACCTCAAAGTCTTCTATTAAATATAAGTTTTGAGAATGTTCTGTTGATTCAGACCTACAATTTATAAGAACCAGATTTTTTTCATTTAGTGATTTGGGTAAGAGAATACCCACAATAAGTTACTATGAACCCTTGCCACATGACAAAGAAATTTCAACTGTGTATATATAGTACTGTATGTGCTTTCAGAATGCTCAGTTAGGATATTTTTAAAGCTGCAAGCAACAGAAAGTCCAACTTTTCTGGTTAATAAATGAGTTAATATTTCATAGAGCATTAAATCCAGAGGGGTAATGGATTCTGAGTGGGGGTAACTTCCACTTCTCTGTAAACCTATGAATTGGCTCTTTCTTCCTGTATTGGCTTATCCTCATTTTAGCAGCTAGATAATCTTATGTTACATATTCTTAGCGTCTCATCTGGGCACACATGAAAACATTCAGAGACAGTCAAGACACCCTTTTTGTCTTCTGTCTCTTTCTTGAGAATTATTACATTCTTCCAAAAGCATACCAGTGAGCTCCATCTCATTACCCAGAATCAAATCAACTTGTCCATTCTTAAATGAACTTTTGGCAAGAAAGTTGGGATTACTAAAATAGACTTACATACTCAACGTGGAACCCCTGGAGTTGAAAACAAAATAGGTTGTGGCACTTAGCCGGAGAAAGAAGGGATGGATACCTCACCAATATTGGGATTATTCAACAGTATTCATTAAGAACTGGGAAGTGAGGTAGGATGGACACTATAGGCAAACAACAGAACCTGCTTGGAATTCTGCTTTCCGAAGTGACTCCTCCTCCTTCCCGTTAACCTCCATGGGCCCTGGTATCTGCTACAGCCACACCTAAGATGGGGACTCAAGACCTCTGGCAGTCCTTTTCCTCGTAGGTGGAGTTTAGGCACACAGATTTCACCTTAAGGATGGAACTTTGGAGATGATCATTAGTCAGCTTTGAGGTTTCCTTGGCAATATAAAAATCCATAAATATCTTAGCAGGTTTTGGTCTTCCTCTAATTTCATGACCGAATATTTGTGTTCAGAGTGACTGTCATAGTTTTGAATCTTTAAATTTCTGTGCCCTGTCAGACCCAAGTTTGTGCGAGGGCTCCTCTCCCAGGGTCTGTGTCTTCAAGGAATTATAAAAAGCAGCTCTGAGGAGGGATCCATCACCTGTCACCTGTTTTTGCCTTACAACTGTTTTTTTCCACAGTAACCCTGATAGTTCTTTTTCCAAAGAAGAGAATAATTAAGAGAAGACATTTGGTAGAAACTTGGGAATTTAGGACTGTTTTCCTCCAGCTAATGCTATCTCCATCTTTACCAACACTAACTTTAGCTTGGAGAATTCAGTTTTTCCTTCTTACAGGTTATGTTGTAGTACAAAAGAAAAACTAAATTTAGTTAAAAATTAAATCATCATTACCTTTTATTGGTAAGATTCAAGACAGTTTATTTTTTTACTTTATTGGTTTTTCCCCAAATGAGTTTGTATGTATTCTGAAAATTTTTATTCTTTAAATATTAAATTTAAGAGAGATGATAGATAGGTTTCATATTTTCTCTTCCCTCCTACATGTAATATATACATAATTTAATTAATTTGAGTTAAACAGAAATCAACTGACATATGAAATGAGACAAATTACTAAACCTTAGATAAATATTTTTCTTGGTAATAAAAATCCTTTCCTAAAGCCGTCTTCTGAATTTTAAAATTGAGAAAATATTAAATGGTTGGGGTCACCAGTGAGTGATTTTTTTTTTAAGGTATATGTTTTGTAAATGACTATAGCTTTATTTTTCAGCAAAAATAAGATAAAGTATACCATAAAAAATTAGATGGCATCTCAATTGTATAAAAACAAGCTATTTTTAATAAAAACACAAAAACTTTAGAGAAACTGTAAGAAAACTGTTGTATTATAATTAAAATATCCTATAAAAACAGCATATTTTTAGAGGAAGAAACACCAACACATCATGGAGAAATGATTACAGACTTCACTATTAAAACTTTAAAGATATTTTATATGAATTATATGATTTATAGTATATATTGTACCTCCTGAATCATCTAATCAATACATAATTGCTTTATTTTATTCAAAGCATGCTGCACACTTATTTGCCTCTTTTCAGGAACATTTTTTAGTACTTTATCTTTCCCAGAATACCAATCAATTTTCATTTTTCTTATTAGTAGAAAACACATGTCCACAACTCATTAAGAATTTCTGGGGCCTATTCCTAAAATTTTTGTAGCGTTTTCTAACTTTATTCAAAAATTGCAGACTTCATATTATGACTTGGACCAATTCATTAAAAGTCTGTTGCATTTGCTATTATCTTGGAATTTTAGGTATTATATTCTTGAATAACTTCCATTAATTCCTTTAGCCCAATCATTTATTTTTCTCAAATTACTTTGGTAGAGTGCATCTTTAAAGAATTTTTCTAAAATTTGAAGTCTTAGCTTTATTATCTTCTACTATTCAATATTACTGAAATTGTAAATAGACTTTTTTTTATTTTTTCCCCAAATTTTATTTTAAATTTATTTTAAATTTTATTTTATTTTTGGTAGATCTATTTAGAAATAAAGCTCTTCTTTTTCTGGAAGCATTTGGATTTTTACTGAATCCTTGGAAGTGTGAAATGTCACTATTATATGGCTAAGGTGTGTGTGTGGGGGGGGTGAGTATGGTTGTATGTATGTGAGGTTTTTTCCCTCCTTTCAAGTCACTGCTATTTTGTTTCTTGGGTTGCTCCTTTCCATTAGATTGGCTCTTCTAAAAATTGGAAAATTCTCTTATATTTAGTCTCCTCAATGGCTTTATTCTGTCCTTTGAAACTCTTACTAGTCTAATATTGGAGCCTCTAAATTCCTATCTCTTACTTCTATTCTCCTTTTCTATGTCTTTGTCCCTCCTCTGTATGCTGTTACATTTTCTCAAATTTATTCATTTCTCTTCTTGATAATTAATAGATATTTTAGCCCTTCTATTGAATGTGACTCTTCTGCAATTTCTTTTTTTTTTTTTTACTTAATTTTGAGGAGCACTACCTTGTTATATGAGAGATATATGTATACATACGTATCGCAGCCCTTTCTTGTTTGTACATGCAATATCCTCTCAAACTTCTCTTACAGGAATAGTTAGCTCTAGTTAGAAGGTTCAGTGCTGAGCAGGAAGGAGTCCCTCTACTTCTTTACTGCAAAATTAGCCTGGCATATAAAACAGAATATCAAGATGTCAAACTGCCACCTGTGGTATAAAAATTTTTAGAAAATGCACCTAGGAAGGAAAGAGTTTTTAGAAGTTTGATTAGAAGAATGTTGAGTTCTAAAGAGTTTGGTGAATTTAAAAACCTTCCATAAAGACCTACTATAAAATAACAAGCTTTAGCTCAGCTGTCCCATCTGAAACCAAAAGGGAAAGAAAACATCATCTTATTCAGAGAGCCAGCTATAGGGGCACCTGGGTGGTTCAGTTGGTTAAGTGGCTGCCTTCAGCTCAGGTCATGATCCCAGGCTCCTGGGATTGAGCCCCACATCGGGCTTCCTGCTTGGTGGGAAACCTGCTTCTCCCTCTCCTGCTCCCCGCTTGTGTTCCCTCTCTTGCTGTCTCTCTCTCCACCAAATAAATAAATAAAATTTTTAAAAAAGAGAGAGAGCCAGCTATTTAGCTAGACTATCAGATAATTTTTAGGTTTGCAAATTAATTATCTGCCCTAGATTAAAGTTAGTGCAGGGCAAGTCACAGTAATAAGAGGTACAGCAGGAAATAAGATTAGGAAAGGAAAGAGCCAGTAAAGTAGGAAAAGGAACCCTCACCTGGCATTTCCCAGGTACTTCCTATTGGCTTCCTCCAACATGTCCTGCAGGGCACTGCCTGCTTAAGAAAGTAAACAACATCAAAATGAATCTCACCTCTAAAGATAAGAGCTTAGAGGCACATCTCCCTGTTTCACTCCCCAAGCTCATTGTATAAATAGGCAAGAGCTAAGAGACATGAGGATAAACAAAGTGCCGAAGCTCATGCTTCAAACTTTCTAAGTGATGACTAAATTTGAGAAGCATATTTGGACAGAGCTCTAGTACTGGTTATTAACCACTAGCCCATGGAAAAAAAGAATGCAAATAAAGAACCTACTGGGACTGTCAAAAGAACTGTTACCAATGGAACCCCAAATCTAAAATGCAGGGCCTATATCTGCAAACCTTTAATGGATGTTCTGACCCAAAGGGAAGTAAAGCATACCATACTTATGAATACAGAAGAGCTAATTATTTTATAAATTGGTTAAATGCACAGAAATATTACAGCAGTCCCCACCCCCATCTGCCATTTTGCTTTCCACAGTTTTAGTTACCTTTGGTCAACCAGTCTAGGAGCAGATGATCCTCCTTCTGACATATCGCCAGAAGGTCAAGAGCCTAATGTTATGTCACAATGCCTGTCTTAACATCATTCACCTCAATCCATTTCATTGAGTAGGCATTTATTATCTCACATCATCACAAAAAGAAGGGTGAGCACAACACAATAAGACATTTTGAGAGAGACCACATTTATATAACTTTTATTACAGCATATTCTTATAATCATGCTATTTTATTATTGTTGTTAACTCCTACTGTGTCTAGGTTATAAATTAAATTTTATCATAGGTATGTAAATATAGGAAAAACCACAGAATATATAGGGTTTGGTAGTATCTGTGGATTCAGGCATCCATTGGGGGTCTTGAAATGTATTCCCCATAGATAAGGGGGGAAGATGTTGCTAGACAATTAGTTCTAGATTAGTACCAGCTAATCTAGAAAAATAAATGCAGATAAGAAAATGGAAACAAGCTAGGAATATTTAATCATTTTGTTTTAGAGATGAGGCTGCTAAGTCTCATTTGATTATGTTCTTTGCCAAACGTAACATAGCTCCTTGGTGGTATATGCAGCCTTCAAAACTTGTTTGTTTGATTTCCAATGTGGTTTTATACTGTACTATTTCCAAAATATCCTTCATCTACCCTTCCTTACCTATGTGGACTAGTGTATAATGAACATAAGAATGACTTTGGGATCTTGTTACAGTACAAATTCTGGTTCACGAAGTCTGGAGAAGGCTCTGAGAATCTGCGTTTTCATCTAGCCCCCAGTTACTATAGATGCTGTTGTCCCTGGACCACATATTAAGTAGCAATACCGTGGACTGTTCATTCTTCCTAGTACTTCCACAGACACTAGTACTCGACATAGACACTTAGAAAGTCATGTTAACTCTGCCCACTAGGGCAACATTTAGTACATTTATGATGTCTAACAAATATACAGTGATCTTAATTCAAAAAAGGCATAAGCAAGTTTTAAAATATTCATGATTTTCTTAGTTCTGCATAAATACCAAGAAACATTTTAGTAATTCTTTTGTGTTTATGTGTGTTTTTCAGGAAAGGATCTTTCACTTAAAAATAGGTGTCTGTTATGTGAAAACATTTAGAATGTTTATTATGAAACTTTTGCTCATGAATTCTTGGTTCCCTTGCAGCAACTAGCAAGTTGCCCACACACTATGTGTCCAGAATAAATGAGTATTTAGTGAATGCATCACTTACTTCTCAAGATTTTGGCTTACTCATGGAGTAAAATCAAGACAATTAAATTTGCTTAACTAATGATGTACTATATGCTGGCTAACTGAATATAGTAACAATTAAAAAACTGACTTTATTAAACAAACAAACAAATAAATAAATAAATAGATTTGCTTACCGCCCTATTACAACATCATAACAAGGGGAATGAAAGTCTGAAGACTGGAAACATAGGCGGGAGTTCTACCAAGTAATCTTGGTGGAAAGGCAAACTCTTTGAGTATCTAAACAATAATCTGTAAAATAATAATGATTTGAATATCAAATGTCATAAGGACTATGTCAGTGTATTTTAAAACTTAAAGTATTATACAAATGCTTATTACATTACTACTACTACTTCCACTGTTACAAATACAACTGGTACCAGTATTACTGCCATTTTGTGGCAATTAAGTAACTTTATATCTGTCACCTAGACCACTTAACTCAAATAACTTTATTAATAAGATAGTTTTTACAGTCAAGATTGTATATTATTATAGTAAGAACAAGAAAACTGAACTGGAGAAATAGAGTCAATTTCAGTTTATATTTAGGATAGGATAATGGTGATATAAATGAACAAACCTAATTCCAAAAATTAAAAATTAAAGGTTCAAAGTATAACACGTTAATTACATCTATTTATTTTTATTACTTATTAAGGTTTGGAACCATCTTAATATTTGGAAAGAAAGAAGAGCATATCTTGGTTTACTTTTAATCCTTCTTGATGCAAAAAAGAAAAAAGAAGCATTGAATAGTCAGAATATTAAATGCCACACAGAGCTAATTACATTTGATTTAAACAGCACTTACAAAGTATTTTTAAAAACAAATTTTGTCATGTATGTTTTAATACAGTTATTCCTAATCTGCAGAAATGTGATTTTTTTATTATGTTTATGTAGTATATAATTTTTCTTAGGATTCTGGAAATAACTAGAGTAACATATCTGAAATGAAATGTTAATGATGTGCCTTTCTATATAAAGATTTTTTATAAAAAGTTTCTGCTGTCTCTTCAGATTTATTCTAAAAAAAATTAAAACTATAACATGCATTTACAACTTGACAATCTACATTTATGTCTACCTCTTTTTTTTTTTAAAAGATTATTTATTTACTTGTTTGTTTGTTTGTTTGTTTGGCAGAGAAAGACACAGAGAGAGAGGGAACACAAGCAGTGGGGGTGGGAGAGGGAGAAGCAGGCTTCCCACTGAGCAGGGAGATAGATGTGAGCCTAGATCCCAGGAGTCTGGAATCATGACCTGAGCCAAAGGCAGACGCTTAATGACTGAGCCACCCAGGTGCCCCACATCTACCTTTTTAGTTCTTCATTCTTTAAGCTGGAAACATTTTCAAATCTCCATCTCTTATATAACTTGTTCCTTAAATAGTTACATCATTACACTTTAAGTTTATGTTACAAGATTTTCACATGCAGAAAAAAGGTTTTGTTAAAGATTATGGCTGGAAATAAGCAATTCACAAAGGTATAACTGGTAAACTGGTAAACATTATTTTTTCATGCACTAAATCCAGGAAGCCGAGGTCCAATAATTGCATGTTCCTTAACTAAGAAGAGTTCCAATATAAATATCAACACTTGATGAGTGACTTTTAAAGACACAGGCATCTATTCATGTAAAGCCAACGGCAGAAATTTGCATACTTTGGGACAATGATATTAAGTAAATGATGGAAGTTCTCCCAGTGATGTTCTGACATACCATTATATTGTTATTCTTTAAAGCACTTATCACTAAAGTTAAAATTTTCAGTTTTTTTTTTAACTTTATCGTTCAAGTACAATATCCTTTTTGAGTTGCCCTTAGATGGCTTCAGGAAGAGTAAAATATTAACTTTGTGCAAGATCATATTATATCAGACAGTGAAGTCTTCTCCCTAACAGAAGACCTGAACTAGGGATTACCATGGTTATTCCTATACAACATGCCACATCAACACGTAGTCCAAAATGTTATGGCAATTTAAACAGAAAAAGATTATTTCAGAGCATAATCTTCTTGCAAGGATTATGAACTCAGCAAACACATTCATTTAACTAAACATGAAGGTCATTCCATAGACAAAGTTAGGCCTGGAACTAACTTTGGAAGTAGGGACAAGTAAGAGCTGAAATTCTCTGCATAACAGATGAGTAAGAATTTAAAGGAAGATTTAGAGGCACCTGGGTGGCTCAGTGGTTTAAGCCTCTGCCCTCGGTTCAGGTCATGATCTCAGGGTCCTGGAATCGAGCCCCACATCAGGCTCTCTGCTTAGTAGGGAGCCTGCTTCCCTGTCTCTCTGCCTGCCTCTCTCCCTACTTGTGATCTCTCTCTCTCTCTCTGTCAAATAAAGAAATAAGAAAAAAAAAATCTTAAAAAAAAAAAAAAGAATTTAAAGGAAGATTTAAGCAAAAAATCACAGTTGCAATGAGGACAGAAGAGCCATCACAATGGTGACAAAAACCAGGCCCACGTACATTAATAAAGCCAATGAGAAGTCCCCCATATGAAATAGCCAAAAGGATGTCAACAACAAAGATTCTAATACATGATTTTAAGATTCCTTATTTGTTTTCTACCTGTGAATTACATGTGTAATATTTTTTTCCTGAGAAGGAATACAAATTCTCTGAAATAAATAAAATTCTAATACACGCAAAATTCATTTTATAGTTAATTTGGCCAAGGGAATAATGGATAGGCAGAATATAAGCAATAAAATAAAGATTCCAAGATAGTAGCAAAAACCAAGAATTTAGTGGAGGTGGAAAATAAAAATCAATGACAAAGAGAACCCTTAAAATATTTGTGGGAGGTTCCCTGGGAAATGAAAATTCCTCTTAAGTTTATGTAGAATATAAGTGGTATGCTTATCTAACTGAATTTTGAGTCCAACCCCCATTTCAAATTTTGAGAAATATAAAGTCCTCCCAGGATTAACTTAACATTTTATTGTGACAGAGAAATAGGAATTCACAAAAATAAATTTCACTAACACTGTGCTGTAAATAAACAAAAAAATAAATGGCATTCAGATGGCAAGGGAAAAGGGAAAACTGTCCTTCCGTCCTTACCACCAAAGATATCCTGTATATAGAAATCCCAAGGAATTCATAATAAACCTAGTAAACTGATAACTTTAGTGAGTATACAGGATATAGGATCAATATAAAAATCAACTGTATTTCTATATTATAGCAATGATCAGAAAATGAAATCAAGAAACAATTCAATTAGCAATAACATCACAAAAGAATAAAGGATGTAGAGATCAATTCAACAGAACATGGGTAAAAACTGTACACTGCGAAGTACAAAGCATGGAAAATTCAAGACTGAAATAAATCAGGAAACATTTTATGTTCAGGGGTTGAAAGACTCAATATCTATTCTCTTCAGGATGGAGAGAATCAATTCCCTCCAACTGATCTTTCAGTTCAATGCAGTCCCTATAAAAAACAACTTCTTTCTTATTTCCCACTGTAAATTTAAAGTCAACAGCTCTAGAAAGAGATTCTCTCAGTGAAATCTGGGCTCCTTCTCTAGCAACTAGAGCTCACCTTGCTGCCTCCTCTCCTCAAAGATTTTTCTAACAAAAATATTCTCACTTAACATGTCCAGAGTACAAGGGGTCAAATGGACATATAAAATTATTTTGTTACTATTATTTCTCACAACTGAGAAAACATGAATACTCTAGGATAACATGTCTACTACACAAGCTTACACATTCCTCATGCACTGTGATTTCTGAAGACAAGACAGTCTTCCCAGCACTGAGCAGGGATTATTATAATCTACAAGTATATCGCCATGACTAGTCAGATAATAGTACAGTTTAAAGTTATCCAGGAGCAAGAGTGAGGAACAAGGATAGAGAGGAAGCAGGGGTAGTAGGAAAAAAAAAAAAAAAAAAAGAGGACAGAAAAATTTAAAATAATCAACTGCAGCTTCACCAAGAAGCTAAGGGTAAAACTCACTTAAGAGAAATAAAATGTGAACACTACCATTCTACATTCTGCGGGAAAAATTCACCCTCCATGTAAGTAAACTGCTTCTTTTCTAAGAAGTGGCATGTAAAACAATGTCTTTAGGGGACAGCAAACAAAGAGTGCCAGGTACAAGAGAGCACTGAAACTTGGTCAGGCTTTCTTCATATCTTAGGTGCATATTACTCATAAAACGGGACTCTCCTCTGCTGTAAGGACCCATTCTACTCCCAGGGTACATTTCATCTCCTCCTTGCTGCTGAACGTAGTTCCCTGATCTGCCACATAACTTCTAAAGTCTGTGCTATGTGATGAAAGAATCTTCTAATTTCCTGAAACCTAAATATTCCTGTATCAAAACTTGTGAAGAGGCCAAATCAACAAGGAGGAGACAGAGGGTACCTGTCAGTCTCTCTCCTGATCTTTCACACAGAGAAGGACTTTCTATAACCTACCTATACAAACAACAATCATGTTGTTATGTTTATATTTTCTGTGGCCATTATAGTATCTACTGCATAGGGACAATGAGTGAAAAAGTAAATATATGAAGGTATTCATCAATCTATCAATGTATCAATATTTTTGTTAGGATTGCTCAGCCTGGGGCACAAAACCAAAAATCTAAACATGACACATAAAAAACCCTAAAAACTGTTTTTAAAAAAAAAAAAAAACACAACTGTGAGATGTACCCCTGCATGTATCCAATGTTAGAGAATATCACAGATACTCCTCAAGCCTCTTCATGTATTAGAAGAATGAGAGGCTAAATGGATTACCTCAAAATAAAAATTTTCTTGTTTAATAGCCATTTTTTTTTCAGAAAAGTAAAACAGTATGAAATCTCATTCATTTTCATTAGAAGAATGAAAATAAACACATATCATCTGAGAATTTTCCGAATTAATAGTTTTCCAAATTAATAAGACTGTTCTATCAGAAAAGGTAAGAACTAGTCATAGGTGCCTCTTTTTATCTGATATAATTTTGTAATAAACTATAGAAGACCCTAAAATAGAAAACTAAGATATTACCCACAATTATTTTAGACCATTTATATTAGACTTGAGTTCAATTTTCCAATTTCTAGGATTCTTCTATGGTTGATACATTGACGATTAGAGAGAAAATTGCTTTCTAAACGTTTTTGTCCAACCAATAATTATTAAGTATCTACTTGAGTATGAGGCATTAAGTGCTAGACACAAATAATAAGCAGTAAACCAGAGAGACACGATCCCCTGCCTTCATGGAGTTTACACTCTAAACTGATTATCTGGTTCTACTATTCAGAACTAAATTCAAATATGTACATTTCTGTCCTAGTGGTGCAAAGATAGATGGAACTTGAGTTGTATTACTTTTTTATTGTTTTGTTGTTTTCAAATTTACTTTAAATGGATATGTCATTATAAATGCTGCTTTTAGAAAAAAGACCTTATTAAAGCTGTTTGTCAAAGCTTGCACAGATGGTCCCTGACTTATGATGGTTCGACTTAAAATTGCTGACTTTACAATGGTGCAAAAGTGATATGCATTCAGGAGAATATCTTGAAAATACTTTTGAATTTTGGTCTTTTCCCAGGCAGTGATAGGCAACAAGATACTCTCCCAGTGGTGTGGGGTCTGGGCCAGCAGCAGGTATAGCTCCCAGGCAGCCAGGCAATCACAAAGGTGAACAGCCGATACACTGATGCCCACTCTCTATCCAGACAACCACTGGGTTTTTCACTTTCAGTACAGTATTCAATAAGTTATAAGAGATACCCAACTTTTTATAAAGTAGACTTTGTGTTAATGATTTTGCCTAACTGTAGTCTCCTTCAAGTGTTCTGAGCACATGAAAGCAGGCTAGACTAAGAGTTCAATAGGTTCAGTATATTAAATGCATTTTCAACTTACAATATTTTCACCTTACGAAGGGTTTATTGGTACACAATGCCATCGTAAGTTGGAAAAGATCTTTAATTTGAAAGGAACATAGGTCAGAAATGCTAACTTTTCAAATATGTGACTGGCAAGACCCTGCAGGAGGCTGTTAGCCTGCTAGGTAGGATGCCTTTCTTGCCTGTATTCATTCAACAATGAGGGAAAAAGAAATTAAAAGAGCAATAGTAGACCAAATATTTTTCATGTCTTAGATACGCAAAAAAATTTAATCTAAAAATCTTCTGCAATAGATTAACAATTGCTTTTTGGGAAAAATATTTACTTTGTTCTTTCTGACATAGTGGTTAAGCTAATATATTTTTAGATGTTTAATTCCAGGGCTGTATTTATGTTTTGGTTTTGGTTTGGTTTTGATTTGTTCTATTTTGTTTTGTTTTTGTAGGACGGCTATTAGGTCATGGATGTGGAAAAATCTTTATTTTTCTTCCTCAGTAAAAAAAAAAACAACTCACTAAAGCCATAAAACAAAGGGCAATTGGGGTGCTGGGGTGGCTCAGTCAGTTGAGTGTCTGACTCTTGATTTTGGCTCAGGTCACGGTCTCAGGGTCATGAGATTGAGTGCTGCATCAGGCTCCATGCTCAGCGTGGAGTCTGTTGGGAGTTTTCTCTCTCTCTCTCTCCTCCTCGGCCCCTTCCCCCACACTCTTTCCACCCTCCCTCTCAAAATAAATAAAAAGAGGCTACTAAATTGACATTGTCTTAGAGAAGAGGATTAGTTAGTTTTAAGAGAAAAATAACCATCCAAAACATCCATGTTTCAGTTTAAGAATAAAAATTTAAAGATATTTCAACTGGACAAATAAAGATACACAAAAAAGTAAAAAAAAAAAAAATAGGGGCGCCTGGGTGGCTCAGTGGGATAAATCCTCTGCCTTCTGCTTAGGTCATGATCTCAAGGTCCTGAGGTGGAGCCCCACATGGGGCTCTCTGCTCAGCAGGGAGCCTGCTTCCCCCTCTCTCTCTGCTTACTTGTGATCTCTCTCTCTCTCTGTCAAATAAATAAATAAAATCTTAAAAAAAAAAAGTAAAAAAAATAAAAAGAAAAAAGATAATAAAAGGAAAATAAAATAGGTGAACATACAGGAAGATAGAGAGAAAAATGAGTGCTCTGTCCATCGAAGAACCCCTGTTGCCAAATACGCAGATACAGATAAACATAAAGTTCCTAATGAGTATGTCAAAAGCTAAACCCATGGAGAGCCATGTAGAATAAACAAACATACATACATAGACACACACTCAAACATACAAAAAGATATTAAGAAAAAACTCTAAAACTACTACAGAGACACAAATGCTGTCAGATACAGAGAGACAGACTTGCTAACTGAACAATTAAATAGCTCATGAATTCTTACTGTGATACTATGATATCTATGCTTTAAATTCTGCTGAAATAATTATTACTTTTTTCCAAGAAAAATATACAGACCCTTTAAATAAAATTGCTTCTAGGATGGTTTCTGTTAAAAGTCCTCATAAGCAAGCTTACAACACTGCTAGGGGCAAATCCAGATGGCTTTTTGGAGTCGTATACGTTGGTGGAATTGTTTCTTGACAGGAGGAAAGTGCTGGGTCTCTGTAAAATAAAAATAATTTTGAAGTACTGAAGATATGAAATAAAATCCTACAAACTAAAGAGAACCTATAATTGTAGCAAGACAACTGTTGCTATATATTGAAGTAGTGCTGCCTTGTGGAATGAGGGTACTAGACAGACATAAGGCAAGGCTCCCTACATACATATAATCTTCAAGTTGAAAGAAGGAACCAGGACATGGCCACAAGGACTTTGAGCACAATCACAAAAAGGGTTTTTTTTCTCATATAAGTATATAAGTTATGGGGAAAAAAAAGAATGGTATACAAACCGATCTAATAGGAAGAAAGTGAAAAAAGGAAGCTAAGGCATCTCTCTTCTGAGACAACAGGGGGGAGAAAAGGACATGATGAATAAGGTAAGTTCCAAATGTACCCTGTACAAATTTCCCCTGCATATGTTCTCTTTAAATATATTTCCTTATGTTTAAATTTTAGTTTTACTAACAATTTTTATTTAAAATATTGTAATCTTTGTGTCAGATGTTTTATGACTTCTGTGCTCTCCCCCATTCCTATTATATGGGATGGATCCCATATAAATTACCAAGAGATCATTTCAGATTGGAACAAATATTTCTTTCACTGGCCCCTACCAAGTCATGTTGTATTCTTCTTAACTCATCCTTTCCTATCTGTCATACACTCACATGTCATAACTCAAGTAACATAGTTTTCTATACAGAGTTCTTAGTCTGGGTACTGAATGAAACTTAAACATTCATCTGGCTTCTCCAGAATTTTGTACTTCACTCTCCCTCTAAAGTATCTTATGTAATCTCATGAAAGAATCTACTCATGATTAAACATTTTTTTGGCTATAGAATTTTATGAATGTTCCCATCTGCTTCATAATAAATAGTGAAAATATAGTTTATTACATATACTATAATCAGTGAACATTTCACTTCTGTAACTCCCATTTCAAATGTTTTTTTCCAAAGAAATGCCTAGTGCTTTAACTTTTGTGCAGAAGTAGTATATAGTTTTAATATCACAGAACAATTCTGAGTTGTAAGTCATGGCTGCCTCAAAAGCAACACTGAGGGAGATTATGATGTTTTGTGTAGGCTAACTGGTAATCGAGGACAATTAAATATTCCTACCTGTGAGAATGGCAGACTGGTAGCACTGGCAAGACAGATCAGCCATTCAGCCTTATTTGTAAGCGATAGGCAGACATAAGATAAACGGGCATAGTATTAAGCTAACCATTTATTAACCAACAACTGTATTTTTCAGATCTGAATAAAACATCACAGCTAGTTAAGAGACAGTGAAATATATCTCCACAAAAGTGCCTAATTCAAGTGTGGAAGCTGCCAAGTAGAAGTTTTATGTTTATGATCCTCTAAAACAGACTAGCTGTTCTAATTCCTAGCTACACATTAACATCACCTAGGAAGATATAAAAAAATTCCAATGTCCAACCCCCATCTCAGACTAATAAAACAAGATTTTTTCTGGGGAGGGTCTACACATGATCAGTATTTTTAAAATATCTTCCCAGGTGTTTCTGATGCACTGTGAGAGTAAGAGATAAATGCATGGTTTTTTCCTTCCCTCTGCCTTGATTCTGAATAATGCCTATAGAGCCTTCTGGATCTCAGAACATCCTTTCGACTGCTCTAAAAGGAACACCAGACAAGACTTGACACTTAAAGCAAGACTTCTTGTTGATGTTTGTTTTATTAAAGGGATTTATAAAAGTTCTCCTTACCATTAAGTTTTCTCCATATTCGAGAAAAGAAAGTTTAAAGCACAAAGAAACAGTAATAATGAAACAAATACCTAATTTCAAATAACATTAATCTTAGAATTCTACTTTCCTTTCCCTTCACCTTTCCTCATTGACTACAGCTGACTGTAACGAGTAAAATCCGATTCATACTAAATGTTGCTAAAAAATAGAGGATAAAGGTACACAAATGGGCACATGTGTGCACGAGAGCACACACACACACACACACACACACACACACACACACACACAGAGACCGTTAGCTCCCGTAGACATTTGGAAATTGTCAGCAGTAACATAATGACAGTCCTAATTATTAAAATTACTCTAGTGTTGTGAGAGCTTTAGAATAAGATGTCAACAGACATGCAATATGTTAACTGCACCATGGTGTTTTTCCTTTCTTTTAAAATGAAATTCTTAGGACTCTTCCACTGGCTTTCATCAAAACACCTCTTGTCATCCCAGTGACATGTACCCTCTCACATATTCCAAAAGAATTACCAATGAATTCTGATTTCAAAAGAATTCTAGTGCCCTAAAAATATATATATTTTATTATTCAGTTTGGTCAAGAGATTTCCTTACTAATGCATCTACAAAACCTTCTATTGTCACAATTTCTCACATTTTTAAGAATACAATCACATTTTTACCAATTCCCAAGTTCTTTAAAGTATCACAAACACGCTGTGATAAAATATTATAAATTTTAAAACTTTAACACATATTTTCTTTTAGGTCTCAAATAGGGCTAGTCCTTGATCTTTAACGAAGAATTTCATAACCTCTATTATAATACGGATGTGTAAGTACTTCATTGTTTTAACCACTACAAGTCAAAATACCACAAGCTCTAACATGGGCTTCGTGGATTACAGGAGATGTCTAACAGCCAAGAGCTACAGTGTGGAAAAGAACACCGTCTCTTTAATATTGCTTAAGGGAGAACCAGGACCAATGGGCAGCAGTTACATGGAAACAAATTTGAGATCAGTATAAAAAAGAATGAATGATCAGATCTGAATGAAAAATGTTCCACCTTGTGTAGCAGGCCTATTATATATAGTTGTCTCTTGGTATGTCCAATGTGGGAATTCTCCATTTTTTAAAAATAATAAGAGCTACAAATGAGAGATAATACAAAGCTGATAAATTCTTGACTTGCTCCCTATCCCACGGAAGGAGTATCAAACATTCTTTCTCAGAAACAGCCAAGCACCAGCCCAAGCAGAAGCACTCTTGTTTCTCTGTACAAAAGACTGTCTTCTGAACCAGGTCAGGAGACGTAATTAAGTATTTGGGTTTTTAAATGCCTAACTTTCCAGCTCCCGGGCAACATTCTGTTGGGGATAGATAACCAAGAATAAAGTACATGCTCAAATCTTTATCTCAGAGCACAGAGGCAGTAAAAAAGCAAACATTAAATACCAACAAATGGGGCTATTTATTGTGTAAATAGCCTCCCTATTTTTCTGTCATCACATTTTCCCTATGCTTCAATCAGTGAAGTATGTAAATGAAAGGCAGGCCTTTTTAGTCTAAAAAAAAAAGATATTCTATAATCTGTGCCTAGTAATCTTAAATAATGTCACTTAGTTTTGATCCTGTTTGCAAGAAAAAAATATTTGTTTGCAATAAATGACACTGAATAATTTATGTACTATTTAATAATGCAGTAAACGAGGGAGAATTCAGAAAGACGCTCATGGTGCTCTACATTATTTTCATGCCGTTATTATTCCATATAAGCCCATATACTAAAAACTGTTAGCATGGGCAATTAAAAAGGAGAAATCCTACCTAATTTGCAAATATAGCAAACAAAAAAAAAAGCTGCTTTTATTTTGAATGATAATATTACAGCTTTTTAATCAAGTAATTTGAACTGCCAACTTTTCTTGATAAGAAGTAAATAAATGGATTAGATTTACAGTTATGTAGTCTTAAAATGACCATTGTTCCCTCAATACCCAGAAGCTGCCTACAAGGAGTAAATGTGTGAAGGGTGAAAAAGGTCTAGGATTCAGTGATAATAGTACAGCAAGTGTCTCAGGAGAAAAGAAGTATAATAATTTCCATATAGCCTCAAAGCTGTAACAAGGTATTACTGATCTCTGTCTCTTAATTTTAATGCTATCTTGATTTGGTTATCTGAGGTTTGAGAATGCTGTAGGGTCTCCTTATCACAGCTGTGCCTGAACTCAAGCCTCTGGGTCTACAGGGAACAATCTGATTCACTAGGAAGATACAAAAGCTATAAACAAAGTGCAAATTCAAGCGGCATTTTCTTGAACCCTCTGAGTTCCATTCCTCTGTAGCTAGCTCAAGCCTCTGTCAGCCTATTTCATCCAAGCCTTCCGGAGAGTAAGACTTAACCTTGGCTTCTGTGTTTCTGAATTTTGGCACAGATTCACATTGAGGCATCTCAGGGGAACTTAAGGTCTAATGGGAAAATGTTACACTCCTAGGTCATCATACCTACTGAGGAGGTTCACTTCAGGCTGTAAGATAAAGGAAACATTATACCTCCAGGATCTGGACTTAGGGCTTGTAAAGCAACCTGTATGCAAGAGTGTGTCTCTTGAAGTCAAATGGTCTTTGCAAGGAACCATGTCCAGAGCACTTCACTTGTCTGTGAAGTGTCTGAATCTGTGAAAACCAAGTGACACTATGCATATCAACTGAAGAGCTGAAAGTGTAGAGCAGTGGAGGTTGGACATATGTTGGGTTTCTTGCTACATTTCCCACTCCTTCCCCACTTTCATCATTTCATTTAAAAGATCACATTACTCTTATTTAGGTAATAATATTCTCAGTTTACAAATGGGAAAAGGGAAATTCAGGAGATGTTAATAAAATTTCCCCAAATTATACCATGATGGACATGACAATCAGTTTTCACCCAAATCAATCTGATTCCATCACACCACTATATTTCTTTTGTTTTTTTTAAAAAGATTTTATTTATTTATCTGAGAGAGATTGAGAGTGAGAGAGGAGAAGAAGGTCAGAGGGAGAAGCAGACTCCCTGTGGAGCTGGGAGCCCAATGCAGGACTCGATCCAAGGACTCTGGGATCGTGCCCTGAGCTGAGGGCAATCGCTTAACAAACTGAGCCACTAAGGAGCCCACACCACGATATTTCTAATAAAATATGACACCAGCCTTATTGTGTTTACTCTGTAAAATACTTCGAAAGAATAGAAGGACACTTCACATGATGCTAAACTCCTTACTATATTGGTATCTTAAGCTCATCTTCCTCATCTATTTTATCTTTTTAATCTAGACAGGGGATTAGAAACCATATTCCATTTTCAAAGAATTTTGTAATGTTGCTAGGTTTTTTTTACATCAGTAAATGAAATGATTGTGAAAAAGTTTAGAGAAAAAGAAAAAAAATTAACACTATCCATAATTCTACCATTAAGTAACTGCTATTATATGGCCTTTTATACTTTTACATGGATATGAATTCAAGTATTTATGCATTTTTTAATAAAATTAAGACGATACTAAATACTTTTTTGGAGGGTACATATGACTTTTTCTTTTTTATTAAGATTTTATTTATTTAGAGAGAGACGGGGAGAGTGCGAGGAGCAGAGGGAGGGAAAGAATGTCAAATATACTCCATGTTGAGCACAGAGCCCAAGACAGGGCTCAGTCTCACGACCCTGAGACCATGACCTGAGCCAAAATCAAGAGTCAGACGCTCAACCAAGTGAGGCACTCAGGTGCTCCACATGACTTTTTCTTTTAAAAAGGCAACTAAAGTGATCGCTTCAGCAGCACATATACTAAAAACGCAACTAAAAATCTTTGAACACAATTTTCAGTAAATCCATTGTTTTCGGCTGTGTAGAAATTACATAATTTATTTACATAATTCCCTAATTGGGTTTCTGTGTTGGTCATTTCTACTTGAATACTGTATTAACTGCCATTTACTGTGTTTATCATCTTGTTTAATCCTCTTAATTTTACAGTTATTTCCCTGAATATCTACAACTTCACCAAGAGGCAGGCATTTACAATAATTTCTATTCTAAATATAAGGAAACAGAATCCAGAATCTATAACGCTCTTTTAAAAAATACTACTATTAAAAATCTTTGTTTGGGGCGCCTGGGTGGCTCAGTCGTTAAGCGTCTGCCTTCGGCCCAGGTCATGATCCCAGTGTCCTGGGATCGATCCCCGCATCGGGCTCTCTGCTCGGCAGGAAGCCTGCTTCTCCCGCTACCATTCCCTCTGCTTGTGTTCCGTCTCTCACTGTGTTTCTCTCTGTCAAATAAATAAAAAAATCTTTAAAAAAAAAAAAATCTTTGTAGCTATTTTATGGATATTTCAGATTTTCTTAGGCTATGTTACTCAAAACAAATTTACAAATAGTTTTCTTAATACATTGTACTTTTACCAGCAGATTGAAAGTAACTGTTGCTTTGGACTTTCTTATTATTTATCATTTTAAAATATTTTAGTAAATGAGAGACAAAATTTCTTTTTTTTTTTTTAAAGATTTTATTTATTTGACAGAGAGAAACACAGCTAGAGAGGGAACACAAGCAGAGCGAGTGGTAGCAAGAGAAGCAGGCTTCCTGCCTAGCAGGGAGCCCGATGCGGGGCTTGATCCCAGGACTCTGGGATCATGACCTGAGCCGAAGGCAGATCCTTAATGACTGAGCCACCCAGGTGCCGCCAAAATTTCTATCTTGATATTGTATTTAGGTTCCTGCCTTTGATCATCAGTGATAAACATTTCATAAGTCTACTGGCTATTTGTCTTTATTCCTCTGTTGATAACCTATTTAACGTTAACCATTTTACTTCTAAAAAGGTTATCTTTTCTTATGATAAAATTCTCCTACAAATTAGTTTTATTAGCCATTTGTCATATATGTTGCAAATATTTGTCACTCCTATGTGGGGGCTTAGGATTATCAATTAATCACATTTCTTATCTTTAATGAGACAAATATATAAAAATGTTTATGTATCAATATTTATTTTGAAAAATGTTAAATCCACAGAGAGTTTAAAAAAATTTTTTGAAAACCCAGAAAAATTTGAATGATTTACCAGCTGTTAACATTCTGTTATACCTACTTTCTATCTACCCATCTCTCTCTCTCTCTACACGCACACACACACATACACACACACACCTTTTGTCAAACTTTCCAAAGTAGGTTGCAGACATCATTAAATTTCACCCCTAAATACTTTGGCATGCATCTCCCAAAAAATGGAACATTATATCCTACGAAACCACAACATTGTTAACACACCAAAAAAGTTAACAATAGTGTTGTCCAATACCCATACACAAATATTCTCAATTATCTTAAAATGTTTTCAAAATCCAGTGGTTCATAACATTTGACTATTACGTCTCTTTAGTTCCCTCAATCTATAAGAGCTATATGTTCCTTCCTTGGTCATTTGTGATATTAACTACGCAAACAGTCCAGGTCAAAAAAAAAAGTACACATCAGTCACCACATAGAACATTCCACTTTATAGATGCATCTAACTATTTTCCCCTCATTAAGTTTAGATCAAACATATCTGACAAGTGCATATCTAGATTAGGCATATTTCTCCATGCATTAGGTCATTAATCAGTGCCTGCTAAATTAAAGTCACATAAGGAAAATTAGGATTAATACACTATCAGTTTTATTACCCAAAAGATTCCCCAGGAGACTAGACTAAGAAATATATACCTGGGGCACCTACGTGGCTCAGTGGGTTAAAGCCTCTGCCTTCGACTCAGGTCATGATCTCAGGGTCCTGGGATCGAGCCCCACATCAGGCTCGCTGTTCAGCAGGGAGCCTGCTTCCCTCTCTCTCTCTGCCTGCCTCTCTGCCTACTTGTGATCTCTCTCTCTCTGTGTCAAATAAATAAATAAAATCTTTAAAAAAAAAAAAGAAAGAAATATATACCTGAAAGTTTTTAAGAAACTAGATCTTAAAGGTTCTCATCACAAAAAAGAAATAACTATACAACATGATGGCGGTGTTAGCTAACACTACCATGGTAATCGTACTGCAATATATAAGTGTATCAAATCAACATGTACACCTTAAACACACAATGTTATATGTTGATTGTATCACAGTAAAAATATTAATTTAAAATAAAGTTTATTTTTTAAAAAGTATAGCTTAGACCAAAAGCCAAAATAGGGATACCTACTTCTCTACCCATTGAAAAGTACCAGTTTAATCCATCCATTCTACCATAGGTGGCTGAAAAATGACAAGCCTTGTACCCCGATCCCCACTGTCAGCCATACAGATTTCATAAATTTACAAATGAAAAAGATTTGCATACTGAAATCGTACTAAGCACACTTAAATATTTTCCAATACTGAAACTTACCACAAAACAGAAATAAAGACAATGTGTTTCCCTAAGAAGAGAAAGATAAGACTGTGTCATAAGATAAGCAAGTATCCTTGATCCAATCATCAACATAAGATGAGCCTTTCCTCTAGGAGAAAAATAAAGGTCCAGTAGGATGATCCGAATGCCATCTAATTCTAGGGAATGAGCAACAGAACTTTCCCCCTACGGAAGGTAAGAAGAACTGACTCCACAACATACTGAACTGTTGCTCTTTAATTTTATTCACAGTTGATTCTTAAAAGAAATACACAGAGAATTCACAGCTTATTCATTCTATATAGTCAAAGTGATCAATACATTATTTATGATTTCTTCCTTTTTAATTCTGATAAAATAATTACTCATCCAAAATAAAGTGAATATTTATCATATAATTGTTAATGACTAATTTTTTCATACCATACTCTTTATTTCAAGTTTATTTTTATATGCAGGACAAATTATACTACCCTTTCTCTTGGGGTATTTATTCTTCTAACAGTGTTGTCAAATAGAAATATATGCAAGCCACACATAGAAGGTCAAATCTTCTAATCACCACATTAAAAAGTTAAAGAGAAACATGTGAAAATGATTTTAACAATGAAGCAGCAGAAAAAGAAATCAAGAAATTGATCTCATTTGCAACTGCACTCAATACAATAAGATACGTAGGAATACACCTAAGGAAAGAAGTAAATGATCTGTACTCTGAAAACTATACAACACTTAATGAAAGAAACTGAAGAGGACACAAAGAAATGGAAAACCACTCCATGTTTATGGAGGGGAAGAAGAGACATTGTTAAAGTGTCTACGCTACCTGGAGCAACTGTGTGGCTCAGTAGGTTAAGCTTCCAAGTCTTGATTTTGGCTCACGTCAAGATCTTGGTCTGGTGAGACCGAGCCCCAAGTCAGGCTCCATGCTCAGCAGGGAGTCTGCTTCTCTCCTCCTCCCTCTCCTTCTGCCCTTCCCCCTACCCTGCTCTCACTCTCTCTCTCTCAAATAAATAAATCTTAAAAAAAAAAGTCTATACTACCCAAGGCAATCCACACAATTAATGCAATCCCTGTCAAAATACCACCAGCATTTTTCACAGAGCTAGACCAAACAATCCTAAAATTTGTATGAAACCATAAGAGACTGAATAGCCAAAGAAATTCTGAAGAAGAAAAACAAAACTGGAGATATCACAATTCTGGATTTCAAACCATAGTTTGAAAAGCTATAGTCATTAAGACAACATAGTACTAGCATAAAAACAGACACCTAAATCAATGAAACAGAATACACAACCCAGAAATGGACCCACAACGATATGGTCAACTAATCTTTGACAAAGCAGGAAAGAATATCCAATAGAAAAAAGAAAATCTTTTCAACAAATGGTGTTGGGAAAACTGGACAACAACATGCAGAAGAGTGAAACTGGACCGCTTTTTTCTGCCATACACAAAAATAAATTCAAAATGGATGAAAGACCTAAACGTGAGACAGCAAACCATCAAAATCCTAGAGGACAACACAGGCAGAAACCTCTTTGACCTTGGCCATAGAACTTCTTACTAGACACATCATCAGAGGCAAGAGAAACAAAAGCAAAAATAAATTTCATCAAGATAAAAAGCTTCTGGGGGCGCCTGGGTGGCTCAGTCGTTAAGCGTCTGCCTTTGGCTCAGGTCATAATCCCAGGTTCCTGAGATAGAGCCCCACATGAGGCTCCCTGCTCGGCAGGAAGCCTGCTTTTACTGTTACCATTCCCTCTGCTTGTGTTCCCTCTATCGCTGTGTTTCTTGCTGTCAAATAAATAAAATCTTTAAAAAAAAAGAAGATTAAAAAGCTTCTGCACAGAGAAAGAAACAATCGGCAAAATTAAAGGCAGTCTATGGAATGGGAAAAGATACTTACAAATGATATATCTGATAAAGGCTTAGTATCCAAAATCTATAAAGAACTTAGCAAACTCAACACCCAAAAAACAAATAATCCAGTTAAGAAATGGGCAGAAGACATGACTTGACACTTTTCCAAAGAAGACATCCAGGTGACTAACAGACACATGAAAAGAGGCTCAACATCATTTATCAACAGGGAAATACAAATCAAAACCACAACGAGATATCACCTCACACCTGTCAGAGCAGCTAAAATTAACAACACAAGCAACAAGAGGGGTTGGCCAGAATGTAGAGAAAGGGGAACCCTCTTGCACTGTTGGTGGGAATGCAACCACTCTGGAGAACAGTATGGAGGTTCCTCAAAAAGTTAAAAGTAAACCTACCCTACCATCCAGCAATTGCACTACTAGGTATTTACCCACCTAAAGGATACAAAAGTACAGATTTGAAGGGGTACATGCACCGTGATGTTTATCACAGCATTACCAACAATAGTGAAACTATAGAGAGAGTGCAAATGTCCATCTACTGATGAATGGATAAAAAAGAGGTGGTATATGTATGCATTGGAATATTACTCAGCCATCAAAAAAATGAAATCTTAGTCAGTCAGAGAAAGACAATTTCACATGTTCTCTCTGATATGAAGAATTTGAGAGGCAAGGTGGGGGTTTGTGGAGGGTGGGGGAGAGAAATGAAACAGGAAAGGATGGGGAGGGAGACAAACCATAAGAGACTCCTAGACTCATGAAACGAACTAAGGGTGGCTGGGACGTGGGGGGGTAGGGATAGGATGGCTGGGTTGTGGACATTGGGTAGGGTATGTGCTATGGTAAGTGCTGTGAAGTGTGTAAGCCTGACGATTCACAGACATGTACCCTCGGGTAAATAATACATTATATATTAATAAAAAAAATGAAATCTTGCCATTTGCAATGATATGGATGGAGCTAGAGTATATTATGCTAAGTGAAATAAGTCAGTCAGAGAAGGACAGATACCACATGATCTCACTCATACGTGGAATTTAAGAAAGAAAATAGATGAACATATGGAAAGGGGAGGGAAAAAAAAAGGAGAGAAGGAAACAAACCATAAGAGACTCTTAACAAAAGAGAACAAACTGAAGGTTGTTGGAGGCAGGTGGGTAGAGAATGGACTAGATATGCGATAGGTATTAAAGAGGGCACTTACAATGAGCACTGAGTGTTACATATAAGAATCACTGAATTCTACTTCAGAAACCAATATTTCACTGTATGCTAACTAAAATTTAAATTAAAAATTTATTCAAAATTTTAAATTAAAATTAAAATTGTAAAACTGAATTAAGTTTAAAATAATACATTAAAATTAGATTATATACAATATTAAGATAATAAAAATATACACTTTTAAATTAACACACTAAAATGAAAATCATAATAATATACCTTATTTAACCTAATCTTTCTAAAATATGGTCAAGGCACTTGGGTGACACAGTTGGTTAAGCATCCAACTTTTGGTTCCGACTCAGGTCATGATCTCAGGGTCAAGAGATCAAGCACTGCTTTGGGCTCCATGCTCAGCACAGTCTGCTTACGACTCTCTCTCCCTCTCCCTTTGCCTCTCCCCCCACTAAAATAAATAAATAAATTATTAAAATAAATAAAATAAAATAATAAAATATGGTCATTTCAACATTTAACCGATATGAGATAAATTTTTAACAAAATATTTTACATTCTTTTTTCATGCTGTTAAAGTACCCAGACTAGGGCCAACATGGAGCTGCTGCTCATGCTAAGCCCCTCATCAACAAATTAAGACTTGACAAAATTTCTATGATCAGTTCTCAGAACAGGAAGGCCTAATTCAACCAATCAGCACTTGCTCCCTCACCACAAATTACCTGACCAACTTCAAGACTTCCTTTTGCTCCAAACAAGCAACGCCCAGTATAACTTCCTTGTTTCTGGCTCACTTCCATCTATAAAACCCTCAGTTTATTCAACTCTTTGAAGCTCCTCTCTTTTCTAGACTGGATGCTTCCCAATTCATGAATCATTAACAGATCTAAAATTTTCTTTTAATAATACCAAATCTTTGAAATCTGGAATGTATTATATACTCACAAAACATCTCTTTCCAGGCACCACACATTCATCAGCAATACTTAGTATGTATTTAGGTTGAATAAAGTACAGTTGAAAAAGGAGATTCACATACCCAAGTTTTCTAAACAAAATATTTCACTAAGTGAATCAAATATCAATTCTGAAATTAGAATTAAATTAAAATCAAATAAAATTTAAAATTCAGTTTTTTAATCACATAATCCACATATCAAGTTCTTTATAGTTACATGGGGTTAGTTGCAAACAAGATAGTCTAGAGAAGCGTTATATGCTTAGTGGATGAGTAGAGATTCAACTTAATGAATCTCTTTAGTTTATTGCTTACAATATATTTAGCTTAATGAAATTCATAGGAAGCTGATAAGAACCTAATAATTTTGGAGAAACAAGGTAGAGGTGATGTTAGATGTATAGATGATAGATAATAGATAGATGATAGATAAACAAACAGAATAAAATGTGACATAAAATTTCACGTCACTTGTAAACATTACAAAATATCTGGAATTAGAGAAAGCAAGATGGCTTACTTTTGCTTCAAAGCTAGGAGAAAGTTGAGATTTGTTCTAAGCCGCAAACAAAAAACAAACAAAAAAACACAACTATACCTTAAAACACATTTTAAATCTGACCTCATTCTTTAATATTTTCCTTATTAGTTTTTTTTTAAAGATTTTATTTTATTTTATTTTAAGATTTTATTTATTTGACAGAGAGAAACACAGCGAGAGAGGGAAAACAAGCAGAAGGAATGGCAGTGGGAGAAGCAGGCTTCCTGCTGAGCAAGGAGCCCGATGCGGGGCTCGAACCCAGGACCCTGGGATCATGACCTGAGCAGAAGGCAGACGCTTAAGGACTGAGCCACCCAGGCACCCCTGATATTTTCCTTATTAGTTTTAATTAAAATAAAATTTTCATCCTAATTATGATAAAAAGTTATCTTTCTCATTCATTTAAAAATGAGCAATAAGTATAAGTATATTCAATGACATATATATGGAAATTTGCAATAGATAATTTAAGGTAACAAAAACCTGTTTTCTAATACTATATCACAAATATTTATAATTTTAAAAACTAATATGTCTTGCTTAATCAGCAGTTAAAATGGAAAATTGCTTTTTTTTAAGACAACACAAAAGACAACACAACCATTTTATTCCATTGCTATTTGTTTTGCTCCATCTTTCTGAACACAACAAAAGTATTTTATAGATGAGTAATCCTGGGCACCAAAGTCAAGTGTTTATCACCGAAATTCATACAATAAGCCACCACTGTGCTAAGAACTCATTATGAAGTTGACTTCTTGTTCATGAAGTCAGGAAGTAACCAAATGGCAGCACTTGACAATAATTAAATTCATACTTAGATTTCAGTTGGAATGGGAGACTAGAAATCCAGATAAAATGAGAAAACTTCTAGGAAACAATTTATATTTAATCAGAAAAGATAAGATTTAGAGGTAATAATCAACATCTATAATCCCATGAAGATTTACTGAACAGTTGTTAATCAGATCGCCACAAAACACAAGTTCTTTAAAGGACTTTAGTGGCAAGATTTCCATGAATGGACCAATGGTTCATACTGCACCAAATCAAAGAAGGCAGGCTCAGGCTTCTGTAACTAGAGGACTTTATAAATGTCGGACTACTGGTGATCTCCAGTATGGGTCTGATTTTCAAATACTTCCATTGATTTCTGCATGTGCTGCAAAGGAACAGACCCTTTTCATTTATAGGCATAATTCACTATATAAAAGAAAACCCAATTTTGGAAATACGTGGGGTGGGTCATCTTCAGGATATTCTAAACTTTGCAATTTGATTAAAGTTATTGCCTAAGTGCAGTTTTCATGATTCCATTTACAGAGATTTTTTTTTTTTTTTTTGGAGACCAGTGAACCACACTTTTCTATGAAATAAAATGGACACCCATATCTTTTTGCTCACTTTGTGACACAATTTGGATTCTTTCTCTTGAAGACGTTGGAGTTTGATTTATTGACTTAGTCCAGATAGGATTTCCTAACTACTGTTGGGTGAAAGGCTTCTTGTGACATACAATGGTCCTAATTCAGGCTGAGATAATGACCCTAGGACAGCTAAAAATACATCACCCTGATGCATTTGTTACGGAAGTTGGATATTATCACTGCTTGTATAACTGTTCCTGTAGTAAAGGACGATTTGAATTTTTATTGTTTCATTTTGTAAGTGACCAATAAAATGAATAATATACATTCCATTATACAATTAAAGACAAGACTACTGACTTTACTAGAAAATAGAACAAAAATAGAAATATGAAAAAAGACTCCAAAGGAAACAAAACAAAATGATCTCGTAACTAAATAACTTGCTCCTTAAATTATATTCAGCTTATGTATAGCATCGTGCATGTGTCCTACAATTTGTCCTAAGAATAATTTTTATCATTTCATTTGGCTATATAAGCTAGTTTTTTTTTCTATTTGCCTCACTATAGTTTAAGTGCCTGACAATTAGTTTTGATTGTAATATAAGTACTTGACATTAAACTATTGATTGCCAAAAGATCTACTTCAGAGTCCTCCACCTCACATAAACATATTGCCAGCTACACAATGGGATAAAGAGTCAGACAGCCTCATTTATCAAGTTCCCCTTTTAGGAAGCTTTGGGTGACCCTAGATACCTGACTGCTAGAGTGACCCTGCTTTTCCTTTCCCTTGCTGTAATTCCTGCTATTATGTTTTAAATTCACCAATGAAGAGTAAACCCAAAAAACCCTAGGAAAAAAAAAACCCTTCCCTTGACCCCAATAAAGACAGAACTCCAGATCCTTGAGCTGTCTCTCTCTCTCTTTACCTCAGATCTTGCTGTGTGGCCATGAATCCTGCAGGATTTGTGAGTAATAAACCTTGTGTTACTGAAGTTCTCTGATGGTTGTTGCTGAGGCGCATCTTACAATAAGGAGAATCACAAGAACCAGTCCAGCAACAACACTGACTCTGGTCAGAGAAACATTAAGTGGGGCTCACCACAAATCATAAGGGCCCAGGAGAGTGCCCCAGGCATTCCTAGCCAATAGTATCACTATTTTCTTTTTCTTTTCAAAGTTTTATGTAAATTCTAGTTAGCTAACATATAGTGCAATATTGGTTTCAGGAGTAGAATTTAGTGATTCATCACTTACAACATCCAGTGCTCATCACAAGTGCCATCACTATTGTATAGGCTGAGACCAACAAAAAAACACTCACTTTCTGTAATTTGGTACTGAGGGCATTTAGAAAATATATTCTAATGTTTAGAGCAAAGTTTTCTTTTGTACCTGGTAACTTAGACATTTTTACCCCAATCTCTAAAATGAGAGAAAAAAATCATTCTTGTGTAATAGATACAACTGATTTAGAAGGGAATCACACATTGCTTTAGCCAATCCTGATTCTGGGCAACTAATTTGAATAGCTTGTTAATTTCTTCAAGTAGCCTCCTGTTTTCTCAGAAAATGAGGGGAAGCCCGGACTGGAAGAGAAGGAACAGGAGGGAAAAACAGGCAAATACAGAAATAGAGTAGATAACTGCTGAGGCATGGCTAATCAGAAAGGACACACCATGCATATTATGGACCCATTGTGATAATAAAATTGGAATAAAATTGCCTACCCAAACCACTTGAGACACTGTGCATCTTTAATTTTTAAAGTTATGAAGACACTTGACACAGAAGGGGATCAATTATCATGAGTTTGCGTGCAAATACTTACTTAAGCAAGGCAGTGGGTCAGAGTCAGTAGGAAAATTGCAGGCTTGCATCCATGTAATGGCAACTAATTACACTATTCCAGGGCCCCTTTCCAATGGTCTCAGTTGGCAGTAATGGTCATGGCTGATTTATTCTGAATCACTTTCAGGGGTCTGAAGTTATGATAAATTTATATATTTGCTAATGAAAACTGGTTCTGATGATGAATCCACCAAACAATACAACAAAAAAGGAATCCTCCTGTTAACGTGGTAGGTGCTCAAATCTTTGAGGTGAATAATTTGGCACATTTTAATGATGGAATAGAAGCATCTGTACATACATCATCAGTACAGTATATAGACAGATCCCAGATCACAGTAACCCCTCTTACAATGGGCACCCTTGAACATACACATTTTGGGAGGTAAGAATTTAGACTGTCTCCCTGTATGGAACATTAATAGAGTGTTTTATTTCATGTAAAATAAAGTGAATAAGGTGCTTTTCTTTGTGGTAATAATAGCATTAAGAGCCTGTTCAAGCACTGACTGGGTTCCATATTATCAAAGTAAATTCAATTTTTTTTGTTATTCTATAAGATTAATCAGCTGATTTAGTGTAAAAAAAAAAGTCTTTACACTTCTTTTTTGTTCCATCCCTACAAAATCTTGAGAGATTACCATTTCCATAAGGTCAAATCCAAGGAAATAAAACCAACAAGTTGGTCTGATAAACAAGAAAATTGAACTTTACTGAGTTCCATTAAATGAGCAGCCTGACTTGCAGTAAACAATAAAAATGAGCAACCTCCATGTATTGCCTTTATTTCTTTAAAGAAAAACAATCTCTCAAACCTCACTGTCTATGTGAAAACTAAAGAGACACCACATTTTTTTCTATTTCTTATTTCTTAGCAATGTGCCCATTAAGAAGTGAATTTAGTGCTGGCAATAAATTGCTTTTTCTTTCTGTTCTACTGAATGTACTGCTTTAATGTATATTTAAAAATTAATACATTACATATAAAAGTTAATCTATTCCATTTCCCTGAATCTCTTCCAAAGGACATATCACCTTTACAGTAAAAAAAAAAAAAATCTTTGTTTATTGGGAGAAAGAAAAAACGCTCTAAACCACTTAAAAAAAATAAAAACTGTATGTTCTCAAACTACGTAGGCATCTGTGTCACCACCCACACTGTAGGTAGGCATGATATACTGACCTCCACCAGAGGCAGTGACCATGTTATGAAAAACGAGAAGAGATTATTGTAAATACTACATATGCCACCAAGAAGCTGATCAAATTTTAATGTCAGCTCCTCACTCTCCTAGCTTGAATCTAGTAGCATAATCTTTTGTTTCAATCCTTCAAAACATAAAATATATTCACATATTTAGCATAATAAACATTACATGAAATGCAATCTTTCCTTTTCCTACCTTTTCTAAAGTTTTCACTTTATTTCCTCATGAAACTTACAATCTATTTGTATTAGAAGAAGAATGTTGGCACAATGCTGGGAAATATCGGGCTCAACACTGAGTAAATGGTTCCATGCTGGCATCCTCAGTGGCATCCACAGTGTGAGGAAGTAGGACTGAAAAGCTACCCCCCTCTATTGATACATGGGTCAACAGGGTTAGGAGATATAGTTTTTCTTTCTTCTATCCTTTTTGTGGTCTACTTGGGGGTGGGAGGCTATTAGCAGTGGAGTAGGAACTAACAGCATTACATGCTACAGAGAGCAATTGCCTGAGCAATTTTCCTAAGCCAGAGCCAAGGCAAAGCAAATGTAAAGCTCCCCCTTGCCTCTCTGTCAGCCACATGAGAGTGGAGCTGCACAGTGATCTCCACAGGGTAAATTCCGTGACAGAAACTGAATTCTGTGGCCAATTGCATGGCGGCATAGGTCTGTCTCAAGTATGGAATCAAGTATGCACAGATTTTTTTTCTTTTCTGGGGCTTTCAAAAGTAAAAACTTTAATAACACAGGTATATTTGCTTGACTTCTTTGGAAGAAAATACCTTCCAGCTAGAAAAAGATGCATAATGTTATTTGGAAATACTGTATCATACTATGAGTTGGTATTTTAATATCAAGTCCAATGAAATAGTGGCCAAAAATTCCATCTTAAAACTGTTCAATCTTCTATCTAAAGCTAAATATGGACAAAATATTCCTTGAGATCTGAGCATTCAACATAGAGTGTCTCTCTGCCTCTTTTAAAATGGCATATTTTTCAAAAAAACTTTCTCTTCACATCTAAAGACATAACAGGCAAATGAAATGGAAAAGTTCAACTGCCAGTTAAATCTTCTATAGATAACATTTAAAGAAACTGTTCTTCCCATATCCCATGCCTGAAAATATAAGTAAACTGTACTCATTCAATCTAAAGGTTCAAAGGATATATAATCAATGTGCATTAAATAAGTAACTACCTGCACTAATCTTCTTCTTTTGCTTCTAGTTTTGGATAGAATTTTACTGTTTAAATTTCAAATTCAAAGCTACATAATTATGAAAGCTATTTATTTTTTGTTTTTATATTGGTATTTTTATATTTTGAACCCATTTAGGCTTATTTTCTTCTTTTTGAATTTTTACATATAAAAAGTGGTATTTTCATAAAGAAATAGTCTTCATATTAAGTTACAATAAACCAAGGGTTAGAGTTAAGCAATCAATGTGACTGAAAAATTATAGACTGCTTATTTTATAAAATTATAGAATCATAAAACCAGAAGATAATCTTAGAGATCTAATATAACTCTCCTCTTTTTCTAGAAGAAAAAGAAAAATAACAAAAAAGTAAGGTTCAGAGGAAATAATAATTTGCTTATGACCACATGGCTAATAGATGGCAAAGATTATACCAGACTGCTTCATTGCTCAAATATTTTTACTCTACAAGCTCCCTAATGGAATAAAGATTAAAACAGGTAATCACCATAGTTTGGCTATTGTGGACATTGCTGCTATAAACATTCGGGTGAAAGACCCTAGATCCATCAACAGATGAATGGATAAAGAAGATGTGGTATATATATACAATGGAATACTATGCAGCCATCAAAAGAAATGAAATCTGGCCATTTGCAAAGACACGGATGGAACTGGAGAGTATTATGCTAAGCAAAATAAGTCAGTCAGAGAAAGACAAGTATCACATGATCTCTCTGATATGAAGAATTGAGAGGCAAGGTTTGTGGGGGGGTGGGGGAGAGAAATGAAACAAGAAGGGATGGGGAGGGAGACAAACCACAAGAGACTCCTAGACTCACGAAATGAACTAAGGGTGGCTGGGAGGCGGGGTGGTGGGGGTAGGGATGGGGTGGCTGGGTTGTGGACATTAGGGACGGTATGTGCTATGGTGAGTGCTGTGAAATGTGTAAGCCTGATGATTCACAGACACAGACATGTACCCTGGGGCAAATAATACATTATATGTTAATTAAAAAAAAAAGGCAAAAAAAAAAAAAACACAGGTAATTACAAGATAGATGGCTAGATAGATAGATAGATAGATAGATAAATGGGTATCTAGAACTAACTCAATTAGGAAAGTGTGAAATAAAAGAAAAGTGCCTTAAAATGGCTGGTTTGGTCAGAGTTCCAACAGAAAACAGATGACACATTCAAACTGGGATAGTTGTATAATATATGAAGTATTGACCACAGTGTGGACAGAGTATAAAGAAATCATAAAAGATAGGGCCAGAGTCCAGGCTAGAAAATCTGAGCTATTATTATTTCTAGACCAAAACTGAGGGAGGGCGTGTGCTTTCGGTAAGCCAAAACAAGGGTCCTCTATGGACGATGGAAGCTCTGACCTGTCTGTGGTCAAGGGGCAGAGCCAATGGGAAGTGATTCTGCAGGGGAAAGCAGAGAACTCAACTCACTGACCTCTCTTCCCACCCTCTGATCTCAAGAAATAATGGGAAGATAAAAAGCTAAAGAAAAAAAAGATCAATTTTAAAAGTAGGAGCAAAAAGGATTTACTCAAGCAAGGGCAGAATAGTGTAGAATAAGAAAATTGTAATGGGTAATTAATAGATGGTAAATTCAAGTTTCTGTAGGAGAGGAAAGTTGAGGAAGGAAGAAAGGAAAGTAAATGGAGAAAAGGGAAAGCTGAGGTCAAGAGAGAAAAGGTTAAGGGTGCAATGGATATAAACGTACTAAAATTTTTTTAAAAAATCCTTTTTTCATGTAAACCTGTTCCAATTGGGCCTGGGCTAGAGAGGCTTCTATTGGACTGCCCTGCTGTAACATTTATGCAGTATTAAATATGCAAGCTTCAGGGCACCTGGGTGGCTCAATGGATTGGGGCCTCTGCCTTCAGCTCGGGTCATGGTCTCAGGATCCTGGGATTGAGCCCCACATCCGGCTCTCTGCTCAGCGGGAAGCCTGTTTCCCCCTCTCTCTCTGCCTGCCTCTCTGCCTACTTACCTCTCTTTCAAATAAATAAATAAAATCTTTAAATATATATATGTGTGTGTGTGTGTGTGTGTGTGTATATATATATATATATATGCAAGCTTCACGTGCACACTGAGAATTTCCAAATTACCTCAATGTATGAAATATGTTCACTGTATCTGAAATCCTTTTCCTTGCTTGTATAAAAGACTCCTGCAGCATGTCACTTAGTATTAACTTATCCTTTTTTTTTTTTTTAAAGATTTTATTTACTCGAGAGAAAGTGCCCATGCGCATATCTGCATGCGGGAGACAGGGTAGGAGCCTATTTAGGTAGGAGCCTAAAAAAGAAGTGGGGGAAGAATCTCAAGCAGACTCTGCACTGAGCAGAATCAGACTGGGGGCTCCATCTCACAACCCTGAGCTCATGACCTGAGCTGAAACCAAGAGTCAGATGCTTCACTGATTGAGGCACCCAGGCGCCCCAACTTATTTAACTTTCTGAGTGTTCCCCTGTATGCCTGTACTGCATCCATGCACTACCAGCCCCACACCATTCCTGAATAGTCATCCATGTGCATTGCCCCAGACTACCCTTTACAGATGCCATGCATGTACTAAACCTATCGCTGGTCCACCATTTTCCTTCTGATATTGTTGTCTTGCTTCCCATTATTTAGGACTTGATTTCTTCCACAGGAACCCTCAGGCTATACAGAAAACAAGAAAAATGCACCAACTATGTGGGACTTCTCTCCCAATATTATCAAGAAAGAAGAGAACATGCTTCCCTTTGCTGGAAGTTTTTGTGCATTTCTTGGACCCTACCACATATCCATAGCTCTTCTTTTCCTTTCACCAACAAACATCATTTCCCACTTTTTTCCAGATTTCTTTGCCAAAGGATAGACTTTCTTTCCTGAGACATTTACCAAATGTAGAATGAAATACTCTCTGCTTACAACTTAATTTAGGATTATGCTGTCAGTGACGTAGAATTTTTATTTTCTTTTGAGATTTCATGGGCCCCCTATAAGCCTTAGTTCCTGCATCTATAAAGGTAAATAATAATAGCTTCTTCCTCGTAAGTTGTTAAAATGATATGAGATAATCCATGTAAAGTGCTGATTACAGCACTGCAAATAATAAAAGCTCTTTAAGTGTTAACTATTATTATTATTGCTCTCTAAATGGCTGTCCATGATGGACCAATGATTTATTGCGAAGAATGGTAATGAAGCAAGCTAAGGGGTCAACTGCTCTCCCAAGAATGAAGACGAAAGAACAATGCCGCCCCCATTAGAATCCCTTGGTATCAATGATGAAGATCATCTCTAATGATAAGCTAATCTTTTTTCTCAGAAATGGCACATATTATCTCCATCAATCAGATTAGCTAGTCCAGAAAAAAAAGTTACATTTTTTCATGGTGACCCTATTTTTCCAGAGCTTGTGTTTAACGAATCATATTTGGGGCACTCAATTTAATATTGAAAAAAACTAGTAGAAATATTGCTGAGTACAGTTCCGGAGATATTCTGCAAATCTTTGAGAAAGAGCTTTGTAAATGGATCATCAAATTCATGTAAGTACTAGAGAGACCTTGTGCTATGACATCACAATCTAAGGAAGAATACAAGCCAGCTGCCTGAAATGAAAAATACGATCTGAGACTGAAATAGAATTAACGGAACTACACAAAACAATCCAAATTGAAACCACTACCAGATTATTGATGAGATGATGAGTATATATGGTGAAATAAAATATGATCCTTTATTTTTCAATTGGCTTATATTTGAAAAATGCAGAAAAGCACAAAAAAAGTAATCTAACAAATACCTTGTACCCACTATCAGATTAAACAAACATGCTTGCACGTTTTCTTTGAGTAACTGTGGAAAGACATAAAACAGTAAAGGTTTGATCAAAGTTCTTTTTTTTGTAGCCTAATTCAATCTATTCCATGCCATTCTCATTGAATCTTAGACAAACTGTAATATATTCTTTCCATCCAAGTTTTTGTACTTTTTACATATAAATTATATGATACATTGTATCTATATACAGCATGTATTATTCTTATGTGTTTCAAATTTTTAAATAACAGGCATCCTATTGTATGAGTTAAGAGTTTGCCTTTTTCTCTTAACATTTCTCTATTTTCTTTATCTATTGTGACTGCTGAACATAAAATTATCCACTTCGAATAATGGATATTTAGGGTTTTTCTAGTTTTTTTTTCTATAAACAACAATGTTGCATTGAATACCCTTGTGCATATTTTCTTGTGCACATATGCAACAGTTTTTCTGAAGTAAATATAGCACTTAGAAGTGGAACGCTGGATCCTGATCAACTTAACCAGATATTGCCAAATCATTCTCAAAACTTGCTGTATCAATTTATACAACCATTACCAACATATAAGGGTTCTCTTTATTCCATAACCTCACCAGCACATGATACTGCCAAAATTTCTTAAATATTTATTGTTCCAGTGAATGTGAAATCAAGTAACATTGGTAAGATTTTATTTAAAAGCCAAAACTAAAACGAATTTTAGTTTTGAATGAATGTCTTTTAAGCAGTCAATTCCTAGGTTATGGATTTGAAGTATCTTACTAAATTTCCATTTAACCTGTTTCATACCTATGTAGACTATTACCATGTGTGATATTACAATGAGCTGCCCAAAGAAGAAATGAAACAGCAGATCCCCTTTCTTTCCAAAGCAAAGGAAAAGGTTTGTTCCATCTCATTTTCCTCAGGCCCAAAATCACCTAGACCCTTAAAAAAGAGCTCACTTAACTATAACTCAGGTCTTTTAAAGTTAATTTATATTTTTGTAAATAGTAACTTCCTTAGAAATCCTTTTTCTTCTCCTTCCTCTCCTCCTTGTCCCTCACCTTCTCCTTTTCCCTTTCCTATTTGACTTTTTTTCCCCTTAAGAAAACCAATTTAAATAAATTCAGTTACAGGGGCGCCTGGGTGGCTCAGTGGGTTAAAGCCTCTGACTTCAGCTCAGGTCATAATCCCAGGATCCTGGGATCAGCCCCTCATAGGGCTCTCTGCTCAGCAGGAAGCCTGCCCTCCGTGCCCCCCACCTGCCTCTCTGCCTACTTGTGATCTCTCTGTCAGATAAATAAATAAAATCTTTTAAAAAAATAAAAAATAAATACACTCAGTTATAAAGTTGGACTGGTTAGCCACCTCTTAAACGTGGCAAAGATTACAACTTCCCACAGAGATTTTGCATTTGAGTCTTTTCATTAATACAGCCAGCAGGATTTGAGGATTTCATTAACTCTTCATTAGGAGTTTGACAATTCTAATAAACTCATCTTTCTTCTATAAGGCTAACTTTATCTAGTAGTTTATGTTGCCATTACAGTAATGTTAAAAATCTGTTCTCAATAAAATTTTCTGCAAAAAGTATCTTTGTTCCTAAAGTTACTCCCTAGAAGATATTCATTTTTTTAATTAAATGAAACTTTCTGCAAGATGCCATAGGCCTGCAAGAACTACATAAACTAAGGACTATTAACAAAGGGTTTACTATTTCAATGTTATTACTGATATCCAAGTAATCATGTAGGTTATGAATGCATATGGTAATGTTTTTATTTAAACAATGACAGTTTGCTAGAATCAATATTTTTAAAATTATAAAAAAGAAATTAATCTCTTGTGAAATACTCAGAATATAGTTCTTTAAATATGCAGACTATATTATTAATTTTATAAGAATGTTTTGACTTTTATGATTTATTTTTTAATGATTTGTTAAAATGCAAAATTTTTCTACTCTATACTTTCTCCTTTCTCCTTTCAACTTCTATACCTCTCAAGAATTTTTGCTAACTTCCTATTATAATTTTACCATATGAAAAATAATCAAATAAATAAATAAAACTATTTTGCCTAAGTTTCAAGGCCCTCAATAATTTAACTCATCTGTACTGATTCATCTTCTGTTAATCCTCCATACACACTCTACACCTCAGCCAAATTTCTTACCAACTTCTTATCTTTGTTCATCAAAAACATTTGATAATTTTTTCCCTCTGTATCATGGGCCTACTGTAACCTCTACATAAACACTTTGACATTAGTTTCCTACTGCCGATACAAAAATTAACACAAATTTAGCACTTAGAACAATACGAATTTCTTATCTTCCAGTTCCATAGGTTAGAAGCCCAACACTGGTCTCACTGGGCTAAAATCAAGATGTCACTGGGCTGTGTTATTTTTCCAGTTTTTAGAGGTCATCCATATTCCTTGGCTTGTGGCCTCCTGTGATGTTCAAAGTCAGCAACATTTTCTGACCTTTCTTCCACAGTCATTCTCTCTTTTTTTACCATAGTAGGTAGTGTCTCCAATTTTAAGTACCCATGTAATCATGAGTTCACCTGAATAATCCAGAACAATCACCCATCTCAAGATCCTTAGCTTAATCACAACTGCAAAGTCCCTTTGCTATGTATGATCACACATTCATGGGTTCCAGAGATTAGTACACAGAAATCTTTGGAACCATTTTTCTGCCTGTCACATTTTTCATCTATTCCAGCCATCTAAGAGTTTCTATCTTTACCCATAAAATTAAAGCATGCAGTGGGTGGTTCAGACTGAGAAAGTTCATTCAATCCAACTTACCACTTTTTTGAGTAGAAAAAGTAGTAGAAAAGTAATATTGCTATTACTTTCCTTGTAATACAAGGAAGTCCAAGAGTCTCATTGCTGCCAAATGACAGATTTTTAGCACGTATTTGTTCAGCACTATATGAAGTAACTTACCTTTCTAGGTCCAGCTCAGATAATAACTTTTTTTTTTAAAGATTTTATTTATTTGACAGAAAGAAACACAGCAAGAGAGGGAACACAAGCAGAGGGAATGGTAGCAGGTTCTAGAAGCAGGCTTCCTGTAGAGCAGGGAGCCCGATGCGGGGCTCGATCCCAGGACCCCAGGTCCATGACCTGAGCCAAAGGCAGACGCTTAACAACTGAGCCACCCAGGCGCCCCAATAATAACATTTTTTTGAAGCATCACTTAATTATGTCAGTCAGCTTAAATGAATTTCTTACCAGAAGTTTCTGTAGCATGTATTATCTGACCACTAATTTGCAATCTATCATTTATTTGATGCAAGGACAAATATTACTTTTCTACTCAAATACATATTTATTATGCTTCACATTTTATATTTCTATTATTTGATCATGTTTTATACTTTTCCCTTTATTTCATTTTCCAATCATTCATTCCATTGTGCATTCTCCATATTTTTTTTTAAAGATTTTATTTATTTATTTGACAGAGAGAGAGAGAGATCACAAGTAGGCAGAGAGGCAGGCAGAGAGAGAGGGGGAAGCAGGCTCCCCGCTGAGCAGAGTCTGATGCGGGGCTCAATCCCAGGACCCTGAGATCATGACCTGAGCCAAAGGCAGCCACTTAACCAGCTGAGCCACCCAGGTGCCCCAGAGGAAGTGAATTCTCCATATTTTACATGCCATTTTACTAGCCTAGGTCAGTTCTGTGCCTAAAGGCAAGATCTACTGCTCCTTGGTTTATTTTCCTTCTCAACTCACTTTTGTAATTCTCTTTGCCAGAAGACTCTCTAGGGCACGAGGAAAGCACCGGGGCAGATTTTCCATTCCTTCCCTACTTTTCCAGCATTTCTGACCTTACTAAGTATGGAAACTCTGGTTGGATTAGCATCCTGGGCCTAGTTGTCTTGACTTTATGAAGAAGTATGAAGCCCTACATCAGTCTCAGGCTTATCTGTCAGTTGTATTATTTTTTTCCACCAGGAAGAATAAATTTCATTCATCACTACCAGTCCAATGTCCATTTTATTCCCTGCATATAGTATGTACTTAATAAACATTTATCAAATGAACAGATGAAAAGAAGGGTGAAAGACTGACATAAAAATTAGATTCTGTGTTAATACGTCCGAGCTTTGCATGCAGGAGAGTAATGGGTAGGTAAATTTGGCTCTACTCAACCCCCTATGGATAGTTATTCCTATAAATCCTTTGCCTTAGGGGTAATATATTTTTTAGTATATAGATACAATTTTTTCAAATGTCAAAAGTCAATTAATCATCTTCAAAAAATGTTAAGAAAAAGCCCAAGACAACCATTTTGGCCCAAGAATGAAGTAGTAAAATCTTCTGTAATAGAATTTTTCCAAAAGTATTTAAAAAATGCTTTTAGTCTCTATGCTACTTTTAGAAAATGCATCTCTCTAAAATGACTTCATTCAAAAATACCACATATATCAACACTAACGTCCTATCAAGTTAGTACTTCAGTATATATTTTTGTATGTTTTTCTTCTCTGACAGATCTCAAACTCTTTGGTGTGTTTAATGAATCTTTGTATCCTTAGAACCTAGGACAGTTTCTATTTCTTTTTTAAAAATGTCAACAAATAAATGAGTATATATCTCATTTGATATCATACCTTCCTCAGATATCAAACATAAATATGGGCAAAGGATTATGAAAACTACACATATTCCATGCCATAATGGAGTAAGATTAACAACTCCAAATAAAAAATTATCTGTCTCCATACGTAATACTCTTAGTTACAGATAAATCAAGATGTCCTTCCCAGTATCTCAAGATTTTGTGGTCAGATTCGCTTTCAACTTATAATCATTAAATAAAGCCTCCTAGCTCTTGGATCTAATAGCTATGGTTTCACTTCATATTCAAAATGTACCTTCCTCTATTCTTAATAGTAAGCCTACCTACATGGAAACTGTTGCATTAGAAAAAATGAAACATGTATTTTGGCATATACAGCATTAAAAAATGTTTAATCCTATATACCCCTAGTGTATTTTAGAATTAATTTATCTAACTGATGCTTAGACTTAAATAATTCTTTAAATTATTATGTTTTTGCATTTACATTAGTAGGGTACACTAGCAGTATTATTCTTTAGAACTTTAAAGGCTCAAGGACAGAAAAAAAGTGAATTTTTCATTCTAGTTCACTGATGATAAAACAGGAGCATGGACTTATTTTAAGTATCTTATTCTAAATCATATAATGAGTCCTGATTAAAATCACTGTTGGAAATCAAAGCTTTTTGTTCAATGGGTTCAACAATGAGCCATTCATCTTCCTTGGACATTTTGCATAAGTAATAGCAGCTCAAGTTTAAGAACAATTCCAGTGGCCATAATCTATATTCATTCTACATTAGAGGATTTAATTTTGTGTTTATGAATTCAGCATATTTCTCTGAATTGGATGAAGTTCAGTGTTTTATTATAGGAAATCATATTTTTTCCTATAGGTTGTCAGGAAACAGTTACCCAATTTTACAAAGTTATAACAATGGTTCTTATCCAAAACTGTTATAAGTCATGAAAATGAAATCAATTTACTGGCTCAGCTCCCAGATTAAGGATTGCTTTATGAATAAATAATAAATGGCATCTAAAAGGAGAATGGACAATTTATATATTATCAAACTACCTCTTACTTTTTTACATTTAGCAATGAAATAGTTATTATTTAGAATTAAAATGCCTCAAATTGTGGTGATATTTTCCAAAAAAGAAAAAGAGAAAGAAAGAGAGAGAGAGAGAGAAAGAGAGAGAGAGACAGAGAAAGAAGGAAAGAAAGAAAGAAAGAAACAAACAAACAAACAAACAAACAGAGGGAGGAAGGAAAGAAGGAAGGGAGGGAAAAAAAAGAAACCTCACAAAAACCAAACCTAGGTATCATCATCATCATCGTAAATAATTAAGAAGCTAATTTTGCAAAATATAGATCTTCCTCAACTTATGATGAGGTTATGTCCCAATAAACCCATCATATGTTGAAAATATGAAAAGCTGAAAATGCATTTAATACACTACCCTACCAAACATCGTGCTTTAGCCTGGCTACCTTAAACGTGCTCAGAACATTTACATGCCTACTGTGGGCCACAGGTTACCTAAAACAAAACCTATTTTATAATAAAGTGTTGAACATCTCATGGAACTGACTGAATACTGTGCTCAAAGCGAAAAACAAAATGGTTACATATGTACAGAATGGTTGTAAGTGTATTAGTTGTTTACCCTCATGACCACATGGCTGAGGAAGCTGTAGCTCACTGCCCCACCTGGCATCGCCAGAGAGTGTCATACCTCATATCATTAGGCCAGGAAAAGGTCCAAATTCAAAGTGTGGTATCTACTGAATGTATACTGCTTTCACACCATTGGGAATTCAAAAAAATCATAAGTCAAACACTGTCATAAGTAAGGTACCATCTGTACTCATATCCACTTACAATTTAATATTTTATGAATATAGGTACTATAACACAACTCTTCTACTTCAATCTCAATTTTTCTTCCCCAGACTATTCACACTTTATCTTTCTAGTGATCACCTACAGAGAAAATATGCCCACTTGGGTTTGTTTAACAAATCCCCATTTATATGGCAATTTTGAGGTATCACATGAGGAATTAGCACTTTGACAAATTATCTTCTTTTATTACTATTACTGTAGAGAACTTGATAAAATTAGCAAAAGATTAATAATGGTACAAGTGTAATGTCATAAGTAAACTATTACAAATGTAAGACAAAATATAAGAAATCAAAGGAAAGGGGCGCCTGAGTGGCTCAGTGGGTTAAAGCCTCTACCTTAGGCTCAGGTCATGATCTTCGGGTCCTGGGATCGAGCCCCGCATTGGGCTCTCTGCTCAGCGGGGAGCCTGCCTCCCTCTCTCTGCCTGCCTCTCTGCCTACTTGTGATCTCTCTCCCTCTGTCAAATAAATAAATAAAATCTTAAAAAAAAAAATCAAAGGAGAAAAACTGACAGAATTGGAAATTTTGGTGGAAAAAAGAACAATATGAACAAGATCATCTTGACACACTTACAGCGAAAATGTACTTGAATTAGCAAGAACAGGAACAGTGTCCCTCTTCCCTTTTCATTCTACAATCCTTACCTAGTTTTATCTTCACACAGGATTTCAAATGATAGCTATACTCCTTTGGGCAATGTTTCCCTACTACCTAGACATCTTTTCTGAGCTCCAAACACACTTAACAATGATCTACTCATATCCCCTTTTGCTTGTCTTAAAAAATGTCATTTGATACACTGATATCATCCTCAACCTTTCCATCTCCCTTACTGGCCATATCCAATCCATCACTAACTTATTGTTTTATCTGAATTATCTCCATTTATAATTCACCACCTATTCCAAACCACCATCTCAGACAATTATACTAATTCCACTGTTGCTCCCCTCTAATCCATTATTCACATGGCAGCCACACTGACCTTTCAAAATGTAATCATAATAATGATTATGTTCCTGCCGAAAACCATTCAGGAGAAAAGACAAACATGACTTCCAGATTATGATCTATCACTAAGATATCCCTCAAGTCAAATCTAATGTCATGTTTCCCCTTACTCTCTTCTAACTTACCATTATCATCCCTCAGTACCACATCTTCACTGTGCTTCCTCCCACCATACAGTTTTTGCCCATGTTCTTTCTTCTGATTAGACTCTTCTTCCTCTCCCTTGTTTGTCAGTTCTTGTTCATTCTTCAGACCTCAATTTCCTTGTACTTCCACAGGTCAAATTATTCTCCTGGTAAGGTCAAACTGCCTCATTTTGTGTCCTAAAGAACTACGCATTCCTCTTTTATTACACTTACTGTGTCACTGTTTTACCAATGTCTGTCTCCTTCACTACGCTGTAAACTTGAAAAGGACAAAGAGGGCCTATTATTTTACTCATCATGATAATTCTAAGATAAAGCAAGAGAATGCATATTGTACATGCTCAAAATATCAGTTTAATATGACTACCAATTAAAAGTAATTAACTGGAATAAACAACAACAAAGTAAATTTTAAAAACAATGTTGTTTAAACAAAAATATGAAACATTTACAGGTATATTTAGCAAAATAAGTAATGAACCTGTACATTAAAAACTAAAAAAATTTCTGAAACAAAGTAAAAAGGAAAGAAAGAAATGGAGATATGCCATTTTAGTGAATTGGAGACTCAATATTGTTAAGGTGTTAATTCTCAAATTTATTTGTAGATTCAACTCAATCCCAATCAAAATTCCAACGTGCTCTTTTTTTTTTTTTTTAAGAAACTGACAAGCTGGTTTTAACATTAATATAGAAATACGAAGGATTTAGAACAGCAAAACAATTTTGAAAAAGAAAAAGTTGGAAGACTTACATTACCTGTAAGTATATCTAGACCAATGCAAGAGAGGAGAGAACCCTTAAATAACCAAACACATAAACTCAATTGATTTTCACAAAGATGACAAAGTATTAAGTGAGGGAAGATAGTACTTTCAACAAGTAGTGTTATACAACTAGAAATACATTATGGAGGGTGAAAACAAACTTTGGTATTTCACATACTTCTCAAAAATTAACTTGAAATGGATCATAGATTTAAATATAAATGCTAACATTATAAACTTTTGAAACAAAAACAGAAGAAAATTTCATTATCTTAGAATAAGCAAAGATGTCTTAGATATGAAACAAAAAGGACAAACCATAAAAAATTGACAAACTGAATTTCATAAAAATTTAAAATCTACTCCTTAGAAGACATCATTAAGAAAATGAAAGACAATTAGGAGAAAATTTTATGTACATTTGTTTATATATGTGTATGTGAGTATAAGCATATATGACAAAGGACTTGTATCTAGAACACATAAAGAACCATTACAACTCAATAAAAACCTTTTTTTAATCACTATATTGTACTGTATTGTAGTTATGTGAAACTAACATAACCCCATATTGTTAACTAACTGTAATTAAAATAATAATGTTAATAGATGAAGTGAATGATATTGTGCTGAGAAAAATAAGTCAATCAGAGAAAGACAATTATATGGTTTCACTCCTATGTGGAATATAAGAAACATCACAGAGGATCATAGGGAAAAGAAGGGAAAACAGAATGGGAAGTCATCAGAGAGGGAGAAAAACCATGAGTTTCTCTTAACTACAAGGAACAAACTGAGGGTTGCTGGAGGGGAGGTGGGGGGATGGGGTAATTGGGGATGGGCA
>CM053603.1:151133853-151156688 GCA_028646535.1 Procyon lotor
CGGCTTTTAGAGTGGTTTTCAGCCTCTTTCTGGATCCCAGTGCTCTCCGTGCCTCCTACACCTCCGCCATCTTGTCTTGGTCCCCGCCCAGGACTGTTTTTAAAGGGGGAAGGTGAGGAGGTATGGGGGGCATATGAAAGTTTCCCTTTTTTGGTAACTGCTTAGTTTTAAGTAGCTCACTGTCACTTAGGGTCTGTGGATATTTTGAGGTGGGTCACCTGATGGGCCTGCCTGTATTCAGCCAGGTGGTCACTGTGGGCCCTTTCCATATTTCATTGCTCAAGGCTGTTTGTCTTAAAGTGGCTTCTCTATTGTTCAACATTATATAGCCTTGTCAGCAAAGCTGAGATCTGCACTCTCATTGGTTCCAGAGAGTGTGCTCTTAATTTTATTGAGAGCTTGTGCCCTGGACTTAGTCACTTAGGCACTTTGGTTGAATGCTGGACACTCTGGGTCTAAACAAATGTAAGCCATGGCTCTACGTTTAAAGATCTGACAACTCATGGCTAAGTTGTGAGGAGTGGATTCATAGATTTTGAATGCTGAGAAGAGAGATGACTAATGAGATCAGGAGGAATCAATGACATCTGCTCTGAGATTCCAAGAAAAGTTACATAGATCATCTGGGATCAGAGAGAGAGATTCAGGCAGCGTACCACTGAGAGTGAATAGGCAGAGGTGGTCTATTAGTTTTCTAGGGATGCTTTAACAAAATGTTACAACCTTGGTGGCCTAAAATAGTGGAAATTTATTCTCTCACAGTAGGGGAGGCTCAATGTCTGAAATCAAGTTGTGGCCAGGGTCATGTTCCCTCCGAAAGTTCTAAGGGAGAATCCTTCCTTGCCTTATCCTAGCTTCTGGGGACTCCTGGCATTTCTTGGTGGTCCTTGGCTTGTAGCTGCATTTCTCAAATCTCTGTGTCTGTCTTCACATGGCCTTCTTTCTGTGCCTCTCTGTCCTCTCCTCTTGCAAAGGCACCAGTTAGTGGATTTAGGGCCCCTGAAAATCCAGTATGGGCTCATCTTAACCAATTTCATCTGCAAAGATGCTTTCCAGTAAGATCACACTGTCAGATGGATACACTCTTAGTGGTAACAGCACAGGGAATGTGTAGGTACCACCCTTTTCGAGAAAAAGGGAGTAAGTGGGAGATCTTTGTGGGGAGAAAATGTGAGTTGTACTTTAAACTACTTGTGTTTCAGGTGACATTTTTGGATTTTTTTTTTTTTTTTTTAAGATTTTATTTATTTGACAGAGCGAAACACAGCGAGAGAGGGAACACAAGCAGAGGGGATGGTAGCGGGAGAAGCAGGCTTCCTGCAGAGCAGGGAGCCCTATGTGGGGCTCGATCCCAGAATGCTGGGATCATGACCTGGGCTGAAGGCAGACGCTTAACGACTGAGCCACCCAGGAGCCCTCATTTTTGGATGTTTTAATGACAGTATGAAACAACTTTATTTCCTTGGAAATATCACCCATTTTTAGGTCCTGTAAAGCTCTTGGTTATTGCCATACACGAAATTAAACTGGTAATTCCTCTGTTGAAATACACTTTCTTCTCTTTTAGGAGTTTACAGCTCTGTTTTTCATGCTTTTCTGCATCTCCCTCTTCTTCATAATTAGCATGGTTGATGGCAAACATTTATTGAGGGCCTGTTACATGCCCAGCACCAGTCTGCGACTTCACACTTAATTTTTATAGAAATCTGATGAAAACTGCCCTATAACCTTTTCATAGGTGAGGAAACAGGTGATTTTTTTATTTCAAACTTGCATTTTAATGAAAATGAAATATTCTTGGGATATTTGATCTCATAATTAGTAATGCAAATTTTAGTTAAAATGGAACCACAAGTTGTGCTATCAAGACAATAATCAGATGAATAGATGCCTCTTACACTGGATAAGTTCTCAAAAGCTCTTGAAATACTCTGCCTGGGGGTGCCTGGGTGGCTCAGTGGGTTAAAGCCTCTGCCTTCGGCTCAGGTCATGATCTCAGGGTCCTGGGATCGAGCCCCACATGAGGCTCTCTACTCAACAGGGAGCCTGCTTCCCCCTCTCTCTCTGCCTGCCTCTCTGCCTGCTTGTGATTTCTCTCTCTCTCTGTGTCAAATAAATAAAATATTAAAAAAAAAAAAAAAAGAAATACTCTGCCTGGAAATGGGAAGTTTTCTTTGACTTTGATCACAAGACAAAATTCAGAAAATGCTGGAACCTAAAAACATATGTTGTAGAATCCAAGATATCTGATCAACCTAGTTTATCAATTTGTAAATTATCCTGTGCATTTCTTTTGGTGATAGGAAGTTACTGGGAACTTGGACTGCTATTTGGTGTGTGTGCGTGTATAAAGTGTTACATTTAGAGTGGCTATTTTAAGCTTCTGTTTCTTAAAATTTTATAGGAAGGATTCTAGAAGGGTGACTAAGAACCTCAGTATTGGAATCAGTCTCTTGACTTCCCACTGTGGCTTGCTACATGAATGTGGGAAAGTTGCCTAAACTTTCTGAGTTTCAGTAACCTCATGGAGATAAGGGTACTTAACATATGCAACTGTTTTAATAGTTAAATAAATTTATATGTAGTTGCCTGTAACAGAGTTATTGCTAAATTTCTCAAATAAAATTTAGTAATAAATAAAAAACACACTTTTACCTCATTATTTATGAATTTATCCTTTTTTTTTTAATTTGACACAGAGAGAGAGATCACAAGTAGGCAGAGGCAGGCGGGTGGGGGGCGGGGGAAGCAGGCTCCCTGCTGAGCAGAGACCTGGGGTTCCATCCCAGGACCCTGAGATCATGACCTGAGCTGAAGGCAGAGGCTTTAACCCACTGAGCCACCCAGGCGCCCTATGAATTTATCCCTAATGGCTTTCTTAATTCTTGAGTTTTTTGCTCCAGTTTCATTAATTTGTAGATGCGTTTTAGCTTACCTTCTTTCAAGTCACAGAATTAGATGTTAAATTCTTTCAACTTTCAAATGTAGACACACCAGTGTAGGGAAATATGAGAGATTCGATTCATATGATTGTTCAGTTGCTTGTAATATATGCATAATTGTTTTTATGGATTGCTAGTTAGGTCTTTAACAATATGTAGAACACATTAGAGTTTGATGCAACCAAGTGATTTGGTATTTCTAAAACTCGTTGAAAAGATCAATATTATTAGATTGCTAGAATGATCTCCATTTTATGTAGCTCACTAAACTCTGGTTGAAGTGTTGGTTGATAATGACCCTATAATTTCTAAATGCTAAGATAACTTACTGTTTCTTGATGCATATAATGCTTAATCATAATTTTTAATAGTAAGATGTAGCTACTTATATAAATAGGGATTTTTGTATGTAAATGGGTTTTATCTGTTGCAGATTATCAAATTTATGCAAGTTTGCATTTTCTTTTGATTTTAACAGCTCCTTCTGTTTGCCACATACGTGCATATTTTACATAAAATAATATTTTTACCTTCTAGGTCTTTATAGAATAGTGACTAATTCACAATTGGTTTCCATAAGTACCACCTACCCCAAAGTGACTTATTTCCTATGTGATTAATTTGGTTTTTAGTATCTTAAGAATCAGAGGAAGTGAAAATCTGTTAGGTGATTTGTGATTTATTAAAATGAATATGAAACCTGTGGACATATCTTAGATCTAAAAGTATAAGGCATTTACCGACAGAAGCTAGAAATCAATAGAGATAAATGTTTGTTGAAACATTCGTTTGGCTAAAAATTTTTAAATTCTATTAGAGTCTGGACTGTAGGGCTAGTTATAAAATTATCTACTTCTACATAATAAACTCAGTGTAGACTATGAAAGTGTCATATATAGTTTAGGTTTTGAAGTTCCCATAGATCTCCATCCTCATATGTTTCTAAGTATTCAGTTTGACATCTCAGTTATAGGAGAAGGACTGAGTAAATTGTTTTCTGAAAATTGATGTATAAAAATCAGTTGCCTTATTCTAATTTTGACTTTAAAAATATTTCAGATTATAGACATTTATTTTTCATACTTGTTTAGGTTTGTTTTTAAGTGACACAATTATTGACTTACATTTTAGACCAGTATATGTTTTACATGAATACAATTCTAAGTTATAAAAAATTAGATTTTAGATTGTTTAAACATTCAATCCATTTATAATAGAAAAATTTATTGAAACAAACCAACAGAAACCCCCCCATCAACCCCTGCTTTCCAAGGGATGATGTTAGAAGGTACATCAGTGAGGATATAAAATCACTATCCTTTAATTTCAGCAAATATTGATAGAAAATGAAAGAGCATAGCTCATTTATATGACTTTGGATATGCAAAAGATGTTGCTTTGCTCAGTTTGGGTACAAGGTTGGTAATGGCTGAAGTACTCTGTGGGAAGATAGGTGGACAAAAGGTAGACTAGAGAGGATGGTTGAGTCACATGATGGGGTGCATGAAGGGCACTTAGGAATAAGGATCTAACGTTAAATTTAAAATTTTTGATGCTTCAAAAGTATAACTTGTTCCTCTCCTCCGTGCTTTCATCAAAGTCTGTAGTACCAGCAATCTTTTTTGCTTGTGTGTATGAATCAAGAAGTGCTGGAGGTGAAGTCATAGTTATTGTTTGAATTTAAATTAGTTCCCTCATTCTTTTTAGTTAATTAGAATTAAAGTATTCTTGGTTTTTAATCTCTTAAATTTTAAAATGATCATCAATTTGACAGTATTCCCAAATAGAACACTTTGATCTTATGTCATTTTCAAGTGACACAAGCATCATTTTAAGGTCTCTAAGGAATGCCTGGCAATGGCAATATTGTAGGTCTATACATAGTATTCCTGTAGATGGTCATTAGCACCTTGCATTGGTGGTGTGTGTGTCAAAGCTCAGAGTGGTGTTAACAGCCCTGAGTGCCTATTTACTCCACGCTCTACTGACAGGAAAGTATGATCCATTGGCAACTCGTACACTGAATTTATGTCACTAATGAGTTATCGGCTGATTTATAGTGTGCACTATTACTATCCTGTGTCACAGGATATAGAAGTCAGACATCCATATTCGTATAAGGCCTAGAACCATTTGACATGCCATCAAGCATTTTAAAAAGAAAAGAGGATTTCAAGTGATATTAATGGCATTAGTGGTAATATTAGGTTGCACAAACTGTTCTTTTATTTGGTTTTTTAATGTATTAAGCAACGATCATAGAATCTCTTGAAACTGGGCTTAGTTGTGGTGAGGTTAACATGTATCCTTTATATAATGTGGTTCAAAGTTCATCTCAGTTGCCACAGTGTTGTGAAGTTATAATGGGATTACTCTTTGTCATGCAGAATCCCAAGGATTTCTACTCCTTTTTAAAATGCAAATCTCAGGAGATTACAGTTATAGACTCCTATTGACCTAATTTCTCTGATGGTTTAAATTCATTCATGTTTTCATCTGGGGAATTTTATGCTTCTAAGTGTAAGCTCATGCAATGTGCCCTTACTCTAGTTCATGGCAACTTTATTTCACACAGTCCTGTTAAATGACCTTTCGGGCAGTTTGAATAATTAGAGCATTAGTTATATGAATGCCTGCATATACTTGTATGTACACCTATTTAAAACTGGGCTGACAAAATGCCACTGTTAATTTACATTATACGGAATGACTTTGTTATAGATTAGTTTTCTACCACTAAATAAAATATGCCATGTCCTATCATGGTTTAAGATAACTGAGAATATGTTTAGGATTTTTGTGAGGAAAGAGAACATATGAAAATACTTTAGAATATAATACTTAAGTTTACTATAACATTTAGTATCTCTGTAATTGTACAATGGGATTCAAACTATCTACAGTATAAATTACTAGATAATACATTTCCATTTTGCTAATCAAATCCCAATGCTTATTACATCAAAGCTATATATTATTCATTTTTCTGAAGCGAAAGATCTTTTCCCTTTTCATTAGGATAACTACAGAATTTTGTTGATAAGATTGCATTATTTTAGATCTACTTATTGCTATGATTTGGTTTTGGAAATAGACAGCCAGGAAGAAATATAAACTGTTAAAGCAAAGCATATATTGACCTTGTGTTGTATTAAACTGAACATTGACATTAGGTTAATAGGAATTTGAGCAAATAGTGTTATTTGGTGTTCAGTATGTTTACTCATATATTCATTGTGGGCTCTCCATGGAAAGATCTGTGGAGAAAATGAGGTTGAGATCCTTGTCTTTGGACCACATTTCTCTTCAACCTTCATTCCTGATATTCCGTTGCTCTCTCTCCTTTCAGAAACGTTAGCTGGCAAATGAGCTAGATAAATATTATTCTGAAAGAAAACCCTATTTATTATTTAGTTAAAATTATATGAATATTATAAAATGAAGTAAGTGCATGTTTCTATGATTCCTGGGATTTTCATTGGTTTATAACATATTCTTTCCTTTTTTTCTAATTTTTTATTTTTAAATGAAAAATATTTCCTGTTTTTATAAATCTATGTCTGTGGCCAACCTAGCCAGTTAGCAGATAGATCCCTATATCCAATCTCCTTCTTATATTTTCATTGGAAATCAGAACCTGATTTCTCACTTTCCCAGCCCCTTTTATTGATGAAGGGTCACTTTGGGACACATTTCACAGATGTAGGTAGAGGTATTCGGAAGAAGATTTTAGGGGTGGTAGCTTTACCCTGTTCTTGTTTTCAGTACTGATACAATGCCTGGTATTTGGTAACTATTTTGTGAACCTGAGGTGTTAAATATATTTGAGAGAAAAACCCTGTGAACCAAGAATCTTAACCCCAGCAGCCATCTTTCTTATGTGCAGTTTAACATGGTAGGCACTAGCCATGTCTGAGTAATGAGCAGTCGAAACAAACGTGGCTTGTCTACATTGAGATATACTGTTAGTGTAAAATGCACACTGGATTTCAAAGACTTAGTATTAAAAAAGGGAAATTAAGTCAGCATATACATGTTTTTTTCAAGATTTTATTTATTAACATGAGAGAGATAAAGCAGAAGGAGAGGGAGCCAAATGTGCTGCTCGATCCCAGGATGACCTGAGCAAAAAGGCAGATAGAGGCTTAATGGACTGAGCCACCTGCCTCCCTCTCCTCCCGGCTCATGGTCTCTGTCGCTATCTTTATCTTTCTCTCTCAAATAAATAAATAAAATCTTAAAAAACCTTAAAAAAAAAAAGAAAAATGTTATTTTTAAGTAATCCGTACACCCAACATGGGGCTAGAACTTACAGCCCAGAGATCAAGAGTCACATGCTCTATAAACTGAGTTGGCTAGGTACCCCAGAAAATTAGGTCAATATTTTTAATATTGATTGCATGATGAAATATGTTAGATATATTGGGTTAAATAAAATATATTATTAAAATTAACTTTACCTGTTTTCTTTTACTTTTCTAGTGTGGCTGCTCGAATGAGGTACTATTACATACGTGACCTGAATTTGTTTCTTACATTATATTTCTATTGGATAGGACTCCTCTAGACTTTTTTGCATGTGAGAAAGTAACGTTTAGGCCAGTAAAAGTTGGGCTGACTGTTGCTTACAGCTGAAAGCTTTCCTTGATGCTACCAAAGGCCATATCTAATCACTGAATAAGGGGAACTTGGAAGTCATTGGTTAATTCTTTCCTACACACTTATAAATGTTATAGCTTTGATCAAACCACAGTACAAGTGTCCCCCAGTATCTGAAAGTAGAGTGAAACCTATAAAACATTTTGTAAGCTGAAAAGGCATGAAGCAAAAAAACAGTTACCATTCATTTATATTTATATAACGTTTTTGAGTGTTCCCAGACCCCTAAAATAAATGTCTTAGAATACATCTTGCTAGTGGGTACGTACAATAAATTGAAATAAAGCCCACATGCTCACAGACACAGTGCAAAGTTATGGCAGCTGATGCTGAGATGCTGGGTGTAGTTCCCGGGGATGGAGCCTGGTGGGGCTGCATGCTCTCACTACTTGCTGCACAAGGAATGCTGAACGCTATTTTCGCTTTCACCTTTTTTCACAAAAGTGAAAATCCTCTTTAGATTTCTCTGGGTTATTGAAAACAGATACTGATGTAGGTCTTTCATTAAACAAAGTGGTCTAATGCCAACTTAGAAAAGCAAGATGATGTAGGAAAGACGTTAGGATTTGAAGTCTATAGCCAAGGAAGAATTCTTGATGTGTCTTTGGTGCACAAAAGTGGCTTTATTAAAACATGGGGACAGGACCTGTGGGCAGAAAGAGGTCATGAGGAGTGGCTCATTATGTACTTTAAGGTTGAGGGCTAGGGATGGTGTAAGTCTCTAAGGAATTTTGGAAGCGAGGTTTCCAGGACCGGGAGGAGGCTAGCTATTGTTGGGAAAAAATCATTTATTACTGTCTAATAAAACCCGAGTTGTGAGACCCTTCGGATGTATATCTGTGGGTCATATGCTTGGGGGATGGACTACCAACATATATCTTGGGGGGAGGGTGGGGGTGGGTAGAGATAAAGGAAAAGGAATTTTATATGTTAAAGTAGCCTTTAACTACAGTTACAGGGTCCTGGGGTTGGGCCAAGATTGCCTTTGGCCTTAGCAAACAGACTATCAGCATGGAGGCAGCTGAGTCCCTAGAGGAAGCTCACTCTACCTGTTTCAAGGACTTGTCAAAGGGCTGTAAGTAGTGAGGAAATCCCAGAGTCCTGGGATCAAACCCCCGAGTCGGGCTCCCTGCTCCGCGGGAAGCCTGCTTCTCTCTCTCCCTCTCCCTCTCCCCCTGCTTGTGTTTTTTCTCTTGCTGTGTCTGTCAGATAAATAAAAATCTTAAAAAACAAACAAACAAAAATCTAACAAGCTAATTCCTGACTTGTTAGATAGTGTAAGGATTAATGGGATACAATTTATTTGAAATGCGTAACTCTGTGCCTGACACCTAGTGGTTGCCTCAAGTAGGGATAGCTCTTCTTATGAAAGGATGGAGCTCAGTCTCTGGCAGTGGTTGGGTCAGAGGCTGGAGGGAAAGAGTTTGTATTGAGTATAAAAGCCCATTGTTGTAAAGACCCTGGAGGGTTCTGTCTGCAGTGTGGGGCCTGATCATCCACCGAGGGTCCTGCCTGAAGCCCTTCTCTTGCCCTCTACTGCCACATTTCCATTTGCTCTTGCCAAGGCCAGTGGAGATTGGGATTCAGCCTGAATAACACTTGGGGATAGCAGTAAGGGACTAGTGAGGAAAAGCAATGCAATTATTAATTTATAAAAGATAAACTTGTTTGACTAGGGACTCTGCACAATTTGATTTGCTTTTTTTGTCTTTTTTTTCTAGAGTTTGTGCTGGCAGGTTGCTTAAGAGGTACAATTTTGCTATTAAATGTTTTAAGAGGAAAGGGGAAAGATGAGAGGAGTAAGAGCATAGTAGTAGATAGTATTGTTACTGATGCGGGAGAGAAGTGGGCGACTGGCAGGTGCTCTTGGAAGGAAAAGGGCATCCACAGAAACACATTCGTAATTATATAAACGCATCCTCATCACCCGCTACACATTCTACACGGGGCCTGAAAAACATCCACATGGGTAGCAATAGCACTGCTGAGATACATGATTTAATAAGAGAGTCGGTGTAATTGCAGTCAATATCTCAAATGTGACATTCTAAGAGGAGCACAATTGGGAGAGAGAAGGATTTAAAATGGATTAAAATTTAAACAATTCCCAATCAAATGAAAATGTTCTGGGAATAGTGCCAGAGTGTATTGTTGAATTGGTTTTAATATAAGCATTCTAAATTTAACCAGCTGAAATTATTTGCATTTTTCTTGAAATTATATATGTGGATATGTTGTGTGGATATTTAAAATACAATATTTATTTAAAAAAAAAAACCAAACCAAAGCTTGTTCTTGGTGACTGAGTTGTCAGAGTATATGTTCAGAATAGGGAATTACTGCATTTCAAGATAGGATAGAATCTTAGAGGTCAGTGAATACAATTTCTTGTTGATAGAAAATGCATCTGGGGAAACTGAGGCTTCGAACCAGCAACTGAGTAGCTAAGACAGGCCTGAACCCAGCTCTGGTCATGCCCAAGTCAGGGCCTCTGTCCATGACACCCAGCTGCCTTCTCAAAAAAACCCACAACTCTGAAAGGCTGGTTCCCGAAAAGCTACTAGTGAGAGCGCTGGGAAAAACTTGTAAACTGCCAAAGAGGTGGCGTGTGAAAACATGAAAATAAAAAGTACAAGTTTGAAATTCTGGCAAAATACACGAGGAGATAGAAAGTCAGAGAATAATTTACATGCTCCTTTGTAATTTCAGGTGGCCAGGTCCTCTTCTACTCTGAAAAACAACAGACTAAATCTTTGTCCCTGATTGCCAGGAGCCAAGCCGTCCCCCTGTATATTTTTTTGAGCAACTTCTTCAACTTTATTTTAATGTCTATCTTGAATAATTTATAACATCCTTGCCGCGGCCTGCGCAACAATCTCGAACCAGGGCTGAGGGTAAGGGAATGAGGAAAAAAAGACAAAGAGACAAAGTATGGGGGCGGGAGGAACACAAAGGATGATGTCCAGGTTGTGTTCAGCTTTATTCAAGAGCGCACCCTCTTATATAACGAAAAACAAGTCCAGGCGTCACGTAGCACACGTTGTACCTCTAGGAATTTGTTGTCATATCAATACAAACTTCCCTTTATCACAGGCCCCAGGAAATCAGAGTAATCATCTACTCTAAAGACTACTTAAAATTAGAAAGACTGAGTTACATGCCTATGCCTCTAAGTTTAGTGATATAATCAATGACGATTTGCGCAGTTTGCCTTTCAAGGAGATAAGGTCAATCACAGACCAGCATGCCTCAAAGCTCTCCGTGGAGCCCATTCTCCAGCGCCCGCTTTCCGCCCTTTCGGGCAGGGGTCACAAGTCCGGGCTCAACAGATCCCTTTAGCAGCTAGCCAGCGGCTGACCACACATCGTATTATTTCAATGAGAGTTTTTAAAAATTTAGTTATTTCTTTTTCTCTAATTTTTTTTCTTTAGGGATCTTCTCTTCAATTTTGGAGAATATTCAGTATAGTTTATTTTTTTCTCTGCTTTCTGCCTTTTCTCCAGTCTTTTGTTAGAAGGTTTTCCTCAATGTCAGGTGGTCTTTGACTATCTGCTTGCTTTTGAGAGTAAGGCATTAAAAAGTTGATTGGAAGCTTTGTGTGTGTATGTGTGTATGTGCATACATTAAGTGCATGTATATGTGCGCGTGTGTGTGTGTGTGTGTGTGTGTGTGTGTGATCAAAGACAGTTTATTGCGTAATGAATGGGCTTCAAAATAGTGGTCTCAGCTTGGTCTGTTTCACTGAGCTTGTTTCATTATCAGAAGGTTTTTGTTTTTTGTTCTTTTGAGATGATTACTTTTCTCAGAGAGGAATCCTCCAGTGTAATATCTGAGGAAGATAAGCCTGGCTTTCATTGTTCTCAGTGGGTAGTGGCAGCAAGGAGTTTGTAAGTCATCCCTTCATATGTAGACTTTCACTTGGTCACCTCATTTTCACCCTGTCGTGGTCCATTCAGGCTGCCATAACAGAAATACCATAGACTGGATAGCTTAAATAACAGACATTTATTTCTCAAAGTCTAGAGACTGGGAAACCCCAAATCAAAGCCCTGGCAGATCTGGTGTCTAGTGAGGGCTCATTTTCTGGCTTTTAGCTAGCTACGGTCTCACTGTTTCCTCATGGTGGGGTGGAGTGGATGAGAGAGGAAGGAGAGAGAAAGAGGGAGAAGGAAGGAAAGAGAAGGAGCGAGGGAAGGAGAGAGCAGGGAGCAAGGAGTGGGGAGAGAGAGGAGGAAGGGAGTGGGTGTACATCTCTTTCTTATCTCTTCTTAAAGGGGCACTAATCCCATTTATAAGTGCTCTACTCTCATGATCTATTACCTCTGAAGGGCCCCACCTCTAAATACTACCACCCTGGGGATGAGGCTTCACATCACATCCGAATGTGGTGGTAATGCAAACATTCAGTCCATAGCACACGCTCAGCTGTGTTTAGTGTCTGAAAGTAATCTGCTTCAACTTCTCCACAGAATATTTCTCTGACTTCCACTTCCAGTGGAAGAAGCTGGAAGATCAGTCACTCAGCTGTATGCAGTGGGAATAAGGACAGGGATTGGGAGGTCTGATGGGTTCAGTATACTCATCTCTTCTTTGAGCCACCTAGTGCCTCTAACTCCTAGGACTTCCTGGGATTCTGTTAAGTCAGTCAGCTGGCATTCTAAGGCTACCTCCGTGCAGTGGCATCTTGGCATCTCTTTTCCTTCTCTGATGTGCTGCATCAGTCTCAACTCACCTTTGTCCAGATTTCAAAATTTTTCAGGTTATCTTCTCTCCAGCTCTCTTTTGCTTGGGATCTCCACCCTCTGCCGTGCCCTTAAAATGTCATGACTATACTTTCAGGAAAGTGTGGTTAGGAAATGGAGTAAATATATTCATCAGCCTTCAGCCAGCCATATTTTACTGGAATAGATCCCCCAAATACAGTCTGTGACAGATGAATGAATATATTTAAAGCTATTGATACACATTGGCATTTAAAAATTCAAAAAAATTTTAACAGCTTCATTGGAGAATAATTGATATCTAATGAGCTGCACATAAAGTGCACAATTTTATTCTTTTTGATATATGTATATGCCTGTGAAATTATCACTATAATAATAAAAATATCCAACATTCACAAGTTTCCTTATACCCCTAATGCATTGTATCTATAGATCATATTGGGAAGAATTGGCATCTTAACAATATTGAGTCATTTGGCCCTTGAACATGGTATATCTTTCCATTTATTTAGGTCTTTTAAAATTTCTCTCAGTAATGCTTTGAAATTTGTAGTTTATATATCTTGTACCTTTTTTGGTCAGATTTGTCCCTTTGTATATCATATTTATTTATAGTATTGTAAGTATCATGTTTACTTTATAGTATTGTAACTGGTATTCAAAAAATTTCAATTTCTTTTTGTTCATTTCTAGTATATAGAAATATAACTGAGTTTCAATTTTGAAATGTATCATACAACATTGCTACACTCATTTATTCTTATAACTTTTTTTTGCATATTCCATAGGATTTTCTGTGTGAAAGTTTATGTTGTCTATGAATAAAAACAGATTTTCTTCTTTTTTCCCCAGTCTGGATACCTGTTATTTCTTTATCTTGCCTGATTATGTTGGTCAGAATCTCCAGCCCAACATTGAATGGTGATAGTGAGTTAGAGTGGGCATTCTTGTCTTGCTCTTGATTTTTTTTTATTAATTAATTTTATTTTATTTTTTCAGTGTTCCAAGATTCATTGTTCATGTACCACACCCAGTGCTCCATGCAATACGTGCCCTCCTCAATACCCACCACCAGGCTCACCCAACACCCCCTCCCCTCCAAAACCCTCAATTTGTTGCTCAGAGTCCACAGTCTCTCTTGGTTCATCTCCCCCTCCGATTTCCCCCAATTCACCCTTCCTTTCCTTCTCCCAGTGTCCTCCATGTTTTTCCTTATGCTCCACATGTAAGTGAAACCATATGATAACTGACTTTCTCCACTTGACTTATTTCACTCAGCATAATCTCTTCCAGTCCCGTCCATGTTGATACAAAAGTTGGGTATTCATCCTTTCTGATGGAGGCATAATATTCCATTGTATATATATGGACCATAGCTTCTTTATCCATTTGTCTGTTGAAAGGCATCTTTCAATGGCTCTTTCCACAGTTTGGCGATTGTGGCTATTGCTGCTATGAACATTGGGGTACATATGGCCCTTCTTTTCACTGCATTTGTATCTTTGGGGTAAATACCCAGTAGTGCAACTGCAGGGTCATAGGGTAGTTCTATATTTAATTTCTAGAGGAATCTCCACACTGTTTTCTAAAGTGGCTGCACCAACTTTCATTTCTACCAACAGTGCAAGAGAGTTCCCCTTTCTCCACATCCTCTCCAACACTTGTTGTTTATAGTTTTGTTAATTTTGGCCATTCTGACAGGTGTAAGGTGGTATCTCAATGTGGTTTTGATTTGAATCTCCCTGATGAGTAACGATGAACATTTTTTTATGTGCCTGTTAGCCATTTGTATATCTTCTGTGGAGAAGTGTCTGTTCATTTCTTCTGCCCATTTTTTGACGTGATTATCTGTTTTTTGAGTGTTGAGTTTGAGGAGTTCTTTATAGAACTTAGATATCAGACCTTTGTCTGTAGTGTCATTTGAGAATATCTTCTCCCATTCCATGAGTTGCCTCTTTGTTTTGTTGACTGTTTCCTTTGCTGTGCAGAAGCTTTTTATCTTGATGAAGTTCCAAAGGTTCATTTTTGCTTTTGTTTCCTTTGCCTTTGAAGACCTGTCCTGAAAGAAGTTGCTGTGGCCAGTGTTGAAGAGGTTACTGCTTATGTTCTCGTCTAGGATTTTGATAAATTCCTGCCTCATGTCGAGGTCTTTTATCCATTTCAAGTTTATCTTTGTGTATGGTATAAGAGATTGGTCAAGTTTCATTCTTCTATATATAGCTGTCCAATTTTCCTAGCAGCATGGTCTCTTTCTTATACCATTAACACTTCAGAACTTTTTTTCATTAAATATAAAAATAGAAAGATATCAATAAGATATATTATTAAAGCCAAGTAAAATAAAGAACCCTCAGTAAAAACTACAGGTTATAGTTTGCTCATGCTGATGTAAATTTACCTAAGTCTTTAATTATAGATTCAATGAAAAAAAAGTACATAGTGTTAATACTACTGATTGGGAAGAGGAGACCTATTCTCCCAACACACATTCATTTTGGACAAATAGCTTTATTTTCTGGTTTCCAGTTTCCACATTTAAAAACCTGCAGTTAGGTTAAATGATCTTTCATTTTGCTTCTAACTTTTAAAAACTAAATCCAAACTTTAAATATTTATTAATTATTCACTACAGTGCTCTATTAGGAATTCAAAATAAGGTAAGACACAATACTTGTACCAGAACAGTCTAGTTTAGGAGACAGTAAACATAAGGAATATTTTAAAATGCCAATATCAGTGATAGAGACAGTAATGATCTGGAACAACTGGGAATGATTTTGTCTCTCTAGGGGACATTTGATATGTCTGGAGATGCTTTTACTTGTCCTGGCTAGCGGGATGGTGACTCCTATTGCTAGAGTCACCAATACAGTGGAGGCCAAGAATGCTTCTAAACATTCTGCAGTGTACTCGACAACCTCCCATACAAAACTTATGTGGACCAAAATATTAATAGGGTTGAGGTTGAGAAATGGGTCTAGAAATTCAGAGGGAAGACCACTGTGGAAAGGAAAGATAGGAAAGTTTCACCAAGGAACTGTATTTTTCCATGAACTTCTAACGTGGTTACATCCGGAGAAACACAGCATAAACAAGGTTATGGAGAAGGGAATCAGCATTGTTTATTTTAGGAACAGTGAAAAACCCGGTGCAATTGGAGTTGGGGGCTCACATATCAGATAGAAAGTTAGATTGGTGTTGTATTTTGGAAAACCTCAAATGCCAAGATGAAAACTTCTTATTTTATTTATTAGAGAATGGGGAGTCATTCAATGGGCACACTTGAGAGTAAGCATTGTTTTAGTTAGATGAGTCTGGCAGTGGTCTGAGGATCTATTGTAGTGGAGAGGCTGAAAGACAATCAGGAGGTTATAACAATCCAGGCTTGAGGTATTGAGTATTAATTCAAGCAGAACTTGACCTAACCATGATGATTATACCACATATCCTAGTCTAAATTCAATTACAGATTAGGGTAAAGCCATTCAGTGGCAGTAGTGCCAAATCATGTTTTCACACAAGTATATAAACAATCAGTTCTAGTTTGTAAGTGATGTGGACTTTCTACACTATGCAATTTTCCTCATGTGTTTTATCCAGTGTGTTAAAAAATTGTGATTTTATGTCACAAACGATGAAAACTTTCATTTGAGAATGTTAGCTTTTATCATTAATTTTCAATTCTTTCTGTCCCTAGTTCCTATGTTCCTTCCTGAGTAGTATTCTCTAAACTCTGGGTTCTGTAAATCGGTGCGCCAACACATTGCTTTGTAAGTTTGCCACCATGTTGGTTTCCACTTGCCTAGGCAAAAAACAACTACCAAAAAGTTCATCCCTCAGGCTTTCAGTGCAAGGTGAGTGAAAATATTAGGAAATTTCTCAATGTGTTTAAGTTTCATTATTGGCTTATATCAATAAGGTCAATGCAAGCAACAAATTTTCCTCCTTTTTTCTTTTGTTTCCCACTTCTCTGATCCAATAACTGACCCTAGATATTTACATCAGTGTAATTAATGCATTCAAACTTAGATTTAGGAAAGAAAGTTGTTCCTTTGAAATTTGGAAGGAGCAGTCATATGACCACTGCAGAAGTAAATTGCTCTACTCAGTTGTCGTAATCACTTTGTTGTACTCTGTTTGTAGCAGGACTTCAATAAATATCAAAGATGTGAATGAACAGATGAATGGATGAAAGGTACCCAACAGAGCATAGTAAAGATCTTGGAATTGATTTCTGACTTTGTCAACTGTTAGCTTTTAGGATTTTTTAAAATCAAAAGAAGAACAACTTCTCTTTCTTTTCTCCCTCTTCTTCCCTTTCCCTCCCCTCTTCCTTCCCCTCCTCCCCCTCCCTCTCCTCCTCCTCTTTCTTCTTCCTACTAGAAAGGAACTTTTAGGGAATTTTAATTTAGAAAGTGAGCTGCTTTCAAATACTTATTGTTTTGGTGATACTCATGACTGATTTAGATATGTTTATTTTTTTAATGCTTCAAGCTTTTATTTAGATTCTAGTTAGTTAACATATAGTGTAATATTAGTTTCAGGAGAAGAATTTAGTGATTCATTACTTACATGTAACACCCAATGCTCATCACAAGTGTCCTCATTAATACCTATTACCTATTTAGCCCAACCCTCTGTCCATCTCCCCTCTGACAATCCTCAGTTTGTTCTCTATAGTTAAAGTCTCTTTTATGGTTTACCTTTCTCTCATTTTTTTTGTTCCCTCTATGTTCATCTGTTTTGTTTCTTAAATTCCACATATGAGTGAAATCATAGGTATTTGTCTTTCTCTGACTGATGTATTTTGTTTAGCATAATACACTCTAGCTCCATCCATGTTGTTGCAAATGGCCAGATTTCAATCTCTTTGATGGTTGAGTAATATTCCATTGTATATGTATATACGGTATCTTCTTTTTTTTTTAAAGATTTTATTTATTTATTTGACAGAGAGAGAGAGATCACAAGTAGGCAGAGAGGCAGGCAGAGAGAGAGCGGGGGGGGGGGGTGGTGGTAGCAGGCCCCCCGCCGAGCAGAGAGCCCCACGCTGGGTTTGACGTGGAGCTCAACACGGGGCTCGAGTATCGAGTATATTTCCACTTGCAAATCCTTCTAGAATGGCTCTGCTTCTTGGATACATACATACACGGGGCTCGATCCCAGGACCCTGAGATCATGACCTGAGCCGAAGGCAGAGGCTTTAACCCACTGAGCCACCCAGGAGCCCTATACCACATCTTCTTTATCCAATGTATCAGTCAATGGACATTTGGGCTCTTTCCATAATTTGGCTATTGGTGATAATGCTGCTATAACCATTGAATATAATATAACCTTTGAATCAGTATTTTTGTATCCTTTGGGTAAATTCCTAGTAGTGAAATTACTGGGTTGTAGGGTATTCTATTTTTAACTTTTTGAGGAACCTCTTTAACTATTTTCCAGAGTGGCTGGACCTGTTTGCATTCCCACCAACAGTGTAAGAGGGTTCCCCCTTCTGATTTTGATCACAGAGGAGGATTGAAAATAACAGACTTAGACTTTTGAATTGAAATTCTCTTTCATGATGAATGTGCCTTTTGGAAAGTTAATAAACTGTGAAGTCACTTTTCTTTGAAGAAAAGTATTAAAATTATTTCTGTAACTGACCATGTACTTGGTCTGTAAACTAGCTCCAGTATAGCCGCTGCCTGGTGATCATTCTATTGACATGAAAATCCCATCCAGTAGGTCATTCTATTGATGAAAACACAGTCTTACTCTGTGAGATACATTGTTCCAGGGAGAAGGAAGAGAACCTTTCACCAAAAACCTGAGGAAAGATAAGGGAGGAGGTGTCAGTGCATGTGTGCATTGAAATATTACCATTAGAGCTAACTCATTTGGCAACACCACTCAAAATATTCCCTTATTTGGTTTCCCTGTGCAGAGAATGCTCCAAATTACTTCATAAGAGATAAACCTAATGGGCAAATAATTTCTTTTGTAACAACAAGTATTGGAAGTGAAAACAGACTCAGAATAGCATTAAAATTGCCTGGGAGTTGGCTGTCTTATCATCGATGCCAAGATTTCTTTAGATTCTTGCTGCAAGTAGTTAGGAAGATCCAGAGCTGCTCTTGGGTATAATGATACCATAACCTTTTTTTTTTTAAAGATTTATTTATTTGAGAAAGAGCATGAGTTGGGTGGAGGGGCAGAAGGAGAGAGAGAGAGAGAGGGGAAGCAGACTACTTGCTGAGTGGGGATCCAGATGCAGAGTTCAATCTCAGGACCCTGGGATCATGACCTGAGCCAAAACTGAGTTGGACGCTTAACCAGTTGAGCCACCCAGATGCCTTGATACCGTCACCTTTGATCACACAAAACCATCTTTTAGGAAAACTTCTTGATAGAGATTGCCTCTCCAGCAATATTAGGGGCTTGCTTCCCAGGCCAGCTAGTGTTGCCTGGCTCATGCTAATCACTGTCTGCTATCCTGCCACCGTTGGTCTTGGCTTGAGGCCACATATTTTTTTTTTTTTTTTTTTTTTAAGATTTTATTTATTTGACAGACAGAGGGGGAGAGATCACAAGTAGGCAGAGAGCCAGAGTGGGAGAAGCAGGCTCCCTGCCGAGCAGAGAGCCCAATGTGGGGCTCTATCCCAGGATCCTGAGATCGTGACCTGGGCCAAAGGCAGATACTTAACCCACGGAGCCACCCATGCACCCCAGGCCACATTTTTAAAGGTTATATTTTAGATATCTGATAAGCTGCCTCAAAATTTCTAAGATGGGAGGAAATTTTAAATCGAAATAATGGCTTTTAAAGTTACCTGAAGAATCTGTTTTGAACTATGGTCTACCACGCAGGACTTGATTTAGGAAGCACAGTTGTAACTAGACCACAATGGAGATTCTTCAGGATGGTTTGATCATTCCTGAACAGAAATGCGAGGCTCAAATGAAGGTATTTCCACTTGCAAATCCTTCTAGAATGGCTCTGCTTCTTAGATACATAAAGGCTCCAAATTTTCGTATTGGGTAAAAATAGTTGCTAAAAAAAGAGAAATGAGGCTCCTGCTTCTATATAACATAGGAATATGATAATTAATCTTGGAGATATGGGGCTTTTATGCTTAAGAAATTTCATGGCAAGTCTTTTGGCTGTATGAAAATAAGCTTAGAACTTAGTCTGGAGTAGAAAATAAAACAAATGTGAGCTGAACTATATTGCATGATTAAGTAAGAGGAAGATGGAGATTCTAAAATGGTGTCCGGAAGGGGTGATAGGTTGAAGGGATCTAGAAGTAGACAGCAGAAGGGAGATAAGTATTAGGACAGAAGGTAGGAATGTGGCCCAGGAAATTTTACTGGACAAGGGCAAAAACACAAATGTCAATGGAGAAATTTCCCATGGTGGTGTAACTAAGGAATTGTCATAGAAAAATGATGTCTAAATACTCATCTTAATATCTTATTTGGTCCTGTGCCATAATCTCCCTCATTTATTCCCATACCTTTAGTAAAATAGATACAATAGCTCTGAGTTAATAGTGCTCTTGGAAAAGCAGGAGAAGCTCTATCTTCATTTGGACTGTGTAGCAAGGACAGCTACTGCAGTGTGCTTGACAATGAGATGGGAGATAAGGACCTAAATCTGGCCTGTGTAGCAAGGACAGCCACTGCAGTGTGCTTGACAGTGAGATGGGAGATAAGGACCTAAATCTGGCCTGTGTAGCAAGGACAGCCACTGCAGTGTGCTTGACAGTGAGATGGGAGATAAGGACCTAAATCTGGCCTGAAAATTTGAAGCTCGAGTCAGTAGTCTAAGGAATATTGTAGAGATGCTGAGTATTCTACTGTACTATACTCATGGGGCTCAAGGTTTTTAAAATTTACTTTTTATTATTTTTAAAGGCTTTTTAAAATAACAGTTTCAGTTTTATAACAAAACTGAGAGACAGGTACAGAGATTTCTCATATACCCTCTACCCCCACAAATGCCTGGCCTCCCCCATCATCAGCATTCTCCACCGGAGTGGAGCATTTTTTTTTTACCAAGGATGAACTTATGCTGATAGATCACAATCACCCGAAGTCCACAGTGTACCTTAGGGTTCACTCTTGTATGTTCTGTGGGTTTGGACAAAAGTATAATGACACATATCATTATAATATCCTACTGGAACATTTCACTGTCCTAAAAGTCCTCTGTGTTTAACCTATTTGTCCTTCCCCTTTTCCTATGCTGGATTCTTGGTATTTTATGCAGATAGTAAGAAAAAAAAGGAAGACTATTGAAGACCGAAAAATATGGGGAAACTTCCCTATAGTAGAAATAAGCTCAAGAGGAGAGGGGAGAAAGGAAAAGGTGAAATAATAAGAGTCCCAGTTCATGGCATTTTAGTCTTTTAGCTCCTCAAATATTTCATATAAGTTAAATGAAATTAAAACAAAGCCAGGCACAGCCTTGAGAGAAGAAAATTAAAGAAAAACAAACAAAACAAACTAGCAAGCATTCAAAAGGCAGAGTGCTGTTGGTTAAAAATGGGATGAGTCTGTACACTTGATCTCTGTCAAAGGGGTTGTGTAACAATTCAGGCTTTCACTTAGCACCATCTGGCAGAGCTGCATCTTCTCCCTCAGGCCTGGGACCTTTCTCAATCTTCTGATTTTACTGCCCCCTAAGGATGTCCCTGAGTGGAATGCACCCTGACAAAAATGCTCTTTAAGTTTTTCTGAAGATAGAGGGGAGGGTTAAAGAGGCAGTCACACAATGGCTTATCAGCCAGTGTTCCAGAGACTTGGGACATTTTTATAGGAGTGGGAAGTATAGAAGATAAACTGGACCAGTGTCCTTAGTATTTCTAAAGGGAGCCTGAACATTAGGGTAGGATTTGAGTGGACAATTTAAATGTGCATTATCCATTTAAGTTAGCTTTATTGGGTGTCAGTTAATAAGGTCTAGTCTTCAAGAAGGTACCTGATAATACAACTCAAACTTTAGAAGATTAATGTTATCCTGGAAGGAAAACAAACATGAGGTTTTATATATGACCTGGAAAATTTAATCCCTTGGGCTTTAGTTTCCTTATTTGTGAAATAAAGAGATTGGAATAAAAGATTTTCTAATGCATCCAGTTAAAAGATTTTATGATTTGTTAATGTTAATCAAACAGACTCATTAACACTGAGTGTTAATTAAATTCCAAGCACTCTGAAAAATTCAAGTGATACAGGAGTCTAAGACTGATCTTTGTCTTCAAGGATCATGAAAATAATTAGAAAAACAAGATATAGGAGTAAGTGAAAAAGTAGAGATCCCATTCCACAAACTCAGCTGTACAAAAAACAAGGCAACTTTTTGTTTTCTAAAAAATAAACTTAATATGAAAAATTTGATCTCATTTACTTTAGGGTTTCCCTGTTCTTCTCCAGAGTTGTGCCACACACAGTTGTGGGGGCCTTTACATGTTCAGCTGGGGGAGACTCCACTATGCAATTGTCAGGTCAGATGTTAACGTTAAGAAATTTAGGCAAGGAAGCCCTGCATGGCTTCCTCAGATCCTGTGCTGGTCCACTACTTCCTTGTCATGTTTGGGGCATGGGGAACTTCTCCAAGGCTGCCCATGCCCATCTGTGACATGTTCCCCCCAGGCAACACTCTCCGGGTTTTTGAGTTTTTACCGGTTGCCTTTAGGGACCTCTGTGCCCTGAAGAATTGTGGATGTTTTCTTGATCTCCTTGCTCAGGATATATCCTTAGTCTGGAGTGAATCATTTCCCTTCATGCTTCTTCAAAGCTATTCTGTTTATGTTCGTGAACTCTCTTAAGTTGTCCATTGGGTTTCGGTTTCTGAAATTCCAAAGTAAGAAAAATATTCAAACTACTTCTTAGTCTGCCTCCCCTGAAGCAATGAGTCACAGAGGCTGTTGTCCTTTTTAAATGGAAGGAAAAGAAAGGAGAACTTGATTGAGAAAAAAAGATTAATATCCTAAATAACTTTATTTGATTAATGACTAAAAAATAACAGGCGTAAGAAAATGATCTTTTCTGTCTGGATGTGTTTTTTTTGTTTTTTTGTTTTTGTTTTTGGTAAGTGCATTTTAACCCTGCCTGATTATAAAGTGTAGATTTCTGTAAGGCCCCTGGAGGAGGCCACTTGAAGGATTTGAGAAAGAAGGAAGAATTGACAGCCTAATCAAAGAAGTGCTAGAGGGTGCCTGGGTGGCTCAGTTGGTTAAGCGTCTGCTTTCAGCTCAGGTCATGATCCTGGAGTCCTGGGATTGAGCCCCACATCAGGCTCCTTGCTCAGTGGGGAGCCTATTTCTTCCCTCTCCCTCTGCCTGCCACTCCCCTTGCTTGTGCTCTTTCTGTCAAATAAATAAAATCTTAAATGAGAGAAAAAAAAAAAAAGAAGGGTTAGAGGATGTCTATCTTCTCTGCTTCACCAATTAACAGAAAATTAAAACTATCTTTCCAGAGAGGAAGTCAGTGACAAAGCCACATGAGGGTAGGTAGTTTT
>CM053603.1:151156788-151168075 GCA_028646535.1 Procyon lotor
ATGTAATCACTAGATTCTAAAATATAGGTTCTCAAGATGAGCTTTAAGGGTCTGTGAGTACCTGGAGAGAGCTTTTAATATTCTCTTTGTGTTTGCTTTCTCTTAGAATCTGATAAGTGCATACGTTTGATTTCTGGGAGAAAGCTTGGAAGGGAGTCGTCAGAGTCATGGTGCCTTGCCGAAGTGTTGTAAAAGGGTTTTTTTACTCAAGGCACAGAAGGTTGAGCTTGGGTTTTTAGGTGGGAGTAGTTGCTCAGATGAAAGGGCAGTCTGACACCAAAGGGAGTGTCGAGGTGGCCCAGTACCCAGAGAGATGACCAACACACAGGCTTTAGTGTGAATACTGTTCAAATTAGGTTTATGGCATCTGGGGTAGATGGAATTGGTGAGGATAAGAACCAAGGGTCTGTATGCCTGGAAGTTAAACCAGCCAAGCCAGTCTGTGGTTAGACCAGATTTGTGTGGTGGTTTAAAAACGTGTAGCATGAATAGGACCGTTTCTATAATTTTGTCACTATGTTGGTGTTATTCCAATTTTGTTTTACCTTTAGCATTTTTGGGAAGCCCCTTTTGAAAATTCCAGTGTATTGCAACTAAATTATGGGATAAAAAAAAATTTATCTCTCTTCTGCCTGTCTAAATTTGGAGAACAAAAGGGTCATTGTGAGGGTCCCAGTTGCCCAGCAGACCAGAGGCAGGAAGACGTGGCGGAGCTAGGATCACACTTGAGGTGTTTCTGAACAGAAGACAGGGCGCACTAAATACTGAAACTCAAACTGAACCCGGTAGAATGTCCTGGGGGAAAAATCGCTGTGGTTGGGTTTACTGGAACAAATTTCACGAAATAGTTTTCCTTTGAATCAGACCTTGAAATCTGGGTAAGAACTCAGAGAAATGTGCTTAGGTATGAGCATGCCTTATCTATATATATTCATTTCTACACTGAATTCACAAAACACAGCATGTGCTGGGAGCAGTCCTCTGAAGTCGTTTTGCATAGTCTGGATTCTCAGGCTTCTGTGTGTGTGATGAGGAAGGTGGGCAAGTTACTTTCAAAGTTACCACTGTAAAGTGCGTTGATGGTGGAGTAAATGAAGATGTATGGAATGATCTACAGAAGCTAATTTTTAGGAAATCTGAAAACCTGTATGAATCATCATTTCACTATCTCCTTATATGAGTTATGAGATGGGAGATAAATATTAGCAGGCAGCAAATTACTATTCTTTAGCCTATGGCCAAGAGAACTCTGACCTTGCCTTTCTTTTTTTTTTTTAAAGATTTTATTTATTTGACAGCGAGAAACACAGCGAGAGAGGGAACACAAGCAGAGGGAATGGTAGCGGGAGAAGCAGGCTCCCCGCTGAGCAGAGAGCCCGACGCGGGGCTCGATCCCAGGACCCTGGGATCATGACCTGAGCCGAAGGCAGACGCTCAACGACTGAGCCACCCAGGCGCCCCTGACCTTGCCTTTCATGTGCAGGGGGCAGGTAAGGAAATCATTTGATTAAGTCACAGATATATATCTGTAGGACTTCAACTGGGAAATTGTTCATTGGACTAATAGATATAACATTCAGATGGCTTGTTTAAGAAGTGAGGGTTACATTTCAGAAAGACTGGCTTCTGGATCTTACTCTGTTACTAACTGGCATTGTGACCTTGGGCAAGATACTTAATCTCTTTTTGTATTTTCTCATTTTGAGAGTTAGATTATGTCAGGGGTCTCTGATCTTTCTCTGGGTGGGATCTACTTTTCTTTCCCCCATCTAAAAGCTTGTGGCCTGAATACCCAAACTCTAAATGCTATTTTGGTTTTGAAGATGGTTAACAAAGAACTGTTATTAACTTCATTTTATAACTTCATGTAACTTGTAGTATAAAACTCTAATCCTTCCATCTATGTCAAGGTCTCTAGCATTAGCATTTAACGTAGGAATTTTGGGAGGACACAAACATGCAGACCATAGCAGAAGTGTTGTAGGAGTATTAAAACAGTTTTGTTTAAAAAAAGATTTTTTATTTTTAAGTAGCATTTACACCTAGCCTGGGGCTCTAACTCACAACCCTGAGATCAGTTGTACACTCCACCAACTGAACCAGCCAGGCACACCCTCCTCCCATTTTTTTTCTAAACCTCCCTTAATCAGATTTGACTTTGTGGCCTCCGGATGTAGCCCTTTTTTAATATTTCTGAATTTCTGTCAGTGAAAGAATGAGGGTCTTTCTGTGATAGAATTTCTCTTCCTCTGAGTTTTACCACACTAAACTGGCAGGTAGCACTCTGGGTAGCCTTCTGTGTGCTCGAAATCTGTTGATCTAGACTAGTCAATGTCCAAGACCTCTTCTAGCATTAAAATGTTAAAATCCAGTATGAAGATTTAGTAATATTAATGCCCTTTTATTTTTTAAAATATTTTTATTTATTTGACAGAGAGTGCATGAGAGTGAACCAGCACAAGCAGCAGGGAGCAGCAGAGGGAGAGGGAGAAGCAGGCTCTCTGCTGAGTGGGGACTGGTGTGGGGCTCGATCCTGGGACCTTGGGATCATGACCTGAGCCGAAGGCAGACTCTTAACCGACTGACCACCCAGGCACCCCATTAGTGCCTTTTAAAAAAGGGAGTAAAGGGGCAAAGGTGGAGGGAGAGGGAGAGAGAATCTCAAGCAGTCTCCCTGCCGAGCATGGAGCCCTATGCTGCTCTATCCCACAACTCTTGAGATCAGACCTAAGCCTGAACCAAGAGTTGGACACTCACCCTACTGAGCTACCCGTGCACTTCTTAATGCCTTTTTGAAAACAATGTCTAAATTTCTGAGCTAGAAGGGAACACAGAGTAAGGGAAATAGGATATAATTAATCTTATAAGGAGAGTTGAAGTTCTCTTTGCTTGATGTTGCCAAACATCAATGACTCCTGTTTCTATACATGTGTTTTCTTATATCAGCTTAGAACTTTGCACAAGTCCCAGTATTAGTGAAGAGGGGCAGGGATTCTCATCCTATCTTTTTTCCTTCAGGGATGTTATAAGCACTGCTATAAAAAGTACTGATTTTTCTCTGGGTATGATACCTGCTGACATAGGAATTCAGTGTTTGCTTTATGTATAAGGAATTTGGTAGGTAAGTTTTAATGATACTGAGTAACAAGGAAATTCCAGAGGTTTACATGTGGATGGAATCTCAAGATTTTTGCCCAGTGTTTCCACTTGAGGCATACTTCTGTCCACTAATTAAAAAAATTAGATGTGGTTAGGAACATAACCTAAAATTTTTAATAAAAGTGACATTTTGTTACATTCTCTTATTTTTCTACCTGACTTTAAAAAACATGTGGATTAGCTCTGAGAGAAGTGTGTAGAAATCATTGCCTTTGCCACATTTGACTGTAAGCTTCTGAAATTAGATTACTCAATCTAGTGAGAATTCATAGCCTTGAATATATTTGTAACAATTGAAGTCACACAATCATTTCATAATGATTACATATTTATAGTGTACAGACTTTATGATATTTATAGTTTTAATTTAATAGCAAACACACAGTTTCCATGCTGCAAATGGCTATTAAAATTACGGGAATCATGGAAATTAGATTTATTTGGACTTCTGTGGCTGCCTGAATTCCACAAGATAAATGCCAGATTATTTTTTTTATTGCTAGATCCCATACTTAAGGAAACCATAAAAAACTTGGCATTTCCTAAATAACTGTCACAAAGATATAGTTCAATTTAGATTCCCCAAAATGCATTATTATGCAGTTTCCTCTTCCCCACCCCCAAATACTGCCTTGCCTTCCTTTTCTTCCACCTCCCAGTACTCCTGCATGCTGTTCAGATTCTATTGGCTTTATATTTAACATAAAATTCTAAAAAATTATGGCTGTGGGTTACTAGTTTTATAATTAAATCAAAAGTCATAGCCAAATTTTATCATCTTAATAGTTTTTTATTTGTTTGGGCTAGATTCTTAAGGATGCATTTCAAGGTGTGTCTGTCAATAAGTATTTATGAATCACTTGTAGGTCCAAAACTGCCCTTAGTTCGGAAGGCATGTAATAAACTCTCAGGCATTATTCTTATTTTCAAAGGGCTAATAGCAGCAGGTATTATAAACAATTTAGAAAAAAGGTTGAAGTTAAAAAAAACTCTTAGACTATTGTGGGAAAGATGAGCTGTGGATAATAGCATTTCCTATTAGTTGGGTACATTGACAAGAGGGATATAGACCAAGGAATCTGAGATAAACTGATGGCTACTAGGGAGTTCTGGAAGTCAAAAGAGACCGATGACTGGGATTAAGAGTTCACAGGACAGACATTAATTTATCTGAACGGTGACTTCATGAGTAGATTTGCTATCTCATTGAGATTTGAGAGGTTTACACCATATGTAATAAAAATTATCTGTGAAAGTATAAGATGCATGCATGTATAAAAATTTCTATGTATTCATCTATCTATTTGTCTTTATCAGTCTGTCTAGCTATACTTAGCACAGGCAAATACACATAGAGATACCCTATTAAATAGCCATACTGATCCTAATCCAAAGTTTAAAAATATCTTGGGATAATTTCCGAAAGAAATACATCTATTAACTGTTCTTCATTTTGCAGATTGCTGTCCCTGTAGAAATGAGTGATTCCTTTTCCCTGAAGATTTTTATTCTTTATTCATGTTATTTATTTCTGTGGCATGCACTATGCATGTCAGCCTCATTTACATATTTAATAAGTCATTAGTAGGAAATCATATTCATTCTTTTTTATAGGCTCCAACTTTCTGATTTATTTTTGACAAGACTGTATTTTTCAGGGTATTTCTTCAGAGAATCTAGGATTTTAATCCATAAATGTGTGGTAGAATCAAGTCTCTGCCTTTCTCCTCATTGCTATATTCTTTCCAAACAACGGAGTTCTAGGATATATAAACACTAATTTCTGGTTGACCACTTTTCCAAGGTCGTATTATTTTGCTTCAATTAATATTACATTTGAATATTTGCATATCCCATAGTGTCTTTGGATTAAACAGAAAACATGTGATTAATTCCATTGGTAGCCACATCACTGATCTGGATACCTTATTAACATATAAATGATTCAGTTGAAAATGGAATGTATTCCCACTACATTTAGTCAGAATGTGGTAAAAGCCGCTTCATTAGTATATTTCCCATGTATCTCTCTCGTCCCTCCCCATCTAACACCCCTACCCTCTTTTTTTTCTGATACCCATTCTTGCAAGATCTTCACTGATAAATGTTAGCTTCTGCCCTGTGCTCAAAATTCTATTTTTTTCATTAACTTTTACAATAAAATAGAAACGTACATAAATATTAGCCTGGCTTTTTCTTTAAGGAAGCCAAATCTAATCCTAAGTAAAGTATCATTAGTAAACCTTTCAGGAAAGGTCTCAATTTTGATTGGTTGTATAGGCTATGAAGTGAAGAAACTGCAAAGAGACAGGATAATAATGCAGTCCCAAGGCTGGTTATGCTATGTACTCTGGCCTGGATTTGAGGGGAGGAGGTCCTCTGGAAGATTTCTTGGAGAAGTAACATTTAATTTGACCTGAAGAGCCAAAGGTAGCCTAAGAGAGTATGTGGTAGGAGATTGGTAATAAAGAGAGGGAAAGACTGTAGAGAGAAATCAAGTGATAATAAGTATGTCGGGTGAGATAACTGAAAGTGATTCTGGGCATAGGGAGAGAGGTCAGCCCAGACAGGTATGGAAAAACCAGCTTCAAAGGACCTTTTAAATTAGCAGATAGGCTTGGATTTTATGGCTTGAACCACTGAAGAGAAACAGTGTATCAACATACTTAAGTATTGTTAAATCATTTAAATAGGGAGGCAAATAGACTGGGTGGCTCTAATGCTATGGTGGCCTAACTAAGCAAACCAAAATCTAAGTCTGTAAATGCCTCAAGGTCATAAAATCAAAACAGCAGGGACTACCGCTCACACACAGCCAGCCAGGGTTTAAGCTATAGCCAAACCAGTAATTTCCTTTCTTTGCTTCTACAAGTTTCTCTGTATAAGTCTTTTCTCTGGAGCCTTTTGGCAGTGTTCCTAACCACTTCTTATTTAGTGCTGCCCAATTCTAACCAATTTTTGCTCAAATAAACTCTGAAGATGTTTAATATGCCTGAATTTATCTTTTATTTTATTAAAGATTTATTTGAGAGAGAGAGAGAGAGCGCGAGAGAGAGCACAGGCAGAACTGGGGGAGGGGGCAGAAGGCAAAGGAGAGGAAGAGAATTTCAGGCAGGCTCCCCAGTGAGCGTGGACCCTGACCTGGGAACTTGATCCTATGGCCCTGAGATCGTGACAGCTTCAGGTTATCTTTTAATAGTTGTTAAATAAGAATGCTATTTTAGTCTCAATAATGTGAATATAGTGCTATATTTTCTTTTAACAGCAAATGACTGTCTTTGACAACATTTTGGAAGTTTAGTCAATAAATTAATCAGCCAATATCAATCAATGGAATATAACATTTTTAAAGCAAAAATTGCTTCTAAGGAAATTATCTTATTTTGGCATTTTTTTAAAATCTCTAACAATGGCTCTGGATTGTTCCCCTGCTTTTAAACAACATCTCATTTAGTTCTGAGGATGTGATTGTTGTGTAATAAATTCGTGTTAATTTAAATGGTATTTCTGACCTATTCACACCAAAACCCCCCCAAAAGTCTTTTAAGAATAACTGTTTCCTGATACAAGCAATATAATTAAGGGAAAGGAATTTTCCATAAGTATTTTTATATTTTGATATGAACATAGGTGTCGGGAAACATTTATTAAAAAAAAAAGCCAGAGGAAACTTAATTATTTAGGGGAAAAGTTGGGAAATACTTTAAAGCCCTTGGAGGAAAGCACATATTTATAGTATTATAAAAGGTAAGGAATTAGTCACTGTAGAAAGATCCCCTCTGGTGTTTGGCATTCTCTGCTGTCTTAATCAAAACCCAGAAATAATTTGAAAATAAGGCTCCTGAGCATAACCATCAATAAAAGTTGCCAAAAAAGTTACCAATGCAAAAATTGTGAGAGACAAAATAACCAGCATTCACATATATGGTGCTGGCTTTCAAAATTGGTTTTTATGAGACAAAGGAGAAGACATGAGAACTTTTAAGAAATACAAAGGAAAATAAAACAATGTGGGTAGAAGGGGAGAAACTGACAGACAAGAAAAAATGGCAGCAGAGATAAGAGGCCATGATAGCTACTGCGAAAAAGATGAAAAGCTGCAAAAGTTGCCCGTGTCCAAAGAATCAACTGGAAAAATATCAAGCTCCGGAGACATGTAGCTAAAGAGAAAACTCTTACTTAATTTCAATAATTTTGAGTGTGTGTTTTGGGCACTGTTAAATGCTACGGCAGTATTTGATCAATCTAGAGACAAATTTAGAGATTCCCTTAATATATGAAAATATTTTACAACTGTAAAATAGTTGTAACCCATTTAGGAAAGATCTGTACGCTTGATTTCTTTTAATACAACAATAGGGAATAGTGTCATATGTTTTAGAATTGTTTTCAGAAGCTGATTAAAGTGAAAGTTCCAGAGCTTAAAATGTCAAATCTTCATTTGTCTGAAACCCGTATAACCCTTTTCTAAGCTCTATCCACTCCACTACGATATTTATCTTAATATCAGTAAATCAAAATTTATTTGAATTACCCAACTAATTTTATTGATGCATTTTTACCTACCTCATTTCATCTGGGTAGAAACAGCCTGATTTTGGTTCTTATTACTAAAGTGCTTCTTTTTGTATAGCTGGTTTAATAGAAGATCACTTAAATATTGTTTTGGAGGAGAATATAATCGCTTTCTCAATAGTTAAAAATTAGAAATCAAAGTTTCAGTAATATATTATGTGTTCAACCGGAATCTAGAGTGTTCAGTGTCACAGAAAATTATAGTAGTAATCCCCTGTGTGTTAATATACTGCCTGAAGAATAAAATGAAACAAAATGCAAATGTTGAGACTTTTCTACAGTCAGAGGGTTTGGACATTTTCCATTTTTATCTGCTGCAACCACACTGCCGAAGGGCTGCCTGAATTTCCTTATCTTTCATACCTGAATTGAATGCAGTTAGTTATTTTTTTTCCATTTAAATCTGTGATTCAATTTTGAGAATTTCTTAAAAATAGTCTAGGGATTGTAAAAGTCCTTGGAGTGGAGCCAGATCTTCCTGAATTAATACACACTCTTGTCTGCCGTCAGCTACACATGAGCGCCATTGACATTTGTCATGTACCTTTTATACCCAGTGCTTGCGTGCCACACGATGCCATTGTACTTCTACAAACATTTCTCCAAATTCAGTTTCAGCAAGTCAGATTCCCTTTCATCAATATGTGATGATCTTAATAGGAATATGTGGTCAGAATCCAGTACAATAAACATAAGATGTGCAAAGCAAAATTTAAAAGATCAGCAGCTTCTTATTGCTGCCCACATCTTTGCATTGCTAGTGATTAAAATTGGCATGCATAGTAGCAGGAATTTTCTGTCTCATTTAAAAATTCCTCTCTTGATTTGTAATCTAGAAGAACAGTTTTCTTTGGGGACTTACTTTTATCTCCAGTGCTCTCCGATACCCCAGACCATTGATTTTAGAAAATACTTGAATAGTTGTTTACTATAATACACTAATTCTGAAAAGATTAAAATATGGTAGAAAGATCATTTCCATTTGTTTTGTTTGTCTATCAGTGTGGGCTGGTATATATAAGTGTTGCATGAATATTAATAAGTGTTCACAATAATGTTCTCATGGGCAAACCTTTAAAATACTTCTATCCTAAGATACATGCCCAGCATATGATATATCATTTATTTAGTTTCCAGTGTCTAGGAAAGATTATGTAAGCTCACACAGACTTAGCCCTATAAGGTCTTTAGCATGTTCTGTGGCCAACGATTTATTTATTTTAATGTATGGTGAAGCTAATGAGGGACAAATCTCAGACCTAACACATAGGATTTCCCCACAGCAATAAAAGAGAAAGTAACTATCGTAAGTGGGAAGAGTAAATATTCTAAAAAAATATTCTTAGTATTTACTGGGCTCTTGGTGTCCTTTTCAATTATATCAATGTGTAGTTAGCATTAGATATCAAAACACAGCATTCCCCTATTTGATTTGCTTGGAAGTTTCCTTTGGAAGAACTATCACACCACTGCTACTATATAACTACACTATAGCTCACTAAAGTCCTTGGGGTGCTTTGCATAGTTAATGCAATATTAAAAACAAAGTTATATGTATTTCAGGTAATGGAAGGCACCCCGATAATGTCTGGTTAAGAATTCCTCAGGGTGTGGAGCTACGAATTCACTGGAATAAAAGAGCAGTCAGGTTTGAAATAAAAAAAAAAAATCTCTAGCTAACCTATTTTTTGAAAAGGTGATAGTGCTGATGTGTGTAATTATAGTGATGTTCACAGTAGAAGCTGGTGCTGTTTTACCCAGATTCTTCCCAGGTGTAAGCACGCATGCTTCAGAGACAGTGTTGTCTACTAGAGGCTCACCGTTATTTCCTCTTACCCCCTGCCATTAGTTGCTGTCTGAAGATGGAGAGGGAGGTTATATTTCCCCCCATCACTGCCTCTCAACCATTGGCAGAGTGCAACCGATTGCTAACACAGAAGTCCCAAAGTTTTGCCCCCTTGGCTGAATGGGACACAACTCTGATAGGCCATTAATGTTCCCGAGAGCTCCTGAAGGGATCAGTCTGAGGCTAGGACTCAACCAAAACCACACCTTTGTTTGGCTTCTTTCTTGACCTGTTTCTTCAGCCCAGCCACAGTGAATCCCTTGAGTAGAAACTAATTCCATGCTCTGCCTTGAGGCAGCTGGATCTAGGACAACATTGATTTCACTCCTTCATTTCTAGAATGCTTATTGCAGACATTGTGCATTCATGTACAAAATTGAGTAAGAAGTAATTCCTGCTTTTAAGGCACTCAGGGTCTGGTGAGGGAAGAACACCTTACAGGTTGTTACAGAATGGTACATGCTTTGATAGAGGATAGAGCAAGAAGTCTGGCCTGTGGCATGGTCAGGAAGCTTCAAAAAGGAGGTGACAACTGAGTTACGTATTTATCAGTAGGGATTTGCTAGACAGAAAAGAAAGACAGAAAAAATTCTTCTTTCCCTTTTTTTGAAACAGACAAAAGCATGATGTCTTTGGGAGACCACTGCAAGCTTAATGTGTTAAGAAGGGATATAGAGGATGGGCTTGATGTAGGCAAAGGGCAAGCTATGTAGGGCACCGATACAAGGAGATTAGATTTTATACTATAGGATGTGGATTTCTTTTTTTTTTAAGTTTTTATTTTTTCATTTAAGTAATTTTATACCCAAAGTGGGGCTTGTACTCATGACCCTGAGGTCAAGAGTCACATGCTTTTCCAGTTGAACCAGACTGGTGTCCCAGAATATAGATTTCAGAGAGAGGATCTTATGTGAAATTTAAAAAATATTAAACTCTAGAAAGAAGGAGGTGCATTGAGAAAAAGGAGGAGGGACAGTGAGATACTGGCATAGGTAGTTGACAGGGTTCTTTGAGGGTGTGGGATCTGAGAGATTCAAGAGATTTAGGAAAACTGATAATTTATTAAATGTCAGGGATGAGGGAGGGGAAAGATTCTAGGATGAATTTTGGGGATCTAGCTTCAATAACAGGGTATCTCATGGTTCCAGGAGGAATGTAAGGGAAGATCTGTTGATTCTGTCATCAACATTTTTAACTTAAATTGTTTTGCAAATTTCTGATGGTTCTTTAAGTAGATAAATTCATGGGGAGCTGGTATATACAGGAAGAAAGATCTGATGATTTTTGTCTTTCTAAAAAAAGTTATTTCTTTTTATCTATCTATCTATCTATCTATCTATCTATCTATCTATCTATCTATCTATCTATCTATCATCTATCATTTATAGCGTATGAGCAGGGGGAGGGGTAGAAGAAGAGGGAGAGAAAAGAATCTCTAGCAGACTGTGAAATGCAGAGCCCCATGTGGGTCTTGATCTCTCAGCTCTGAGATCATGACCTGAGCCAAAATGAAGAGTTGGGTGCTTAGGGGGCGCCTGGGTGGCTCAGTGGGTTAAAGCCTCTGCCTTTGGCTCAGGTCATGAACCCCAGGTCAGGCTCTGCTCAGCAGGGAGCCTGCTTCCCCCTCTCTCTCTGCTTGCCTCTCTGCCTACTTGTGATCTCTCTCTCTCTGTCAAATAAATAAATAAAATCTTAAAAAAAAAAAAA
>CM053603.1:151168575-151194080 GCA_028646535.1 Procyon lotor
AGGAAGTTCTACTAGTAGTTTGCTGATTGGTTAAAACAGGGTTACTTCCCTTATGTGGAGCAAAGAACCATCTTGAAGCTGGTCAGATAACTTGTTCTCAGTGGGCAAGTGCTGATTGGTTGATCTAGGCCTTCCTTTTCTGAGAGAGCCTAACATAGAAATCTAGGTAAGTTTTGGTTTGCAGATGTAAGGGCTGAGCATGAGTGACTCCATTTTGGGTCTAATCTGGCCACTTTAACATGTTAAACAGTCTTGAGTAGGTTTTAGCTCAGAGCAGAGGAATGTGAGAAAGTATGAAGAAAGCAGGTAAATTGTTTTTTAATACTGCTATAGTAGGGGGTATGGATGGCAGAAGAGTCAGATATGTCAGGAGAGGCAGGTAGAAGCCAGACCCTGCTGTGCTCCCTGCAGAGTATCCTAACAGACAATGGAGGCATTAGTGATACCCTTCCAGACAGTGGAGATACTAGTGATAGAAGTAAGATGATTAAAGTTGTATTTTCTGGGGCACCTGGGTGGCTCAGTGGGTCAAAGCCTCTGCCTTTGGCTCAGGTCATGATCTCAGGGTCCTGGGATCGAGCCCCGCATCGGGCTCTCTGCTCGGTGGAGAGCCTGCTTCCCCCCCCCCCCCTTTGCTTGCCTCTTTGCCTACTTGTGATCTCTCTCTCTCTGTCAAATAAATAAATAAAATCTTTAAAAAAAAAGTTGTATTTTTTGTAGATGAAAACCATCAAAAGGAATTGTTCAACCATAGTTTTAAATGAATTCATGCATCAATTGCATGAATTATGTGGACCTTCTCCCTTCACTTTTTCTGTTTCTACTGCTACATTTTTTAAGGTCTTCTATGATTACTCAGATGTATATAATTCTCACACCATCTTACTCCCTGTCCACTCCACCCCTCACCTGTGAGACAGTAGAGGATTGTGGTTTAACTAGAGGTAGAAAAGCCAAACAAAGAGTTGATTTATTTGTAAAATGAATATTTAATATTACTATGTTATTTATTTTTTTAAGAAGATTTTTATTTATTTATTTGTCAGAGAGAAAGAGCAAGTGAGCACAAGCAAGGAGAATAATAGGCAGAAGGAGAAGCAGGTTCCCTGCCGAGCTGGGAGCCTGATGTGGGACTTGATCCCAGGACTCTGGGATCATGACCTGAACTGAAGGCAGCCGTTCAACTAACTGAGCCACCCAGGTGTCCCTACTGTTATTTTTTATTTTTTATTTATTTATTTATTTATTTATTTTTAAGATTTTATTTATTTGACAGAGAGAAACACAGCGAGAGAGGGAACACAAGCAGAGGAATGGTAGCGGGAGAAGCAGGCCTCCTGCTGAGCAAGGAGCCCGATGTGGGGCTCGATCCCAGGACTCTGGGACCTTGACCTGAGCTGAAGGCAGATGCTCAACGGCTGAGCCACTCAGGCGCCCCCCCTACTGTTATTTTTTAAAATACATTTTTGGAGACCTTTTTATCTGGGAAGCAAAACTGATCATTAGGGTTCCTTGGTTACTATATTTCCAAACCAGAAGAAAGTAAAAATGCATTCTTTCTTTATTTTCTTAAGAATTTTAACTTACCCCCCTTCTCATATTGTGTTCCTTCCTCCTGAATGTCATATATGCTATTATTTTTATTTTCAGTGATTTTTGAAATATTATAAAATTGATGGTGTTATGGTAAAAGTTTTATTAATGGAAAGGATAATGACAAATATATGAATGATGTTTCATAAATACTGAAAAATAATTTTTGTCTTACATAAGTTTATTTCTAGACAGTCTAGTTTGGTTCCATTAATTGCATAGTATCTCTTGAATTATTACAAAAATAAGACACTCGTATTAGAGAATGGAACGTAAGATAAAACAGTATCCCTACCATGAAAATTCTATACTGTAAATGTAAAAGTAATATAATCACAAAGGTAAAAATACCTTGAAATCTTATAAATGAAGATTTGTTTTATGATGAGCCTGAGCGATTAGTTGCAGCTAAATATTTTGAAGTATTTGATAGGGTCTTCTGTTCTTATTTTGGAACTGGAACTGAGTCCCAATAATTGTGCGGATGGAAAATCACTTTGAAGAGAATATTAAAAAAAAAATCCTCCCTAAGCTCCAGTGAAGGAAATATATGCAAAATCAAGTAGCAGTAGCAAAGCAACAAAGACAACACAGAACTAAAATCCAAGGCATATCTGAATTTGTTTCAGACTGAAGTCTAAATCTTTGTTTTTCAAGAGAACATGTTTTCCTTGCTGTGAATTATAAGTTAGGTAGGACTGTTCTTTTTTCTATTCCTTTCTATTACTCATTCATTAGACAATGGGTTTTTAGGTGGATGCCAAATGCTAGTCAGTATTCATAGGTGCCTTTATAGCAATAATAGTTGAATGGGGGGCACAGTCCAGAAAATTACTAGTAGAGCAGAAATGAAATAAGAACTTCAGTTCTTAATGGATATAGCAGTGAGGAGAAAGCTTCACTGAGAGCTGCTTCAGTAAAGTGTTAAATCATTGTGTGGTTTGAGGAAAGATAGACATTGGAGACTGACTATAGATAACTTCAGTCAAGTTTGGCTCTGATGGTTGAAGAAGGATCAGGGAGTGGTAGTTTAATGAGCGCTTATCAGTGGAGGGAAGGCTTGGGTTTTCAAAGATCGAAGAGAGTTAATCTTGTTCCAATTCTAACCAGAGAGAATTAGATGACAGGTAGAGGTTGAGGATACTAGACAGTCAGAATACACAGGGACATTCGTGTGTATGGAAATAAACAATGAAACCTACGGGCTAGTAAGGGTTGGAATTATATATCATTGCTAAAGTAGGGAGTAGACTGAGCATCTTTTGGGATTCACTTTTCAGATAAGATAGTTGAGGCAGATGTAAGCCTTATCTACTACCCTCCTTGCTTCTTTGCCCAGATTTCTGTAATGTGAAAGGTGGAAAGGTAAAAATAACTGAAAAAGGACCTTTTTTGTCAAAGACTCTACCTCCTTTTCATTCCCTTATATAAAATATATCATGGCTAGCTCTAAGTTAATTACTTAAAAACAATAAATCTGGGTAGGGCAATGGAGTTTTCAACAGAACCTTCATATACTTTAGATTATTTCAGTGAAAAAGAAGTGAAGTAATACCCCTGTGGATTGATAAAATTTTGAGATGTTAATCTATATATTTTTCTCTTGTATTCTGGTTTTCTTCCTCTTTTGTCCTTTTAAGGAGGTATTATTTCTCTACCATATGGGGTCATCAAACCAGGCTTGGGTAGAATGGAAAGGAGGTTGCAAGTCTGTCTGGGTTTCGTTTTCTAAAAACCTAAGTCTTTAGGAAAATTTGGAGGGGTAGTGGAGGAGTTAATAGGACGAGGTTCATGGGTATAATCAAAATGTCTTGAACATATCATATTGGAGAGTGATATTTCCTCTCTAGACTGGCAAGATTTCTCCATGCTTTAGAAGTTCAGAGAAGGAGCTGAGGAAGAAATCTCTGGGTCCTGAAATTAGTAACAACCATTCCTTATGTCCAGTAGCACTGCTGGTGAGGCTGTGAGATCTAAGGGTAGAATGGCTTGTTGGAGTGTTGGCAGGAGGGATCACGGGCATGGACAGCTTCAACAAAGTTCCCTGTGGCCCCTAAACCTGGCGTGGAGGCAGAAGAACCTGGCCCATGCAGGTTCTTGAGATCTGCCTGGGCCCTGGAGCAGGAGCCCTGGGTAGCTCAGCAGAAATCTGTGGTGACTGATAACTGGACCAGATGCCCATGTGGTCTCAGATGCTTTGGTACTGATCTGTCTCAGAGTCATCAGAGGAATTCTGCGTGTTGTGATCTTACTGTTCCAGAAGGGGTATTTATTCTCACTTTGGTAAATTTGAAGGACAAGAAGGGCAGCCCCCACAGAGAGACATAGAAGTAGAGAATCCAAGTGCTGCTCTTCTAAAGACTTTGTGTGTCTATAACCAATGTATTCATACTGAAATCAATTGGGCTTACTTTAAAAAAGATTTGTGATTCACTAGCACAGAAACTAACCCACACTCTAGGTATCTGGCCAAATTTCTGGGTTCCTGCTCCTGAACAAGTAAATCATACAGCTTCTTTATAATGAATTTAAAAACTTAGGTTGCCCATATATAGTAAACTTCAATGAAAAAAAGGGTCTGTAGTAAATTACCTTTCGTTTCAGTTTTAAGGTTAAAGAAGCTGGTATACAATAAATGTTGTACATACACTTTCTCATTCTCATAGCAAGCATATGATGAAAATGATTCTTGAAAGGTAAGTAATTTTTGAAGGTAAGGCAATTGAGTTGCAGAATTGCTTTTTAAGTGCAGATTTCTCTTTTCTCTTTTTCTGTATCCTTCTCTATCTACCTTCTTTCCACAGTAGGGGGTATTGATTTTTGGTAAATATACATAATGTCAGATTTAAGCTTGTATCTGTTGTTTCTAAAGTAGTAGCTTCATGCAGATATTCTAATAGCATTACTTTTTACAAAACAAATTAGAACACCTTTTGGCATTTGTCTTCAAAGTGACCCATGTGAGAAAAAGAGTTTTATGTCTCGTCACATCATACATGTCTAAAATTGACACTAGTTTGGTCACTGACAATTATCATGAGGTTTGGTACTGAATAACTATGGATAATTTTAAAAATTCTTAATGTATAAAAGGTATGACATCTACGTTGACTTTAGAAAAAATGTCATAAGCTCTTGAGGCCATTAAAAAAGGGCGTGTAATGTGAGATCATAGCATTTTAGAGCTGAAACAGATCTTTGTCCAACTTCCTTACTCAGCTCAAAGTTACTTTTAAGTGGTTTAAGTGTGGTTTAAAGATAACATACAGATTATCACATTAGAAACACAAAGTTATTCAAGAAAATGTTCGCCACAAAGATTCATTTTCCGTCTTTACACATTTTTAAGACATTTAATTCCAAGAAGGAGATTTAATGTCCACCACTAGAGTTAATGGAACAGTGAAGACAGATTTCTGCTTAATCCCCTTGAACCAAGGAAAGCTAATTTATAAGGCTTCATATAACAATGAAGATTAAGAATTTCATGAAATCCAGATGGGCAAACAGTATCTATATTATGTCTTTTTCATATCTTTTCTTAAGTGTATTTTAATTTCACTTTAAAATATAAGTGAGGACTTAAATACTCTGGATTTTAATCATCATTCACTACTACTATTTTTATGATGCAGAAAGATTATATGTTTTATGCTTTCTGATAGCTAAGTTAAATATGTTTGTGTTGTAAAAAAACATGTTTGTGTTGTTTAATATTTTTATAATGCGCAGTCCCTTCTAAAATGTTGGAAGTTGTTTGTAATGCAAAAAATGGAATTTCACTTTTCTTATGACTAAGAACTTTTTGCTGAATTTATATTAGAAAAACACTCTCAGTACTGTACAGTTGTCCCATTTTATCAATGAGGAAGGAAGTAGCAAATACTTTTATGTAGACATGCCAACTAAGTAATAATCTTTAAGTGTTACAGTATTTTTTTATATCTATAGCATCCTATGTAATATTTATAATTGCACAAGAGATTACTGATGGTCTGAAGTGCTTGAAGTGAAACATTTTCAGTTTCCTTTTTTTTTTTAAATTTTTAAAAAGATTTTATTTATTTACTTGCCAGAGACAGAGAGAATGCACAAGCAGGGGGACTGACAGGCAGAGGGAGAAGCAGGTTCCCTGCAGAGCAAGGAGCCTGACTCTGGGATCCTGATCCGAGCTTCAGGTAGATGCTTAACTCATTGAGCCACCTAGGCATCCCTTCAATTTCCTTTTCTGGAGTATCTGGTCAAATGACCAGATACTTTTTTTTTTTTTACCACAGGTAGGAATGCATGTTATTGTGGATGGAACATTATTAATTTGCTAGGCAGAACACATTATAATCTAAAATTGCTCATGCTTTCCCATCCAAGTCTACAGAAATGTAAAAATTCTCTGGGGCCTGGGTGGCTGAGCTGGTTAAGTGTCTGCCTTCAGCTCAGGTCATGATCTCAGGGTCCTGGGATCTAGCCCTGCATCAGGCTCCCTGCTCACTGGGGACTCTGCTTCTGCTCTCCCCCTGCCTCTTCCATGCTCATGCTGTCTTTCCCCTGTGCTCTCTCTCTCAAATAAATAAAATATTTTTTAAAAAATAAAAATTCTCATAAAAATATGGATTAAGTCAAACGGTTAGATCATAAAAATCCCTATTAAAATTTGAAATGAGATAAAATATTTTTAAATATCTACATAATATTTAATATTGCCTGGAATTCAATATATATTTTAAAAGTTAACTTAAAAAATACCTTGTTAAATAGTATATCTAATTTATCTAATGAAGGGATATTCTTCAATAAACCCTTTATATAACCCTTGAAACGACATGTTGATTTTTTAGCTTTTAATTCCTTTTTCACCAAGACTTGGTGAAAGGCTTTTTCACTGCAGACTTTCTGAGGCAATGTTCTTTTAAAAATATATTGATCATACTGTTACTTGAGTAGACTGTAGCTCTCTGAAGTAAAAAAATGTGTCTTTTTTATCCTAATGTCCTTAGCACAGCACAATTCATAGGACTCAGCCTATTTATGCAGTCTATTGAATATAGATGAATGGTAAGTTTTTCTTTATGAAACATCTTTAGGATATCTGTATCTCCCTTAATATGTTGTATTTTATTTGTTCTAATGGAAGAATACCTTTTGAGTTTCCTGATGAAGCTCCACTCATTTAAAAATGCATTAACAGATAACAAATCAAGAAGTTATTTACTGCCTACCTGTATGAAAATGAAATACAAGTTACAATATCTAAGAATTTGTTTACTTGGAGAAATACTGAATAATGGCATTGCTTAGTAAAGATAAATTTGGTTGAAGATAATGAAGCTCTTGAAATTGAGGGGCATGAAATTTAGACAAATCATTGAGGTAGGCAATCAAATACATTTTAGGTCTTAATCAAGGGTTTAAGCATGATAAACTAAGGATTTAGAATAAATGAGTCTCAGTGTGTAGTAAGAAATCCTAAGTGAATGATAAGTTTGAAGATAAGGAGATCAACCAAGAGACTATAATTCTTGTGTGAACTATATGGTGGAAATGTAAATGGAGAGGGATGTGATAGAATATATCTAGCAGGAAATACTGATAAGAAAGAATATAGGCCAGGGTGCCTAGGTGTGTCAGTAGGTTAAATATCTAACTTTGGCTTGGGTCATGATCTCAGGGTCCTTGCTCAGTAGGGAGTCTACTTGTCCCTCTGTCCCTTCCCCTCCTCATTTTCTCTCTTAAATGAGTAAGTCAATAAAATCTTTTTTTTTTTTTTAAGAAGGAGTATAGGCCAAGGAGAAGGTGAATTAGAAATTTCAAGTTGGTCTCACTAACAAAAATACCTTCAATAACTAAGGCATGAAGGAGAGGGAACTGGAAAATTTGATGACTGATTTTAGACTTATTAAATTTGAAATGACTATAGGACATCAAAGCATTCACAAAGAAATACATATGTAACAGCAGTGCATTTAGAAATGTGAATGACAATACAGAGCAAAATACATATTTCTGAGCATAGTCAGCAATGAAAGAGTAGTATAGGATTATGAAGAGATGGAAGGACAGAGTCACATTGAACACCATAATGGGAAATGAGAGTAGGAGAAGGAGCTACCTGAAAATAAATAGAGTCAGAGAGAAGAAAGAAGAGAACCAGATTGAAGTAGGAGATGCAGAGTGTAGAGAGAATTTCAAGGAAGGCGAGAGAACTAGGGCGTGCAGAAGCCTATTCCTATCAGCTCAGGAAAGTAGATTGTTAAACTTGGGGGGATTTTATGGGTCAGTTTTTAAACTTAGCCATTCAAAAAAAAATAAATTACATAACTTCAGTTAAATGAAATTTATTAAGAGAAGTTAATAAATACAGCTTCTCACTTTTTAATTATTTTACTATCTTTCACTGTTATCCATACTCTTTAGGTTATCTATATATATATTGTAGGTAACTGTATGGTGGAAATACTATATAATTGTGTTCTATTCTATTTCCATCTCTTTCCAACTCAGCATGAAGTGATATCACATTGCTAACTTGAAATCAGCAATGAGAGAGTATGTGAACCTTTGAAATAGTAAGCAGTTAAATTTAGGCCCAATTTATAGTTCTGTTGATTATCTAGGCAAAGGATAGGCAAACTACATCCCTTCAGCCATATTTAGCCCACTGCTTATTTTTGTACATAGCTAGAGTATTTGTACATAGACTAGTGTGCATAGTCTAAGTTTTATTGGAATACAAGCATCCCCTTTTGTTTACATGCTATCTGTGGCTGCTTTTGTGTTGCAATAGCAAATAGGAATAATTATCACAGAATATAAGGCTTATATAATCTAAAATACTTAGTATCTTACCCTTACAGAGAAAGTTTTCTATTGCTGGTCTACATATAAGAAAGTGATGAAGAACATAGGCATAATGCAGATTAAATTTAAAAGTGTATTGTGTGTACAGGTGTTACAGTGTGAAGACCACAAGAATCTGAGAAAATATTCTAGTAGTTGTAAACTATTTTCTGAGTCAGCAAAAGTTGCTAACACAATTGAACAAATATGTGAAGTTCTGATGAATGTCTCTATTTTGTCATTTTTATTGTACTCAAAAACATTAACAAAAACGTCAACCAACACCCACATTGGAATTACACTCATTTGTCAGTCACAAATATAGATTGGCTATGGATACAAGAGTTTGGCAAAAATCAACAGAGTCTGTCTGTGAGAATTAATTGGCTAGATGGAATTTTCAATGAAGAATATTATGTTTTTTAATTATTTGTAAATTGTATCCTATATATTTTTATGTCAGTAAAATTTAAAATAAAGTTATGTATATATACACACATGCATTATTTTTTGTGTAGAGAACACATTTTTAAGTATTTCCCAGAACAGCCCTGTACAGCAGATTCAGAAGCAGTGGAGTATTGGACTAAGATAGAAACAGAAAAGATCATTACATTTAATAAGTACTTAATGACATAGAGTATATTTGTCTTTCAGAAAACTATAAATCACTTAAAAAATCCTCAGAGTAGTTAGCTGCAAATTTTATTGCTTTTTTTCTTTTATTCATTTAGCAAATATTTAATTGGTCATCTGCTCTGTACTAAGCATTATGCTAAGTGATTGATACACTTTGAGGAATTAAGTAAAGACACACTTGTTTTGTGGAGTTTATAATCTGATGGAGAATGCAGGTGATAAAGGAGTAAATATATAAATAAGCATATAATTACAAAATTGAATAAACAGACTGTGGAGTTAGTGAATAATAGAAATGATATGACATTGCCCTTCTTAAGTAGGACATCCAGGAAGGTCTCTGAGGAAATGCTGTTTCGGCTGAGGCAAGAGACCAGGCTGCAAAGATTATGCCTGGTAAGGGGAAGAGACTACAAATATCCTGAGGACTTAACTTTAAAAAAACTTTTTACTCCCCTGCAATAAAAAGGTAATCACTTTCAATTGCTTTATTAATTATAAAAGAAGCTAAATTTTAAATAATATTACTTGGGATATAGGCTGTTACTTTCCTCTAAAAACCTCAAAGTTAATCATGTGTGGAAGTTAATTTCCCAAGTTTCCTTTTAAAGCTAGTGTGGAATTCTCTGTATGTTTACATATGACCTTCATTAAGGCTAAGAATTTCTTCATTTAGATTTTGGCTTTATTTGATGCTAATATGTTACGTCAGGTTGTTTCTCATTACTTTATGTCAAAGGAGGATAATTCTTTTTCTTCATTTATGTGTTCCCGAATCTCTAAACCATACTTAGGCTCAGACGCAAAACATTCAGACTCTTATTCAATTTGATTTTTTTCTTAATTCATCAGGCCTCAGAGCTAGTATATGATCTTTGATTTCATGAAAACCCCGGGTAAGATCAGCATTACAGTGGAAGTGTATGTTTTGAGAAAAGATTAATTGCATTTTCTCATCTTCCTTTATCCTTTTTTGCTACATAGTTATTTTTTAGCAAAAGGCTAAGTCAGGTAAAATAAATTCTTCAAGTGATAAAGATTAGAACTAATATTTGTGAATATTTTGAGGTGTTGACTGAAATATCCTCCTTACCATCACTTATTTCCTTCTCTGCCTGACTTCATTCCCCTACACTTAAACTTATTTGATTTTCTCTTCTTGGGCCTTGGGACCCTTCATTCCAATGTAGGCATCCAGAAGTTGGTCATTGAATGTTATCGTTGTAGGATTGGAAGAAAAAAAGGCATCAAATCCTTGGCTTTTAAACTTAAAAGCTTCACTTCTTATACAAGAAGGAAGTATTTAGGAAGAATATTTGTTATCCAGTTTAGAAGTCCCTGTACTCCTGCCAGAACTTCTCTGAACTGTAGAAGGGAATAGAGCAGAGGAGAAAGTGAGATAGTAAGCTGGGGCCGACAACTCATTTTGTAGAATTTGTCTTTTACTTTGAGTTAAACAGTAAAAATGTTTAAGCTGTAAAAATGTTGAGTAATGCAGTCCTTTGCCTTTTCAAAGGATCATTCTGCCAGCTATGGTAAATACAAACTGAGGGTGGCAAGGATAATCACAATGAGAGCAGTTAGGAGGCTATTGCTATAATCCAGGCAAGGGACTGTAGTTGAATACAAGTGATTAGATTCTGAATGTATTTTTAAGCTGGAGCCAATAGGATTTCCTACTGGACTAGATGAAGGCTATCAGAGAAAGGAAGGAGTCAAGAGAAGTACAAAGTTGGCAGGAAACATTGTCTGTCTTGAGGTACTGGAAGAATCAAGTTGCAACCTGCTCAAATGGGGTTGGAGGAGAGATCAGGAGATCAATCTTTGATATATGATATATTAAATTTGAAGTGTTTATCAGACAGCCAATTGGAATTTGAGCATATAGTTAGCTATGTGAGTCTGGAAGGATCTTGAGTAGAAATATTAATAAAGGAGTTTTCAACATAGAGATAATATTTAAAGTCATGAGGCTGAATTGAAGGCTGGTTCCCCAATAATATATTTGAATAATCTTCTAACAGATCTCATCTTGAAAATGAAAGAGCAGAGCAAGGTGAGTTTTGTGCTACACTCCTTATTTTGTGCATAAACCAAGACCAACTCTGTTCTGTGCTACACCGGCTACCTGTGTATAACCCCCACATGACTGGCCCCTGAGAAAGAAACTGCAGAATGTTAGAATGTTAAAATATTGCTTAGCCCGTCCTTGAGTTAGTTGAGTTAGGAAAAAAATATGTGTAAAAGGACATCTCGCCAACTGCGCAACCGGCCTGTGGCCAACCGGCACAAGCTGCGAGCATCACCCCACCAACTGTTACCAAGCCCCCTATAAAACTGCTGTGCTTTTTGAAACTCGGGCTCTTTCTCTACATCACGCTGCTGCGTCGGTGAGTGTGGGAGACTGAGCTCGAGCTAGCTCGAATAAAAGCTCTTTTGCTTTTGCATCGGACTCGGCTCCCTGGTGGTCTTTGGGGGTCTCAAAATCTGGGCATAACAGAAAATAGCAACTATAAATTCTAAATAAAATACCAAAAACAACTACTACAAAGGCTCTGAGGAGTTAACAAACGAGGCAGGTTATGAAGGAAAATTGGAACTTGTAAGAAATAACAATACTGGGTGAGTTTCCTCATTTTTATAGCTTCTAGCTTGAGTACTGTTTCTGGTTTCTGAAAGGCTTGTTTTAAACTGCAGTAGAAAACCTTGTTTTTCTGTCCTAAAGAATCAGAAGACAGAGTTTGGGGCAACCACAGAGAGTAAAGAGTGAATGAGGAAACAGAGCCAGAAAAGGGGAGCCCTACTGCCTATGTACAAACTCTATGAAATCTGAGAAGAGCTGAGAAATCAAGCCTGAGAAATCAAGGCTGGTCCTTGAACCATACATGATTGAAAAGGATTTCAGCTAAAGACAAAGGAAGTGAACTGACATTTGAGCTACCTCAGTAAGATGGTTTGTAGTTTGAATCCAATTAAATTAACTCTCTGTTGAAAGAATGTTTCTACTTTTTGGAGGAATAAAATATAGAGTTTCTGCAAATAGCATTTACAATACCCTAAATGTGATCTGAAATTATTTAACATATGAAGAATCAGGAAAACGTGACTATTTTAAAGAGAAATAACAATCAGTCGAGTCCAACTCAGATAATGAAGATGCTGGAATTAACAAGCAAGTATTTTAAGGTAGCTATTTTAACTGTGCTCAGAGAGGGAAAGATGCTTATAATGAATGACAATATAGGAAATTTTAATAGAAAAACAAACATGAAGAGAGAATCCAGTGAAAATTCTAGAACTGAAAAACAGTGTTTCTGAATTAAAGAATTCCCTGGATGAACTTAACAGCAGAATGGAGATGACAAAGGAAAGAGTCCATGAACTTGAAGAAAGATCAGTAGAAATTATTCATTCTGAAAAAGCAATATAATAAAGATCAGAAATTTTAACAGAGATTTAAGTATCTGTGGGCAATAGTCATAGGTCTAACACAGTTGTAATTGGAGCCCAGAAGAGAGGAAAGAGAATGGGCCAGAAAATGTATTTGAAGAAAATGTGGCTGAAAGTTTCTCCCATTTGGTGAAATATACAATACTGCAGATTCAAAAAACTAACCAGATGAAGGTAAATATAAATCAAACTATGGTCATCACTGTCAAACATCTGAAAACCAAAGATAAAGAGAGAATCTTGAAAACAGCAGTAGAAAAATGACTTAGTACCTACAGGGTAGTAATGATTTGTAAAAACAGAAACTTCTAATCAGGAACTATAGACACCATAAAGTGATGGAACAATGTCCTTAAAGTACTAACATAAAGTCCTGGAACTACATAGGATCACTAAGGAAGTAGACAGAGAAGAGGAAGCAAGAAATTAGATGAAGTGGTAAGAAAGAGGGAAAACTGAGTGGGAAGTATCCTGGAAAATGTTTTGAGAAAGAGGCTTTGGTCAACTGTGCCAAATGCTCAATTGTGTTAAGGGCAGAGAGGACTGTTGGAATGAACAAGGATGTCAGTAATAATTTCAACAGGAATAGTTTTGGTAGAACAGTGGGCTTACGGCTTGATTTGGAATGGGTTTAAGAGAATGAGAGGAAAGGAATTGAAAATATAAGTAAAGGCAACTTTCAAAGAGTTCAGCATAAAGAAGAAATGGAGTAGTAGTTAATGGGAAGACTGGGGTCAAGAGAAAGTTTTGTTTTGTTACATGCTGATTAATGAGAAAAGCAAAGCAAACGTGATAAATTCGATAAAAAGGGAAAGAACTGTGCAGTATTATCGCATCTGTAGAAGTAAAAAAAATAGCCAGTTGAGTTAGAATAAAAATCATGCACATAAATATACGACTTTATTCTCTTATCCACTCTACCTTGGGCAAAGCTTGTTTCTCCCCAAGCTTTACTATTTACAATTTAATCATTTTCAGTGCAAATATTTGAAAAATATGTCCACTAAAAATTATGTAAAATTCTATGATTTTATAAAATAGTAACTTTGATTTCTTTGTGTTTTAAATTATGAACATTCTCCAAAATATGAGCAGTATATATTTTAAAAATTATTTTTTAAGTGATTTTAAAACTCTGAATATATTTTTCTAATAACCTTGATGTTATATGAGGTAGTTTATCCTGACCAGTCTACAAAATCCTGTAAAGTAGCTGAATTGTAATACTCATTGTCTGGAAAGTCTCAGATATTCAGATTTTTATTTCTATGGGAAAACTTATTCTAGTTTTCAACCCAAGGTTCTGGAACACATCTTCCATTGTGAAGTGGGCTTAAAGGTGGCAGTGGAAACACAGCCTCCTAGTCACACTCCCCACCCTCGTCTTCCAGCAGTGAGGGTAAGCCATCAAAGTTCTCATGGCACCAAGGATTCAAGCAATGGGGTAATGGAGATCCTGGACATTTTTTTTCTCACCAGTGAAAATTAATGAAGACCCAGGAGTTACTACAGCAATAGTGATGAGAAGAAGTTTTAGCAGCTAGAGTGTGTTGGTGAGTTCTTGATTACGTAGCTGTTTATACCATATATATAAGGGTGCGTTAAAGTCTTTCTGTGTGTGTGTGTTCACGCACACATGTGTATGCTATTATTCTGTGTATACTGAAGTCCTGTTGACCTGAAAAGCCAACATGTAAAAAATGCCAATGAATAAACTTTTCTTCCCATCTTTGCTTTTATGATTAAGAGAGAAATGTCCATTAAGTAAACTAAAAGCAGATTTATTCCCACACATATTTGAAGTATATATAGCAAAACTCTATTTCCTATGCATTCTGCACCTATAAGATTATGCATTGATGATGATGTATGTTTTAATGATGATGCTCAGGGGAGGGAAAAATATCTTGAAGGGAATTCTGAATCACCCACGTTAACTTATTTTCAGCATAGATTCAGTACTCTTATAAATCTTAGAACATTGATAAACCATATAATTCTTGGGTAAAATGAATATTAACTAGAACAGCTCCCAGCTACAGGGGTGAAAACTTAAGGTTGTGTCCTTAAGTGGAGAGACACTTTATTTAGACCTATTGAAGTAATTTTTTTTTTTAACTTTTCTTCTTGATTTTCTGGGTCATCATTATAACTGGCTCCATTAACTATTTTCTGCTTGTCTTGAAATGTAAAGCTGATAGGTTTTTCTTTTTAAAGATTTTTATTTATTTATTAGAGAGAGAGAGAAAGCACAAGTAGGCAGAGCAGTGGGCAGAGGGAGAGGGAGAGAGAGAAGCAGGCTCTCCACTAAGCAGGGAACCCGACGCGGGGCTCGAACCCAGCACCCTGGGATCATGACACGAGCCGAAGGCAACCACTTAACTAACTGAGCCACCCAAGTGTCCCTAAAGCTGATAGTTTTAGGTATACTTTGGACTTGAAGATTTGGAGTTGTATTTGCCTATTTGTGAGGACACTGAATAACTTGAAACTTGCTGGTTGGGACACACACACATGCACACACACACACACACACACACACAAACACATATCTCAGATGCACTAGAGGAGCACTTGAGTTCACAAGGTTTAGAGTCATTGTAATTACGATTCACTGAGAGTAAGAATTAGAGCTAAGTAATTTTCTTTTCTTGTTTCAAAAGAAATGGGTACACAGATGTATATTCTGAATACTTACAGAGAGTCTTAATTGCCTGCCACGGGGTAGTATTTAGGAGCATGATTAAATGGGTTAAGACATCTGTAGAAAGTAAACCTCTAAGTAAGAGGCAACGTACTACTGGTTAACGCTGCTTATGAGATTGAATTTAAGATTTATAGCATTCCCCATTTTTGAAAAAAAGTTGTATATGGTTTGCGTACACATTGTTAGAAACTGAATTGTTCACAAATGATATATTTTATGCTGATTCATTGGCATTGTTTCTAAAATAACAGTTGCTCTTTCAAATCTTTCTTTTCAGAAACTGTACATTCTTAAATACCAATATCTCTTCTCTATAATCTTGTTCTTCTAAGATATCATTGGTGCTGTGATCAGGAGCTATTTGTTCAATCATGACCTGTGGGGCTTTCATAATCTCTTATAAACTTTAGTGCCAATCACCAGGCTGGATATAATTACATTTTGGTGATTTCTTTGAGCTTTGAAGGCTAATGGATAGCCTCAAGTATTTAAATAACTGCTTGAACTTTCTTAATTGATACAAACTGTCTGTAATAATTCCACTTTGTTTAGTATGCCACCTGAACAGCTTTATCTTAAGTTTATATACTTAATTGATAGTGTTCAGTGGTACATGATATTTATGTGAGCCTTTGGTGTATTGAACTGCATATGAAATAATCATTCTAAGTTATATTTTAAAGCTGTGTACCAACTTCAAAAATTAAAACTCTGGAATCAGTGTTTGTATGCTAGATCAACAAATTTAATATTTCATATAATTTTGTTAGTCTTAAGCATGCTAGAACTCATACAGTCAAATGATTTTTCCTATTTTTTTCACGTTGCAAATTTATCTGGACACATTTATGTTTCAATTAAAATAAAATAACCATGTTAAACTTATGAAAACCATACCAAATGACCTAATATCTAATTATAATAAACAATTATTTGAAGACATTTAGTTTTCATTGAAGGATTTTATTGATTTTTCTACATTAAAAATAATCAAGATTTATTTGGAGGAATATTTGGGTTCATAGCTTATTTTCCTTAAAAAACATCACATCATAAAATGTACAGTATATATTGATCAGAATCAGGATATAATATAAATTGTTAAAACTGTGGAAGTAAAAAGCATTATAGGTAAGAAAACATTTTTTTTTAAATTTCTCATTAAGAATTAACCTTAGCAAAAAAAAAAAGAAACAAAGCAAACGAACCAAAGAATTAACCTTAGCATCCTGGATTTGCAGGTAGATGTGTCTGTGTTTGAATCCTTGTTCTGCAGTGTGACTGCCATGTGACATTTGGCAAGTTATGACACTTTTGTGAATAGCTGTTTGTTTATCTGTAATATGGGAAAAAATTATGAGGAGTACAGTAATTATCTCAGATATGCAACACCTCTTGATATTTCATGGACAGTCAATAAATGCTACCTTATTATCGTTAACATAACTTATTGTCATTATCATAAGAAATGCCTTATTTTTAGTTTGATCTTGATTATAACCATAAATTATGATCCAGATTTGGCTTAAGATGATCTTGAATTATTTCCAAAAACAAAGTAAGTTTCTGAAGGGTTCAAATGTGATACCATTAATGTTATATATAAGAATATCTTAGAAAATCTGAAGGCAATTCATTTTTCTGAAAAGTAATTCTTTGAGGCAGATGCCATTTTTGAATATATACATTTTGGAATGTTTGAAAACAATGGTGATGTTCTATAATTAGTTATATATTGCATATTTTTTTTCATTGTATTCTGCCTCTTAAGTAGGTGATGTAAAATAATACGTCATTAAATAAGTATTATTAAATCTGAGTCACCAGACTTAGATCAATCTCAGATTGCTTGCTTATATAACACCAAGCAAGTTTTGGTGTTAGTATTGTTTGATAGTTTTTATTTGAAAAGATGTGGGGTATGTGTGTGTATATTTATATATGTGTCTTTTTTTTTTGAGCATTAGCAACTAATATACCATAGTAAAAAAAAATCTTTGAAATAAATCTTTGCTACAGTGTTGTATAGATACATGATTTGAGGGTTCTGCATGACTACTAAGAAATCCTTTAGGATTGGGAAACATATACTCAGAATTTTTTTATTAAAAAATACTTTTTTTATTAAAAAGGAAATAGAGTCATTTGCATGTATCTTCCCCCAGTGTTAGAAAATAAAAAGAGTAAGAGTCATGGTTTTAAAAAAACAAACTGTATATAAATGACTGCTACATCCAGTAGTTCTTGGATACAGGTTGATTAATTTTGCAAGTTGATAATTTTGGTGTGTATCATTCCCAGTTTCAGGAATTGATGGATATAGAATAGCCATTTATGTGAAATTTTCTTTTCCACTGGTAGCCACTAGTCACATGGAACTATGAACATTTGAAGTTTGGCTTGTGTGACTGAGAAATAGAATTATAAATTTTATTTACTATTTATTTATATTTACATTTAAACAGTCACATATGGCTGGGGGATGCCTTATCAAACAGCACAGTTTCAGATTTATGAGCAATTTTTTTTAAAGACTTTATTTATCTGAGAGAGAGAGAGAGAGAACATGAGAGGGGAGAAGGTCAGAGGGAGAAGCAGACTCCCCGCAGAACTGGGAGCCCGATATGGGACTCGATCCAGGGATTCCGGGATCATGACCAGAGCGGAAGGCAGTCGCTTAACCAACTGAGTCACCCAGGCGCCCCTATGAGCAATTTTCGTATATGGTTACGTTTATGCCATGACTTGCTCTTGACAATGCCCAGGATACAAAGTGCTTCAGAATGGCATATCCCTAAACCTATCTCCTCATCTTACAGACATGGCCCATGCAGAAGATTATAAAGCAGCATAAAGGCAGAGATGAGACGCAGATCTTCAGATATTGTGTCCCAGTCTCAGAATTCCCAACAGAACTTAATTTCTGATTTCCTTATGACAAGTGATAAACTTGGTAGATGGCGATAATGATCTTCAACAAGCACAATAATTAAACTCTATGTGCCATTCTGTGGCATGCTGATAAGAAATGAGAAAAAGGAGACAGAATAAAGGGAACATTTTTATAACTAGACTCTGCTTCTTATCTTTCCAGTGAGTATGTTGACAGAAATGGCCATATTCTTAATAAGCATTATCCCTGGGCTTGGTTACAAATCATTAGCCGAGTTCATTATATGAAAGTCACTAATTTGAGTAACACAATCCTGTTTGATAAAAAATGACATTGATGTATAAATCAAAGTGGGCAACTTTTCAGGATTTTCTGATAATAAAATATAGACTATTTTAATAATAGTGAATTCATGTTATAACAAAGTACACAGGGTCAGTAATTTGGGGATCAAAGGGCCATTGCACATAAATTACTAAACAAATGCCAAAAGCCATCTCTACACAGACAAGAATATTTATGTCCTCTTTTCAGTTATATACTAGCTGCTTTATATTTTGTTCTTTTGCTAGAACAGAATGTCAAGCAGCTAGCATCTAAGAAGCAAATAAGGGCAGTGTGAACTTCAAAGTTACCTTAACTATGATGGAACACAGAAGAAATTGCTACATAGTTGTTTTCATTTTCCCAGTTTTGATTTCACAATGGATCTCCCAGGTCAATCAATCATTCTTCTCTATTATTAAGATTTATTTATGGGAGGGCACATAATAAGAAATGCCGATCCTTGGCATTTCAATAAGAATAATTTTGGCAATGTTTTGCGGGATTGAATTTTTAAGATTTCATGACTTCTAGTCCCAAATGCTAAAGACTTTTGGTAGAATTTTAGAGGATATTAATAATATTTCTGCTAGAAATTGGAACTAGGCTCAAGTTCTATTGAAAAGGTATTCTTGAAATTAATAGTTGTAAACTGTTAACTATCTGTAGGGGCGGGCCCATCTTATGTTAAAAACTGTTTATTAAAAAAACAGTTTATAATATTCCAGTAATATATATGAAATAATTCCTGTCACCAATAAAATTTTGTTTGTGGAAACGGAAAATGCTCTAAGCTTTAAATGTTTATATATTTGAACTTGCCATGAAGGCATGTGCTTTTTATTTCCTTGAGACATTGTTTTAAAATCTTCTGTTTAAAAATGTGCTTCTCTGAGCTTTAGTAATAATTATAGGTTCATATAGAGCAGCTCATCAAATCTTGGGCAGAAAAGAACAGAAATAATAGCAAGAGAGTTTCTGAGTTTGGGAGAACTGCGCCCAAAACTGAGTTTAAAGTTAAATAAATGTCCAATTTGGATTTCTACATGGATTTGATATAATTCCTTTCTTGATATGCAACTTTTTTATCTTTGTAGGTAACCTATGAATATAAAACTGACTGACACTCACTTAAATTTGCTGTCTTCTATTCTATTGGAAAGATCCCTGTTTAGAACTACAGGATATAAGGGCAAGCATACACATTACTCCTAATAAATTAATAATGAAGAGAGAGCTGGCATTACTACCTTGTAAATTATATAGTAAGTCTTAGGTGATTTATTTAGTAGCTTAAACACCTAGGAAATTTCACTAGTTGGCAGCAATTGGAAATGCATATTAATTGCATGCTCCATCCCACATCTGAAATAAAAGAATGTCGGGAATAGATTAATTCTGGTTTCCTTCTGAATATCATATTTTAATTTTTTTTATGTTTCTTTAATCTTTTTAGCAGTGCTTAAGGATTTGGAAGATGTTGATTAAAGCGTTTCCTCTGATTAATTATATTTTGGCTTTCAACAGTTTTATTTTATTTTAAAATGAAGTGTACACACATTGTCTGGATTATATGAGCATCTGCTCTTCCCAGTCTCTCCAAATATTTATATAAATCTTACTGCCACCCTGTTCCCTCCCAAGTTCTCACTGCTTAGCTAATCCTGATTGCTTCTCCTCATTAAGCCATCTTCAGGATATGGAAACATAAATAAAACAGACTAACAGCCTACATTTCAGGGATATTTGTGTGGATGGCTTACCATTTAACTCATGTTATTAAATTCTCAGAATTCATTCTGAAATTGCAGGGTTTCCTTTACCTCTGCTTTCTCTGTTTATACATCTGATTATTATTAACCAAAGAACTATTTTGGTCATGATGACTAGGACTTTATGAAAAAGATATAATATTTTTAAGAAAGGTTCATTAATTAATATGACTGGATATGAGATTAATATGACTGGAAATTTAGAAGTTAGTAGGCAGATTAAAGATGATGCATAAATGCTGAATATCTCCTATTTTATTTTTTCCTTTTAACTATCCTTCCTGTTTGTGTCTTCCTTTGTTATTTATCTGTGGGTTCAGAGAATGAAAGATAGTACTCCACAGGAATTGAATGCTAGTACTTACTATAAAGATTGTCTTTCACCTGGTTTCCTTAATTAATTGTGGCTTTCATTTGGGGACAGTACTTTAATCTGGGGTCTTAGCTTCATTTCATGCTTTGATATAGAGTGAGAGACATCTATTTGACTTCATTTTACAAATTGTCCTTTGACCATGTAGTTTCTGTAGACAGAATGATTTTTTTTGATAGTAAATTTCTAAGACTGAGAATTTCTGTTCTTGCAGCTTTATGTAATTATGTTCAAAGGGGTTTGAATTAAAATGGAACAGATGTGTCCATCTTTAATTATGGTGTAACAAATTGTGTTACTCTAAGGCTTTATTAAGTGAAACGCTCATCTTTATGTAATAATGGGTGAGACAGTTTCAAAATGATATCGGTGAACACAGTGTATTGCCTATTTTACTTAGACTTCAAAAGGACAGTTAAAATCCAGAGGCTGTGCGTATAGAACCAGAAGAAACTATAGAAAATAGGCATAATTTGTTATTTCAAGTTGAGTGAAAACAATTGTTAGAAACATAAGAATTTTAATGTCATCTAAATAAGACCAAAAAGGTAACATTTGACATGACAGATATATCTAAAGGGTAATGGGAATCTGCAACTCTGTGTTGGAAAATGTAATTTTTAGGTTTCCTGAAGGTTCTTTTGTATTCTTTTGTGTAGATACTCTCTTATGAATGAGTAGCCAGTATTTTTTTTTTCTTTTTTTTGAGGGGGGACCACTTCTATGTCGGTACAATAAAGTCCTTTTTAGAACTAGCTGGCAGCTACTTAGAGAACCAAAAATTAGCAAGAAGAATATGGGTAAATCACAGGATTCATCACAAATCCTGTGATGAAAATCCCATCCCAGTGTTTCCATTTCTGTCATTAGTACCACAATCCTTTTATGCTTCAGGACATTTTCAACTCCTTATAATTTTTCCATTCCCCTAACCCAGTCTTTCACCAATTATTAATTTTATTTTTTACTTTTTTTTCTTTATATACTCTCTCTGCTCCATGTATCATCACCACTGGAATCCAGGCTCCATTGCCTCGTACCCAGATTATTGCAATTGTTTTCTAAAACATTTTTTTGAGTTTTCTCTCCCCTTTCCATTATCTTTTTTAAATTCATTGCCAATTTTTAGTGTTATGACACATTATTTCCTAAAATATTGTGATATAAGTTGTCTGTTATACAAATCCATATTTTTAGGTCTGGTCTTCAGGATCACCCATAATCTCTAAGCACCTTCTTCTCATTACTCCTCAATAAAGCTAGTGATATGATCTTGCTTTCTTAATGTCTTTCACTAACTAAACCCAGCCTCCACCTGGCAGGACTATTCATTTCATGCCAAAGTCTACACCTTTATCATCACCTATATGCTCTTTCTTCAGCCTAGGATGTGCTCTGGTGGCTTTTTCACTAAACACTTTACCTTTCTTGAAAGGCCAGACTCATCATGATGTGGTTGTTTTGTCTTTTTCTTTTCTCATTTTTCCCTGTCTGTGTTGACAATTCAGTTTTGATTCATACCCTATTTTCTAAACTAGTTTTGAGTTTTCATAAAGATCTTAATCTAGTGAAATGAGGTCTGATTCACAGAGTGACTCAATGAAAAGTATACATTGGTTGATCAGTTCACACACCTTCTTTGAGGGAGTCATTGCTAAGACTGTATTTATTGGGATGGATGGGGGGAAAAGAGATGGGTAAAAGAAAAAATTTGGGAAATGAATATTTTATTGCAATGTCTATAAAATTGTTGGTCTTAAGGAAGGAAATGCACCAAATTCAAAGAGAAAAAAAAAAAGAGTAAGCTTTACAGAACTGTAGTAAATACCAGATATTGAAAGAAGATCCTAACAAACTGGCCATCTTCATCTTTCATCTCTTAGAGACAAATTACAACAAAGAGCCAAGATAAACATTAAAAACCATAGAAGACATAAAGTCAGAATGCAGAGCTATAGATTTCAAAACAGAAGACATACCGAGGGAGCCATTGTTAAGGTGTTTCTTCTCAACTCAAGGCTGCTACTGCATATCCTGCTCCCATAAGAGCTTCTGGTCTCTGTCTTTTACGTACCCCTCCTTCCCTCCGTAGACATGCCCACTCACATTTTCAGGACCCAGGGAAGGAAACAAAGTTTGATGTTTGGGTCAATCAGGCATCAGGATAGCTGATGCAGTCTGATACTTTCTCCTATAAACTTCAACACAAAACTCTGGATTCTCATTTAAGGACTAACAACACCTTTAACTTTGATGAGTTAAAAATAAGTTAAGAGCTACAACTGAATTACTTATCTAATATTAGAAAACAAATGTTGATCATTGGGTTCCCTTGGTTCACTAAGCATATCTTTATGACCTGAACATATACAGTACAGGATTTTTCTTATCCTTTAATATCCAATTTGAAGCAACATAAATATAATTTATATTAAAAAATATGGAGTAAATTAAAAGTAATTTACAAAAGTGAGATGCTACAAATGAATAAAATCTTATGATTTCAAATAAATGAGTGCAAAGTGGACATGGCTTCAAAGATGTTGACTTCTTTTATTTTTCTAATATCCAAGTTATTACAATGTTTATTATAAAAAATTTGGACAAGGAGAAAAACACGAAATAAGAAATTTACCCCTACTCTTATTCTACCACCAAGTGATAACTCCAGTCAATATATTGGTGATAATCTTACCAAGAGGTAGCTTTGTATAGATAGACATTTTTTTATTACAAAATGATATCACATTTATGCTGTTTAGTCAAATTATTTACTTTACAATATATAGTCGTTTTCCATGTCAGATTAGTACTGTACTAGAGCTTCGGTGCCCAGTTTAAAGCAATACTGAATGTAAGGTAGTTCCCATTTGCCCTATTAGGCCAATTTATTTTGTTACAAAGACTCTTAAAATCACATATTTGAGCAAATACTAAATTCATTTTAAAATGCCAATTTTTAAAAATCTTACATTTTGTAAAATGCCACTAATTTTTCATCATTGGAGACATTCTTTGGAGTCACCAGCTTTTTGGAGCTTGTCATCTATACTTTGTATCTGTTTATGATGCAGTTATTGGAAATTTTATCCCGTGATATAAGTATTCATTTACATAACATTAAGACTTATAGTATTTTTATTTATCTCCACAATATAATCATTTGTCTTATTGCTTTTAAAAGTAATCTTTTTTACTACAATATCAACAACACGTGGAATTGTGTGGTTGGACTCTGGGAATAACTATTAAATATGTTAATTTTCTGTAATTCCATTTTATGGTTTTAGTCATGTTAACTCCCTATCATATCTGTCTCTCTAAATCCATTCATCCATCCATCATCATCTATTTAAATGTATGCATAAACTAACTTTGATGAAGGCAATTTTGGGCTAATGTCTTCTCCCAATTTCTGCAATGCTATTCAAGGCAAAGAAATTAAGAAAGCACCATTTGGAAATACTGATTTTAAGGTAACTAATTTTTAGGGCAGGGCAGAAGGAGAGGGAGAGAATCTTAAGCAGGCTGCATGCCCAGTGCAGAGTCTGACATGGGGCTTGATCTCATGACCCTGAGATCATGACCTGAGCCGAAATCAAGAGTTGGATGCTTAACCGACTGAGCCACCCAGGTGCCCCTCATTTTTTTTTCGGGGATCATTTTGAGGAAAAGAAGTTTACCTTATATTTGAGCATGTATGTTGAAGGAAAGGAGATATAGGGGAGTATAGGAAATACATGTTTGAAGGGTTTTTTTTTTTAAACTTTATAAAAACTTTACATCTAGGGGCACCTGGGTGGCTCAGTGGGTTAAAAGCCTCTGCCTTTGGCTCAAGTCATGATTTCAGGGTCCTGGGATCGAGCCCTGCATTGGGCTCTCTGCTCAGCATGGAGCCTGCTTCCCTCTCTCTCTCTGCCTGCCTCTCTGCCTGCTTGTGATCTCTCTCTCTGTCAAATAAATAAATAAAATCTTAAAAAAAAACAAAACAAACTTTATAAGTAGGCAACCAGAACTTTTTTTTTAAAGAACATTGAATCTGAAGTTGATTTTATAGATATTTGACATAGTCCTTCTATTTTGTAAGTAAAGAAATAGTGGGACTAAGAGGATACATGGCCTGCCCAAGTTCCATAGACTTTTATAGGGAGCCTTTAAATTAGGCATTTTTCCAGGCAGTTTATTGCTCTTATTCAATACCATATTGAAATGCAGACTTTTGTATAAAACTCAGGAAAACATAGCTCCTATTATTATTATTTTCTAAATCTGTATTTGGTATAGGATGGGTGACACTGCTCCAATGTTGCTAAATGTAGAAGTGGTGTAGTATAGACTATAATTCAAGAAATTTGGCTGTGAATGGTAGGGGGAAAGGGGGCCTACAGAGTGAAGAAAGGTTTTTTTTTTTTTTCTTTTAAATAGAAGAGACTTGAACAAATGTTTGCTGTGGAGTATCCCTCTTAAACCTAGGCAAATGGAGCTCTGGCCCAGGGTCTTCACTTTTAAAAGACCCCTCTTCCCTGTTGGGCCGCATCTTTACCCAAGGCAAGGAGTCTGAAGGGACACATCCTACTGAGGAGAATTCTGGGCCCAAATGTTTCTTATTACGCTTCTAGAAACCACATAGACCTCTTCCCTGAATTTGTACTCCTGGAATTATAAGCTGCTAGGTCTGAGGTTGAGGGTGACTATGGAATAGCTGCTGGGAAAGTAGAGAGGTGGGTGGGTGGGAACTCCAAGGAGTTCAAAATTCAAACCTGGCCTTCCAGGTCATTATAGAGCTGCCGTTGTCAAGATAAGAAAATATATCCTAATGGTTTGTTAGCTGGATTGATTTTGTATTTTAACAGGTTTGAGGTATGGTTAACATAAAATAATCTACACATACTCAAATTGTAAAGTTTGATGTATTGATAT
>CM053603.1:151194580-151210901 GCA_028646535.1 Procyon lotor
CTGAGCAAGGAGCCCAATGTGGGACTCGATCCCAGGACCCTGGGATCATGACCTGAGCTTGAAGGCAGCTGCTTAACCAACTGAGCCACCCAGGCCTCCTGAATTTATAGTTTTTACTAGTAATATTTAGCTTTCTAAATAGTGCTATTGTCCCTAATGATCTTAGCAAGTGATATAAAAATTAAATGCTATACTTAAGAAAGACTTAACATGTAGCCTGATGCCTTTGCTACTAGATTCTTTTTTGTAAGCTACTAGTATTTACTGACATAATAGAATTTTCTTTTTGGCTAATTCTTTTGTCTCTTACAACACTGCAAACATTTGCTCTTTAGCATTACTTATTTAGTTGCCTTAGCCTACTATATTCAGAGTTTAACCTAAATAGAATTGTTTACATTTTTTAGGTTGAAAATTATTTTTGCTTTCCTTTTTAAATACATTTTTCTAATCTCCCTTTTATTTGTATAGTCTTCTCCCAATAAATATTAACAACACCTATAATATTTATAATAATAATTTCATTGATAGTTTCCAAAGCATATATGTTTTCAAAATCCCTTACACAAACTGATATCCTAAAAATGTAGTAATACATTTTAGGTTCATTGAAATGTTTTATAGACTAAAATGAAATACTACAAACATAAAATGTTTAAATAGTAGCTAGAATAAATGAATACCTAAATTAAATTGGATGATGAGAATCACTAGTGAAGATGTTAGGCATCTACATGAGATAACCTGAGCATGCCAACATAAAAAAGTAAAAAATATTAAGTCTCCCTGGAAAATAAAAAAGTCATAGTCTGCATTTCTATCAGTAACAACAAACACAACTAGATGTTCAGGAACTTTTGAATATGAGCACACGCACACATGCGCGTGCGCGCACACACACACACACACACACACACACACACATACACACTTTCAAATTTTCTTAAGGTCTGCCTAACAATGCCAGGGGATGCCCTCACAAATTTAGGGACAATAATTAAGGCAATCTCAAATCCAGCCCTCTTTCCCTATTCTCTTTGAACTGAATGAGATTGCATACCATCTTTTGTATTTTTCAACAACTATTAATTTACAGGACTGAAGGGGGGGAAGACCTAGAGGATGAACTTGAAGATGATCCAAACAATTCAAACCCTACAAAGAAAAGTTTATCTGTCAATTTGAAAGAACTTTAAAGACACTGTGATATGAAGTAGAATTATCACTACTATTAATTGCACAGGCATATTAAAAGGACCCCAGAAAGTGACCTCCCCTAAAACACAAAATGTATGTAGAAAATGTCTTAATCTTCCATTCCAAACTTAGATAAATGTCAAGTATATCTATCACCTCAATTAACCATAGGAAAAAATCTGTCAAGATCTAATTCTATTTTTGACAAGGCATTTATTCTGAAACCAGCAAAGGGAGAAGCAGGCACTTGCATTAGATAAGAGATGAGTGTCACAGGGGTCTAAGCCACATGGGGAGCTGTCCATGTGCAAAAGGCTGATTAGAACAATGGTGATCTAGGCAGACATATTCCAGGGTTTGTTGACTGAGCTATAGTAAATCTGGGACTTTGCATTCTGGCTGACCTTGAAATTGAGCTTGTTAACAAAACAGATGTTTTCATTTCTAGCACTGTCAGGAAAAAATAAGGATGAACCGATGAAATGAAAGCACTTTTTATTAAAGAATCGAATCATATAAGCAATTGCAAAGATGAAAGCCAGTTGTTTATTTTATAAGCATTTATTTTACCTATTATCATGAAAAAATTAAATTATGGGACAGCTTTTGATATCACTGATACTAACACAATTAAACAAAGTTAAGAGATAGTCATCCATTCCTTTAGTCACATAACAAATACCTATTGTGTTCTCTGACAGACAAAGAAATGCGCTAGATGCATTAGAATACACACAAAAAGAAAATGAAGATTCTTCCTTCCAGGAAACTATAAACAATAAAATAATATAGTTATATGCTACAGTAACAAATTTTTTAAATATATTGGTCATTCAGCTGTACTATCTACTACAGGAGCCATTAGACATCTGTGGCTTTTTAAATTTAAATTGTAATGAATTAAATTTAAATAAAACCAAAAATTTAATTCCTCAGTCTCACTAGCCATATTTCAAGTGCTCAACAGCCAAATGTGTTTAATAGTTACTGAACTGGAAGTCTATTTCCATCTTGTGAAGAGGCTGTGGAAAGCACTGGTTTAGAATATAGAAATATCCTAACCAGTTTAAGGAATCTATTAAAACCACTTAGTTGAATCTTTGTAAGTGAAAAGAATGGAAATTATTTTGACATTCAAGGACACCTGGTTGACTAGTCAGAAGAACATGCAACTCTTGATCTTGGGACCTTGAGTTTGAGTCGCATATTGGGTGTAGAAATTACTAGAAAATAAAATAAACTTAACACTACATTCAGAAGTTCAGTTAATAGAGTATTAAAGATAAGAAAATGGCATGAACAAAAGTTAAGAAACCAGAAGTAGTGGGATATATAGAGAAAGAAATGAATTTATTTATTTACTTATTTTTACCTGTGGGAAAATGAAGGGTAGAAGTGGGAAATAATATTACATATTTAAGTTGCAATTTTCATTAAAAAATGAGTGGTGAAAAAATTTGCATAACAGCATAATGATTTTAACTTTGTTTTGCAGCTAGGTATGTCCTAAAGTATGATACGCGATATGATTTTAAGTGATACACTGATGTAATTTTTTATTTTAACAGCTTTATATGTATTTTATGAGTATGTGAAAAAATTTATTAGCACATAAAATCAGTTATATCATTGACAGTATTGCTTAAGACAAGAGTGAATTTTCAATTAAAACAGAGTGAATTGAATCAAATTCACAGACAGTCCTGTGGAGACAAAGAGTCTTCAGGTTTTATTGTTAAGGCAGTACATAGTGTGCTGGCTAAAATCATCATATACCAGCCTTAACACTGTGTCACTATGGGCATATTACTTTTTCCTGTGTTTCAGTTTCCTCTTCTGAAAAAAGATATTAAGAATGGGGACAGTAAGAGTATCTGTGTTGCAGTATTTGTATAAGAGATAATTGAAACACATTTAAAGAAGTGTCCCAGCAAGTAGTAAGCCCTTAATAATTGTTTTTGCTATTATTACTATTCATGGTGAAATTTGCAACATTACTAATTTGTGTTTTAGTAAAGTTAACCCATCTGCCAACTGCAACATGGATGAGAGAAGAAGACAATGCATCTGGAAATAACAGAATACAATCAATCATTCAAAGATCAAAGGAAGCGCTGTGCCTGAACAGAGTAACACCAATTAAATTGTAGAAAAGGGAGAATAGACCTAACAGAGCTAGAATAAACAGGACTTGATAAATAGTTTAACAGGAAGATGAAGAAAGAGAGAAATCAAAGGAAATACCACAGGTCCAAAGTCTAGGTAGAGGGGCACCAATGCATAGTGAGAAGCAGATGTTTGGGACGAATGATGATAGGTTTCATTTGAGAAATACTGACTTTGAAGTTATAGCAAGATCTTCAGGTCAAAGTACCCCCAAAAAACAGTGGAAATAAGGATCTGGATCTCTGCAAAAAAACCTCAAACTGCAGGTTTACAACTATTGGCACATTGTTAATTATCAAAACCATGACACAAAATGAAGTTGCCAGTGGAAAGAAGGTGGAGGATCCTTAAAGGACATCTTCTCTTTGCAGGTAAAATAAGGAAACTCAGACAATGACTGAGATTGGAATGATAATTCAGAGATGGGGATGAGAACCAAAGGACAAAAGAGTCGCAAAAAAGAAAGGATAAACAAGAGTATTAAGTGCTGCTGAGTGTCTGAGGTGAGGACACTTAGAGAGATCACTGAGCTTAGGAACTAGGAATTACTGGTAAACAGAATAAAAACCTTGGTATAGGTCAGAATCAGTACTTGAGCCTGACTTTAAGGTCCAATGGTGATACTCTTTCAATAAGTTTAGGCACAAAAGTAATGAGAGAAAATATGTCAGTTTGAGGAAATGGCAAGAACAAAGGAAATTCCTTGATCGTTACTGTTTTGAATCTATCAGAAGGCTGAAAAAAGTAGTGAATGTAAAGGGTGACAGAAAACTAAAACAGATTATAATTCAAAGAGCTAGCACCTGAACGTAGTGAAATAGTGGATCAAGAAAACATCAAAAGAGCTCAGTCTTGGAAAGGGTGAAGAAATTCCTCCTTGGGGAAGAAAAGATAGCTCAAGGTGGGTGAAAATATATGGTAAATCAAACTGAAATTAGTCCTTTTAGGTAACTGAGATCAAAAATCCTCATATTCACTCACATATTCAAAACACATTTGCTGAGCACCTATGATATGCCAGATAGACACTGTTCTAGAAGCTGCTGATACAGAAATGAACAATACAGGAAGTAAACTAAAGAGTTAATACATTCTAAAGTAAGAAGAAATGCAATGTAAAATAAAAGAAGGTTGAAATCAGATCCTGGAGAACACAAATATTTAGAAATAAGGGAAAACAAGAAAAAAGAGGGAATAAAATGCCAATTAATCAAAAACTTTTGAATAGTGAAATGGTTTGGAGCAAATTAAATTAGACAATAGAGAGTAACAGAGTAGCTTTTTGGGGAAGGGAAGCAGGGAGGCCTCTCTGAGTTTGGAATAACATGAACTGAATTCTGAATGTGATCAAACCTACTGTATGGAAAGAACAGTGGAAAGAATGCTCCAGAAAGAGAAAAATAGCAAATATAAAGACCTAAAATGGGAATGATTTTAGCCTGGAGAGATAGGAAAAGCAAAAGGTTGCCACTGCATAGTCAAAGTGAAGAAAAAATCATGGTGTCTTGAGTGAATATGGCTGTCAGAAGTAAGTTTTGAATGTGAAGCAGAATTTGGGCAAAGACATAAAGAAACGAAGACTATTGAAAAGTCACACTATTTGCCATCTTCTCTTGCTCACATTTGCTTCTAAAAGACTAGTAGACCCTAGCAATCTGTTCACCTCCATCTATATTCATTGCCTCAATGATCTCACCCAGTTCCTTAGCAAAATTTTCTAAATGCTGATAATTCCCAAATCCATGTCTTCATCCACAATCTCTCCACTAAACACAAGACCATTCCCATCAATTATTCCCTTGGAAATCTCAGAAGCATCTTTTTTTTTTTTTTTTTTTAAGATTTTATTTAATTTGACAGCGAGAAACACAGTGAGAGAGGGAACACAAGCAGAGGGAATGGTAGCGGGAGAAGCAGGCTTCCTGCCGAGCAAGGAGCCCAATGCGGGGCTCTATCCCAGGACCCTGGGATCATGACCTGGGCCCAAGGCAGACGCTTAACGACTGAGCCACCCAGGCCTCCCTCTCAGGAGCATCTTTAACAAAACACATACAAACTAAAATTCTTTGTTACCCTCTCACCCTCAAATACACTTTTTTCAAATCTCCTGTGTTGTAGTTAATAACTCTCTCATGGATTTCATTGCTTGGGACAAAGATTAAGGAGGCATAGTGATTGTTCTTTCCTATCCCACATCTGTCAAAACACAGTCCTATCTTTTCTTAAATATAAGGGGCACCTGGGTAGCTCAGTGACTTACATTAGGCAGTGACCTCTGCCTTCGGCTCAGGTCATGATCTCAGGGTCCTAGGATCCAGCCCCACATCGGGCTCTCTGCTCATCAGGGAGCCTGCTTCCCCTTCTCTCTCTGCCTGCTTATGATCTCTCTCCTGTCAAATAAATAAATAAAATCTTAAAAAAAATATTCCCACTTAAACCACTCTTTCCAAGTCACTGCCAAAACTCAAATTTGATTCATCATCAATTTAATGTGCACTTTATAAACAAACTCCTACCAGTCTCCCTGTTTCAACTCTTGCTCTTTATAGTCCGCTCTCCAACAGGCAGCCTATAAGGTAATCATTTCTTAAAAGAATCTGTATAAATTGGTAGTACATATTTCTTAAATACTTGATAGAATTTGCCAGAGAAGCCATAAGAGCCCAGAATTCCTTAATGAAAAGATTCCAAGTTACAAATTTCAATGATCTATATTCACCGATATGAAGCCATTCAGATTTTGTATTTCATCTCGAAATTTTTATTTTTCAAGAATTTTGTCCACTTCATTAAATTTGTGACATTTCTTGGCATTAAGTTATTCATAATCATCTCATTATTTTACTCTTGATATCAGTAATCTATGTTTTCTAATTTTTGCTCGATTAGCTAAATTAGTATCAAATTTTTTCTTTCAAAAATTGACTTTTGCATTCATTAAGTTTCTCTATTTCATTCCTTTTTTTCCTGTTTTTATTTCAGTAATTTCCCTTCTTACGCTTACTATTTCCTTCTTTTGACAAACATTAGAGTTCACTTCCTTCTGTTTTTTGAGTTTCTTACTTAAGGTGAAACTTAAATAATTAACTCTCATCCTGTCTTCTTTTGTAAGGAAAACATTTACTGTTACATTTCCCTTCAAGCACCATGTTAGTGTCATCCCACAAATTCTGATATGTTCTATCTTAAATTTTATTCAGTTCAAGATATTTTCTCATCTCCTTTTCTTTCTTAACCCATAGGTTATTGAAAGCATATTATTTAATTTCCAATTATATGGGGATTTTCCATATATCTTTAATACTGATTTCTAATTTAGTTATATTATAGTCAGAGAATGACTTTTAAATGTCCTTTTAAACGTATAGATACTGTGTTTTATTGCCCAGAATATGATCTACATTGCTAATTATTTCATAAAATTTTGAAAAGAAATATTCTTCTGTTGTTGGATAGAGTATTTTACAAATATCAATTAGGTCAAATTAGCTAAGGGTATTGTTTAATTCTTATATATCTTTACTGAATTCCTATCAAGTTAGTATATCAATTACTGAGTGATATAATCTCCAACTGTAATTGTTAATTTGCCTATTATTCCTTGCAGTTAACATTTTCTTTAAGTTTTGGAATTCTGTTACTAGATGCATTCACATTTATAACTGTTGTATCTTCCCAGTGTATTGACTCTTTTATCATCATGAAATTTCTACCTTTGTCTCTAGTAATAATTCTTATGTTAAATCTACCTAATCTTATATTAATATAGCTACTTTAGCTTTCATATGTTTATCTTTGCATGTTATACTTTTTCTACTATTCTATTTTCAAACATACTTACATAAAAATATGACGGTGCTTTTTTATTTGGTGTAGGAATCTTTACTGATTGAAGTCCACTTACATTGCATCTTATTATCAGTGTAACTGGAGCTCTTTCTGACATTTTGCTATTCTTTTGTTTGCTCATTTCCTCTGCTCATCATTCCCATTTTTTCTTTCTTTTCTTAAATTTTCTTTTACCTCTTAGCTATAATTCTTCACATTTTTAAATGGCTGTTTTAGGAATTAAAACATTAAACTTTAAGTTATTTTAATCTGCTTAAATATTGACATTCTTTGATGATATATGGGAAACTTCCAACAGTGTAGTTTTCATTTAACACCCCTCCATCCTTTGTGCTATCACTGTTATGCATAACACATCATCTATGTTACCAGCCAAGTAATAGTGTTAAAAATTTCCTTTACATAGTCACAGGTGTTTTAAAGAAATTAGGAAATAAAACTATAAATAAATACTTTTACTTACAATTATTTACAACTTCTAGTCCTCCTTATTCCTTTTGTATAGCTGATTACCTTTAAACTTGAAGGTCTTCCTTTAGTGGTGTGACAAATTCTCTCAATTTGTCTATTGGAAAATCTTTTTCACTTTTGAGGGACAACTTGGCTGAAAATAGAAATCTTGGCTGACTTTTTGATGGTAGTGGTTGTTCTTTCAGCACTTTGAATGTTTCAATCTAATGTCTCCTCTTCTCCACTATTTTTAATAAGAAGTCAGCTTATAATTGTATCATATTTGTAAGTAATGAGTCATTTCCTCTCTTGTAGTCTTCAAGATTTTCTCTTTTGATTCCTAACATCTTAAACATGAGGGGTACAGGTACAGCTTTTCTTTTTCTCCAATTTAGGGTCATTGAGCCTCTTTTATCTGTAAGTTAATATTTGTCCTCAAATTTCAGAAGCATTCTGTTCATAGCTGGAAATATATTTTGTGTCCCTTTCTCTTTCTTTTTGACTCTTGACTCCCAATTACACATGTTGGACCCCATGATACTCTCTAGTGTTCTCTAAAGAAGCTTTGTTCATTTTTCTTTGATCTAGTTTTATTTCTGACCTCTGGAATGTATAGTTTCCAGTAAACTATATTCAAGTTAACTGAGTCTTTCTTATGCTATTTTCAGTTTGTTTTTGAGTTCACCCAGGGAATTTTTATTTTCAGTTATTATAATTTTTAGCTTTAGAATTTCCATTGGCTTATTTTTTAGTTTCCATTTGTCTGTTAAAAAAAATCAGTAATCCAATGTGCAATAACACTTTTTTCAATCTTTGAATATATTTTTAATTCATTGAATGTAATAGCTACTTTGACATTTGTGCTAATTTAATATCTTAACCCACTTGCAATCAGTTGGTGTTGATGAATTTTTTTCCTGCATATGAGTTATGCTTTCCAATTTATTTCCATGGCTAGTAATTTTTTGTTCCAAACTTGTCATGATAATGTGTTAGTTAGCTCAGTAGCTCAGACTGCCATAACAAAATACCTTAATTGGGTGGCTTAGACAACAGAAATTTACTTTCCAGTTCTCATAGTTCTGGAGGCTAGAAGTCTAAGCTCAAGGTTCAGTTGATGATTCTCTTCCTGACTTGGAGCAGCTATCTTCTCACTATGTCACCATACGGCCTTCCCTCAGTGTGTATGTGGCAGGGTGAGGGGAGTTATAGTTTTCTAGTCTCTCTTATAAGAACAACAAGCCTTTGGATCAGTTCCCCATCCTTATGACCTCATTTAACCTCAAATACTTCCTCAGAGACCCCTACTCCAAATGCAGCTATAGTGGGGGGGTTAGGCCTTACATATGAATTTGGGGGAGATACATTCAGTCCATTAGAGACTATGTTGTAGGGACTCTAAAATCTCTTTTCTTCTTAGGATTATTGGTTTTTGGTTCCAGTAAGTCACTAACTTGTCTGGATCCAAACTAAAATTTGTCTTCCCCATGGTCTGGAGAAGATAACTCTGGCCAAGTTTTCTTGGTTTCCAACTGCTGCTTTTAAGTCTAGCCTCCATGTTGGTCTCCTCTGTGCCTATTTAGTTTAGATGTCTGCCAAGAAATTTAGCTGAGTCGATGCTCAGATTTGGGGTTCACTATTCTGGTGGTTTCTTGCCGCCGGGTCCCCCTAGTAAATTTCCAGTTGCTTTTCCATCCCAGAATTCTGTCTTCTGACAAATCAATCTAATAAGATTTCTATTCTCTGACGTCCAAGTTTTCTGTGGACTAAGGAATGCACTCAATAAAAGGCATAAAAAACTACAATATTTCCCCAGAAGCAAGTCTTTCATTCAAAAGCAAACCCATCTCTATTTTCTCCCTGCTTTTTCACCAGCCTGCCTGGGGTCATATTTTATTGATCATCCAAGAATTTGCAAAAATATTGTACTCAAACTTTTGGATTTCAGACCTTTGTGGTGGCCCTGCTTCTAGAATTTTCCCTGAAAATGAGTCATTTAGGCTGAAGTTCTCTAAAAAAGCCACAACACTGTACTTTCTACCTGACGTGGTAGCAGTCTTTTAGTAGTAAACTCTTCTCAAGTTTCTACCTGCCTTTAGTCATTTTCCAGTATCTTCAAATTTCTGTTCTATTTTCCAGGTACTAGAATTATTTTCTGTGGGAAGAACTGCCTGAATTTGTCACACCACCCTATTATCAATGATCAATCTAACACATATATCAGATCATATCTCACACAAACACACACAGTCTAAAAATCCAGAAACTGCTCTTCCCTTCAACTGGAGTAGAATGCAAACTCAATATCAAACTCTGCATAATCTACTCTCTGCCTAAAGGCCTGGAATATTTCTTCACCAAGAGATCAAGAGTCCTCACAGTCTCTGCTGGGCTTATCATCTTGTGTGGGAATATATTTCCCTATTTCTGCTTAAGCATGTGCATCATATAGCACCTGACAACCCCACTGATGCATCTGCCTCCTGCAGGCTGCAGCACAAGAGGGGCATATGCAGGTAAGTCCCCCTCTATCAGCTGCCAAAAGGGACCAATAAGGACCAATGCCACCAGAGAAACTGTCTTGCACTGTGTCTCCGCTATAGCCAGTCCAGTGCTTGAATGCATTGTGTTTTCCCTGATGACTCCATCACAGAGCAAGCACAGAAATGTTTGCACTTCTACTCCTGATAAAATAGGCAACAGATACCACATGATTGACAAGATCACACAATCCTGAAAACTACCTGACCTTTGCACTCCTGGCTATAATAGGCAAAAAGTGTCCTAATCATTTTTAACTACTGCAATTTTTTTTTCTTTTTGTGAAAGAAAGCATACTGGTCTTCTTTCCATTCCACAAAATGCCAAACACGTTCCTGTATTCATGCTATTTTAATTATTATTCTTTTTTTAGGCCTCTTCCCAGATTTTAATTTAACTGCATCCTTTTCATCATTCAGATCTGAATTCAAGTACAAACTTTGCAGACAGTCTTTCCCCAACACCCTAGCTAAAGTAGCCACTCAATCACTACCTAGCCAAGTTCCCTATTTTAATTTCTCTTTTCAAAATATTATCACTATTTGATATCATACTGTTATATATTTCTTTTTAGTATCTATTTTTCCCAGAAAGTATATCTTGTTCACTACTGTATTTTTGGTGCCTAGAAGAGGATTTGGCAGCTAATACACCTTCAACAAATGGTTATCCACTGAAAAATAGCAGAAATGAGTAAATTTAGCTGGAAACAGCTAACAATGAAACTCATTCATGAGAATAGAAACCTTTCAAATTTACATTATAAAACTGGTTTACTCATAAGAGAAAAATGTCAGTAATATCAGCTTAAGTCCATATGGTTTATCTCATAATTTTTTGCTCCCCATAATTCCTTGGAGATTTGTATTCTCCAAAATATTTGTATATGAATTTTCACAACAGAACAGTCTCTTCCACTTGAAAAATAGGTTTAAAGGTCACTTTTCCATCACTCAAATTCCTGGAAACCAATATGTTTACTTGGGAGAAGAACCAAATACTGTAATCTTACCATTAGTCAAAAGACCTGCATTTTTTTATTAAATGCTATCCAAATGAGGTTTTTTTTCAACCAGCCATTGCAAATTTGCATTAGTTCATATGCCCAGAGAACAAAACAAAGAATTTAAATACCACCAAAATTCTTCATTACTTTAACATTCAACAGCATCAGAACTATTCCGGAATGTTGGAAAGGGAAGTATGCATTTTGTTGGTGCGAAGGGTTTACACTGACCATTTCAAACTTAGGAATCTGTTTTCCAAAGCTCTGTCTGCAACAAAGTTAAAGTGCAGTTTTGAAAACACAGATTTCTAACTGATGAGGAAATATAAGTATAAAATATGGGGTTCCCTTAGAACTTTTTGTTTTTAATCTCTAAAACCTTTGGAATTCTTTTTTTAAATCTTAATTATAAACACTACAGGGTAACAATGCATGAAATATAAACCTCAGCATGTGCTAAGCCACTGTGCTTAAGTACTATCTTCCATGTAGCCTTTCCTTACTCCCTGGCTCTATCTCTACTTTACACTTTCTCTACCTTGACCTTAAACATCTAGTGCCCCCTCACTGATTAAGACTCACTCTAAGCACAATTTTCATAAAGGAAGCCTCAGTGTACTTAGCAACTATTTGACTCTTATTTCACTTTGGTTTCCTTTTCAGTAACTTCCTGTGAATCAGAAAACTCCTCTTGAGAATAGTAAGAGATCAGGTTGAGACATAAGCTTTTTTTTGTTTTTTGTTTTTTAAAAGAACACTTTAACTTATAATATTAATTATATTTAAGAAATATTCCCTAGTCCCCTGCGTTGGCTCCAATTACACATTTCACCCTTACCTGGCCCCTCCTTCTCCCTCTCAATATAGCTACTATCAATTTCTCTTTTTTAATCCTAGAAAATAGTAATCACTTTAACACTCTATTTAAATTATCCTATACGTACCCATTCTCTAATAAAATATAAACATGATGAGTGACACAGAATTATTGCTTGAGGAAATAAAATATTTTGTTTTCAACCTTAAGACTCATTTACAAACCAAACTTTAAGACTCGCTGACATGAAAACTTCAAATCTCTTTTAGAAAAACAAATCTCTCTTTCCTAATTTGCCTTATAGGTTGATTTTATGCCTTCCCTGCCCCATTTGGGTTTTGGTCAACTCACTCTAGAACATGATGACAACATGATACCCACATACATCTGTGGCTTAACCATTACACAAACTGACAGCACTGGAATACCAACACTGCCTTGTCACTGATATGCTCTGAAGCATTTTAATCATAGAACTGGCCACAAATGGAAACCTATGACCTGGCACAGGTCTGTGGGTCTGTGGGACCTCAAAGTGCTAGAGCTTAAAATCCACTGAGGACCAAATTTCTGCAGAGCAGGAAACCCATGCTAAACAAAATCAGGGAAAGAGAGTATTGCCAAAATGCAGTTACTGTTGAGCTAATTTTCATATTATAATCTCGTCAAGTATAGTATAGAATCCAGAATGGTCTTTCTTAGGCTGAAGTCAGCACCATCATTTCCTTCTCTCCAAGGAGAATTTACATAAAAAAATAAGCCTGGTAAAAGAGTTTGTTTTAAAAATATTAACAACAATAATAACGTTATATTAAAATAATACTAGGAGTTAAGAAGACATTGGAGAGCTAACACTCCATGAGATAACCTGACAAATATTAAATAAGCAACAGGGATTCTATAAACAGGGATTCTACAAGCTTTGGTCCTTCAATCCCCAATAAACAGGGATTCCACAAGCTTTGGTCCTTCAATATATACTTATTCTGGTGAATTACCCTATCTGAACCAGGAAACTTCAGATGACCCTACTCCTAGTATGTGCTGAAATTCCTCTCTGGCACTAATGTAAGTACCTGAACAAGGGAGCCAAAGGGCATAGAGATTAATTAAGTCCCAAACAATGACATTGAGACCTTTCCTTGAATGAGGCCCACATAACTTCAGGCTCACATAACTTAGGAAACCAGAAAAGCAAAAATACCTATTTGTTAGATTGTCTGCTGGCAGGTTGAGGACCTGGGATTCTTTCCCTGATTGATTAAATAAGGTGTCTGATGTTAGGGTTTCTCAACTTCTTGAATTTTCCTAAAGGTTTAGAGAAAGCCAGTCAGTATGACAGAATAGAAATATAAAATTTCATTAGTCTTACTTTCTACCTAAATTCAGCCAGTATAATGGATGATTTTATTATCCATGAACATGTATTACCCTGCCTAAACATTCTTAAACCACCTTAATTCTAATTACATTAACTTCAACTCTACTCCACCCACCCACCTTAGATCCAACATCACCCAAAGCAGCTCTGTCTCCGACATCTTTAACATTAATATCCTTTCTGACCACAACCCTCAATCATTCCAGCTCTCTTGTGTATTTTAGTTCATTTCCATTTTAACCTCATTGGCAATATAGTCAGTGGTTAAGTGGGCTCTTAAATCAGTCTACTTGGATTCTACTTGGATCCACATCCTGGATCAGTTGCTTCATAGCTGTGTACACTTAGACCAGCCTCAATTTCCTCATCTAAAGAAAATGGAATTTGGAATTATGTTTAATTTAGCAGACACTCATGCCCACCTAATATAATTTTTGTGAAGATAAAATGAGATAATGTAGAACATTTAGAATAATGTAAGTAAGGAACATAGTAGGTGATAAATAAATATTAGCTCTTTTTTACACATTTATTCCTAAGTTTGTTATTTTTCACTTATTTTTTTCATATCTGGCCTAAAATCTGTACTTCGTTATTTATTTTCTCCAAATAAGATACAGGCAAATTTCTCCAACTAGCTGCTCCACACCAAGACTGCTTAAAACTGATGGGAAAATATATAACGGGGTTTTAGGTATCAAAACTGTAAGACCTCCAAAAGCAACTGTGCTATTGCTATGGTTCAGTAAGCCTTGTACATGTCAACAAACAGCAACATCTCTAAATGTTGATAGCACGTTCTATAAATCACATTCTTCAAATATCCCATATTATCTACTTTCTATAAAAATTTTAGGAATAATACTTCCTTCCCTTTTGAGACTTTGTTATTACATCAATTATTCCTCTTTTTCCCATCTACTTTTTTTTTTTTTTTTTTGACAGAGAAAAACACAGCGAGAGAGGGAACACAAGCAGAGGGAATGGTAGCAGGAGAAGCAGGCCCCCTGCCGAGCAGAGAACCCGATGCGGGGCTCCATCTCAGGACCCTGGGATCTGACCTGGGCCGAAGGCAGACGCTTAACAACTGAGCCACCCAGGCGCCCCTCCCATCTACTTTAATCCTTTTTCCCATATACACCATTATATTTGCTGAGTCCATGGCAATGGTACAATTGGAGGCCCACATACAATATTTTTAAATATTTCAAAACTATGGAGGGATAGGGTGGCTGAGCTATGAACATTGGGGAGAGTATGTGCTATGGTAAGTGCTGTGAAATGTATAAGCCTGATAATTCACAGACATGTACCCTCGGGCAAATGATATATGTTAATAAAAATTTTAAAAATAAAAAAATAAAATAAGCTTAAAAAAATATTTCAAAGCTATGAATCAAGCTAACAGAGCCTTCTAATTCTACCAAGGTGGAATAGCAGTAACTAGATTTACTATCCCACCTAAAACAATCTTCCCTCTTAACCACAACTACAACAACAAACAGACAAAACATGTAAAACAAATTTTAAACACATAAAACAGTTTTTTAAGACTTTGGACATCAGTCAACAAATGACTGATCACTATGAGATGGGGAACAAATGAGGTGAGCTCTAGAATTTCTTTAATACTGTCTGGAGAGAGTTCTCAGGTCACGATATGGGGAGGGAGAAGCCGGGAGGACCCCAGTGGACCCCCTGAATTGAGGCGATAGTAAGAATAAGATAGGAAGAATAAGGCTGCTGCAGTTCACTGGACAGAGTCCTAGAGAGGAGAGAATTTCACAGAGACAGAACTTTGGATGTCTGTAGAGGGTGCCCTCAAGTATTCAGCAGAGAAATATCAGTGCATACACATGAGGAAATTACCCAAAACTAGGGAAAAAAAACATCAGGAACAATGCCTGGAACTAACACAAGGTCAGAAAAAGGCCTTTTCACATCATTCAGACTAAGAAATCCCATCATTTACAGGTAACGAGGTGGACCACCCAGGAAGGTCTTGCCTCAATGATAAAGAAAAAATTAACCTTAACTTAACCGCAGCAAACAAGTATAAAAAGGAAAACCAGAAAGGATCAAACTATTTCAAAGTAATTTAACTGTGCTGGAATAAGCTCAAGAATATTTATAGGAATACAAAAGATATCTACCAATCAAAAAGGTAAAATTCACAATGCATGTCAAAGATTACCAGGCTTGCAAATAAGCAAAAATGCATGACACAAAAAAAGGAGGAGAATCAATAAAATGAAACTGACCCAGAACTAACACAGGTGTGTTAGAGAAGGACAACAAAATGGCTTTAATAACTGTGTTCAATATATTATAAAATTCAGTAGAAACATGGAAGATATAAAAAAGATCCCAATCTACTTTCTAGAGCTAAACACTAAAATGACTGAGATGAAAAATACACAGAATAGAAACAAAGACAGATCAAGCAATGTAAAAGAAAAGACTAGTAATGAAATAAATCAATCAGAGAAAGACAATTATCATATGATCTCTCTGATATGAAGAATTTGAGAGGCAGGGCAGGGGGTTGTGGGGGGTGGAGGGAAAAATGAAACAAGATGGGATCAGGAAGGAGTAAAACCATAAGAGATTCCTAAACCCACAAAACAAACTGAGGGTTGCCAGAGGGTAGGGGGGTAGAGATAGGGTGGCTGGGTTATGGACATTGGGGAGGGTAAGAGCTGTGAAATGTGTAAGCCTGATGATTCACAGACATGTACCCTGGGGCAAATAATACATTATGTATTGATAAAAAAAAACTAAAAAAAAAAATTAGGGACAATACCATATCAGTTAATTAGCACACATTTTTGAATGCTTGAAAAGCTGTTTATAATGTCAAAATTAGTATAATTTTTCACAATTAATATGAAAGTACTACCATGGAAACTTTGAA
>CM053603.1:151211401-151253322 GCA_028646535.1 Procyon lotor
ATAGGATACTGCAAAGGCTGTCCTTTCAGCAATGTGGCAAGATACAATTAAAAACCACAATGAGGTATCACCTTACACCAGTGAAAAATGGCAGAAATTAACAAGACTGGAAACAACAAGTGTTGGCAAGGATGTGGAGAAAGGGGAATCTTCCTACACTGTTGGTGGGAATACAAGCTGGTATAGCCACTCTGGAAAACAGGATGGAGATCCCTCAAGATGTTAAAATGAGAGCTACCCTATGACCCAGCAATTGCACTACTGGGTATTTACCGAAAAGATACAGATGTAGTGAGAAAATAAGAGCTTTTTAAAAAGGATTCTGTTTATTTATTTGACCCAGAAGAAGAGAGAGCACGCACAAGCAGGAGTGGCAGGCAGAGGGAGAGGGAGAATAGGGAGAAGCAGGTTCCCTGCTGAGCAAGGAGCCCAACCAATGCAGGACTCGATCCCAGGGTCCTGGGATCATGACTGGAGCTGAAGGTAGATGTTTAGTGGACTGAGCCACCCAGATGCCCCTAAAATAAGATGTTGACTGCACTAGAGCAGTCTATTCAATTTAAAGAAGCACAGTGGTAAATCTTTCCATAAAGTGCTGTGTCTTTCTGAACCGGATTTCCCATGTTCTCTTTGGACTGATGGATTCACCATAAGGAACAACTATGATTGTGATGGGGGGATCATCACTGCCAGCAGGAGGGAGTGTGCAAGGACTGGGGGGGGTGGGGGTGGATGCCAGCACAGGGAGTTAACAGTTGTGCTGATGGCTGCTGCTGGGAGAGTTTTACTCACCCCTCAGGAGGGCAGCGTTAGACCCAGATGGGGAAGGGACACTGAATCAGCATTTCTTTTTTCTGTCTTTTTTTTTTTTTCCTTTCTCTTTGGCACTGTTGTTATTCACATTATTCTGGTTTCTCTTTTCCAAATTAATGTTTTCTGGGTTGACCTTGCATTCCCACTACATTCATATCCTACTGATGATGGATGATGGCTACCTATGAAAGGAAGTTCTGGAATGTCACACTGTCTTACACAAGTCTGAACAAAAGTGATTCTGCCCACCAAAAATAAGCATTACTTTGCTGGAAGATATATTCTGGAAGAATGGCTAGCAACTTAAATACGAACAAGTAGCGATTTTACAGCTAGTCAAATGGGTGGAGGTGAGGGGAAAGGTTTGCAGAATATAAATGTTTAAAGGTCTAAAAAGCATTGGCATATACTTGATTCCAAACTCCTCTGTCCTTCCCCACCAAACCATCACAGACACCAGTAATCAATCTTCTCATTCTTTCCCACTGAGCTCAAAGGAGGTCACACATTCTTGAATACATTTTTCCAGGCACCATTCCTAATCAATTGGCATTAGAAAAACAGGTAAAATCCAACCATCATCTCAAGTCTAGATGTTTTCTATGCTTTATGGGAAATGCAATATCCTTGTTATGTTCTTTAAAGAGAGTCACATCCTTGAACCACAAAGTGGGCATTTGTAAATATCATCGATTTATTCAATAACATTTATTTTATGTTTTGACTATGAATTTTATTGTGTTCCGTGAATGAGGTATATATTTTTCAATATTATGTAATGCAGATATACAGTGCCTCTGATATTGAAAGATGATTATTTATGCAGTAAATCCACTGTCGTAGCTATAGTGATTATATATAAGATTTGGTTTAATAATTTGAAACCTATATTTCTAATATAATAATTACAATATATAAATAGACTTTAATGACATTATTTATGTCTAGCAGTTACATATTGAATAGGTATTTGTTTATGTTTTTCTACTACTTGCGATTTCAGTGAGAAATTTATCTTGGTAATTTAAACATCTTTAATTAAAATTCTATTGAATATAAATAATGCATTTCATCATATAATTATATGGTTTAGAGTTTGGAGAGATCTTAAAGATAATGTATTCCACCCTAAAAAGTAATGCAGAAATTACTTCTACAGCATTTCATACAGTTTTGCCATTCAAATTTCTCAGAATATATTTGGTAGGAGGGAAGTCACTGTCTTCCGAGCTAGGTTCCCTCATCAAATACATAATCGACCATTATCAGTGTTAGATGTAGAGTCCGCAAAGGTGAAAAGACATGACTTTCGTGATAACAGCAAGTAAGCCAGATGTAATATGTATAAAAGTAACTTCAAATTATCTTCTCTGCTCAGAGAATTCCACAAAAGATGCTAAAAAATTACTAAACTCGATGTGTTCAGCATCCAGAAATAGAGCTATTAGAAATTGTCAATTCCACTTCCTTATTTCTTTCCCAAACTTCTAGAAGTCACACCCCAGAGTCTAGAATGGTTTCTAGAAATTTCCTTTTCTCCCTTATCTCCTTTTTACTTCTCAACCTACTACATGTTGTCTTCTGCTCAAACTATGCCACCAAAAATTCCTCTCACAAGGTCATCAGTGACCATTTTAACTGTAAATTTTTTTAAAAGTTTAGAGTTTTTTTCTCTCATATCTTTACAGTAACTCAATAGAGTTGGCAAATTTCCTTGAACCTTTAATTCCCTAGAAGTCTATGACATCCTACTCTCCTATTTCTTTTATTCTCAGTAACTATAGTAAGTAATATTTTAATGACAGCAACCTAATCTGTTTAATCCCTTTTATTTTCATATCACCCAAAGCTTGATACTTTACAGATTTATTGTCATCCTGGAGAAATTAGGATAGCCAGCCATAAGTCTTCAACAGCCATGTGTTATGGACATTTTCTTTATGTAAGCATTCTTCGAAGACACTATGGGTAAGAAAAAAATGAGGAAGATGTATATATATTCTAAAGGAATTTGCAATCTGTTGGATACTATGTAATCAAATAACCATGCTATTAGGAATTTTAAAGTAGAACTACAGAGGAAGTAGCAAATACTATTTAGAATTTCTTTTCTGGAAATATGGCCAGTAAGACCTTTAAAATTCTTTAATTGTTTAGGAGGAGGGTAGAGATACTAACCTCAGAATTTATGCAGTTGTGTATGTTACAATTTTAAAAGTGACCACTAAAATAAATCAGTTTTACAATTTTTAGAAAGTAAAATGAAGGGAAACATGATGTTAACAGAAAAATGAAGTTAAATTCATTTTAAAAGTGGAAAATTAAAATAAAACATTAGGAATAATTCCAAATATAATAGTAGCCATAATAGGGGCGCCTAGGTGGCTCAGTCATTAAGCATCTGCCTTCAGCCCAGGTTATGATCCCAGGGTCCTGGGATCGAGCCCGCATCGAGCTCCCTGCTCGACGGGAAGCCTGCTTCTCCTGCTACCATTCCTTCTGCTTGTGTTCGCTCTCTTGCTGTGTTTCTCTCTGTCAAATAAATAAAATCTTTAAAAAAAAAAATAGTAACCATAATAAATGTAAATGGGTTAAATTGCCAATTAAAAGAAAAAGATGGTGAGACTTGATAAAAAAAATTTTTTTTAGCTATTAGTACTACTGATGATCCATATGGAAACAAATGAATGTTCTACCTCCTGCAGAAGTCACTTCCATGTGGTTTAATAAACAAAATGGGAAAACAATTCTATTTATCTAATGAAAACATAAAAAGAAACTAGAAAAATAAGACAAGATTGAGCAAAGATATTTGAAAGTATAAGTATGATAAAATCTAGATAAAATCTATACAGAATTTAAAAATGTATATTAAAATATATGTAAGGAAAAGACAATTTAATTGAAAAATTGATAAAATAGGTGAATAAGCAATTTTTAGGAGAAGAAAGACAAGGGACTAATAAACTCGTTTAAGTTCCTATATGATCTGGAGAGTACAAATTAAAACTACAATAAGAAACAAGTCATATATCTCAGCTTAACAAAAATTAAAAAGCCCTGAAAAAACCAAGTTTTGGTGAGAATGTGGAGCAATGGGTACAATGCTGGGAGTAAATATTGGAAAAAATCCTACCATTCTGTAATTTAATTTCTAGATACATAAATTCAGAAAAAACTCTGGAATATAGGTATAAGGAAGTAGTTTTAGTGACATTACGGGTAATAGTATAAGGAAGTGGAGACAATTTAAATGTCTATCACCATGTAGAATAGATTAAAATTGTATATTATCATGGAATATTCTAATTAGTTAAAGTAAGTGAATTAGGATTATATGTATCAGCAAGGCTAAATATCAAGCACCCCCATTCAATTACTCTTTTTAAAAAATTTTTTTAAAGTTTTTATTTTAATTCTAATTAATTAGTATGCCATGTAATATTAATTTCAGGTGTACTATATAGTGATTCAACAATTCCATAAATCACCCAGTGCTCATCACAATTTCACTGCTTAATCCCCACCACCCATTTACATATCCCATTCCCCCTACTTTCTGATAACCATTATTTTGTTCTCTATAGTTAAGAGTCTGTTTCTTGATTTCTTACTCTCTCTCTTTTCCTTTTACTCATTTGTTTTCTTTCTTAAATCCCATATGTGAGTGAAATCATATGGCATTTGTCTTTTTCTGACTGATTTATTGCACTTAGTGTTGTACTAACTCCAACCATGTTATTGCAACTGTTCCACACAAATACTCTTATGTCAAAGGATAAGATATACAACATGACATCATTTCAGTACATTTTGAAAAGTGAAAACTATATTATATATTATTTAGAATTACATACATATAAAAAATTATAACAAATACACATGAATAGGGTGCCTGAGTGGCTCAATCAGTTAAGCCTCTGCCTTTGGCTCAGGTCACGATCCCATGGTCCTGGGATCGAGCCCCACACTGGGCTCCCTGCTCAGTGGGGAGTCTGCTTCTCCCTCTGCCCTGCCCCTGCTTATGATCTCTCTCTCTCAAATAAATAAATAAAATCTTTAAAAATGCATATGAGTGAAAAATATCAAAATTATGGTCATGATTACCTCTATTACCTCTGTGAAAGAGTGAGAATTCCAGAGGGGAAGGGTACATCGAGGTCTTCAAGTATGTTTTTTTAATTTTTTATTTGTTACCTTCCTTTCTATACCTTGTTATGTTTTGAAATATTTTCAAAAATATGTTTTTGGGGGCACCTGGGTGGCTCAATGAGTTAAAGCCTCTGCCTTCAGCTCAGGTTACTTCTCAGGGTCCTGGGATGGAGCCCTGCATGCATCGGGGTTCTCTGCTCAGCAAGGAGCCTGCTTCTCCCTCTCTCTCTGCAGAGAGAAATTAGGATAGCCAGCCATAAGTCTTCAACAGCAGAGAACTGAGGATGACTTGATTCCACTTGAATATGGAAACAGACACCAGAAGGAAATGTAATTTGGGATACTTCAGGGAAAAAATCTTTGGCCATTAGTGTTTCTTTGTTGTTCATATACAATGGGAAGATATTTTTTCTAAGATTATTTATTTATTTATTTGACAGAGAGAGAGATCACAAGTAGGCAGAGAGGCAGGCAGAGGGAGAGGGGGAAGCAGGCTCCCTGCTGAGCAGATAGCCCAATGCAGGGCTTGATCCCAGAACCCTGAGATGATGACCTGAGCTGAAGGCAGAGGCTTAACCCACTGAACCACGCAGGCACCCAATGGGAAGATAGTTATAGCTTTTTAGCAGGGAACTGTAAATTTGGTGTGTGCTTTAGAAATACTAAAATGACCCAGAATAAATCAAGACTGATAATGTAAAAATGATGATTCTGATAGGTGAGGCATATTTAAGAGACCACTACAATATTCCAGGCAAGACATGATGGAGAAGTACCTGTAGTATGACAGTGGCACCTGAAGTGGGAAAGAAAAGATGGGTATGAGAAAGAATATTGAGATGAGAATTAAAAACTTCAGAGCCTGATGGAGCATGGGGTGTGTAGACGCCATGGAAGATTGACAGATAACTGCAACCTTTTGATGCTAGATGGAAGTATTGTTATGGCATTAATAGAAATAGAAATATCAGGAGAATGTACTGATTTTGAAAAGAAAATACTATTTTAAATACATTGAATTTTAGACATTTCCTATAGAGATACCAAGAAGGCAGCTAAGTACCCTAAGCATGTACCTGCTCCATGATGACATTAGAAGACATGCAGTTATGATTCTGTCCAAAGGAAATAAAGAAAATATTGGTGGAAACAGAATCTTCCAGAATGACTATTTTTAGGATGCTAGAAGACAACCAGGAAGAGTTGTGTAACAAGGTCTAAAAAAGGCAGTAGGTGGTCACAGCATCATGCTGAAATGAGGTGAGGGAACTAGAACTGAATTAGATGATTCAAAGGTCACTTGTGTCTATTGAGAAAGTACATTTTAAAAATGACTACAAATGTAATGTGTTGTTTAAAAACAATTTGCTTAAACGTTGTTTAAAAATAAATGGTGAAAAACTGAAAGATTTTCCTCTAAGATCAGGAACAAAACAAGGATATCCACTCTCATCACCTTTATTCAATATGCTTTTGGAAGTTCTACTCACAGCAATCAGATGAGACAAAGAAATAAAAAGCATACAAATTAGTAAGGAAAAGTTAAACTGTCACTATTTGCAGATGACATGATAACACATATAGAAAACCCTACAGACTCCACCAAATATATGGGTTTATCTGGACTTCCTATTATATATCCAAATATATAATATATTCATAATAAATGAATTTGGTAAAGTTGCAGGATAAAAAATTAATATGCAGTAATCTGTTCTGTTTTTATACACTAATAACAAAGTGGCAAAAGAAGAAATTAAGAAAACAATATCATCTACAATTTCATTAAGAAGAATGAAGTACCAAAAAAAAAAAAAAAAAAAAAAGAATAAAGTATCTGAAGTAAGTTTAAGCAAGGTAAAAGACCTATACATTGAAGAAAGAAATTGAAGACATCAAAAACAAATGGAAGGATATACCATGTTTATGAATTGGAAGAATTAATGTTAAAATGTTCATATACCACCCAAAGGCAGAGGCCTTAACCCACTGAGCCACCCAGGCGCCCCTGATAAGCAATTAATATCCAAAATATATAAAGAACTCATACAACTCCAGACCAGAAAAGCCCCAAATACTCTGATTAAAAAAAGGGGCAGAGGAAGTGAATAGACATTTGTTCAAAGAAGACATAGAGATGGCCAACAGGCACATGAAAATGTGTTCAACTTCACTAATCATCAACGCAAATCAAAACCTCAATGAAATATCACCTCACACTTGACAGAATGGCTAGTATCAAAAATATAAGGGGCGCCTGGATGGCTCAATTGGTTAAAGCCTCTGCCTTCAGCTCAGGTCATGATCTCAGGGTCCTGGGATTGAGCCCCGCATTGGGCTCTCTGCTCAGCAAGGAGCCTGCTTCCCCCTCTCTCTCTGCCTGCCTCTCTGCCTATTTGTGATCTCTCTGTCAAATAAATAAATAAAATCTTAAAAAAAAAAAAAAAGATAAGAAATAACAAGTGTTGGTGAGAATGTGGAGAAAAAGGAACCCTCACTCCCTGTTGGTGGGAATGTAAATTGGGGCAGCCAAAACAGTATAGAAGTTCCTCAAAAGATTAAAAATAGAAATACCATATGATTCAGTAATTCCACTGCTGGGTATTTACCCAAAGAAAATTAAAACAGCAATTCAAAAAGACACAGGCACCCATATGTTTATCACAGCATTATTTACAATAGCCAGGACATTGAAGCAACCTAAGTGTCTATCAATAGATGAGTGAATGAAGATATGGTATATATGTATGTGTATATATATATATATATATATATATATATATATATATATATATACCATGGAATATTATTCAGCTATAAAAAAAACCATGAAATCTGGCCATTCACAACATGAATGGACTTACTGCATATTATGCTAAGTGAAATAAATCAAACAGAAATACAATATGATTTCGCTTACATATGGAATCTAAAAACAACAAACAAACAAACAAAAACAGGAATGTACTCATAAATGTAGAGAACAAATTTGTAGTTCCCGGAGAGGAAGAGAGTAAGCGGATGGACAAAATGGTGAAGAGGTTAAGAGGTACGAATTTCCAGTTGTAAAACGAGAAAGTCAAAAGGATAAGAGGTACAGTATAGGGAATGTAGTCAATAGTATTATAATAACTTTGTATGGTGACAGATGGTAACTATACTTTTATGGTAACTAACTATTATCATGGTGAATATTGTGTAATGTATAGACTCATCAAATCACTATGTCATACACCTGAAACGAATATAACTTTGTATATCAACTGTACTTCAATAAAAAAGGAAATTTAGGTACAGGAAAAAACTCTAATGAAGTTCTGATTATAACTTAGTTTTAAGCACATAAAATTTCTAATGCTATTTTAATTGATGTTGACATTTGTTTCCAATTCTTTGATTACTTCTTACTTTCCTTCCTATCCATCACTCTTCTAGGGATTTCCTCATATTCAGGGCATTTACCAACAATAGTTTCCAGAAATAGTTACAGGAAAAATGAAGTGTAGTGAAACAGTCTAGGTTCATTTTTCCCAATGACAGAGGCATCTTCCAAAGCCCCAAAGTTTAAAAAATGGCTTGTTGTACTGATTTCTGTGATAATGCCTATAATGTTCACTTATTTTAGCTACATCCATTGAATTAAGGGAATTAGCTTATGTTTTTCTAACTAATCAATCTATCAAAACATGACATACCAAGTCCCTCAAGTGTAACAATACAATTTTGATATTCCATGTTCTCAGGTCTTTTATCTAGAATATTTGTATGGTCTAATTCATACCTTTACAGACTCAACAATTGCTTTCTACTTAAAGTATTTCTCTAAAAAAAGTCATAGTAAATCCTATTTGGCATCTGGTTTAAACATTTATATTTGTTCAATTATAATTTGCAAATGCAGAGTCATCATAGAATCTTTTTTTTTTTAAAGATTTTATTTATTATTAGAGAGAGAGAGAGAGATCACAAGTGGACAGAGAGGCAGGCAGAGAGAGAGGGGGAAGCAGGCTCCCCACTGAGCAGAGAGCCCGATATGGGGCTTGATCCCAGGACCCTGAGATCATGACCTGAGCCGAAGGCAGAGGCTTTAACCCACTGAGCCACCCAGGTGCCCCGTCATCATAGAATCTTAAACCTGGAAAGGGCCTTAGAGAAAATTAACCTGCATCATTTGACACGTGAGTAATGAGAAGCCCAAAAACATTAGGGGACTAGGTAAGAGTCACATGGCATGTTAACACATCATATACAATTCAGAATTATGCAGTTACAAGGACCAACACATATTAAAATGATTTTAAAAATTACTTGCATATTTCAGTCAATCTAAGTATTATTGGATGTCCACTATGGACATCAAGCTATATTAGGAGCTAATGAGAAAACAAAAGGTGGTGATAAGACTGTTCCTTTCTTCTAGGAGGTACCTCTTTGAGGAATATCTTTGCTGTGCCTTTTACAGAATCTAAAATAGAAAGTTATCAGTGTTGGATGAAGGAAAAACAAATTAATGATTTTAGTTGACAAAATGCCTTTTCTTGATTCCATGGTAAAATGACTAACAGGTAAGCCAATCAAGGCATTTTATAGGTTAATATTTTTTTTTAACAAAGCAGTCAAATCCATTATCAAGGGCCAGATGCTTTGAGGGTTTTCTCAACCAAAAAAAAAAATTTTTGTTGTTGTTGTTGTTGTTGTCAAAAAGGCTTGACCAAAGAGGATTGGGAAATTTAGCTAGATTTTTCTCCTTTTTTTTCTTCCTTTAGGAAATATTTTTACTCTTCATTCAACACTAGAAAAAGAGGGTGATATACAAAGGCACTTTGAAATGAGTAGATATGAAAACAGTCTATCTTAAATAATCCATCTAATGGCCCAAAATTTTGAAAAAAAAAAAAAAAAACCATTAAATTTAACCTTAACTCAGGTTAGCATCTCAGGTTGTATATTAGACAAATTTTGGGGAAAGGGGTAATGATTAGTAAAGTAACTTACTGCTAACATAGAGAAAGATATAGCATAATTTCTAGTTTTCCTTCTAAATCATATATTTGAATTTTCTTTTTTTAATTGCTTTGGGACATGTGCAGCATTAGAGAGAGTAGTGAACCATTAGAAAAGCAACCACAGTTAACTGTGCTAGCGTGACATTAAGCCATGATGATTAAGGGATACTAATAAAATTCTGGACTAAGATTAATTCTCAGGAAACTATTTAAATTAGTTCCGTTTAGTGTTGAATGCATTCTTGGGTGCATCACCCTTCCTCAGGACCTGATCGGCCTGCACTCCCACATCTGGCCACACTGTGGAGATGTTGTGACACAGAAGCACCTTGCCATGCGGGAGACTCGCTAAGTTCTCCTATTGGAACATGGATTTCCACTACCTGAATTAATTTTCCTCTTCATTTTATAACATCTTATCATAAACAAGTGCTTCCATTTTCCAGTATAATTTCATAAATGTGTGTGGCACACTTTTTGGGTGGGAACATTAGAATTTCTGTGCATCTGGTACCCTTAAAGATTCACATGCAGTAAGATGCTTTTAACTGATTCTCCTTACTACAACTAGGAATCCACGTAATGCTAAATGAACCAATTTCAATATATGTAGTGCTCTTGAAAAACCCACTAGAGTATATAAAATAATAGCAAATACCACCACAGTTTGCTGGTTTCTTCTAAGAATGAAATTTGTTGTAAAAAGCATTCATGAGTTTGTGTGCAAATCTAGCTGTTCTCTTATGCCACAAACACGAAGTGCCCACTCCATGCCAGGCACTCTTCCTGGATAAGCAGAAAGAGACAAAATCACTTGATACCTACTCACGGGAATAGAGTGACATTAAAAAGATATACAAATACGTATTATCATGCAAGACAAACATACTGAAGAGAAAATAAAAAATATAATGGACCGTAAGCTAACGCAGATGGAGGAAAGGAAGGAGGGAGGTGATAAGTTAGCCGGGTGGAAAGTGTTCCCGGGTAGAGGGAACAGCTTTTGGGGAGGTCAAAGTGGGGGATAGTTTGGCCAAGTTAACAAACGGAAGCAATGTTACTAGGTTAATAGGGCTTGAGCTTGTTGAAGGGGTTGGAATGAGAATGGAAAGAGGTGAATTGCCAATTCAGGGGCCAAAATATTCGGGTAAGTGAAATGACAAGGACTGTGCATTTTATTCCATGTTCTGTGGGAAGCCTTTGGAGCATTTATAAGACAGAGACAAGATTTGCTTTTTTGCTTCCTGCTATACTGTGTAAAGTCCAAAATTAAATATTAAGATTTTTAAGCATTTTTTTCCTAGCTTTCTTTTTTCTTCAATTCGTTTATATTTCTTTTTTTAAGATTTTATTTATTTATTTGACAGAGAGAGAGATCACAAGTAGGCAGAGAGAGAGGGGGAAGCAGGCTCTCCGCTGAGCAGAGAGCCTGACGTGGGGCTTGATCCCAGGACCCTAAGATCATGACCTGAGCTGAAGGCAAAGGCTTTAACCCACTGAGCCACTCAGGCGCCCCTTCTTTTATATTTCTTTTGCCAGAAAATACTTTAGACAGGAGATACTTGAAGTTTAAGGGTTAAGCTTTTTGAGTGAGAAAAAAATCCCTTTGAAATTATCTTGATTTTGCTGACAATATTATACTCTTGCATTGCAACATAATTCTCCAAGCAGCAATGGGTTTGTGTAATTTGATAGTTGAAAGGAATTTACTTTATTTGAAAAAAATTGGATCATTAAACTATTAAATTATATTTTAGTAATGCTTGTTGAATTTATTATTCAGGGAGGAAGAGTCAAAAAAATGAAAAAAAAAAGAAATAGGGACGCCTGGGTGGCTCAGTCGGTTGGGCTGCTGCCTTCGGCTCGGGTCATGATCCCAGAGTCCTGGGATGGAGTCCCGCATCAGGCTCCTTGCTCGGCGGGGAGCCTGCTTCTCTCTCTGCCTCTGCTTGCTACTCTGTCTGCTTGTGCTCTCTCTCTCTCTGACAAATAAATTAATAAAATCTAAAAACAAAAAAGAAAGAAAGAAAAGAAAGATGGAAGGAAGGAAACAAAGAGAAGAAAGAAAGAAAAAGAAGAATGAAGGGAAGGAAGGAAGGAAGGAAGGAAGGAAGGAAGGAAGGAAGGAAGGAAGGGAGGGAGGGAGGGAGGGAGGGAGGGAGGGAGGGAGGGAGGAAGGAAAAGAAAGAATAAAAAGAAAATGAATAAAAAAAAGAAAGAAAAAAATGAATGAAAGAAAGAAGAAAGAGAAGGAAGGAAGGGAGGGAGGGATGAAGAATAAAAGGAAGGGAGGGAGGGAAGAAGAAAAGAAAAAGAAAGAAAAGAGAAAGAAAGAAACAAAGAAACAAAGAAGGAGAGAGAGGAAGGAAGGAAGGAAGGAATGAAAGAAATAGAGAAAGAAAGAATCCAAGGATTGCATACAATACGTAATTTGAAGGAGAGTAGATCCTTTAGGCTGAGCTGAGTATCTTTTGGTAGACAGTAAGGAAGCCTACTTCTTCCCTATTAAATGAATTTGCTCTGTCACTCTTTGCAAACTATTTACTATTCTTTTGCACTCTCGAGAATTCCAGCACCTACATTTGTACACAGTGTATGTTGGAGAGTGACTGGTACATGTTGAAGTGACTGAAGGTGTATCAGAATTGGCTGCAAGTTTTTTGTTTTGTTTTTGTTTTTTTAGTAAGTTAGATATTGTCCACACTGACCAGTTGAAAAGCTGTGAAATAAAGGAAAAAGAAACAGAATGATGAGGCACAGATAGTAATCATAGGGATGAAATCAAGATATGGAGTTTTCTCAAGTTTATTCCACTTGTAACCCACCCTCAGGACAGAAGGAATATTTACAGAATTAGATGCATGGGAAATGTATGTCAACAGCATACAAGTTTGGGGCGCCTGGGTAGTTAAGTGTCTGCCTTCATCCAGGTCATGATTCCAGGATCCTGGGATTGAGCCCCACATCTGGCTCCCTGCTTAGTAGTCTGCTTAGTCTTAGTAGTCTACTTAGTCTTAGTCATCTGCTTCTGCCCCTGCCCCTTTCCTCCTCGCCCGTCCCCTCTGCTAGAGCTCTCTTTCTTAAATAAATAAATAAATAAATAAATAAATAAATAAATAAATAAATAAATAAAATCTTTAAAAAAATATATATACTAGTTTGGTGGGATTCATCTGCTTAATACTTTTTAAAGTGACATTTTTTTAGAGAGGGGAGGGGCAGACGGAGAGGGAGAGAGAGTATCTTAAGCGGGCTCTAGGCCTAGTACGGAGCCTGACTTGGGGCTTAATCTCCCAACCCTGAGATCAGGACCTGAGCTGAAGTCAAGAGTCAGATGCTTAACTGACTGAGCTACCCAAGTGCCCCTTAAGTGACATTTCAAAGAACTTGAATTGGAAATGAAGTTCTTTTATATTTGTCCACATACCATTTTTGATGCTCTTTCCCTTGTGTAGATTCAAGTTTTCATCTGGTATCATTTTTCTTTTGCCTGGAAAACTTCTTTTAACTTAGTCTAGATCTGTTAGCTATGAATTTTCTCAGCTTTTTTTGAGAAGTTCTTCAATTCACTTTCACTTTCAGTTTTAAAAGCTATTTACTCTGGGTACACAATTCTAGGTTGACTTTTTGTTTTATGTCTGCATTTTATTTATTTATTTAAATTCAGTTAATTAACATATAGTATATTATTAGTTTCAGAGACAGAATTTAGTGATGCATCAGTTGATATAACACCCAGTGCTCATTACATCAAGTGACCTCCTTAATGCCCATCACCCAGTTACCCCATCCCCCCACCCAACTCCCTTCCACTCAACTTTATGTGTCCTCCATACATAATGTATCTTCACCCCTCTTCCCCTCCCTGGCTACTTTTAAGATTTTCTTTTTGTCACTTCTTTGCAGTAATTTAACTGTGACATTCTCAGTGTAGCTTTTTTTTTTTTAATCTTGCTTGGGATTGGTTAAGCTTTTTAAGTCTATGAGTTTACAGTTTTTATGGGGTCCGGAAAATTTTCTCCTATCATTTCTTCAAAGATTTTTTTCCTTCTTTCTTTTTTTTTTTAAGATTTTATTTATTTATTTGACAGAGAGAGAGAGATATCACAAGTAGGCAGAGAGGCAGGTAGAGAAAGAGGGGGAAGCAGACTTCCTGATAAGCAGAGAGCCCAATGTGGGACTCGATCCCAGGACCCTGAGATCATGACCTGAGCCAAAGGCAGAGGCTTAACCCACTGAGCCACCCAGGTGCCCCTCAAAGATTTTTTTCTATTCTGCCCTGTACTCTCACCTATTTTTTTCTATTCAAGATTCCACAAGACATATATGTTAGGCTGTTTGATATTGTCCCACAGGACAATGGGGTTCTGTAAATTTACTTTATTTTTTCTGTGCTTTATTTTGGACAGTTTATAGTTTCTAATTCTGTGTCTTCCATGCTCTTTTTTTGTTTGTTTGCCTCAGGGGTACATGTCTGCAAATCATCAGGTTTATACATTTCACATCACTTAACATAACACATACCCTCCCCAATGTCCATAACCCAGCCACCCTATCCCTCCCCCCATACCCCAACCCTCAGTTTGTTTCATGAGATTAAGAGTCTCTTATGGTTTGTCTCCCTTCTGATCCCATATTATTTCATTTTTCCTTCTCTACCCTCCATAACCCCCCTGCCCTGCGTCTCAAATTCCTCATATCAGAGAGATCATATAATTGTCTTTCTCTGATTAACTTATTTTGCTCAGCATAATACCCTCTAGTTCCATCCACGTTGTTGCAAATGACAAGATTTCATTTTTTGATGACTGCATAATATTCCATTGGAATATTCCAATGGAATTCCATTCCATTGTGTGTGTGTGTATATACATATATATATATATATGCGTATATATACACATATATATATATACCACATCTTCTTTATTCATTCATCTGTTGATGGGAATCTAGGTTCTTTCCATAGTTTGGCTATTGTGGACATTGCTGCTATAAACATTCATTCCATCCTCCTTCTTTTCTCACCTCTGAAGTATTTAATTTGCTCTCAACCCCACCTAGTGAAATTTTCATGACAGATAATGATTTTTTCATTTCTAGAAGTTGCTTTGGATTATTTTTTTATATCTTCCTCATTGTATTTATCATTACTTTTAAAATCTGAGCATATTTTCTATATTTATCATGCCTATTTTATAGTCTTTGTTCACTAAATCCATTATCTCTGTCATTCCTTGGTCAGTTTATATTAATTTATTTCCACATTTAAGGTTTATATTTTCCTGCTTCTTGGCACATCTACTAAGTTTGAATTGGATACTAAACATCGTAAGTTTCTCATTGTTGAGTCTGGATTTTGTTGCATTCCTTTAATAAATTCTATACTTTGTTCTGAAAGGCATTTACATTACTTACAAATAAGGGTGGTCCATCCAAGGCTTGATTTCAAATGATGTTTGGGTGGGTAAATGTAGCTATTCTCTAGGGCTAGTTCATTCCCAATATAAAGGGTAATCTTTTCGGGAACTCTATAGACTGTCATAAACAGAATACCACAAACTAGATGGCTTTTAAACAACAGAGATTTATTTTCTCACAGTTTTGGAGCCTAGAAGTTCAAGATCAGAGTGCTGGCAGAGTTGATTTCTGATAAGATCCCCCTTCTTTGCTTGCAGATGAACATCTCTGCACTGTGTCCTCACATGGCCTTTTCACTGTGCATGAGCTGAGAGAGATTAAACTCTTTAGTATGTCTTCCTCTTCTCCTTCTTCTCCTTTTACTTCTTCTCCTTCTCCCCCTGCCTTCTCCTCCTCCTCCTTCTTCCTCTTCTTTAAAAGATTTTATTTATTTATTTGACAGAGAAAGAGAGAGAGAGAGAGAGCACAGGCAGGGGGAGTGGCAGAGAGAGAGAGAGGGAGAAGCAGGCTCCCTGCTGATCAGGGAGCCCAACGTGGGACTTGATCCAAGGACCCCAGGACCATGACCTGAGCCGAAGGCAGATGCTTAACCAAATGAGCTATCCAGGAGCCCCAGTGTGCTTCCTCTTCATATATGGAAGGATACCAGGCCTATTGGGCTAGATTTTATGATCTAATTTAACCTTATGATTTTATTTAACCTTAATTACCCTTATGATCTTATTTAACTGTAACTATTTTCTTTTTTTTTTTTTTTAAGATTTTTTTTATTTATTAGACAGAGAGAGATCACAAGTAGGCAGAGAGGCAGGCAGAGAGAGAGGGTGGGGGAAGCAGGCTCCCCGCTGAGCAGAGAGCCCGATGTGGGGCTCGATCCCAGGACCCTGAGATCATGACCTGAGCTGAAGGCAGAGGCTTTAACCCACTGAGCCACCCAGGCGCCCCTGTAACTATTTTCTTAAAGGTCCTATCTCCACATATAGTCACACTGAGGTTTAGGGCTTCAACATATGTATATTGGGAGGACACATTTCAGTCCCAAACACCCAGCATATTCAATAAGGTTTCTCCACTCAGGCTGGTAGGAACCTGACTGAATAATACTCAGCCCTATATGAGCTGTCAAAACCGCTTTGTTGTATGGGTACCCGGTAATTATTCTTTTCCTTCAGATTTTTTTGGGGGTTGGTAGCTTTGTGGGGTTTCACTTTACAAGGCTCATATTGTTCTTTATTCAAAGACTTTAGGAAACACTTATGCAGATTTCTGGGGCTCTTTTCATCCTCTTCCCTATAAATCGTAGGTTTCTTAGTATCCTTAAACATTAGTCTTTATTTTCTCACCTCAATGAGACTAACACACTTCGTGTTTCCTTCTCTATACTGCACCTGCACCTGCAGGTAGAAAGCTGGCACAGATCTAGGAATCATGTTGGTTCCTCTCCTCTCAAGGTTTACACTTCTCTTCTGCCAATTGTCCGATGTCTGAAAAGTTATATATTTTTATAATGTTCTCCTCGTTTCTGGCAAGAGGTCACATCTCATAGAAGTTATTCCTTCATGGGCTGAAGCAAAATCCTTTTATTTTGCATTTATAAAATTAAAGACTTGATGCTACTTAATTTTTTTCTCAAATAAATGATAATATTAACAGACATACTTTCTAGATTTGTCTATAAGATAGATAGATAGATAGATAGATAGATAGATAGATAGATAGATAGATAGCAAGCCTCGATGTATCTAGAAGATAGGATACTATATATCTTGTCAATCTAGATATATTAGATCATACCATGGTTCTAATCATAGCCTCTCAAAACCTAAAAATTATATTCAGTTAGAATCCTACATGAAATCTTTATCAAATAAAACTCAATCTCACATAGTGAAAATATTGTGAAATATATTGTGGAAATTTTGCCCCCAGTTGAGAATCATTGCTATAATATAGCCTTAGATTGACCAAAGGTGAAAATAATGAAGCTTTGAAACAATTGATTGTCACTGATCTTTTGAGTGTTTTATAGCAATGTCACTCAACTTTTTGCACAAGTGAGAATTACAGAAATGCAAGTGTAGGGTGTGCACCTGAGTTTACAAAGTTGTACAGGTGATAATGATGCACATAAAATGCAGAGAACTGCTATTCTAGACATCAAATGTGAGCATGCATCAGAATTATCAGGTGTCCTTGTTAAAGCAGATTATCAAGGCTCGCTTCTTGAGATTTTGATTCATTAGACCTGCCCAGGGCTTACGAATGTGCATTTCTTTCTTTCTTTTTTTTAAAGATTTTATTTATTTGACAGAGAGAAACACAGAGAGAGAGGGAACACAAGCAGAGGGAGTAGTAGCAGGAGAAGAAGGCTTCCTGCCGAGCAGGGAGCCCGATGCGGGGCTCGATCCCAGGACTCTGGGATCATGACCTGAGCCGAAGGCAGATGCTTAACGACTGAGCCACCCAGGCGCCCCACGAATGTGCATTTCTAATACTTTCCCAGGTGCCAAAGCTGCTGCCAGTCTTTGAACCATGCCTTGAGAATCACTGTTAGACAGCATAGTTGTGTTAACTATGGCTATAGTAATTTTTAAAGCAAATGATTTTGTTTATATATAATACGATGAATTTGAGAAGACCATGTAGTATAGTCAAAGAAGTATAGGAACTGGAATTAAAATGAAAACAAAACAAGAATGTTGGTTCAGCTCTTGCTCAACCCTTACTAGCAAATCATTTCGTGTCTCTGAATCTCTGATTCATCATCTATAGATAGGGAATTATATGATTAGCTACTTTACATAAGTAACATAAGTAAAATTAATTAATTTTAATAATAACTACCACTTTTTCTCCACTTCTTTCCTTATACAGACAATAGTGTATGGAATCTTTTTGACTAAAATGACTTTAAACTATTAGGGAAAAATTCTCTGGAGGATCCTTTATCAGGGAAACTGAAGCATAGTAATCCTTCTAATCTTCTTGGTCAATTCTGGAATAGTTCCTAAAATGTACAGCGGGCCCTGACTTCTGGTTGGATAGATTACAGCTCAGATCTCTTTAACCCCTTCTTAGAATACACAAAATCTGGATTTACTTTAGAATTAACCAGAATTTTGAGATTCTAATAACTTGAGGCAGAATTATGAATTTACCCATCATGATTATTTCAGACTAAACTGCAAACATTTATATCTACCTTACTGGACTTCCTGGTTTTCTATTGTTCACTTATGAGAAATGAATACGACTTCACTTGAGACTTTGCTTGAAAGCTCTTGCCAGCGAGATGCGTCAGTCATTAGGAGGTTGTTTCTCAAGATAGACATGTTACACAATGTTCTTTACTGCATTTTCCTGCTGAAAGGGTGTGTAATGTATGTTACCACTTCTGTCATTAAGGGTATGGATCTTGCTTAGCATGACATTTTGTGGGATCCTAGTTGTGTGGTATATTTATAGGCATCTAACTGGATGAATAACATCTGATGAGTTCAAAGCACACACATTAATGGTAGTATGGACATCTTTCTGAATAAACTACAAAAACAAATCCAAATTCTGTGGTAATGCTTCCATCTGTCCTATGATATTCATTATTGTAGAATATCATACAGTGGTGGTGTCACAAATGTTATGTCTCTGGAGCATCATGTAACCTTGGGAGCAGAAATATCTGAAGAACCAAAGGAGAGTAAAGGCTATAATTAAAAATAAGCCCCAAGAAATAGTTTCCATGTGGTTGCAAGAAGCCCTTGAGCACAGCTGGAAAATTTCAGGCTGAAGTATGTTGGAACAATAGTTTACAGAGGAAAGTAGCTGGGTTTGTGGTTACACTTGGAAGTGAAATTTCCTTGCTTGGTCATAATAGCAAACTAGCTATAAAGTTTGGAAGAATATCTTCTAAAGAAGATTGTTACTCCCTGAATTACAAAGAGAAATATAATAGAATATTTTTAGAAATGAGTAGGGGCTTATAGTCACATTAAAAAGTTTAAGAATAATTTATTATGTACAAATGAAAATAAGTTTCAAGGTGTAAAGAAAAAATACAGATTCATTTACTAATGAATGATTGAAGAATCTAAAATTCAGTAAAGGAGATTAAGATTTAGTACAAAGCTGTAAAATAAGGTTATATTTTGAATGTCGTGGTACAAAATCTCTTTCTAGCATTTGGATAAACATCTCAACGTGTCTGAAATCAGTTCATCATTTCCGCCCAGATTCCCTTCTTCTTCTGTATTTCTTTTTTGTTGTTGTTGTTACCGTCTTGATTTTCCTTCAAATCATCTAATTTTGACATTCTGGTGTTATTTTTTATTTTTTCCTCTATTCATCTTCCATATTAAATCAATTGTTAATTTCTTTCAACTCTACTGCTAATAGGTCGTTCACATTCATATCCATTTTTAAAATTGTTTTAAGATGTTGGTTGTTTTTTTTTTAATAGTCTTTAAAAAAATGCCAGGCAAGCAGAGGAGCACCGTGAAGTTGTAAAGTCTTCAGGTGTGGATAAGCATTTGAAAATGAGAGGTGGGGGTGGCAGAGTAGTTAATTTGCGGTTGATGAAATTTTAAGAAATCAGTGCATTGAAAAGCTAGAGTGGAATCCAGGAGTGGGGTGGAAAAGCTAAAAACAGATGTGTGGCAGGCATATGTGGGTAATCATGAATAATATTTTGGATGATAGGGGTGTATTTTAGAACAAGAATGTATGCTGCTGCTGACAAGCAGAATTATCAAACTATAAAAAATGATGCCAAAGATTTATCTATCTGGGGTGAAAATGAATTGAGAAAGTAGTTTCAGTCAATGTTTTGTCAATCTTTAGACATATTATTAGCAAATTGTTTAGTTGTTGAAATATAATGTTGGAGATTTGTTCAATTTTTTTTCAAGTAATGGTAAAGTTTTTATTGTTATAAGAAAGGAAGTTTAAGAGACCAATGCAATCTGTGCTTGTATTAATAGGCATAGTGGTTCAGTGGTTTGGTTATCAAGATAGGACAAATTTAAGTACTTTGTTTAAGATCATCATAATGTAAGTTCAGTGAGTCACTCAAAGGATGCTAGAATCGTCCCCTGTTGCGTTAGCTTTGTGTGTGTGTGTGTGTGTGTGTGTGTGTGTGTGTGTGTGTGTGTTTTGGGTGTGTGTGTGTGTGTGTGTGTGTGTGTGTGTTAGCTTTTATTGCTATATAATGGACTACCACAAACTTAGCAGCTTTAAAAACCCATTTATTACTCATAATTCTGTAAATTAGAAGTCTGGGATGCCATGGCTGGGTCCTCTGCTCAGGGTCTCACAAAGGCTGAATGCAGGGTATTTGGCTGGCTTTGTTCTCCTCTGGATGCCAAGATGAGAACAGGAATCCTCACAATTCCTGTTATTGGCAAAATCCAATTCCTTGCAGTTGTCGTTAAGATGTACCCACTTCCTTGTTGGCATCAGCAGGCAGCTGCTCCTACCTTCTGCATTCCTCCTTAAGTGGCCCCTTCCATGCTCATAGCGCTGAGTCCTTCTCACGCTTTAGATCTCTCTGACTCCTTCTTCTGCCATCAGTTAGAGAAAGCTCTCTAACTTAAAAAACTTTAAGTTTTTAAAGGCTCATGTGATCAGAATCAGGCCCACCTGGATAATCTCCCCAATCTTAAAGTCCACTGTGCCACAGAGCATACTATAATCACAGAGATGATATCCACATGGTTTGAAGGAGACATACATCTTTACTGTAGGGGGATGGATTTTAGAAATCTTGTCTGTCACACCTGAGTGATGTCAGCAGTGGAATAGTGACATTGTGAGTCACAATGCAATCCAGTAAGAACAGTAGACAGAATGGAGTTGTTCCTCCTGTATTGTGTCTGTAGATTCACTCTTGTCTCATTTTAAATTGATTTAAATTTAAAAAAAAAAACAAATTGTAGCAGAAAAGCAAAATAAAGTCTTAGAGCACCCTGATTAAACGAGCGTTGTTAAAATGAGAATTAATAATTTTCAAAGAATTAACATAAAATTCATATAGGACAACATTTAACAAAGTCAATATGGAGACATTTTTGGCAAATTTGAAGACAGTGAAGTCACCAACATTTTATACAACTATTGTCATGATGCCAATAGATTGTATACATGTTGGCCAAAGGACTATAGTGGATAAAATATCTTATCGTTCTTAGCTGTTTTCAAGGAGAGGCATAAGAATGAAATCTTGGATTGCCATAATTTTTTATGGCTTAAAAGAAATTGTGAATTGGAAAATATTGCTTTGGTAAGAAAACACTTCTCAATAAAATTAGTGGCTTTTTCCTAAGATTTTTCTTAGCAACATGTATACATACTATTGCCTTCTGACCCCCATACTTTGTGCTCTTATGAATGCTTTTAAAAACTCATAGGAAGAATTTTTTTGCCAAAAAAATTTGGGCAGGGGTGCCAAGGTGGCTCAATGGGTTAAAGCCTCTGCCTTCGGCTTGGGTCATGATCTCAGGGTCCTGAGATCGAGCTCTGCATCAGGCTCTCTGCTTAGCAGAGAGCTAAGCTTCCCCCTTTCTCTCTGCCTGCCTCTCTGCCTACTTGTGATCTCTCTCTCTCTTTGACAAATGAATAAATAAAATATTTAGAAAAAAAATTGGGCAGATTATAGTTAAATATATAAACAATTAAAATTTCAGAAAGTTTCATATAAGTCACATTTAAATGCACACACATAATAATTTTATCCCATGAATATATCCTTTGGGAACGTTAATGGATATTTCATTCTGATAGAAAATATAAAATGGAATTACTAAAAAAAAATGAGTAACTGTGTTTTTGGATTGAACCATAAATAGGAATCTTATTTTTTCTGCTTAGCAATAGACAAATACTTTGAAAAGTTTTAAGATATTGAGCTGAAATTAAGTGAATTCCCATCTCCATTTTCTCTTAGGAAATTTAGTGGTTAAGGGAAAACGACAAAAGTTATTTAAAAGTTATAAGGGTTGGAAAATTGTGAATTATTGGAAAAGCCTTATTTTTAATGTGTGTCACATTTGATTGTAATATAAAATAAGCTAACTGTAATGAGATTCAGTTTATTAATTTTAAGGAATATTATAAAAGTATTAGAGCTTTTGTTTTTTGAAATTTAATATTGTTATTATACTGGTCCTGCCAAATCTAGACTGATTATTATCTGTTAATCTTTTACTAAAATGGTAAAGCCAAAGCCTAATTATGTTATAAATTGGTACCACTAATTATGCCATGGAGAGATAGAATCCTTTTCCTTCTTTCCCCTTTTTATTCTTAGAGAGATAACTCTTAATTTCACAGTTAGTTTTTTATCATGGTATATAATACCATGACTATATTCTTATTCATGAGAAATTTTATTTAATTTCCTCATTTAAAAATGCGTATATGAATCAATTTAATGATTTATCAGCATGTGTAATTTACTTCTAGTTTAGAACAAATCTTAAGTACAGGAAAACTCATTAATCAAAATGTCATTAACTCAGAATGTGTAAATATTCAACCTGGACTTAATTGGAACTAACCTTTATATGATCTGTAAAGACGTAATTAAGACATATTTTATTTTTATGTGGAACAAGTATCAAGGGAAGGGAAATGTTTAGCCTGATATAAAAAGAATAACTTTTCCTTAGTTTTTCCATATTTTGTATCTTATTTTTCAAAATATATCTCTTAAAATATATAAAATATAGACCATTGCAAAACAACATAGAACATCATGTAGAAATATATGACCTTTCACTAAAGCAGTGTTTAACTTTCGTCATTCATTCATCCATTCATTCATCATTCATCATAAAATATTTATTGAGCACTAGCTATCTTCTGGGCACTGTGCAGGAGGTAATAATAATGGAAATACCAATAGAAAGTATTTATTGAGTACCTGCTGTATGCCAGATCATTTGCTAAACTCTTAACATGCATGATTACATCAAGTCTTTACCCCATCCTATTAGACAGGTGCTATTATTACCTACATTTTTGTGATAAGAGGACTAAAGCATATATGATTAAATAACTTGCCCATACTCACAGCTATTTCTATGTCCAGAATATACATCAGATAGTCTGACCCCAGAGGGAATAATTTTCACCATTATACTAATGACAGTGAAAGAAAAATACATTGTCTGCACCCTCATCAAATGTATATCTTGCTTATTAGAGACAACATTAAATAAATAACAAGGAAATATATAATTACAATTAGTAACATATTTTTAATGAAGAAACATGATAAAGAATTCTGGGAAGGGCTAATTTAGGTAGAGAGGTGAGAGAGGTTGTCTCTGAGACAATGGCATTTGAGCTGAGACTTTAAGTAGAGTGAGTGGGAGTGAGGTAGGACACGAATGGGAAGGAAGGAGAGGTGGCACTTCCATCTGGAGAGATGAGCATGGAGAAAGGTCCACGGGTGGAAAGAGCATGGTACATCGAGGATCCAAGGGAAAGTCAGCAAAGGGGAGAACGGCATGAGATAAGGTAAGGCAGGTAAGGTTAAGTTTTATTTGGAGTTTATTGGAAAATAATCCAAGGATTTTCAATCTTTAAGCCATTGTTCACGGCATAATTTGAAGAGCAGATGGGAAGGGGAAAGAGGGCTTTACAGGGAGACCAGTTAGGATACAACTGCAGGAGATCTGGTATGAGAGTTTTGGCTTTGACTAGGTGAGAAATAAGGAAAAATGAATGAAATTGAACACTAGTGAAAACAGAGGTAACAACTGATGTGGGTATATGGAGATGGTTGTGGTGATGAGGGAGAGGGACATGGGTGGGAAAAAATGGAGAAAGTAAAGAAGACCAAGGAGAAATAGCCAGAGAGCAGAAAAACTAGACTATGGTGTCAAAAAACCTGGGGGAGAGCATGTTTAAAAAATGTTTTCAATTATGTCAAAAACTCTTTGGAAATAAAGAAAAAGGATGCTAAATATTTTCCATTATATTTGCTAACATGGATGTCATTAATAGCTTTCGCAAGAAGAGTTTTAGTGGAATAATGAGAGCTAATGGCAGATTAGAGAGGCAGTTAAGAAGTAAGTGGACACAGCTTGGTTGGACAATTCTTTTGATAAGGTTGATTGTCAAGGGCAGTAGCTAGAAAGGGATGTAAAGTCAATGACTTAATGGACTTAAGAAGTAGATGAAAGGGGGCACCTGGGTGGCTCAGTCCTTAAGCCTCTGCCTTCAGTTCAGGTCATGATCCCGGGGTCCTGGGATCGAGCCCTGCATTGGGCTCCCTGCTTGGCCTCCCTGCCTTGTCTCTCTCTCCCACTCCACCTGCTTGTGTTTCCTCTCTCGATGGGTCTCTGTGAAATAAATAAAATATTTTTAAAAAATAAAAATAAAAAAAATAAGTAGATGAAAGGACACAAATTATTTGTTACTTCTCCAACTGAAAAACAGTTTCTAATTTTCCTCCCCTTGATTTTTGTCTGACTTTAGTGATTTACTGACCATTAGAATGTGGCAAAAGTGATGTTCTGGGGCTTCTGAGGATAAGTTATTAAAACTTTGCACCTTCTAGAGGGTTTCCTGGAATACTTGCTCTTGGAGCCATGAACCATCATATGAAAAGTTGGTGAACTGAGAAGGCCATGCTTTGAAGAAGCCTACACTAGCACATGGACAGAGTACATAAAGAGCCCCATCTGTTCCAACCACCCAGTGTAGATGACAGGACTTGAGTGAAGATGCCATCTTGAATGTTGCAGCCTCAGCAGATGGAATGTGGAGAAGAATCAAGAAGTCAAGTCAACAGTTATTAATGAGGCTCCAGGAATATGGCCTCAGTTGACCTCTCAAACCATCTCAACCCTGCTGAGACCTCAGTTACTATGGAGCAGAGACAAGCCATTACCACTGTACTCTGCTCAAATTCCTGATCTACATTATGAGTGTAATAAAAGAGTTACTGTTTTATGTCACCATGTGTTGGGGAGTTTTTTCTTTTTCTACAATAATAGATAACTAGAACAGCCTCACCCGTAGTCATTCTTTAGTAAATATATATTTAATTAAATAGTAAAATTCACAGAAATTCAATGTATTAAACATTTATAGAGGGACATGTTTAAAAGTAGACATAATTATGTGCAAACTTAAAGTTTCTTTTTTTTAAAAGGTTTTATTTATTTATTTGACAGAGAGAGATCACAAGTAGGCAGAGAGGCAGGCAGAGAGAGAGGGGGAAGCAGGCTCCCCGCCGAGCAGAGAGCCTGATGCAGGGCTCGATCCCAGAATCCTGAGATCATGACCTGAGCTGAAGGCAGAGACTTTAACCCACTGAGCCACCCAGGTGCCCCTATATTTCAAGCAACTTTTTTTATTTCCAAATTTTGAGAAAGGCCCTGCATTGATTTGATACACACTCACTCCCTGGCATTATTCTTAGCGCTTCATGTGTATCAAACCATTTAGCCTAAGAACAACCATGCTAGGTAAGTATGATTTTTATCTGCATTTTACAGAAGAGCAGACTGAAGCACAAAGAAGTTCAGTAATATCAACAGAGTTGTACAGCTAATACCTAACCAAACAGAGATTTGAGTTCAGGCACTCAAAGGGGTTCCAGAGCTTGTAGTTCTACTACTTAGCGATATGACAAAGGCTCCTGCTTGCCTTAAAGTTGTGACAGGACTGCTTTCTTCCCCTCCCCATCCCACACACATTTTGTTTGGGTCGTTTCCTCTGGACATCTGATTGAGAAAGAGTAGGTTCGATATAATGCTTGACTATTGAGATGGGAGGAAGTGAAAGAAAATTCTGGAACTAGGAATCCTTCACAGACTGGTTATTAATAGTGGGATCCTAAGGGGAAGGACATGAACCCCATGGTTGCATCCCATTTCATGGGAGGAATGAACCAAAGAAACTTCCCCTTTCATATCTCAGCCTAGGTCCAACCCTCTCTTTTTTGTATTCCCTGGAGGATGTTCTGAGTCCGAGTCAGTTTTAATATGCATTTAAGATATCATATCTGCTCCAGGATAAAATCTCTGAGAGCAATTTTACTTAGAGTTTCCTATACATTTTAGCTATGCTATGTGAAGCGTGCATGTTAAGTCACACAGCTAGGTAGAAATTATTTGATAAGCTTTCCAGTATTGCATATACTCAATATTTACAGCCAAATTAATAAATACACCCCCACTTCTTTCAAAGTAGATGTAATCACTGACCTATAGATGCTATAGTGTTCTTCAGGAAGGTCTTGGCAGCTTTTGACCTTCCTCAGTAACAATATCCTACATCGACCTTCAAGGAAATGACACTGGACTGTTACCAAAGCTTTGTTATGTACTACCCAGAAATACGACTCTCAGTGGTGAATTCTCATGACTTTCTTTAAATGGATTATTCCCATCAGGAGAAGCAGTATGTGTTAGAGGTGACTACTGATTGAGTTGGCAGGTGATAATTCTTTAGCAGGAAAGGCAACTTGAAATTTTTTGATTATCAGGTGACTTTATCCCAAAGTGATATTTTATGGAATTAAAATATCTTTTTAAAAATGAAATTGTATGCAGAGTATAATGCCTGTTCTTTCATACATTTATTTACTTATAAAGGTAAGGGCACTCCTTTACCAAATAATCTTTTTAAAGAATGTTTCAGACCAAACAGATGTAATTTCTTAAATAATAACATTTGTGATCAACAGCACTTCACCATTAAGCGTAACTGTATTGGAACTCTCTTTGGGGACAGAAGGTGTTGCTATAAAAGTGTATGGTGGCAAATGGGAATTTATCATACGGAGGAAACAGAGTGATGAAGAAGATGAGGCCATCCAATGTGGGCATATAGGCAAGTGGGCAACAGAGCAGGGGATGAACAAGTCATGAAAGGAAAAGCCAGGTTCTATCAGGTAACTATCAGGATGATGGTGGTGAGGTCAGGAAATAGTGTCCAGAGACTTCTGTAAGGATTTGAGAAATTTTTATTGATGGGTATTTTGAAGTTTTCTCCCACTCTCTTTTAATACCAAGCAAAGATGAAAACTTTCACTTCTTCAAAGATACCTTTAGTTTTAAGACAATAAGTTTCATATCATTAAAAATTTAGTCTTTTTTTTTAATTTACATAACTTCTAACTCAGCTACTTAAATAGTATAAGAGTCTGCTCTCTGGTATATTATTTGCTTTCAGATGCTTTTGCTAAAGCTACTGTTTCAGAAACAATTAAAAAAATTTTTTGAGGAGAAAATGGCCTGTAGGTGTTTGCCATTAATTTTCTGACTGGGAGTATCCTCAACCACAGAAGGCACGGGGTAGCACACACTGCTAGTTGTCTGCCCACGTGCATTCCCAGGCTTCTGCCTGATGGCACAACCCTCATTGGCCTTGTGGGCTGTGTTTCCCACAAAAAGCTCCATTTCAGCCCTGGGGTAAATCTTGATTAGTTTAAGCCAAATATGGTGATTAATTCCATCTAGTTATTGATTTAGGCGTGTGCATGTCACGCACCTCTGGTCAAGGAGATATTAAAGAAAGTCATTCGGGACTGTGTCAGTTCTTAATTTATTGCCTCTGAGCTCCGAACACACCTTTCCATATATGCTCTCTGATAACTGAATTCTTTAACCATTTCCCTTTAAAGTAAGTATGATGTTAAGATGTTCAGTAGAGGGCGCTAGAGAGACACTGCAAAGGGGAGAGGGTTTCCAGCAATTTGCAGCCTGCACTGCGGGGGTGGGGACACCGGGTGGAACCCGCCTCCGGTCCTGAACACGACTCTTTGTGACCTTGTAACCTCAGCCTGGCGATAGCCTGGGGATAACCTGGCTGGCCGACGTTGTGACCCCGCGGCGTGGGCGTGGGGGCGGAGGGAATCTGCGCTGAGAGAGCGCTCCTACTCCAAGCCGCTCCCTGCCAGCCCTCAGGCTCAGAAGGCTCCCGACCCCTCCCCCAGAGCGAGTCAAGACTTCCACTGGACGATCAGGCCGAGGTAGCTGACTCCTCTGTTCCACCACCTCCACCCGGTAGGGGGCTGCCTATAGTTTGCCCAGCAGCTACAGACTGCAGCAGGCCTGGGTAAACTAGCCAACCTCCTGGCTATCTGGTGGCTTGAGCGCCTCTTCTCCAAGGCCTAAATGCTTCCAAGTTTGTCTTCCCTTGCATACCCTCCATTAGCCCCAACATCCCAAGTAGAGGTTCCTTATATCTTATCGTTACTGTTTTATTGTAGCTAATAATTCTTTTATTAACGTTTCCATGTTGGATCTACTGTGGGATTTCTATCTCCTGTTTAGATCCAGGCTGCTAGAGGGGGTTTCTGGGATAGAAAAATCATAAAAATCAATGAATGAGTTTACCTTGCATTTTTCCATCTCAGAATGTTAATGCAGGCAGTCCGTGGAATTTCGGCAGTCAACTTTGGCCAATGGAAAGAATTTTTGATGCCAATTTTTGATGCCAAAGCTCTGCTATTGAGTTAACCAACCCTGGTACTGTCCTACCAGCAGAGTGACATAAGAAGAGTAGGAGGGGCGCCTGGGTAGCTCAGTCATTAAGCGGCTGCCTTTGGCCCAGGTCAGATCCCAGGGGTCTGGGATCGAGCCCCGCATCGGGCTCTCTGCTCTGCAGGAAGCCTGCTTTTCCCGCTACCATTCCCTCTGCTTGTGTCCCCTCTCTCGCTGTGTTTCTCGCTGTCAAATAAATAAAATCTTAAAAAAAAAAAGAAGAAGAGTAGGAGAAAACGCTGGACTTCCTTTTAATCCCCCCCCACCCCACAATGTTCAAGGACACCTGTTAATCTAAGAAAATGAAGGTGAGACCCTACATATCTCATGGAGTGTGAGGGAAAGGAGCCCCTCAACATAGGGTTGTGAGCCCCAGAAACCAGAATCCTCAACAAGCCACCCCCAGGTGAAGGGTATCCTTGACATTTCCATTCTCGACCCTGCCGTGCAATATTGTCATAACCGATGACCTTCTGTTCAGAAAATGTCTGATATTTGATTTTATTAGAAAAATCCGAAAAACAAATGTCAGTGATTGTACCTTTTTGAAAGTCATAGAAACTTCCAAAGATGAAACACAAAACTCAAGAGCTGAGTTTGAGAAGCTATTTATTTTACAATGGGGGCCAGGAGCCTGAAAATTAAAAATGAAGAGGGTGGCTTCCTTTCGTGAATTTATTGAGAGCTGGTCTACTTCTTTGCAGAGTCCTTGCTTCTGTTATCTGTGTTGCTTACTTCTTTGGAGGGAAATAAAGAACTCCTAAAATAACATTGATTATTGGTCTCTGTGGCCCTGTTCTCTTTGAGCTGCCCGTGACTATGTCTGAGTGGTGATGGGTCAAATGAGGACCGTTGCTGTTGCCCTGATCAGGACTCTTCACAAGTGGTCTTGACTTCTCACACCTCAGCATGGCCAGTCCCAAGTCTCTCTTCAGGAGACAGATCTCTAGTCTTAAAATCATTAAGGTCAAAATGGAACAAGAGGCTGGAGACAGCATAACTGTACCCTAATTGTGCCTCAGTTTCTTAAGAAAGTATTAATTAATGAATGCTTGACTTATTGTTGTCAAGTCTTAACATTTTTGCATTGAGCTCGTGTGATTTTCTAATGTCTAGGAATTTAACCTGGAAATTATGGGTGTATATAAAATTTTAGCTGTAGGGTATAATTATAAAATTACAAGTCAAAGGGCGCCTGGGTGGTTCAGTCTTTAAGCATCTGCCTTCGGCTCAGGTCATGATCCCAGGTGGGATCGGGCCCCATCAGGCTCCCTGCTTGGTGGGAAACATGCTTTCTCTCTCCTTCTCCCTCTGCTTCTGTTCCCTCTCTCGCTGTGTCTCTCTCTGTCAAATAAATAAATAAATAAATAAATAATCTAAAAAAAAATTACAAGTTGACATAGACAGACACATGCAATATATCTCTATTTAGCATAAATATATTTACCAGTCCTTAATCATGTTGCTTTTGCAAAATATTTGATCATCTAAGAAAATATTTATCTTTAGTGTCCAGTCAAGTACAAAATAAGAGTGGTGTTATATCTATCTACATCCTCTCAGGTCAAGTGTGTCTACGTATGCCATATGTATATCTACATCGATAGCAGCTACATCACTTATGAGATTTATCATCCTTGCCGTCTGTCCCTTCTTTCCCCCACTATCTCCTGCACCCCTCTCTTACCCTCCTCCCTCTACTATCCACTAAAATCTTAACAATGTTACTATCTTAGAGTTAAGATTATGGGTGGCTTATATTTTCTTCTCTCTTCTTGCCTGTATTTTGCAGTTTTTCTCTAATTGTATGTAATTTGGCTTGTTCTCTTACTCCTACACAACTTCCTGTAATGACTCATGATTAGAACTTCAGAAGACTCAGAAATATTCTTAGCCATAAATATTACAATAAAAAAGGTCATTCTGTCTGAATTATTAGTGGTTTCATACAGTTTAACTGGTTCTCAGTTTACACAGTCTCTGAGAGCTGGAAAAACCTTTATCCAAACCAGTCCCTCATCATAAGGGGAGTAAACTGAAACCCAGAGAGGCTAACACTCAATCAAGGCAACATAAGACATCACAGAGTCGGTGGTAAATCCAAGATTCTCACCGTACAATGACTTTTATGATGACAATATGAATTTGTTTGAAATTCCTTATTTTACTTCAGTGGCTGTTGGAAAACATTCATACCTAATACATACTTGCTTGAGTATGACGACAGAATTAACCATCTCTAAATCAGAGTATTTAAAATGAAAGAAGTCAGAATTCTGATATGTATGACAAATTAAAATATGCTATGCTCAGACTAGCTTCCAGTCATGCATTTAATGTTATTTCATTTTGAAAGAGGAACTTATCAACACTGTCTATTATAAAAAGAATCTGACAGAAGATCCTATGCTAGCAAAATTCAAGCTGTACCTTAAGAACGGGATGTCAATAGATCAAGAGAGTCTTCTCAGCAATTGTTAGCTTTTAGATCAAAATTTATCATAAAAATCAGATACAAGCTTCAAATAATTTTTAGGCTTTATTATAATGGGTGTATGGGTAAAAAGAATTGTTGCCATGGTTGAGTACGGTAGTCATTTTAACTTGGTCCAGCTACATTTTTTTGTCTTTGCAAAAAATCTCCATGCATCCTACCTACCTCCTTCCACTCAACACACACAAATTGGCAACCTAGACTAGACCATTCTCCGTAAAATTGCACCACAGAAATTTGCAAAGATCTCCCTTTGAGCTCCTGGTTCCCCGATTTCCAGTTATTTGATCTGGTTCAGTCTGGCATGTTGCTTGTGTTTACACAGTGTAATAAGACATCTGCTGCCCACCAGAACTCATCACGATCTGTGGCACTTCCCAGCTGACTGCTATCCTATTTATATTAATTGAATGCAGTGTATTTTGCATACACTGGTGATTATCCTCATTCATTTCAGTTCCTAAAGACTCAGGATTCCTCTACGTGCTCTTACAACATGGCTCTACTCATTTGGCTCCAATTAGCTCCAGCTAACAAAACTACATTACAACAAACCTCTCGTTAGCCATTCTGTTTCTTGTGACATAATTTGTGAGCGTTTAGCCCTTGAAAGTAAAGACATTGGGAATTAAGTTATGGTATCTTTTGCGGGGCTGAGAAATATTAATTGCAGGCATCTGGGCTCACTTCCTTAAAGAAGATTTGTGATTTCTGTTTAACTAATAAATGTTGACATAATTGAAGAGCTATAAGCTCCATATGTTGGACTTTCTGCAGAAGTTCTGATTATACCCTTGTTCAGTTAAGTAAGAAAATGCTTTGGCATTAACACTATGTCGTGGTTTGTTTGCACTTAATATTTTAACTTGTATTGAGTTGTTAAAGAACTCATCCCGAAGAGATTTGTTAGGAATTTATTAAAAGATAAAAATTATCCCCAATCATAAAAAAGTGTCATTAATTAGGGGATTTATATATAGAGAACTTACATATTTTTAAATTAAATTTTTTCTCAGTGAACCCATTTTTCCGTTCAAGAGTCCTATTTTAGTTCTAGAGTCTTGGATCAGACTCTAATAGCTTTTATTTTAAAGATAATAGTCTTTGCAATGATGTTTCTGAGTAATGGTGATTATTTCAAAGGATCTTTTTACATGTTATCAAGACACTTGAAGAAAATTAAGAATGGATCATTATAGATCCTACAACGAATTCCATTGCCTTATTTCTTAATAAAAAAGTTATAACCAAGAAGTTCGGCAATTTTCCTGTCTTTTAGACTGGTGTTTGCATATTGCACAACCTTCTTTCATGGTATAAAATCTGGATTTTGATCTGTTTTGAAATATAATCAATTATCATATATTAGTCTGAGGAAATTTCATTGCTAAATTATAACCTCAAGCAAAAAGTCTTTCTACTTATCACTCCTTTGAAAGTTTTAGTTTTTAAATGGTGTTCTCATTTCATTTTATGTTTTTTCCCCTTCCATCCCAAACTTGAAAAGACAAGGCCAATCATAGTCAAATACCGTAAAAGCTGTGCTCCCATGGTTTTTATGTAAAGTTAATAAAATAAATAAGAGGCAGCTGTGCATTTCAGGAAATCACTCCATTGAGGGGTTCTGGGAATATTATAACCACAAGTGTGAAGCTGGAGTCACCAGAAACCCTCCATGGAATTACAGCTCAATAAATCAAAATTTGCTCCCTTTTACCTTTACAATATAACTGTCCGTTCTATGTGGTGCCTATCTGTGACAGCATTCCTACTATTATCTTTTTAATTATCACAGAACTTCTCTTTTCCTGTTCCACCAGCTTGGGATTTTTTGGGGGCGATCTTTGCTGTGTGCTTGATTGCAGTGAGTCTCAAACATTTTGGGTCTAGGGACCGTGGCATGGTAATAAATCCCCCTCACTTTCCATGACCAAGTATGAACGAGAGAATGAATATGAAAACCATGAGGCATTTTGATAACATTTCATGGAGGTATATAATAAATACGTCCATGCCTCATTGTAATATCATACAGGTTATTAGGTCCACGGACCAGCAGGTAGACCACCTAGAAGCCCCTGCTTCTAGTCTCGTAGTTGACTGATAGGCTGTCGGTTACTGGTTTTGACAATCATTGCAAAATACAGTTATCATTCTTCTCTTTAACCTGTGTATTTCTTGGTGACAAACCTGGGGAATTATTTTTCCCCTGGATTTCTTGTGCTTGTATGTCTTACCCACCCTCATTTCTTTTGAGGTATTAGTAAAATCTTAGTTTCTTTAATTGAGAAAATACTATGTAGATTCTTCTAGCTAAGCAGAGAAAACACCAAAACACCAAAAAAAAAAAAAAAAGCTCCAATCCAGAGTCTGGGTTCAAATTCTGATCTTTATCATTTGTTAGCTCTATAACCATGGGCAAGTTACTCAGTCTTAAATGTCTCAGTTTTTTTTTTTCCCAGTTTGGAAATAATATTAGCATCCATCTCCTAAGATAGCACTGAGATCTGTTAGTAAGCTTTTGGTGTGTGACGAACCACCAAAACTTAGTGGCTCAATACAAAAGACAGTTACTATTTCTATAACTCTAGAGATTGGCTACAAAATTCTTTCTGATCTAGGGAGATCGGCTAGAGAAGGGTTGTTTCGGATGGTTTTATTTGCATGTCTGTGGTTGGCAGGCTAGCTGGTCTAGGGAGGCTTCGCCTCAGGTCCGCCAGACGGGCAGATATCGTCTGCCAGATGGGCAATATGTCTCTCGCCACCCAACAGGCTGACTCATGCTTCTTCACAGGGTGCCGTCAGGGCAGCCAAAAAGAGGAAGTCTGTTTTCAAGGCTGTGCTTGCTCCATGTTTGCTAATGCTTCCTGACTAAAGCAAATCACGTGGTCACGCCCAGATTGAAAGCAGAGAATTTAGGCACTACCCCTTGAAAGGAAGAGTGGAAGTTCATATCACAGAGGAGCACAGTTCAAGGATGGTAGAATTTCTGCCTTTTTGCAATTTGCCACAGGAGAATGAGATGACAGTAGTGCTGAGATGAGGTGCTCGGTGTCAGTGATGGCATTTAGTGAGAGTTCGGATAAACTTTCTCTGTCCTCAGGTTCGAAATTAGCACCACTCTCACACCGAGCACTTGCCATCAGAGCTGGGTTTGTGTAGATATCTCTTTTATATGAGAATGAGAAATTATATCAATTTAGATGCTGTCGAAATTCTCATCTTCCATTTCTGAGTCTGTTACAGTATTCTCCCAGGTGGACTCTCTATAAGAAGGTGAGTACCAGGGACGCTTAGTCAGTCGAGCCTCCGACTCTTGGTTTTGGCTCAGGTCATGATCTCATGGGTTGGGGGATAGAGTCCCGTGTTGGGGCTCTGCATTCAGTGGGAATCTGCTTGAGGATTCTCTCTTTCACGTACATGCTCTCTTTCTCAAAAATAAATCTTACAAAAAACAAGAAAGGTGAGTAACATGGTCATTACAGGAAAAAAAAAATCTCTCCATTCTATTTTTTATGACTGTTGCCAGAGTGATAAATACAAAAAGTCTGGATTTTCGCCCCTTTAATTTATAACTTTCCAGCCCTATTTTCCACAAGATTTTCAGCCTGCCCTAAACCAAACCTACATGCGCTGATACTACGTGAACTTGCTGGAACTTTTTACAAATGCGTATCCTTCTGCCTGGAATCTTCTCCAGTCACAAATAGAGAATTGGAACTTTTTGGCATGTCATGTTTTTAAAAGACTGTCCCTTATATCTCCTGCGGAGATAAGAACTCTGTCTTCTGAGTTCCCATAGCATTCTATACATGTCAGAAACCTAACCCATATTTCATTCAACCAGAGAATCCTTTTCAATACAGCCCTCTAGGTAGCTACTAACATTTAACTGTTCAATACACGAACTTACGATCTAAACCTCCATTCTCACTCTTGTGAATAGCCCTTTTATAACTTTTTTAAAATGCTGTCTGTGCTCACAGTTACGCAAGAACATAAACCAAAAAATTGGTACAAAGTGAGGGAATCACTTGTTAGTGGTGAAAAGAGTTGAAATACGTGATCGAATAGCTGAGTGAGATTAAGGGATCTGTGGGATCCCTTCAAGCAAGACTTAGACATTGGAAAAACATATTCTGTCTTTCAGAATAAACTGCCATAGCAATGTGTATGCTCCCCTGCGTGAAGCCAGGGTCTATCACAGAAGGGCAGTGGAGGGGGGAGGTTAGCCTCAGTAATGCCGAAAGGCAACTAGACCAGTTCATCAGTTGACTATGAGCTCCCTGAAGGTGGTGACAGTTTTTTTATGTTTTATTTTGTGGTTGTGGGCACATTGTATAGTGCAGGACACCTGGAAAAACACTGCAAATAACTGTATTTGTGGGATAAATAAAAAGATTCGTAGTGTAGAACCCAGTTTTAGGTCATATAGTGAATATACACTTTCTTGCCCATTTACACCAAGTGTGAGAACAATTTCTGGTCCAGGGAATAACTTTCATCAGAAGACATGACTATACTTATCTTGGTCAATATTCTCTAGCTTTTCTGAGGTCTGTTGATTCCCTCGGATACAAGGATATTGGAACTATATCATCTTCCTAGAGTTCATACCATTCTAGTGGGAGAGTTAGTGGAAGATGAAGTTGGACTTGGGAGGAACAGTCAAGATTAGACAAGTGACCCATCTCTGTTGGAAGTGTCTGCTGGAGGGTTTATTGCAGGATAGGGCTTTTACCCAGAACATTGTTCATGCATATGATCTGACTTCTACCCTGAGATAATCTTGGTATTATTCTTTCTTTAGACGGAGGTCTCCATCGTGGGTGATTTTGACCTTTCATGGACATTTGCCAATGTCTGGAGACATTTTTAGTTGTCACACTGGACAGGGAGTGTTATTGGCATCCAGTGGATAGAGGTCAGTGATGCTGCTAAACATCTACAATGCAAAGGACAGTCCCTTGCAACACAGAGTCATTGGGCCCCAAATGTCAATAATGCAATGTCAAGAAACCCTGCTTTAGCTCAGAGCCCTAGCTCTGGCCTGGCTCAGATATTTGGGTTTCCATTCCTTTATAAGGTTATGCCTAAATAGTGAAGTATTGACATATAATTGATATACAATATTGTATATAAGTTTAAGGTGTACAGCACAATGATTTGACTCACATACATTGTGAAGTGATTACCACAAGAAGTTTAGTTAATATCTATGATCTCATTATAGATACAAAATAGAAAGAAAAAAAAGTTTTTTTTTTTCTTGTGATGAGAACTCTTAGGATCTGTTCTCTTAACAACTTTCAAATATACCACTTAACAGTTGGTAATTCTAGTCATCATGTTGTACATTACAATTATAGCACTATGTCTTAAAACTGGAAGTTTGTCCCTTTGACCATTTTCATCCAATTCCCCACCTGAAATAGAATTGTGTGGTGTGTTTTGGAATGACAATAATTTTTATTAAATATAACATTGGTCATTTTCCTTTCTTGAAAGTAAAATATTTAAAGATTTAAAATTAAATGGTTTTGGAGATATTTTTATTTTTTATTTATTTTTTATTTTTTGGTTTTGAAGATATTTTAAATGAAGTAGAGACTGACTAATTGAACTTAAAAGGCTTTGAAAGAAACTTAACTGACTTCCCTCAACTGGAATCTCTGATAGTAACTGGGTTGCCGCTATGAGCAGTATTCACAACCTGGACCTTCCGAATATGAAATGGAGCCCTTGAGGCTGATACAGGAGATGAACTCGTAGTGGTTTGGATTTCATTATGCTTAATAACTATGATAAATGCCAGTCATGGATTCTCACAAATTCAATCCTGGGAAAATTTCCGTAAAGATGTGACTCAGGTAAAACAAATGTGTTTTAAGTATCTAATCTACAGTGAACAATTTGTCCCATCCTCAAGGAATGAAACAATAATTTCAAACACATGTCTGGGTAACTGGACAGTAAAGGCACTATGAGGATTGTCATAGTAACTTGTTTAAGAAAACAGTATTCGTTTGTAGTCTTACCAGCAAGATTCTCCTCAGATGGTAAAATGGTACACCCATGAGGAGAGGCACGGATTAGTTCTCAAGGGTGCCTTCCCTTCCCCCGACCCCAGACTACCCCCTGCCAAAATGAAGAACCAGCAGCTTTGTGTAACTACCCCACACAGCCCCAAAGGGATGACTTAAGCTTCCTGATTCGCAAGAGAAGCTGGCGCCAGGAGCCTGGAGTCAATCGACTCCTCCCACCTCTCATATAGGGGTAGGGGATCTCCTTTCTTTCCCCTGAAGTGTTTATGAAGAAATCCTAGTGGCTTTCACATTGAAACCATGCAACTGTTTGCCTATTTGTTGAAAACTGGTAGAAGGGAAACAGCACAGCCTGACACATTAATTATAAAATGACTGAAAAAAAAAATCTGTTTCAATGCCAGAGGACATAAAAGCTATTTCCTTTCCAAATATCTTGATGATTTAGATACAAAACATTTCTTATATTTAGACTTAGAGTAACATCAGCTAAAAAACGTCAGCGTCTTTTGTCTGAATACATAGGTTTCTATGATGGGGTACAGGAGAGGGAGTGGGTAATGGCTGAAGGAGGATTTAGAGAGTGAGGGTAAACACCCCAGGTCAAGCTTGTGTACCGCTTTGGTGTACAATGTGATGGAGCCGTTACTGGCTCCCTAATATGCATGTATCTGGACTCACAGGAAAAAGAGAATGGAAAGAATGGAAAGATTTTTTTTTTCTTTAATGAAATAGCTCTTTAATGAAAGAGCTGGAAGCTCTTTCATCACATGTGTTTTGAATCACCACAGGTGATGGATGCTACTAGTATAAATGGATTAACTACCTCAATCCTTATAATGAGATTAGAACCAAGGGCAGGAACTCCTGCATGGAGGTGTGATTCCCAGCCAGGAGAAGACATGATTGAGACTTGTCTCAATCAAAAAAAAAAATTTGTCTTTAGGGAACAGGCAGTCCTGACAGGATTCCCCACCCGTGTTCGTTAGCCTAGAGAGGACTTAGGTCTTCCCTTTCTGCCTTCCTTGCCCTGGAGTCCCAGGTTGTTTACTTCTTTCCTTCCAGCTTGTTCCTCTCTCTTCAACCATAGCTTTGTTGGGACAAAGGACGAGGAAAGGAATTTCCTCTAGTCTTGTACCAGAGGGGGTTGGCTGGAGGTGTAATCCGGGGTTTGGTCTGGAACTCACTACTCCACCACAAAGTCAGAAAGCCTGGGAAGGCCAGAGCTAAGACCATCTTTGAGATGTTCCACCTCCACAGTATCCCCTTCTCAGTCTTCGACAGTGCCTCTAGAAGAGGTGGAGCAGGGTTCTTCCCCATAGAGAGTTCAAGGGTCTGGTCCTCTGGACTCACCCAGGCCATCTTTGCATTTGGGGAATTCCACTGGGTGAGCTCAGCTCCTCCGCAGCCTCTAATGGACCTTCTCATAGAAGCCCTATTACAATTTATCTGTTAGTGAAACAAGAGAGACATTAAGTAGTGGCAACTTCCCTTGCATAGGGGCGGGTAGGGGAGGAATGATTTCTTTTACCAAAGGAAAAAAACCACCTTCAACATTTTGTATTATTTTTAAAGGATGGAGAAATTTTTTTAGTGACTGCTCTATCGTTTTAATTTCTTAAAAATTCTGCCCCCACCACCGTAAATATGTGCCACTTACTGGCAATTTTTTTCACTTGTTTGAGGTAATGTGCCCTTCTAACAGGTACAACTTTCAGAATGTCCCCAGCTTGCCTCACCCTCAACCCCATTCTTGCCAATGTGCTTCTTGCCCCTTTACCTCCCCAGCCAGTGACCTCAGCCCCGCCCCCCCCCAAACACCCAAGGCGGTGTGTGTGTTGGGGGTATTTCAATTTTGACTCACCGCTTTCCCCTTTGTGGGTTGAGGGACCACTTGTAATATTTCTGTGCAAATTTTATATAACCCACTGCTATGTAAAGACGTTTGAAATGAATTCCAGCAAGTAATAAGTTAGCATAATAGATAAATATCCGTACCACCACTCGAATTGCCTCTTTTCCTCAGTCCTGATCCTAGAAATCAGAATAAGCCAAAAGATCCCCCTCCTTTGAAGCAAAATGAATTAATATTCAGTCCTGATACATCACTTCTTCAAGATAGTGAAAAATTTACTTTTAAGAGTGGGAATTGGAGTGAGGGCTGGAGGCGATAGTCCTTGTGATTGTTTTTAAAATTAAACGCTATACTACTTTGTGATTGTGGCAACTTTGAAAATTGTACTTTACTGGAAATTTGCCAGCCATCAGTATCCTAATTTTGACTGGGCACTTCCTCTCACCTTAATATGTTCTTTGCTTTGTTCCAGAGAGATGGGGCAGCTGGCTCAGACTTTTGGAGTTTTTTCTTTTGATGAATGAGCACTCCAGCTTTCTTTCCCATGAAGATTGTTTCAGTTACAAACCTCTTCATTCACTGTTTCAATGTCAAAATAAAAGGAAGTTTATGTTAATACATAGTAAGTTATGAACAAAGAGAAGATACTAGGGAAAACTGTCATAATGGGCTAATGCTAATTTATGAATCCGGTAAGAAAAGCATGGTAGAAGGAGAACTTTGGATCTAGTTGCTTGGGAGATAGCAGTTAGGAGAAATAGGACTCTTATGTTCAGATGAAAAAATGTATTCGTTCGTTCATTCATTCATGACAGTCTTCATGCGCATCATTTAATAAATATACACAAATGTGTAATATGATTGAGGTACCATGTTAACCTTTACAAGGCGGGACTTAGGAACTCAAATGCTTTTAGGATAAGGCAGTGAACAGGTTAGTGAAGTTGACCAACAATTAGGCAATAGAAAGTGGTGGAGACTTGGTCAGGTGGAAAGTACGAGTCTCACTTAAATGGGCAGCCACTACTCAGCTCCTGTTAAGTCCAGTAGTTTCCAGGTTTCTGGATTTTCAAAAGAATATGAAATTTCAGATATTTGGGGTGTGTGAAATTTCTTGATTTTAGAATAGTATGTCATTTCGTTCAACATTATACTGGTGGTTTGAGCCCAGTTATTAGACAGGAAAAAGAAATAAAAGGCAGCCAGATTGGAAAAAAAGAAGTACACTGATCTCTATTTGCAAATGACACAATCTTTTACACAAAAAATCCTAAAATATCCACTAAAAATAAGACTATTAGGACTGATAAATGGGTCATCAGCAAAGTTACAGAATGCCAAATCAATATACAAAAATCAATTATATTTACGTACACTCATAATGGACAACCTGGAAATGGAATTAAGAAAATGATTCTAGGGGCGCCTGGGTGGCTCAGTCGTTTAGCATCTGCCTTTGGCCCAGGTCATGATCCCAGAGTCCTGGGATCGAGCCCTGCATCGGGCTCCCTGCTTGGCAGGAAGCCTGCTTCTCCTGCTACCATTCCCTCTGCTTGTGTTCCCTCTCTCGCTGTGTTTCTCTCTGTCAAATAAATAAAATCTTAAAAAAAATAAAGAAAAGAAAAGAAAATGATTCTATTTACAATACTATCTAGAAAGATAAATATGTAGCAATAAATTTAACAAAAGAGATTCAAGACTTGTACATGAGAACTAAAAAACATCACCGATAGAAATGAAGTCCTAAATAATGGAAAGATATCACATGTTAATGTACTGGTACACAATATTCTAAGATGATAATACTCCCCAAAATTCCAGGTGACTTCTTTGCAAACATGACAAACTAATCCTAAAATTCCTATGTTAATACAAAGTATCCAGAATAGCCCAAACAATCTTGAAAAAGAATATTGAAGTTTGAGAACTCACAATTCTGATTTCAAAACTTACTGCAAAGGTGTGGTGCTCAGGACAGTAATATACTGGTATAAATACAGAAATAAACCCTCACATTTTGGTGAGTTGATTTTTGACAAGGGTACCAAGGCAATTCAATAGAGAAAGAGTAATCTTTCAACAAATGGTGCTGGGGACAACTAACTAGATATTTACATGCAAAAGAATGACATTAGACTTCTATCTCATATCATACACAAAAATTACTCTCAATGGATCATAGACCTAAATGAAAGAATTAAAACTTTTAAAACTCTTAGGAGGAAACATAAGAGTAAATATTTGTGGCCTTCGGTTAGACAATGTTTTCTTAGGCATGACACCAAAAGTATAAGTGACAAAATAAAAGAACAAAACGAAACAAAAACAGATACATTGGACCTCACCAAAATAAAAAAAAAATTGTGAGAAAGTGAAAGAACAACTTGCAGAATAGGAGAAAATAGTTGCAAATCATGTATCTGGTAAGGAATATGTATTCAAAATATGTACAGAGTTATTACAACTCAGTATGGAAAGTAAATAATCCAATTAAAAATCACACAAAGATCATGTGATAATTGTCTTTCTCTGACTGACTTATTTCGCTTAGCATAATACCCCCCAGTTCCATCCAGGTCGTTGCAAATGGCCAGATTTCATTTCTCTTGATGGCTGCATAGTATTCCATTGTATATATAT
>CM053603.1:151253822-151267174 GCA_028646535.1 Procyon lotor
CAGCCATCAAAAAGAATGAATACCTACCATTTGCATCAACATGGAGGGAACTGGAGGGGATTATGCTAAGTCAAATAAGTCAAGCAGAGAAACAGGGATGGAAGGGATGGAAACCTGAAGGGGGAGAAATTGGAGATGGAGATGAACCATGAGAGACTGTGGACTCTGGGAAACAAACTGAAGGTTTCAGAGGGGAGGGGGTTGGGGGGATGGGGTTGCTGGGTGATGGGCACTAAGGAGGGCACGTTTTGTGATGAGCACTGGGTGTTATATGCAACTAATGAATCACTGAACACTACATCAAAAACTAATGATGTACTATATAGTGGCTAAGTGAACATAATAAAACAAAAGTGGGAAAAAAAAGCTCTTATTTTATTTACTAATTAGACACAATTCCCAGGAACTCACATTGATAAACAAAAAAATCAGACAATAAGGCAATTCTTACATAATTGTAAAAGCAAGGCCAAGGCTTTCCAATTAAGGTCGACTGATCCCTCAAGGCCAGTGAAGCTTTTTGTACGTAGGTACACAGAAGACCCTTTTTTGTAACTGTCCCACTGGGCCTGTGCTATGAATGTTCTCTCTTCACTTTCTTGTCTTGAGTCTAACTTGAGGATTTGGCTTTCTCTGCAGCTACCTCTGATAGAAGCCGCTTCCTCCCTCACAGTTCTCTTACCAGTCGCCATGAAGGTGACCATTCTTCCTTGATCCTTCCTGAAAACACTCGGCTCTGAACCTCCTGTCATCAGACGATGCCAATCAACGCTGTGCTTGTTGCAAGTATCTACAGATCCTAGGTCACTCCAGTTCTTTAAGGATTATAAATCCTAGGTCACAGTTATTGCACTAACATCGCTCCTGTGATTTCATAATCACTCCGATAACCAATAGCCGCAGAGTTCCTTGTTCTCCACTTCTCCGGGGACTGGATGCCACCCTCCCTCTGCTATGGGCTGAGGTGTGTACCCCACGAATTCAAATGCTGAAGCACACCCCTAAGGTGATGGTATTCGGAGATGAGTCACTGAGGAGGTTATTACAGTTTAGATGAGGTCATGAAGGTGCTGCCCCCATGCTGGGATTGGTGCCTTTGTAAGAAGAAACCAGAAAGCTTGCTTCCTCTCTTTCACCACCCATGTGCACCAAGGACAGGCTGTGTGAGGACAGAGCAAGAAGGTGGCCATCTGCCCTGCCCCTGCTGGCATTTCGATCTTGGACGTCCAGTTTCCAGAACTATGAGAAATAAATTCCTGCTGTTGGAGCGGTATCTTGTTACGGCAGGCTGAGCTAAGGTGGGATCTGCTCCCATCATATCTAACACAGCATACCTTACACTTTATTACCTAGGACTACATCCACTGCTTAGTGAGAATTTTGAGTATCCCATTTTCCAAAGGTAGCCTCTTGTATTTCCAACTCACTCTTTCAATGCTGTGATTCCCCAAATCCTCAGGCCAGTAGCCCATAAATCCTATAGCTTTTTCACTGTCAGGTTTGGTTTTTAGCCCTTATTTCCTTTCTTGCAGCTAATCAAATGTCCATTGCCTGTCATTATATAATCACTCTCTTATATAAATCAAGTCTCTTACCTTTCCCTTCACTGTACTGTTCTAGCAAAACCCAACCCCAGTTAAATTCAACTCTATGAGCATACGCCGCACCTGCACTCAAGAAGAGGAACATGGAAGGAGTAAAGTATCATCATCCCTCACTTTGAATTTCTCATCACGAACCTCAAGTGGGCATAAAATATGACCAAGAAATTCTACTGCATTTCCCTAGTCCAGGTACATTTCTGCTCTCCCAGGGAACTATCCCATATCTCTTCCCTCTTTTCAAGAATCTAACACTGACTCCCTCCTCACTCCCAACTAATGACCTTACTTCCTATTTTAATAAAAGATAAATAAATGAATAAAAGCAATCAGAAAAGAATATCTTCATTCTCCCACTCCCACCAAACCCCCCATGCCTTCTGCACCTACATACTCGTACCTTCCCCCCTCTTGCTGGGGCCACAGGAATAGGCATGGACACAGCCCTGACTGTCCACTAGAAATTATCGTAAGCACTTTACATAAGCCAACCCATGCAATCATCATGACAACCCTGTAACCCAGGGACCATTGGTGCCCTCATTTCACAAATGAGAGACCCAAGGCAGAGAGAGGTAAAGCAACTCGGACCCTGGTCACAAAGCCAGTGACTGGCCCAGCTTGTTCTCTTGTGGCCGTCACTCTACTGCTTCCTGTGCTGCTGCATTTGTGTGAATCAACTATCTGGGTTCTTCTTGAAGACCAGTCTCGCTCTTGTGCTCTACATCCCATCCCCACTTAACTGTTCAGGGACATCGTCACCCCAGTCTCCCGATCGCTCCTGGATCATTACCATAAGGATAGAAATTTTCTCTCATCTTCAAAAACCCTCCCATGACCCCTCATCACTCTCAAACTACTACCTCATGACTCTGGTGCCTTTCAGATTGTAATTCTTCTAAAAGAGTGTTCATTACTCCAATATCTTGCATCCTCTGTTGAACTCATACAATCCGGGCTCCTACTGTCACCACACTACACTACGCTGGCCCCAGTCGATGACTTACCCTTTAAACATTTGCTTGCTCCTTCCTCCTGGAAGCATTTCTTCAAGGGGCTTTTCGAATACCACCCTCCTTTGGTTTTCCTTGTGTTCAACTGGCCACGGTTTCTCTATTTCTCTTACTGACTCTTCATTTCCCTGACCTGTTAACATTGGAGGGACCCAGAAGTCAGTCTTCAGACTTCCTCAGCGCCTACATACATCCCTTGATGGTCTCAGCCATTATCATGGTACTAGATAACATCCTTATGCTAATGATTTCCAAATGCATACCTTTGATTGGAGTCTGTTCCCCAAACACAGACCTTAGACCTTCTTGACAGCTTTCAGATGCTACTGGAGAAACTCAAGGGGTATCATTGTTTCATGGTCAACTGCGAACTTGTTATCTCCATTTAGATCTGTAATAAACAGCTCAGATTAGCACATCCAAACACAAACTCCTAGTCTTTCTCCACATCACTCCTACCCCAGCTGTGCTCCTCCTGTGATTTCTTGCATCTTAATTCATTGCAACTGCATCCTTCCAGGTGCTCAGGCCAGAAACTCTGGAGCCATCATTCTCTCTTCTCTTAGTCTTGACGTCAGGAAATTCTGACAGCTCCCTCTTCCCTCAAGATCTTGAGTCTGACTGGTTCTTACGAGCTCTACTGCTGCCGCCCTGGGTCTAAGCTACCATTTTCTCTCACCTGGTTTCCCGCAATCCTAACTGGTCTTACTGCCTCCACCCATTCTTGTGTCCTCGCTTGTTCCCATGGCCAGGATCCTTTAAAAAATTCAGGTCATCCTACTCTGTTCAGAATCCTCCAATGGCTTTATATTATAATCAGGGTATGAGCCACAGTTCTTATAATGAACTAGAAAGCTCTGGCTTTGTGCCCTCTTGTTACTTCTACGTATCCACTGCGCTGCTTCTCTCTCACTGATTCATTTTGTAGCTGTTGGTCTCCCCGAGGTTCCTCATACCTGCTAATCACATTCCCACTCAAGACTTTGATACTTGGTGTTCTTTCTACCGGGATAGCCCCATGGGTCCCTCCTGCACTGCTTCCTACTCTGCTTAAATGTTGCCTTCTCAAGGAAGTTTTCCCCGCCATTCTAGGAAAAAACACAAAACAAAAAACACTTACTTTTAAATAAACTCTGTTCTGTACAACTTACCTTTCTTGCCTGTTTTAGGTTTTTTTTGTTTGTTTTTACAAATAGCATTTTCTACCATCTAACCCTGTTGTATTTTACATGCTTTACTTTCCCTACTAGAATATAAGCTCCATGAGGAGAGAAATTTTTTTGTCTCTTTTGTTCAATGCTCTTTCATTCACCAAGAATAGTGCTTAGAAAGAAGTAGGCACAAAATAAATTTTTAGTGAATAAAATGATTTAATAGATGAGTAAGTTAACAACATTGCAGTTAAGAGGGGATTTTGTGATTGGTTGGTTAATTTCATGTTTGGAGTAGCATCTTTTTTTCTTTTTTGGATCTATTTATTTATTTGAGAGAGACAGAGAGGGAAAGCACGAGTAGGAGGGGCCCAGGGAAAGGGAGAGAGAGTCTCAAGCAGATTCCTACTGAGCATGAAGTCTGACTCAAGGCTCAATCTCACAACCCTGAGATCACAACCCGAGCTAAAAACAAGAGTCAGATGCTTCACCAACTGAGCCACCCAGGTGGTCCTGGAGTAGCATGCATCTTGTTATGTACATGGTTCTGTATAAATTTTTGAGTCAAATCATGTTTATTGACCCTAGAATAAAGTTCAGATTAAAAGATCTTTTAAGGTCATATTGGTATCAATTATCGATAAATATTAGAGCTAATGTTTTTGTTCCTTGCTTTTCATTCCTAAGTCACTGCTGAGCGACAGATACATGCTGCCTTGTGTATTTACCATTGCTAGAATCTTCTAACTTGCTTCTCTCCTTGAGTTATTATTATTGCATTCTAATCTATTTTACATATGGCCGCCAAATTAATCTTTATCTAAAGAGCAATGTAACGATCCTTCCCTGGCTCAGAAAATTGCTGTGACATCTTGATGTCTGAGATAAAATCTCTCAAGCTGGCCCTAATCCTGTTCTACTGACTTTTCTACTACTTTTTCTTACTTCATCACCCTGCACTCCCACCACTGAGCCTTTGTGGGCATCACTGTAAAGACGCTCTTTACATCAGAGACAGGCAAACTTTTGGGGTTAAAGATCAGGTAACAAGGGGCACCTGGGTGGCTCAGCCGGTTAAGCGTCTGCCTTCGGCACAGGTCATGATCCCAGGGGCTTGGGATCGAGTCCGAGCCATGCCCCTCCTCCTTTTGCACTCTCTGGTTATCTCTGTTGCTATCTCTCTCTCTCTGTCTCTCTCAAATAAATAAAATTTTTAAGAGAAAAAGATCAGGTGACAAATATTTTAGGCTTTGCAAGTGTCGGGGAAGAAGACTTTCCCCTTCTTTCCTTCTAGGTACTTTTGGCTGATCTATTAATTAAATGAACGTAAAACAAAGGGAGAAAAACAAATTGAACTGTGTAAGTATGAGAGCTCTGTGAGAGTGGGAGACCCACAAGCACTAAGGCAGCTGACGTTTATGTGCCATCCTGGGCTCAGGAGCAGGGGGTAGGTGTCTGAGGCTTCACAGGAGAAGACCAAATGTTTGGTGAACAAATGTTTGCCCTGCTGTGCAGAGACACTGGGACACAGGAACGGAAGCTGATCTCTAGGCTCCACAGAACTTTCCCGCAGCTGAGCACAACTAGCCCAAACTCTTTGTCATTACCTCTGGAGACAGTGCTCATCCTGAACCAGGACTTCTGAGAGAGGGCAACTGTAGGATTCCATACAAATCTGCTTTATGCTCCTTTTCCTGCTTCTGTTCTGGCCAGGTATCTGCATCCCCACCTTACACATGCCTTGGAGTAGGTCTTTCTTGCACAAGTCAAGGACTTCATGATTTCTTTAGAGTCTTCCAGCACACAACATAACATTGAAGGAAGGATGGGGTGAGGACCCGTCAAGGCCATCCCGTGGGTATTCCAGACTAGCAATGCTAGACATCTCAATGCCAAGACCCCTGGTTCCAAGGAATAAGTGACTTATGGAGGACGCCTGGACACCTGTCCTCATTCTAACTGGTTCCTGGATGCCTAGGAGGGCACATACACCAGACCACCATCCCCAGTAAAAACCCCAGACCTCAAGCAAGGAGAAGACTCTCCTTTCCTTTCTGAGGCTCCTGGATACTCTGTACCTGCACTCTCTCTATATCTTAAATAAATGCTGCTCTTGTTCCTGCAGGCTCGCATTTGATTTCCATCCCGCACATAGCCAAGGACCCCCTCTTGGTCCTCTGACCTGGCGTGTACCTAAAGCACAAGTAAAAGTGATTTACCTCTCAAACATCTATGTGGTTCACAGAACTGAAGGCCAAGTTAAATGCTACAAAGTCCTGCGTTTCAAACTTGTTTTGCTCACGTATTCCATAAAAGGATTTTTACAAACTATACGCCTTTACAAATATTGAGTCAACACGCCTGAAATATTTCATTGTGTCATTAAATGGTTGAAAATAAGTAATCTCAGGGGGTGGGGATGGGTAACTGGGTGACGGGCATTAAGGAGGACATGATGTGGTGAGCGCTGAGTGTTACATGCAACTGGTGAATTACTGAACTCTACATCTGAAACTAATGATGTACTATGTGTTGCCTAATTGGATTTAAATAAACACACACACAAGTAATCTCCATTTTTAAAAATAAAAGCATTAAGTAACTCTTTAAAATGTAAGAACTTTATTGAATTCTACACCCATGGGTATCTACTTAAATATTTATGAACAAGCTCCTGTTTATAGTTAGAAATTTTATTTGTACTCCTCTGATTGGTACTTTATTCCAGTTGTCTCACAGATTTTTACCCCAATGTGATATATTTTGTGCTTAAAAGACTTATTGATCACTGTACAACAATTCTATGTGACATAAATATAATTCTAAACATTTTCCTTGGGGCACCTGGGGGGCTCAGTGGGTTAAAACCTCTGCCTTTGGCTCAGGTCATGATCTCAGGGTCCTGGGATCGAGCCCCGCATCAGGCTCTCTGCTCAGCAGGGAGACTGCTTCCCAGTCTCTCTCTGCCTGCCTCGCTGCCTACTTGTGATCTCTCTCTCTGTCAGATAAATAAATAAAATCTTTAAAAAAAATTCTTACGTTTTAAAAATAAATAAATAAAATTTTCCTATGTTTTAAGTGCTAACATAACATTTCTTCTGGATTGAACTACCATAATTTTTAGTATTATAAAATTGATCAAAACAACACAACTAACTCACACATTTTCCTGGAGACCCACAATTTAATGAGATAGGTTTACTGCTTGTATAAGTCAGAATTCATCCTCAATTTTATTTTTTGTTGTTTTTAGTATACAGCATGAGAAATCACGAATATATTAACAAGTAGAGAGGAATGAAATAATATCAGCCAATATTTTAAACATATTTCTAAGTGAGATTTACACATTTTAGTGTATGTAAATTTTATATCAAATGGAAAAAGCTCAGATAGTGATTTATTGCCAACATTTATTTTTACTAAATGATCACATAATAACTTAATTTGGTTTTCCTTTCAATTTTGTTGAAATCAATTAATTTAAAGAAAGTTTAACAGCCACCTGACTTGCAAAACTTTTTGGAGCCTCTAGTATATTTATTTGCACAAATAGTAAACAACATGCATGTAGAGTGGCCACAGGTTTGATATAGACAAAAACCTTGGTGATATAATCAAATATCAAATATGATCAAATTCAAATGGCAAGTTTATTGTGGCCACTGAATCAATCCAGAACTCTTTTCCAGGCTCAAAAGGTGACAAGTAATGATATTAAACAGCATTAACTAAGTTTTTTTGACTCTTGGTCACAAAGATCTTATGGGCCACATTGAATCTGAAATTAGACATTTTTGACTACCCGGGTACCTCTGAGCAAACTGAAAACTGTCCCGTAGATCCCGAATTCCACAGGGCCTGGGAATTTTCTTTCAACTGGGTCTTTTCTTTCAACTTTTGCATCATCTGACTTGCAAAACTTTTGTTGAATAATCACTGTGGTGATTCCCTTTTTCTACACCTATTCCTAATGTAATTCAAAATTATGTGTTTACTTTTTTAAAGATTTCATTTATTTATTCATGAGAGACAGACAGACAGAGAGAGAGAGAGAGGCAGAGGGAAGAGCAGGCTTCCTACTGAGCAGGGAGCCTGATGCAGGGAGTCAATCCCAGGACACCAGGATCCTGATCTGAGCCGAAGGCAGATGTCCAACCATCTGAGTCACCCAGGTGACCCAACATTCTGTGTTTAGTACCCAGAGGTTTTGATACCACAGGGCAGTGTAAATAATGAGGTTCTGGAGGACTGAGAAATAGATCTTTCTTTTGGAAAGTGAAGGAATGGTAACTGTTAAAAAAAAAAAAAAAAGTTAAAAAAAGGTAAGTGGTATAGTGCTCAGACTCACAACCACAGTGAAGTTAGTGGAGAGAGGGCAGGAGATTGAGGATAAGGAAACAAACTACCTTCAAAGTCTGCAAGCCAGCATAAGTTTTTCTGAGTCTTCAGTTATGTTCAGAAGTACATGTTTTCCAGTTGGAAGTCCGCGAGTACAAGTCGATTCTATGACATAGACCGACTTGGAGAAAAGCCTTAGCCACAAGATGTCACTAAAATTCCACGTTACACTTTAAGATGCTATTGCAAGCTTCTTTTCATCTAAAAAATCAGCAACAGCATTTGAGATCTAAACGAAAGAAGGATAAAGTCTCTTTGATTCCTTAATTTAAAAAAAAAAATGTGATGGGGAAAGAAAGAACAATGAAGAAAGGCAAGGTTGTTTAGCAATATTATCGCATGCTATTTGGGCCTTGACAAATTTGTTTCTAGCAAAATGTAACCTAATAAACATGTTTAAATGGAAATAATACTTGGGTTGCCTGGATGGTTCAGTGGGTTAAAGCCTCTGCCTTTGGCTCAGGTCATGATCTCAGAATCCTGGGATCAAGTCCCCCATCGGGCTTCTGCTCAGCGGATAGTCTGCTTCCCCCTCTCTCTGTCTGCCTCTCTGCCTACTTGTGATCTCTCTGTCAAATAAATAAATAAAAATCTTTTTAAAAAATGGAATAACACTCAATAATTTAAAGTAGGTACTCTAAAATGGAATAACTTACAAAAAATTTTATTAAAATCTTTGGAAAACACATTTTGTGACTAAAAAATTATCCATTAAAAAATGTACCTTAGAAAATGAAATGTACCCCCCAAAATATACCTGTTTGTTCATCCACGTAGTTCCATGCAGGCTCTAAAATTTTTATAATTCAAGTTCACTTCGTCTTGAGAAAATTAACTATTTGCTTATTTAAGAGTGATATTTTTTTTAAAAAAGAGTGGTATATATTTAGAGTACTCGCTGTATCTTATGTATCTTGAGAACTTGTTTATTGGCATGCTACATTTATTATAGGTAAAAGTTAAAAACAACACGACGTAAAGTTAAGCAATTGGGACCAGAAGTATTTTAAAGGCATCTGTGTACAACTCTTGGGACTTTCCCTAATGTGCAAAGACAAGAACTTCAAAAGTCACAGCTTTAAAAAGACTAACCTATAAAATAAAGACATCACAGCAAACCATCTCAATTTAAGTATAGAAATAAGACATATTTACCCATTTAATAATTATAATAAATAAAAGCTTTATTTTGGCTAGAAATAACAAAGAATATAAAAATCATTTGATGAAAAATCTCACCTCCCTCCAGTATATTGTGCAAAAACATGTCCGTGCTCTACATGCTTCTGAAAGACTGTCTACTGATATATATGTCTTTTTGAAATGTATAGAACGTGAACAAAAGAAAATAGTTTCAAGTTGTTTCACTCCAGTACTGAAAATGTTTCCAACTAAGCCTTATTTGGGTGGAGAGTAAAGGGAAATAGTGGAATGATCTCTAACAAATTGCCAGAATACCAGGATTAGCAAAGGACAGAAAAATAAGGACATTGAATGGCTGCTTTAAAAAAAAAAAAAAAAAAATCAAGGTGATGATATCAGTTAAATTGTTTGAGTGAAAAGGTGATTACTGCTTAAGAGCAAACACCAGTAAAGTCAGATCAGCACAAACTTTTAGTGTGCAATGTGGACACCACATTTGTACACTCTGTAACAATGATACATATTCTAGTTTTAATTTTTCCCACAATTCTGTTCTACATTCCTATTGTCGTATAGAAGGAGGAAGCTTGGGACGCTTGGGTGGCTCAGTGGGTTAAAGCCTCTGCCTTCAGCTCAGGTCATGATCTCAGGGTCCTGGGATTGAGCCCCGCATCGGGCTCTCTGCTCGGCAGGGAGCCTGCTCCCCCCCGCCCCGCCTGTCTCTCTGCCTACTTGTGTGTTCTCTCTCTCTGTCAAATAAATGAATAAAATCTTAAAAAAAAAAAGAAAAAAAGAAAGAGGAAGCTTGTCACTAGTCTAGTAGTCTAAGAATAGATATGTGCTTTAAAAAACTTGTTTTTTACTTATCCACATAAAATTCTTTTTTAGTGATATACTATCACAATAATCTTCTCACCTAGAGTCTCCAAAAGAAAGATCTACCTGCAGATGGTGTTAAAGGGGTTTCTCATCTGTCCTTTGCATTCAGCTCAGGAAAAGTATTCTTTCATGTTATGTTGCAGTATTTGGATCTTGTTTTAAATGTACCCAAATATGTTTCTGCAGTAAGCCAGGAAAATAAGATTGTGGTAGGGGTGGGGATGAAACTCTTCAGAACTGAGCCATTTGCACAAATTGTGTAATCTTAACATAATCTGATTTCCTTGCCATTTCAATTCACATTATGACTGGATGGATGTCTTTTCAAGACAGTGAGCAGACTGGTTGATAAGCCACTTAGGGAAGGCACCTAAAATCAAAGAAATACCCTTTCCTGATATTAACAGTGTCTCAAAGAAATGTTTTAAATTTCTGTTTTTATCTCAAAACCTCATGTGAACACCTTTCCTCCACACAGGAAGTATCAGAAGAAAAAAGTTTTGCAACTTCCTACTCAGTTTTTCATACATTAAAAAAACAGTTCAGATTCAAGCGTTAAAACTTTTTTCTACTCCCTTCAACACTGAATCAACACACTGATGGTTTATTGTTGATAACTAACTGCTCTCTCAAGAAAGGGAGGAGTTGATTGGCTTTTTTATAACCCTTTTATTCATCTAACACCTACATTGCTGCCTACATAGCTCGTGTGTGTTCCATCATTAAAGATCATAATACATCCTGTCTAATCCTCACCAAAGCTTACTGCCCAGTATAATCTTGTTCTCTATACTGAAGAGTTTAGAGGGATGAACAGAACAAGAAATTGCTAGGGACTTCTCACTCTTATATGTAACACACATATTTACCAAATGATTCAAATACTGCACATCAGTAGTTCTGTCTGCAAAATACAATATCCTCTGAACACATGACAAAAATTGCTCTTCCATGCTGTCCCTGAATTGAGATTTTCTGACAGAATTTTTCTAATAGCTCATTCTGTAATCTGATTATATTTATTAACATTGAGACAGTTTTACCAGCTACTCAGCAACGCTTTTTTTTTAAATTATTACTTCCTGTTAGATTTGTTTGATATTTGAACCAAGACCCCCAAGTTCAGATCCACAGGTGACAATTGTTCTACAGTTGTTGGAAGCTAGCGAGCATTATTTCTGAGGATTACATCCAAAGACATCATGCAGAAAACAATTGGAAAAATGGGTATAATCATTAAGTCATGAGATGCTAAAATATGGCTTAGTGTCCAAGTGACAGACCTACGGCAGGACCCTTCTAAGGACAGGAACTCTCGTGACAATCTAAGTGAGCTTGCTCTCTGCCACCGAGCACTGAGTGGGCTGTGTGTGCCAGGTGTCTGGGACAAAAATTTGCTTTCATTTTAAGAAATACAACTCTGAGTGACACCTCTGTAATTCTGAACTCTTCACCTTGAATGACAAATTGTAAACTGCGATATTATTTTACACTTGTTCAGGAAAAATAAAATTACCAAATTCATTTATGAGAGAAACCAATGGTGCTTCAAAATAAATGATGTGAGACTTTTGATGATGACGCAAATATTTGGCCATGTACTATTTACCAGCGGTGAATGGACTGCAGACCACATTTCAGATATTCATACCTGTCCTTCCTTACATAGTTCAGCTAAAATTTTAAAAACATTACACTCATAGAAACTATTGGACAGCACACAGATTCTAATTCTGCATTCCCATTATGACGTTTCAGTACTTGGTACAATTTTCATCACTTTTCAATGAGTCATTTTGTGAATCAGAGAGAAGAGTATCAACCATAAAATGCAAATTTAACAAGCATCAAAATTCATAGGGAAGTACATTAGTGAAACTAAACACTATTGACTTCACGTTGGCTGTGATAAACTGACCAACATGGTCCGTGTTATTATATATGCATCTAATGATTGCACACTAAGAACCTAACACTATTAAAAACTGAGATTTTAATTACCTATAAAACCTGCTAAATGTGTGAATTATGTGAACAAAATTTCCAAAATTAACATATAATATGGAAAAAAATGTTTCAGTGCATTTTTCCCCCTCTGAAAACTGCTAAACTAGTTACCAAGGATCACCATCCTTTTGGGGCACTGTTCTAATCCCAAGATTAGGGATTTACCTACAATTCAGAGTAAGGACCAAAAGATGACAATGTGTTAGAGTAGTAAGTAGGGCAACACTGAGAAATCAGAGAGAAGCACTTTCTAATAAAATAAACTTTTATTACACAGTAAATGTTACTTGATGTAAATTAAAGTGAGAAAAGCATTAATAAACTAGAACAAATATTTTAAATACCAAGTGTCTTCTATTAAGGTGCCTAGTACATTGTAAGTGCTTGATTAGTGGTTTACTAAACTGAGAGAAGACTGTTTAAGGGAAAACACTGATACATTATTTAAAACCAACTTTTTTCTCAGTCCTGAACTGTTGCTCTAGCTTAAGGATGATTTAGAGTTAAAATTATGGCTTATTCTGCGATTCTCTTAGTTCCTATGAGTTCAGTTTTGATTGTTCTACTACTAGTTCCAGCCTTAAAGCCCCTGACATGCTTAACTTTTCTATTGCTATCTTGTTTCTGTACTCTAAGCTCACTCTATTGTAAAGCTAATCTACTCTATTCAGTGCAGTCAGTGCAGCAAAACCTCTTGTCTTTGCTGAACGAGTATTTTCCGTTAAACTTCCTAGAATAACTTTTAAAGATCTTATTAAGTACATCCATCCAAAGCCATGCTTCCTACAGAAAAATCCCATCCCAAATCTGCCACTTATCTCCAATGTTACTCTTAAATGTATATCAAGTCCTATTACTCAATCTCTTTGAAGGAATCATCTATCCAGTACTCGATTATTTTATTAACATCTGAATTTTGACTAACAGGTTATTGGCTGTCTCTAATTTGGCCTCCTGTCAACCAACTGCACTTTCCAACTAAAACAGGAAAATATATATAAAAAAGCAAAAAAGTTTTACACAACAGTATTTCAAAACAACTTCAGAATTTCCAGTGACTAGAAAATAGAAAACTATTTTTTATTTTTTAAGATTTTATTTATTTGACAGATCACAAGTAGGCAGAGAGGCAGGCAGAGAGAGAGGGGGAAGCAGGC
>CM053603.1:151267274-151444648 GCA_028646535.1 Procyon lotor
CCCGATGCGGGGCTCCATCCCAGGACCCTGAGACCATGACCTGAGCCGAAGGCAGAGGCCCAACCCACTGAGCTACCCAGGTGCCCCAAAAATAGAAAACTATTTTTTAAAAAATAATTTTAGGGCCGCCTGGGTGGCTCAGTGGTTTAAAGCCTCTGCCTTTGGCTCAGGTCATGATCTCAGGGTCCTGGGATGGAGCCCCGCATCGGGCTCTCTGCTCAGCGGGGAGCCTGCTTCCCCTCTCTCTCTGCCTGCCTCTCTGCCTACTTGTGATTTCTGTCAAATAAATAAATAAAATCTTTAAAAAAAAAATAAAAAATAATTTTAAATAATTTTAAAATTTAAATTATATTTAAATTTTAAATAATTCTTTAAATAATTTTTTTTTTTGAGAGAAAGAGAGGGGAGAGAGCATGAGAGAGTGGGTCAGAGAGAGAAGCAGACTCCCTGCTGAGCAGGCAGCCCTATGTGGGGACTTGGGATCCCAGGACTCCAGGATCATGACCTGAGCCAAAGTCAGTCACTAACCCACTGGGCCACCCAGGGGCCCCAGAAAATAGAAAACTATTTTTTTTTTTTTAAATAGAGAGGCAGAGAGGCAGGCAGAGAGAGAGGAGGAAGCAGGCTCCCTGCTGAGCAGAGAGCCCGATGCGGGGCTCGATCCCAGGACCTTGAAATCATGACCTGAGCCGAAGGCAGAGGCTTAACCCACTGAGCCACCCAGACGCCCCTAGAAAACTATTTTAAAGGCTTCATACTTTTTTCTAAAAATGATGTGTAATATTTTCATCTTGTTTTTCCCTCTGTAAATAGAAATACACACACTACACACATTATTTATAAATGTATATTTGTTAGAAAAACAAAGAATAAGTTTTTCAATGAGCAAAACTTATGAGGAAGCAAAATAATTTCAACTTTAATGAACTACAATTCCTTTAAAATATTCTTGAGTTGCTAAGAAATCATACACTCACAAAACCATGTAACTTCAAAATAGTTCAGAAATCATCTATTTATTTTTACATGTGAAAAAATGAGAATTATAGAGTTTAAATTCTTTCATAATAAGGTAACAGCACTAGTCAGACTAGAAATAAAGTGCAAGAAAAAAACATGCTTTGTAGTTTAAAAATTAAATCATCCCTCCACAAAACAAAAAACAAAACAAAAAAACAGGAAAAAAATAGCCATAACAAAAGTATGTGAACTTCAGCACATTACTTAACATTTGAGGCTTCAGTTTTTTCATCTTTTACAAAAGCATAATAAAACTTTAATAATTCTATTAAAAAATTTAATAATTCCATCAAATTATTGTTGATTGTATTAGAGCTCACATCTCATTATTCAGGAAGATAACTTTGGCTTTATTCATTAAACAAATATTTATTGAGCATCTAATAGATATGCTAGGCATTGTCTTTAGCAGACAGGCAAAGGGCTAGGAATATAAAAGGCTCTGAAAAAGTATCATTTGTTCCCTTATTTATATTTTTAATAAATATCAATTTGAATACTTAGTCTCTGTGCAAAGCAATGGAAAAAAAAATGAAAGCCAAAGAGCTATAGTCTCTGCTCTCAGTTTAAAATCTCTTGGGGGAGTTTAACAAGTTAGTAAATTAATATTTAAAGTGCTAGGACTGAAATAAACAGAAGTTCTTATAAATATTAAAAATGGGGTCTGCCTAGAGGAGAAAACATTTAAGACAAATCCTAAAAGATAAAAATTAAGCAGCCATGCAAAAAGCCAGGAAAATTTTGGACAGATAACAGACACAAAACACCTCAAGAGAATAAATGCTTGACTTAAATTTCCAGTTTTTAAACCGTTTCAATCATAGCCCTTTTAATTCTATATTATCAGACTATCTGCAACAACCAAAAAAATTAAATTTCACTATTTTGTATACAGACCTACCTTGACTAACAATGGGTTACATCCCAATAAACCCAACAGAAGTTGGGTTTATTGATATGAAAATCATATGATTTGGGTTTAATGGGTTTAATGATATGAAAATATCATTAGGTTGATAATGCATTTAATAGGTTAGGACCTACTGAATACTTATCTTTGCCTAGCTTACCTTAAATGTGTTCAGAACATTTATATTAGCCTACAGTAGGACAAAATCATCTAATACAAAACCTATTTTATAATAAATAAGATGAATATCTCATGTAACTTACCGAATACTGTAATAAAAGTGAAAAACAGAATGACCATATGGATACGAAATGATTTTAAGTATACTGGTTGGTCACCCTTGTGACTGCATGGCTGACTGGGACATGGGGCAACTTGATGCTGCCCAGCACTGAGAGAGTATTTGTACCCCCTTCTCTAGCCTGGGAAAAGACCAAAATTCAAACTTCAAAGTACTATTTCTACTGGGGCACCTGGCAGGTTGAGTCGGAGCATGAGACTCCTGATCTTAGGGTTGTGAGTTCAAGCCCCACATGGGGTGTAGACATTACTTAAATAAAACAACAACGACAACAACAAAAGGTATGGTTCTACCGAATGCATTTCAATTTCACATCTTTGTAGAGTTGAAAAATCCTAAATTGAACCACTGTAAGTCAGGGGCTGTCTATACTTGCCAATAAAAGCAGAGGGCTAAGTAAGCACAGGATAAATACTAAGACTACTTAATAGCAGATGTTGGCTGGACCAAACAATTCATGAAAATGAGTGAAATCAAACCTAGATGGTGATGAAAACCAGATTATAAAATCCGGACTTTATTTTGGAGGTAATGCAATAGATCACTGAAAGTTTTGAGCTTGGAAGAAATGATGAAAGCTATACTATGAGGAAATTTTAATATTACAAATATGTAAAAAATATTAAAGAAATAATTAAGTCAATGTTTAGGTAAAGAAATTCTAATTATAGTAGCAGCTGAAATAGAAAGCAGTATTGTAGATACGATGCATCTAGACATGGCAAAAATTAAACTTGTGAAACAGACTATTTCTGAGACTGAAAGTACAACAAGAAGGGAAGAAGACTAGAGATTGTGATGAGACACTGAGTTCTAGAAATTTCATGTAAATTTTTACATATATTTTTATACATCCCAATTACCTCTATTCCTTTTTATAATATATGAGCATTCTATGTCTTTTCAAGTGGTTTTAAATCACCAAGCAACTTAAGAAGTATAATTACAAGAGCAAACAGCACGCACTTCCACTCCTAGTCTGTACTTAAGATAAATAATAGAGATTAAAGCCATCTTTGCTTTGGAAATCAGAGCCAGCAAATGACCTTTCATACTGAAGACAGTCAAAAGGATTCATCAAAAACTGGATGGGTAAAATAGCTGAAGGGGATTAAGAATACACTTATCAGGATGAGCACTGAGTAATGTCAAACCACTGTCAAACCACTATATTGGACATCTGAAACTAATATAACACTCTATGTTAATTATACTGCAATTAAAAAAAAAAATCTTTTAGAAAAGAGTCACCAGTTCCAGTAATTTACCATTTAGGGAGGCAGTAGTAACTTACATGTAACAATTTGAGAACAATTAAATAAAACACTAACCATCAGTATTTTAAGAGATGGAAAAGATTAACGCAAACTTGTGAAACTAAATGCTTCAAGAAAAAAGGCTTTCCTAAGAAATTACTGATTTTAATTTTTGTTCAGAAAACATCAGATAAGTAACACAGTTGACACTGTGCAGCAGGGGAGTCTTTCAATTCTTAAATTCATTAATTCAAATGTAACTAAATTTCATACTTGAAACTTAGAGCGTCTAAAAATTGAAGACGAAAACTGCTAACCAAAGAACCCTCACCAAATGACTATGAAGGGAAATATTCGGCAGTACTAGCAATAGAAATTAGGAGGTATCAAATTCGAGGCCAGTGACTTTATTAACATTTCATGACTAACACATTTCTGAAGTCTATTATTTAATATTTTGGAGTATGTTCTATCTCACAGTAAATAATAATCCACTTTAATATTAATGTTTTACTGAAGGACTACTGGAAAAGGTTCATACTAGAAAAAAATAAAGTTAAAAAGATTTAGTACACTCTTAACAGAGTTCTGAAATTATTTTCCTTCCAACTCTAAATAAAGTGGTCTGTCAAAATATCTTATATTCTGCATTGATATGATCAATATGGAATAGCTAAGGCCACACAGCTATCTAAAATTTCAATTAAGTGCTCTTTTTTCCTGACCCATACAAAAAGATATAACCATACCCTAAAAAAGAGGGGGGGGGCCCTAAAGCAAATCTCACCTTAAGACATCCAAACTAGGATACTGAAACTTAACATAGAAAATTTAGGTAAATAACCTATTGATGTATTATTTTATCTTGTGCTTGATTCAGTGACATAAATTATAGATGCTCCATTAATATATGCCAAAGAAACTTGAAGAGAACTCAGATGCAGAAAGTCTTATTTTCCCAGCACTTATATTTGTGCTATCTGCATTCAAACACTATAAATAGGGTGGGGAGAGGGGAGGTGAGAGACATAGACAAGTCCTTCAGAGGAAATGATCCTATGTTTAAAATCCTTCATCAAAATTAGCAGTATACAATCATTACTAAATAAACATCTCACGATAAAGTTTTTGTAAAGATCTAGAAAAAAAAATTTTTTTTGAAGATTTTATTTATCTATCTGAGACAGCAAGGGAGCAAGCAGGAGCGGGGGAGGGGCAGAGGGAGACACAAGACAGGCTCCATGGGTCAGGGTAGGGGTCATTCCCAGGGTCCTAGGCAGCAGAAGGAAGACACCTAATGGTCTAAGCCACGCAGGCACCCTGAGAATTTTTTTTAATACTTTTTCTTTTCAGAATTTTCCATCACACTTTCTCTAATGCATGTTACTGTTCATTAAATTTATCTTGCTGGGACGCCTGGGTGGCTCAGTTGGTTAGGCAGCTGCCTTCAGCTCAGGTCATGATCCCAAGGTCCTGGGATGGAGTCCCACATTGGGCTCCTTGCTCAGCAGGGAGCCTGCTTCTCCCTTTGCCTCTGCCTGCCTCTCTGCCTGCTTGTGCTCTCCCTCTCTCTCTCTGACAAATAAAATCTTTAAAAATAAATAAATTAACTAATTAATCTTGCCAAAATAAAATGAATTCTGAATAATTTTGTTTCACTTAACAGTATTTCAGGTTTTGTCTTAGTATCTGTTGTCTTTTGAAAAACAAAATCCACAAATTAACACCTATCATAAACTAACACATTTCCTAGAGATTATCCTTTCATTAAGGAAGATTTAGTTCTCTAGCTTAGAGACTTGACTTAGAGACTTGCGCAAGGGCACAAATTTTCTAAAAATAATTTTAGGGGCGCCTGGGTGGCTAAGAGGGTTAAAGCCTCTGCCTTCGGCTCAGGTCATGATCTCAGGGTCCTGGGATCGAGCCCCACATTGGGCTCTCTGCTCAGCAGGGAACCTGCTTCCCCCTCTCTCTCTGCCTGCCTCTCTGCTACTTGTGATCTCTTTCTGTCAAATAAATAAATAAATCTTTTAAAAATAATTTTAATATTGAAGAGTAGTTTGAAGGAAATGTAACTATTATGAAAGGATTTTAACATGAAGTATAAGGATCCTTATAGGAGTCACAGATGTGCTTTAGGAAAGTTCATAAACTCACTGAAATAATGCAAAAATTATAATAATATATGCAAACATTTTTTTTCTGGGGAGAAAGAACACAGCTCTCATTTTTCAAAAAATCCTTGATCACTCCCCACAACCCAAATTAAGAACCAGTGAAGAGAGTGAAGAAAAGGGCATCTAAATTTGTGAATAGAGATACTAATAAAAACATTAGAGTATGGTTTTTGTTTGTTTTACGTTTATCATCTACTTGGCCATAAGAGCCATTCTGTTAAAACACAAAACTGCTGATTTTTTAAATTAAGCCACTATTCTTTAAACCTTTTTCTGGTGCTATTACAATTTCTTACAGGCACTGGGTAACTAGTCTTCCCTTAGCTTATTATCTTTCCAAAAACATAGGGATGAAGTCTTCCTGTGTTGACCATTTGCGAGTTGATTTCATAAAACAGAGATGGCTTTTTTCCTATTATTTGGTATTTTAGCTAATAAGACTCATGAAATTTGTTTTTGGCATTCTAGATACTAACAAAACACCCCAATGTAACTATTACTTTAAGATTTTTTTATTTTAACAAGAACAGATACTTCATGTATGCCCTATTATTAGGCTATCCCAAAGCAGTCTATAGTAAATAAAGCCCAGCTGCCCCCCACCCCCCGGTTTGACCATTCAATCACTATGAATTGTGTAGTGTTGTATTCTTTACTACTTGACTCCAACAACTTTCGAAATACTAGTTGAGGGTGAAATGAAGCTAGAGAGACCTAAAGCTGGGGTCTCTGCCATTCTCTAACATACACAAAACAAACAGATGGTAGAAAAGCACAGTTCAATCTGCACTGTACTTCTGAACCATCTCAAAGACCTGACCAAGCTTTAAACTTTGTGAATAAATTTAAATTCCTCCAGGTTTTCTTTCTCGGAACCGAAAAATATACACTTTCCCTATAATTTATAGCCTTTCAGTTTATCCCATTCTGACCCTTGGTCTTTTTAAATTTATAAAATTTTAAAAGAAAGTTCTATCTGTTAGCTTGGAGCCTAAAAGTTTCTGTGTATTCATGTATGAAATTCAAACAGATGAAATGATCAAAAGAAAAAAACCCATAACTGATAATAACCAAAGACAAAATCTAGATGCAGAAAAGTCCTTTATACAATATGTAAATTTCTTTTGCTCATTCTTTCGTTCATTCAGTTAAACATTAGGTCCTACTGTGTTGTCCAGCTGTGGGGATTCACAGAAAATAAAACATAGTTCCAATTCTCGAGAGGTTCTATCAGGAAGATTTCAGACTTCTAATGTTGATTAAAAGAACATGCAAAGATTGCAGCCTGACTTGAGCATTACACGAATTCAAAAAGTCAATACTGAAGATAGCTAGAGGCAACTTCTGCCCACCCTGAGCATCTGTAGTAATATTTCTGCAGTACTTGTCATTAATACCACAAAGAAAACAGATGGGAATAGTTTTTAATTTTATCCTTTACTTAGGATATTTATTGAGTACATGTTATAATGATACTCTACTTAAAGGAGAAAATGATAACCTGGCTTTAAATCTAAACAATATACTATTCTTATAGCAGACAGTAGGAATTTCCCTCCTTTATTAAGTTCTTATTTTAGGATGTATCAATTTGTACTCCTTGTAAAAGGTATGGCATTAAAAAATCAAAAATGAGTTTTTTTCCTCCTGCTTCTAAAATTCTTGTTACCCTAGATGATCACAAGAAGAGTTAAAGGTAAATTAACATGTACAACACATCATCACAATTCCCAGGTGAATTTTTTCCATATGGCATTTTGTAAATTTAAATTACTAACTAAATCCCAGATCGGCATGCCAAGTGATGAAGAATTTAAACCCTAAAGCAACTATGTAATTAATCTGGCAACTTAACCTTGTAAGTCAAACCTAGTAGAACAATTTAGAGGTGAAAAATCCTAATAATTTTAATTTATGATGTGGGAGTATATCTATATAAGTATATAGATGTGCCCACATTATAAATTTGTGTGTGTATTTTTTGTTTTTAGGAGGTTTTTTGGTCACTTCTTCCAAGATCAATCAAGAGGAAAATAGTAATTCATTTAAGTTAGAACTGGGCATACCTTTTAAAAAATTTCAACAGTATGTCTCCTTTATATGGTATTACAGTAAATGTTCTATAAAACTGCTAGCTGGAGCCTTAGATAAGAATAAGGTCTGTTTTGAGAATAGCATTTATCATTGCCCAAAGAGCTCAGAAAATGTAGATTTTAAGATATTTAGCTTGGACTACTATAGATAACTCTGAAAAATGTTCCTCAAATTTTAAAAAGGCAAAGTAAATTTTTCTCCACCTGCTAAATTATTGGACTTTTTGCGTGAGAATGTCACTCAAGTTTTCTAAAATGATAAATTTGAGTTTACATTAAACCTTTCCCACATGAAAAGTACAGATATTAGCAGAATATTCACTAAGTAAAATGAAAATATTACCTGGTTTCTAAGGCACACCGTTAGTTATACCATCTAAAGTGGGATTTATTTGATGAACTGCGTTAGCTCTTAGAACATTTGCTGCAACTCGGGTAGAAAGAGGCAAGTATTCACATAATATGTCAGTCTGTTATCAAGAAAGATATTTCAACTAAAATATGTCAATTCTCGCACCTGAAATCACTTAGACATTACTGATGTGGTATTTGGAAGAGTTTCTGTATAGAAGGTTTCTGAGACTGATGTACAACGTTCAGTGCTTTAGAGGGTTGGGTAAACTCAGTTCTCTTTTGTTCAACAATGCCTCATCTCCACTGCATAAAGCTTGATCTCCTGTTCCACTATCCAGTGTCTGCCTTACATTAAGTTGTACTTCGCTCGTACTGCATAAACTAATTACGTTATAAAAGGCCTCTAGATCACTAGGTTCGAATGTAATAGCTGGTTTCATTAATGTTCCAGGAGCAAGAGAACCCTCTCCGATAATTCTTAGGTTGATAAATTTGATTTTCCACGTATTTTCCATAAAAGGGCAGCGTATGAGTCCAAAAATTTGTTCAAAAATGCCCAAACAAGTGTTCCCTCGGTGGACAGTCCCAGCAACTCCAACCATAACCAGACCATGGGGAGAAGAAGCACATTTCAGTCCATGGGAATCTAGGTTGGGACTGAGAAAAAGATACTCTTCTTTCACTAGTGACAGGAGGCGAAGGCTCACAATTTCTGCTCCATAGTAGTCTATCACATTTTGTTCAGAGGTGTTGTAATAAAACTTAAGCTTGACATCATGCCAGAAGTGCTGTGGCCCCCATTCATCTTGAGGTGGTCCCAGAAAAGGATTCTGAGAATTAAGAAGTTCAAAGAACCAGTGACAAAATTCTTCTCCTAATCGACGAAAATCAACCTTTTCAGCTTTTTTATCTTCTTTTTCCTGCTGATTAAGATAAATAAAATATAACCAAGGTCAGTTCTCATATCTTTTTTTCTATCTAGTCTCTTTTAGAGCTAAGTTGTCATATGCTGAGTACAGCAGAAGCTAAATGAACTACAAGTGAACTCACTGAACCCATCACACACAGTAAATTGTTTTTCCAAAAAGGGAAAAGATAACTTTAGAATTTCCCAGCTTAAACATCTGAAAATTCAGCTAAGAAATTAAGGTTTAACAAAGCCTCTCAAAATATCAGCATGAACAGTCAACAATAATTTACATAAGTATTTTCTCTTGATTGTGGCAGTGATTTCACAATGTCTGTCAAAACCTTCCAACTATATGCTTTAAATGAATACTTTGTTGAATATAAACTATACTAAAAGTTCGTAACAAATAAGCATTTTTTACTATCTTTAAACAGAGTTCCAATACAATTGAATACATTACTTTTTATGATTGGGATTAATTTTATACTGTTATTTCTCTTTTTTACAAAGGGTAATGTTATTGCAAAAATATACCTGATAAGCTTGATTTCATTATCTATGTGAAGAGGTGAGAATATTCCAGAGCACAATACTTCATTTTGATGGTAAGAAATCTTTAACTGACAGAGCACCCATGATTGAGTATGTTTGGCTCTGTGCTTGTCATTTATGGACTATTTCCTTCTATCTTCACAAGGCTAATTACACAGATACTATCATTATTATGCCTGCTTTATAGATAAAGTAAACAGGACTCAGGAAAGTCAAGTTACTTGCTCAAGTTCACACCTAGAAAATGGCAGACCCTATTTGAAGTCACATCTGCATGATTTCAGAGTCAACATTCTCTTTCGCATATTAAGAAAGCTCTTATGGGTGCCTGGGTGGCTCAGTGGGTTAAAGCCTCTGCCTTCGGCTCAGGTCATGATCTCACAGGGTCCTGGGATCGGGCCTGCATCGGGCTCTCTGTTCAGCAGGGAGCCTGCTTTCTCCTCCCCTCTGCCTGCCTCTCTGCCTACTTGTGTTCTCTCTCTCTGTCAAATAAATGAATAAAATCTTAAAAAAAAAGAAAGCTCTTAGAAGATCCTTTCCTAATGTGAAAGCAAATGCCTCTTACTGTAAAACCTTGCTAACTCAAAGTATGTAGTTTAAAATTTGCAAATTCATGGAAGGGGCTTCTGGAGTGGGGGGCAAATTTCTATTTCCTGACCAGCGTGGTCATTACAAATGTTTTTATTTTATGGACATTTATTAAGCTATATATTTGATTTGGAAAAGGGGTTGTCTTTTTGTGCTTTAAGAAAATAAAAAAATAAAATTTGCAAATTACCTACAGTTCATACAATCAACATTTAAAAATTCACAGAGTATCTAAAATGTCCAGTGGATACAAAGAAATAGGAACCGACAATGTCAGCTGGAGGAAATTATTATAAGATATTATTATTTTTAGCTTAAAAAAAATAAAATGTTAAAAGTTATTTAAGTTTCTCTCATGGAATTTTTACAATTTAATACCAATTTAATACCAAAGAAAGTCTTCAAAATGAGAAAGGGCTTACAAGAGCATTCTTTTTTAAGCAGACAAGAATATTACAGAGACCTAGAAGTTAAATTAAAATTAAATTGATCCTGCAGTCTATCCACTCTCTTTACAAATCCAATAGTACTCGTTTGATAAAGTGATAAAACCATTTTTCTCACAAATCAATACAGCATTTTATATACATTATTAAACGTCAGAGATATTTTCCTTCTTTTAGGTGCTTTACTGGTCTTCCTTTAGAATGCAAAGGATACGGGGTGAAGCTAAATTATAAAAGCCAAAATATTATTAACCATGTTCCCACAGATCTAGGATTACCTAAAGAGTTTAGACAGAACTACGATTTAGGGTATAAGATCTATTTTACCTGTTGAAATAGTCTAATGTCCTCTGTATTAACTGGTTCTGGTGTTTCCTTCAATTTCAGATGTAACTGGTTTTTCCAGTAATCCTTTGCATGCTGAATAAGATTGTGCTTTTCAGTAGCTGGAGGTACAATAACCCCCTGTGTTGCCAAGTATTTAAATATGACTTCTCGGTGGACTTTCTTACGCCTCAAAAGTTCTTCTACACTTTGACTGTACACTAATATTGCACGAATGGCATCTAGAAGGAAATTATAAAGATTAGTGGAAAATCACAAGTCACTTGTAAATCTGTTCAGGGTCAGCAGAAACCCTATCAAATAATATTTACAAATTTTTGTCATGGCATTACTCCTTTTGTATGAGATGCTAATTTTTAAAAACCAGGAATTGGGTTGTCAGATTTTGGGTTTAAAAACATTTTTCTTGGGTGCCTGGGTGGCTCAATTGGTTAAGCAACTGCCTTCAGCTCAGGTCATGATCCTGGAGTCCCAGGATTGAGTCCCGCATCGGGCTCCCAGCTCCGTGGGGAGTCTGCTTCTCCCTCTGACCTTCCCTCCTCTCATGTTCTCTCTCACTCACTCTCTCAAATAAATAAATAAAATCTTTAAAAAAAAAAAATTTTTTTTTCCTTGGGGCACCTGGGTGGTTCAGTGGGTTAAAGCCTTTGCCTTCGGCTCAGGTCATGATCTCAGGGTCCTGGGACTGAGCCCCACATCAGCCTCTCTGCTCAACAGGGAGCCTGCTTCTCCCTCTCTCTCTGCCTGCCTCTCTGCCTGTGATCTCTCTCCTCTCTGTCAAATAAATAAATAAAATCTTTAAAAAAAATTTTTTTTTCTTTATGCTTTAAACTTCCCTATCTATACTTACTTCTTCCTTTCACCTCTCATAAGATAGTAAAAGTTACATTTTTTTTTTTAAGAAAAAAATTTGAGCCAGAGAAGAAAATTCTTTTCTAAGGAGGTCAATGGACCTAAATTCATTTATAATCCCTAACATAGGTAAAATTACAGTATTTTAGATGTGCAAGGATTTTTAAACTCCTCATAGACAATAAAAGTTGAGGATATATGAGGTATCAATAATCATGCTTCTAAGAAGTGGCAGAACCAAGACTTGTATTCTTTTTTAATTTAAAAAAATTATATGAAACAACAGATCAAAGATTATTTTTTTAACAAGCATGAAGAATACAGGATAGCAAAACAATGAATTCCCATGTATGCAGCTCATAGCTTAAGACATAAGATACTACTAGTATCTTTGAGGCCTTCATTTTAACTCTCCCTACTTAATACTATTCCCTTCTCTACTCACCCATCTTAGAGGTAGCTGCTATCCTAAATGCTGTTTATCATTCCCCTGCTTTTCTTTATAGTTGCACAGCATAACTATGAACTCCTAAACAATACAGTTTGGTATTTTCGGAACACTCTATAAATCCAATCCATATATATGTATATAGATGGTCTTTCACACTCAGCGTTTCACTCAATGTTGTTTCTGACATTAATCTGTGGATATATATAGGTCTAGTTAATTTTTTCACTGTTAATTCATTAACTGTACTACAGTAAATTATATGACTACATACAAAGCATCTATCCTTTTGGTCATAGATTTCTACTGGGTATGTTCAATTACAAAAACACTTTGAACATTTTCATAAATGTCTCCCAGGGCACAGAGGGGCAAGCAGCACAGGGATCATCTGGGAACTTGTTAGAAATGTGAATTTCTGGGCTCACTTCAAAACTACTGAATCAGAATCTGCATTTTCAAAAGAATCCTGAGGGACTGATTCACAGGCATATTCAAGCTTGAGAAGTTCAGGTGCAGAATATGAGCCCTGAAGTAAGCAAATAATTCCATTTAGGAGATGATGTCAAACTTGTTTTCCAAAGTTCTAATTTACACTCCTTCAGTAACTGTCAAAGAGCTGCTTTGCATAATCACTGCCTTTAGTTTTCTGCCAATCTGGGAGAAAGGAAAAACAGTGTTTTGGTTTTCATTTCATTGCTTTTCAAATAGATTATCTTTTCATAATAATAAACAAACAAAGAGATTATCTTTTCGTATGCTTATTGATGATTATTTTCTTCCTCTCTGAGAAATATCTCTCCAAATCATTTAACATTTCTGTACTGGGAAGTTTCTTTTCATTTGCTTTTAGACCCACCATCAATTAAATGCAATATTTTTATCTATTACAATTTTAAACTCATAAGGACTGTTAAGTGGTGATTAGCACAGGAAATACATAAATGCTTAAGAACTAAATATTAAGTCTAAAACTATCTGCATTCTAAATTCTTTGGATTTTCTTCTTTTAATGTTTGAAGAAACATTAAATTTGAAGTTTCAAATATTTTTTTTAAATGGCAAAAACGTAAATTCAATTTAAAAGCAGAGAACTATTTTATGCTTTCGTAGTTATTTAAGTCACACTAACACAGAAGTCTGGAGTTTTCACATATTAAAGTAAAACTCAGCAAATTTAAAGTAAGACTGTCCAGATGATATGCCAAGCGAAATAAACACATAGGCATCTCGATTACATTTTTATATGGAGTAGCTACAACTAGGCTGAATATTAATAACCCTTTATATCTACTCTACCGAAATGTGTGGCTCTGAAAGTAACGTATTCCTACTACACGAAATCATCTCAGAAAAAAGTTGGATCCAAAAAAGACATGGATTCCAACTATCTGATCTTTTTATTACAGTAGGTGTTTTATCTACGAGGCTGAAAGTGTTTATGATATCCTCCCCAAAGCTTGAAGAAAAAAACCTGAGCAGCAGCTGACTCCTCAGCTCAGCCGAAACTGAAAATGAGAAACACCCTGGCACCCCGGAAATCCTGAAATCACTATTTGCGTATTCTAAATTCTCGAAAAAATAAGCATTTGCCCCTACATCCAGCAGATAAAACTTGGAAGCCGCGTCGTTTCCAGGGCCACCAGCTCCCCCGAGGATGTGGCGCTTCTGTGCCGCCTGAAGGCGCGCGGTGGTTCCCAGGACGCGGAGAAGCGGCCGAGGCTCTCGAGAGTTCCGTCCCAGCGCCGCCGAGCACCGTTGCGGGGCGACCCCTTGCACCTCCTCTACTCCCATGTCCTGGCAACCTGGAGCCCGAGTGAGGCCTTGGGAGGGGAGACCGCCCTTGGGGAGAAGAGTCAACACTTACCTTGGCGGTCCTCAGGCTGCACCAGGCGGTTGGTAATGGTGTCGCACAGGGCCATGATATCATCGTTGTCTAGCAGGCCGAGCAGGTTACGACAGCCCTCCGTCTCTGGATAGCTGAGCCCCGACATCTCGACCCCCAAAGAGGGGGGCGTGGGGGGAAGAGGACGACCCAGTAATGTCGTCCCCGCAGGCCCACCAGGCCGGCGCCTAGGCAACATACACCGGAAGTGCCTTTCCTGTTGTTGCCGCCAAAGGGCCTCGGGTATTCCAAACCCCTGGGCGGAAGTGATTGCCAACCAGGTCAATCAGGAAACGCGGTGCTCCGGCTTGTCGTTCCGGGCTGGACAGGACGGAGGGGAATCCAACGGATCTCTTTTGGGAAGTACCGCGTTTGCACCGAGAACAGCGATCTCCCACAAGGGACCTGGCTCCGGAAAGCTAAGCCCTGAACTCCCAAGAGGAGTCCGGCCTCCTTAAACGCGCCTGGGAGGGCTGCGCAGGTGCAGGTGCGTGGAGAGCGGGTGGCGGTCCCCCGCTCGGTGAGCTCCCGTGATGCCGCGGGGCCGGCCAATGGAGGCTCCTGTTCCCCGCTGGTGGGCCTGACCCCGGGAGCGCTTGAACGTCCTCTGCGGCCAGTTCTGAGTTGGGTGCACCTGTAGTTTGATATTCTTAAATTACGTAGTACAGTGTTAAAATAACTTGGTTTTGTTTAGCATTCGACTATGAAAAGTTAAAAAAAAAAAAAGGTCACCTATGCCGTGCCTTCTTGCTTTAACAATTTGGGATCGGCTGTTGCGTGCATTCCAGTCCTCTCCGGCTAGGTTTTAGACGATGCTGTATCGGAGCAATTTAGTGTTGCGGATTCTGGAAGCCAAATTACCAGGGCTTAACTCTGCCATTCACTAACTGTGACCGTGGACATGCCTCTTAGACTTTTTATCCCTCAGTTTCCTATCTCGAAATGGACTTAAGAGAGTTAGCTACCTCGTAGGGTTGCTGGGGCAGAGGTGCGGGGCGGGGCGAAGGACAGTGCCTGGCACCCAGAAAGAATTCTTAGCTGCTACTGTTTGTACCAGCAACTCGTATTCACCAAGGGGAAAGTCATGCTCTGCTCCACCGAGACTGATGAAGAAATCAGACTTAAACACATTGTCACTTGCCTCTAGCCTCTTCCACATTTTAGGCATATTTTAAATTTGTTAACATTTAATTAGGGTATTGCCATTTTGTAGTTGAAATGTACATATCTTCAGATACAGGTGAGCAAATTTAACATTAAAAAAAAATACCACAGCTAAATATCAGCTATAAAGTAAACTGTAAATGTAGCGTTGGCATTCAAAGTATGGTTATTACTAATTTGCCAGTGGATGTTATTTGGGTATCATTTACTCAACAGATAAAAATCCTGCATTTTTCATTAAGTATTAATGAGTGCCTACTATGCTAGGTATTGAAGATTCAGAGAAATGACACACACCTTCCTTTCAATTGAGAGTGCTTCAAGTAAAGAGATGGCAAGTGCCTATCATGCTGGCGTGGGACTATATAAAAGGCATACCCAAACTTTTCTTTCATTCATTCCTTCATTTACAAAAGGGGAAAAAGTATTTATTGAGCACCTATTTGCCAGATATTGTTGTGTTGGGAACAAATAACAATTTCTTTGGAGCTTTCAGTCTAATGAGAGGACACAGACAATATACCTATAAGAAACTATATACTGTGCCAGGAAATGCTATGGAGAAAAATAAATCAAAAGGAGGGGGATGGAGCAGATGTTGCTATTTTATACAGACTTTCAAGAAAGAATTCTCCTCTAAGTTATATTGGAAGAAAGACCTGAGGAAAGCGAGTGAAGCACAGAAGAGTGTTGTAGGAAGAAACAACAGTAGAGGTTCCAAGGAAGAAGCAGAGTGCTTGGCATGCAGGAAGGAGGCCAGAGCAGCCTGTTCAAGGAGGAGGCAGCGAGGTTAGGGTTGCCTTCAAGACTGATCTAGAGCAGGGTTTCTCAATGGAGACACTATTAACATTTTAGGCAGGATAATTCCTTGTTTGGGGGCTGTTCTATGCATTGCAGGATGTTTAACAGCAGCATCCCTTGCCTCTACCCACTAGATGCCAGTAGCACCTGTCACCTCTTCCCTGAAGCTAGCAAATCAAATGAAATAACTGGGTTTAAAAAAAAAAAAAAATCATTGCAGATCTAGGGCCTTGCGGGCCATTGTGAAGACTTTGGCTCTTTTACCTCTCTGTCTTCATTTTCTGTTATTTTCTCAGTCGCTTACTCCAGATTAGTCACAGTGGTCCCCTTGCTATTTGTTCTTTAAACTTGCCTTTTATTTACTTGAGAGAGAGCAAGCAAGAGAGATCATGAGTAGGGGAGGAGGGGGAAGGGCAGAGGGTGAGGGAGAAGCAGACTTCTCTTTGAGCAGGGAGCCCAAGAACAGGAGGCTCCATCCCAGGACCCTAGGATCTTGACCCGAGCCAAAGGCAGACACTTAACTGACTGAGCTATCCAGGCGCCCCCACCCCCAAATTTAGCATTTCTAACAAGTTCTTAGGTGATGCTAATTTTGCTGCTCTGCGGACACTTTAAGAATCACTTCTAATAGAAGAAAATGAAAACATCAGCCACCTAAGACTTCATCCTTTGTCTCTGAAATCACTGATCCTTGGGCAAGTCTGACACTCTCTGTTTGGGTATATTAGAGCCACTCATGCTGTATATTTCCAGGGAAAACTGCATTGCAGAATGAAAACTGCATGGCATTATGGTTTTAGGAGGGCACATCTAATTTTTCAATCCCACCTCTCCTGTGTGACTTCAGTCGTTATTCGTTTTTGAGCCTTGGTTTCTAAAATACAGTGTTCATATCTGTCTTTTAACACTTAGGGGTAACTTAGTATATAGTAATTTAGTAAAACAGGAGACATTTCTTCTCCAGTGTGTAGCACTCATAAATAAGGCATGGACCTCTCTCCCTTTTTTAGTTTTAATTCCATGTAATAGTGGATTGCCGCTCCATTTGACATCTTCATATATAGCCAAAACCTCTGACCTTTTTAGTAGTTGATTCTTGAAACTGGTATGGAATTTATATTAAGCTTTGAAAAGCAACCTCATTTGTTTATTTTGGAAGCAGACTTAGTAATATTTGATTGCTTTCTAGAATTCCTCATATCTCAAAAAAGAAAAATGAAAAGTCTAGGTAGCTCCAATACCTTTACCCAAATACCTCAATACATTTAATAGTCTAAAATCATATGACCAAAAGCATAGACTGAGAATTCCAGATCTCACCTCTAGAATGCTTCAGTAACTTTTGCAGTATTTTTCAAAGTATGTTTGCAATATATGCAAATCACTGGATATAGCACCATCCTTTCACTTGCATTGCTATCATCCCAAATAGGGTCTTTTTCTACTTAAGCTCTCATTTTTTTCTAGTTTCAAGTTATAGCAAAGGGTGTAGGGGGTTTTCCTTTGTTTGTCAATGAAAAAAGTAGGAGCTCTCATACTCCAGGACCTCACTTTTAGCTACAGATTAATTGGTTTACACATTTTCCCACTGAAATGCTTTTTAGGAAGTCATTTTCATCAATATTTACACCTTATTTCAAAGTGACTTCTCAGTGTTTTGAGTTGCACCAGATGCTCTTCATCTTTGAAAATGTTAGCAAGACAGATAAATCCATCCACTGTCTTTCATTTAGAGTTCTGATATTTGTCTACCCACTAAGTTTGCAGAGGGTACCCAAAATAACTTTAATAACTAGCAATCTGTCAACTTTTAATTCCTGCATATGTACATTAGTTAATGTCTAAAATGTTTTATGTAAGCTTCTAGATTTTTGTTTAAAAAATGTTTTTAAAAATCATCTGAATATGGTAATATTAACTGAAATAATTTATTCTCTTATGAGACATAATAGAAATTTTCTTATTTACTGCATACCTTAAGCGTAATTCCTTTTGAAGTAGTATGCTACATAAAACTGAACACTTCGTTACCAACAAGGACAATGTTTTATTGAACAAGTCTATGTACAGTACAAAAAATTTCTTGAAATGAGACACTACTGTTGTATTATTGCAGTTCAATGGCTCAGTTTTAATTTGTACTCTTATAAAATGCAAAGTAAAATAATTTAATGTTCAACAAGGAAGCACAAATTTCCTTTCTTGCTGAATCTGTAATATCTTTCACATATTAACAATTCCAAAATGCATATGCAGCATTTAGGCATTCTGAAAAGGTGTTTTACAGTACCAAATAAATTAAAAGATAAACACTATCATCCCTTTTAGGTTTTTCATCCATACAACAGTTTAAACCAAACATGAAAGGAGTACGGCTGAACCTTCAAGTGTGATTTGAAAAGAATCACAAGTTCAATGTTATAAGTTACCTACTCATTATATAATCGATGGTTTAAAAAAATGAATATGGCTAAAACCCAAAGTACCAGTGTCCTTGTCCACGGAGATCCCTCTTTTCTGTAGTATCTGAGCAGCAAAAATTCAGATTTGCTATTTTGTTGACCTTACTGAAACAGCAGAAAGTTTATAGTTAATGTTTTGAAGGAAATTTTTATTAAAAAAAAAATGATTGAAACTTGGTCCATGTAAGATAAGCACATCCTCAAAAGAGAAGGAATAGAAAGTAAGAGAAGAATCTGAGGAATGAGAAAGCTTCCTTTTCTTCTGAATCCCAAATTAGAACTGTTGGAAGTTTATGCACCCCACAAAAGCAAAATGATGTAAGCTTAAGCTTTATAAGACATAAGTAGTGAAATGTACACATACTTTCAATAGCAGTTATTTGAGAAGTATATGAAGAGGTTTAGAACAGCATGGTCAAATAGATTTTTATACAACATTCCTTGATTTAATTATGTATAAACTGATTTGATCTAAGTGTTTCAGAAGCAGTTTTCCCTTAGCAACACCAAAGTAGAAATAAAACCTCAAATTAAAGACAAAATTAAGAAGTGGAATATGTTTAAAACATCTTGGTATGAACTGCAGAATGAATGAAAATAATTTGCAGGCATGGGTTTGTCAATAGATATAACTTATAAAAAATAAAAAGTTAAAAAATGTGATAAAATGTTAAGTTGTAAATTTTAAACTTCTGGAAAATGTACAAAGCAGAAATTATATTTCAAAAAAACTTCATTGTCCAAATGAACTAGTTTCCAAACAAACTCTTTATTTAGAACATGATGAATTTTATACTGAACTGAAATAGAACTCAAATATTATATTTTCAGAATCAGGAAGTACAGAGTGTTTTTTTTTTTCTTTCTTTCTTTTTTTGAATTGACCCTAAAGGATTAAAAAATCTGATGGAGTTGTGTTTACTTATCTGTTATTTAAATGTAAATTCCACAGCCTAATGTAGGCTACACAAACAGAACAAAAACCTTAATTTGATTGAAATGGACTCATGACTATCAATTGCATAGTAGTGAATGAATAAATTAATAAAATTGGGCAATTTTTTTTTTTTTTTTTTTTTTTTTTAGCTCTTTCATGACCTGGAAATCCTGATTTAATAAAGTCTGGATGTTACTTTGGAAAAAATGTCCCCTTCCTTAATGACTTCACTCAGGAAGCCTAATATCCAAAAATTTGTAATAGTAGAATCCAGTTGAAGACTGTCTGCTTTGAACAAAAATGTGTCAGCTGGATTAACTGGAATATGTGGTTGACCACGGTACATTAGTAGATCCATTTTTTTAAGAATTTTCCTTTGCATTTTTGTTCATTTTATCCCTGCTATCGATTAACACACTAACAGGTCAAAGAAGGTCTTTTTAAGCTTCCTCTTCTACAGAGTGTACAAGCAGAATATATCTGAGAGGGTATTTTAAAAAACATTTTGTGTTTTAACAATTCATTGCCTAGTAAGTTAAAATCTTCCTTAGGAAAATTACTGATCATCAAGGAAAATAAGAGCATCAATATATCTTAACTGTGTTCCTGCTGTGCAAATTTTTGTGTAAATATTTCCTTTTATATATAAAAATTACTATTCAGACCAAATTCATCACTAATAAATAAGAAAACATGAGTAGTATGGCTTATTTTAGAATTAACTCTCCTAACTGAATAAAACCAATGAATTCTTGACCTGATTTTAGCTGACATATTTTTTTACAGCCAGTTATTTTTATAGGACTGTACTTAGATAACTCACATTAATGTCTAAAAGGACCTTACTATGAATCATCAAGCAATGTCCTAACACTACTTTATATACAAATAGAAATATCCCAGTGTGCTTATACCATTATTCACATTGAGTTATTTGCAATTCAGTGTTTTCCTTCAATTAGATAGCCTTTATGGTCTTAGATTCCTCCCATCTCTCCCCAAAGTTATGGATGGTACTTTCTCTATTTAACTGACACTGCTGCCTTTAAAAACAATTCATTGGTATTACAAAAATGGAAAGTGGAAGGTTCTATTAAGAGCTTATTAGCAAAGTGTTTTGTTTTCTTTTGTTTTTTAATTTTCAATGCTGGCATAACATTCAATGAACTCTGCCCTGTCTAATCAACCATCTTGGAAACAAGTTACAATCTTTTCCAGATAGCATGGCGATAAATCAAGTTTTATTTTCATGTATCAGTTTCTAAATTATAATAAACCAAATAGCGATAGTTCTTTAAACCATGTTTGAAGAGAAGGGAGGACATAATCTGATTATGCATGACAAGAAAACAAATCTCATTTGTAGAATACTTTTAAGTTGTTTATTGTAAACCAACCCCTCCCCCCCTTTTTAATAATGGATTAACTTTTCCCTTTCTGTAAGGCCATAGCTGGTTTTTCTTTCTGACTAGTTGCCTGAACACGTTTCTCACATAAGTGAAACTGAACATGCTGCATTAATAGTCATCAACTTTTTTAAAAAATGTGGTTTTCTGGATAACTGGTACTTTGGGAGTTTTGTAATAACCCTTTTGGAGTCTAAACCAGCACATCTCTCTGAGTTCATTCTAGAAAATGTGCTTTGTCTTAATCTTTAGTAATCCAAGACCGCTTGAAAATTAAGGCCATCAGGAAAATAGCAAACTGATGATGCAATTTCTTGCAGTGCTTTTTTCACACTACTGCTTGATCGACAGATCTTTCTGAAACATTTTTATCAGGCACCTGTAAAACAGAACATGTCTGTTAATTCAAATTTTATAGTTCAACTGGAATTCTAAGATTTCTGTTTATGCTCTTACTCATTCAAAAAATATTGAGATTAGTAGAAAGGGAAGATCTTTTGCTCAATTTTGTCTTAGTTATTTTCTGGTTCTTTTTTTACTTCTGTTTCTGTAAAAACAGCTCAACTTCACTTGGTTTATATTCTGGCATGCAAATGAAAAAATGTCCATCACAATTACTTTTTTCTAAAACTTTTATTACATGAAACTAGGAATGAAGAAATGCCTCAGACACAGTGAATGAGTATGACCAAAGAGTATGAAAAACCGTGTCCAAGTTCTAACTTCCACAAGTTCATAGGCTACACCTATGCAAATTACTTAACTTGTGAAATTTCAGTTGCTTGATCTATAAAACAGGAATAGTAACATCACCTAACAGTGTCTATATGGATTAAAAGACATAATGTATGGGGTGGTGCTTTATTATCTGTGCTATACCAATGTTAACTTTCTTAACCTCATAAAGATCTATGGCATTTTCTATTTCTACAGATAGACCTACTGAGAAGATAGAAGACTTACTTTCATCATCTGAATCAAATCCAAAGAGTGTCTGACATTTCTTTTGTGCAAGGTGAGCCTCAAGTGCTTCTGCATTACAGTAGGTGGTCAGGCATTTGCCACATCTTAATCTTTTCACGGATTTTTTACAAACGTTATCTTGATCAGAACAGGCATCTACTCTATCAGTCAGAAATTTTCTGCGTTTTGGCATACTAAGGTACCGTTCATCAAGGTAACTGGGAGGCAGTGGTCTGACATATGGCTTTGTTAAAATTAAGCCATATGAAGTATGTTCACTCGTCAGATTTGGTTTGGAAGGTGCCTGAGATGCTGGTAGGGTATTATGTTCTTGTGGTACAACACTGGGTAAAATGGAACCGTTTTCTGTCCTGATCCTATTTGTATCAATTTTCAAAGCAGGATCTGACGAAACTAAAGGTGTCTGCTCTATTCCACTGTGTCCATTGACTAAATCACTAATACCACAATTATTTTCAGAATTTGGCTCTCTGTCAGGCATCTTTTGGTCTGTCAAGCTTATATCAGAAACAGTGTCATCAGAATGTTCATTTCCATTCTGAACTAAACCATCTATTTTCTTTTCCATATTTTCTGTACATGTCTTTGGTTCTGTGGAATCTTTCCTTGATTTGCTAGAAGAAACTGGCAGACTAATAGTTTGTTTCTTATTACTAGATGAGTCTTTTTCCTGATGATTAGGATTTGAGTCTGTAAGAACATCCCAAAGAATTGTTTCACTTGGTTGTGCAGATGATTCTGGTGTTTTACTTAAATAGTGCTGAGCCTCATGTTCGTATAGCAGAGGAAGATCTTCAAAAAGCTCATGGCATTCTGGAAAACTACACTGAGCTTGAAATATCCTGTGACTTTTTGTGTGCTGAGCAAGCTGGACTGGCAACTTAAACGACTCATTGCAATTAAAATGCAAACAAAAGTACACATTTGGATAGCTGTGTCGATTAAGGTGATCGATAAAATGTTGAGAATCTTCAAATTGTCTCTGACAGAATTTGCATTTTCCTTTGCTCCACTTCATTACTGTTTGCCGCACATTTAAATCAGTTGGATGTACAGTCCTTGCGTGTTTATTTAGAAATCCAATTCTTTTAAATATCCTGACACAACCAAGAGCAGGGCACTTAAAGTTTCCTTCTTGATCTGTAGCATATATGTCTTTTGGATGGCACACAGTTCCATTGATTTTATGAAGTACTGAAGTTTCTTGATTCAGGTCATAATCGTCATCTTCATAATCACCTTCTTCATCTTCTTCCTCCTCATAGTCATCCTCACATACAGGCAAAGGCTCTGAGACATTATTTAAAGAAGTATCAGGACTTCCATTTTCAGTCATGTTTTCAATAACCTCTTCCGATACACTTACAGGAATTTCAATGAATTCAGCCACATGTGCAGCGATGACTTCTTTGTTTCCGTCACTGGAAGCAGTAATTGTCTCTATTTCCAAATCTTTATTACCAGAATTCCCATTTTCAAATGAAATGAAAGTATCTGAACAATTTATTTCTTCCAAAGGAGGGATTTCCTGATCCTCTTGTTGAGCTGCAGCAATTTGCTGTCTTTGTATTTTCTTAACATGATTCTTTAAATGCTTCTGCATAAGTCCTCTGTTTCTAAATTTCCTACCACATATTACACATGAAAAACTACCCTTTTTCTGATGAGCCTGAGCATGTCTTACAATGTGACCACCTAGAAATTCTTTGTTACATAACATACACCGATGCCTTGGGACATTGTGATCTACTTTGGAAACAGTAAGAGCTGTAAGATTTTTCTTTGTATTAATGTGACCCTTAGGTTGCACTCTAGATATATCATCAGGATCAAGCTCTCCAATGCTCTGGTCTGTAAGGGAGTCCAGCCCTTCATCGAAACCTTGCTGTTCCACTGCCTTTTTTAGATTACCTGTAGAATTTTCCAGTGTACTTTCATTTAGAAATCTAACTGCTGATTTATCACTCAATAATGCTACACAGTTTTTCTTAATCATTACAAAGTTCCAGAATTCGGGATCAAAAAACAATCCCTTTTTCAAAATTGGAAGTAATTCAAAGCGAACACGATTTTGAACACTACTTGTGCCTTCGTTATATTCCTCATCTGGACGTTTGTAAAGCTCTTCAACAGTATGATAAGCTTCCAAGGAGCGCTCAAGAAAAAATATTGAGAGTGCACAAATCCTGAGGATCTCCAAATCATTTGGCAAAAAATGTGCAATTGTTTTATAAATTAAACATTTAGTTTTGGGATCATCATGAAGATCTAGTTGTAGAGCACAACCGCATATTTCCACACAAATCTGCAGGCCGTCTTCTTCAACCTGGAAAAGGAAAAATATTACTACTAAATACCTTTGTAAAAAAAACTATTATACTTTTACCGTTTTAAAATACAACTCTCTGGGACATTTGGGTGGCTCCGTCAGTTAAGCATCTGCCTTTGGTTCAGGTCACGTTTAAAGGATCCTGGGATCGAGTCCCACATTGGGCTCCTTGCTCAGCGGGTAGCCTGCTTCTCCCTCTGCCTGCAGCTCCCCCGCTTGTGCTCTCTCTCTCTCTCTCTGACAAATAAATACGTAAAGTCTTTTCAAAAAATAAATAAATAAAATACAACTCTGAAATGAAAGCTGAATAAACATTGTATTCCAAATGTGCTATTTTTTTAATATATAAGTAAATCTTTCTTTTTTAACTTGAGAATAATCTGGAAGAGATAGCATTTTAGCTTCCAATTTATTTAATTTTCAGATTTGACAATTCTTACTAACCATAATACAAAATGCCTCATAACCTTATGGTGATAAAAGTTTCTTACAATCCAGCCCCATTTAGTTTAGGTTCCCATCTCACATTCTGAGGCAGAAAGCTGAATTAAATGTATTTAAAGCATTTATCGATTTTAACATTTGTCAATGTTAAAAAGAACTCTATTTTTTTTTAAATAATTGCGTACAGAAACTCATAAATCTGCACTAAAAATATTACTTATTAAATAGTATTATTTATCCAAGTAAAAGGAAAAGTGTGGCCCACATGAAGAGGGCAATTACAATCTTTAAAAATCTAATAAAAACCAGAATAATGAGCCTACTTGAAATTATCTGAAAATTATTCAAGCTTTAAAACTTGTACTGAAGACTCAAGATAACTGCACATGGGTAAATGATAAATAGATTTGGAATGACATAAATGCTTCTTGGAAGAAAAAGACACAATAATACAATGTCTTTAAAAGTGTGTGTGTGTGAAAGAGAGAACTGCCTACATCTGGTATAATACAGATGACAAGGAAGAACACTCTACCTTGCCATCCTCACGTCTTCATCATCTCTCACATGCTGTCTAACGCTACTTAATTACTTACAGTTCTACAAGCAGACCTTAATTTTACACATCATAATCTCACTATACCTAGCTAGTAAATTCCCATCTATTTCCTATTCTTTCCTTGAGAATCAGTTTTACTCTGAAAGTTTTTCCTCCCCATTCATTCTGGTCCCACAGAGTTAAACATTCCCTATTCTTTCCACTAAGAACAGTTTATACTTATTTATAAAAAGCACATACATAATTGTTTTGTAACTGTGTATGCCCCAACCCCTGACTTTGAATTCTTAAATCACAGGGACAGTATCTCATTTTTTTATATTCTCCTATCATTAGCATAGAAGTTGGCATATAGTGACCTCTGAATACATGTTTGCAAACGTGAGTGAGATCAAATCTATTCCACTGACTTTAGCTTCCTCCTGTAAATCCATCATTTCTGTTTGGAATCCTTTTCTGAATTCAGATTTCTTATTTCTGGTTATCTGTTACAATTAGATATTTCCACCTAGATTTTCCAGAAATAGTAAATTCAAAATTCACTGCTTCAAAACACAATTCCTTCTCTTCTAAGTTCTATCTACATCCTGTATTAACTCATGAAATTATCATGTACCCAGTTGCCCAAGTCTAGAATTTTAAAATCATCGCAAACAGACTACTTCTTTACCTGAAATCCTTCAACAATTCCAGTATATTTATAGACTTAAGTTCTGATTTTCAGTGCAGCATGCAAGCCCCTTAAGGATTTCCAACAACCACTCCCCACTCCACAACTTCCTGAAGTTTGAGTAGCTTTATCTCCCACACACCTCCCCACATTAATGCTGATGGACAACTGTGAGAAAAACAAGTAATACAAAGAGGCAAAAATGCTCCATAAACTACAAAATCCTCTACATGTTAGTATTATCCTCCTCTTATCATTCAAAACCCAGCGTAAAGCATCTTCCTCTGTGAAGCCTTTTCAGATATGCCATCTGTAATGTCTCATTCTTCTGAACTCACATAGCATTGTTTGTGCCTCTTTTCACAGAACTGGGGCACATAAATGATCTATTCTATCAGTAAAGATGTTTTTAATAGAGTATAGTGAAGCACCTTTTTAATATTTATTTCATCTTTGAATTTTTCCTCTTATTGTCTTAGGTTGACTAGATGTGAAAATAAAAAAGCTTTATGATAACTGTATGAACTTTACCTATATTGTAAACTTTTTATAACAAAAATCTTTCAACTTGTGTTACAAATAAGAATCCTATGTGAAAAATATATATGGATACATTTTAAAAAAAAGTTTTACAGGTGATTCTGATGCACTTCAAATGTTGAAAAGGACTGTATAGCATAGTTTTTTCCCCCCCTTTTTGAGGGGGTAGATGTTAACTTTGACAATGCATTTGAATGACTTTCTATTATTTAATAATGAAGCTATGAATGCAGTTGATAAAATAAATAGGAAATTTATAAAACTGAATACAATGCTGCTAACTTTATATCATAAGGATATAATTACTACATGGTCATACATCTAAAGAGTGATGTGATAGTGTGATAAATGCATAAATATATAAGAAAATTTAAAATCTATTTTTTAATGGATGCCTCCTGTATACTTAAAAGTAACCCACATAGAGATTCAGCTAAATGGAGCTACCTAAAGTGTAGAGTAGCTTTATCTTTCTTATCTTTGTATTCAAAGTTCTGTTAATATTTGAGGGGAAAACGTTAAAGGATCTGCAGGATCCCATTTCATGTTTACACAAAAGTCTTATGTAGAACTGTACCCACTTTTAATTGACCCATGAAGAGCTTACTTCAGAACTATTTTTAAAAACAGGTAATGGATTTCACTATTACTTTAAACAAATACTCTAAAAATTTATCAGGTTTCAGAAAAGCCTCAAAATTCATTGTTCCTTTTTATCTGAACACCAGACTTAAAACTATGAACTATATTTTTCTGTAAGAGTGAGCAGGTATTACCTATGGATATACAAAATTCATTTGCAAATAAGATTCTACAAACAGGACTTAGGATAGTGTTAAAAGTGACAAACTTATTTAATTTCAAGAAAAGAGATAACAGCTGCTTATGGAAGCAGTTGTTCCCATATTAAATTTTAAGTAACACCAAACTGGCAGTTTTTCTCTTTTTTTTAGTTATTTTCACTTATGTGTACCCTTAGTATCATGTTGGAAGTTTGAGGTTGGGGGAAGGGAAAGATGTAGTATGTGGAGAATATGGCCTTAAAATCCTTCTTCCCTTCAAATAAATTTTATCATAGAATTTTATCATAAAAGATTCAAGTTTTGGTGAACTGTCATTTAAACTTCACTTAAAATTAAGGGATAAGGATATCCTATTTACCTCATCTTTAATGATTTTCATGAAAGGAAATATGACTCTCACATTAGTTGCTGTTCTTAAAAGCTGGTAGCATTGATCTACAAAAACTTGTTTTGAAGGATTAGACTTAAGCTGAAGTTTACTCCATATGAAAATCAACTCCCTGTAAATGAGAAAAAAAAGAGAAATATCAAAAATACAGTTTATTCGGTGCTCGCTTCGGCAGCACATATACAAAAATACAGTTTATTCGAATACAGATAGTAGATTATCTTTTGCTGATTCTATTAAGTACCCTGGCTGGAATGTATACAAAGTTGGCATAAATGGACATTATGTTAATCTCCAAGCTATTTCTGCTGCCTGGGTGGAACTAATAGAAGCTGGGAAGAAAAGAGAGATCAGAAACTGTAACACAGTGGTAAAGAATGAATCCTAGTCATATGCTGACAAACCTAGGTACCTCTAGTACGTGATCAAATTCTAATCCCTATATACCAATATTAATGATACTACTTAAAAAAAATAAACTTTTGTCTTTAATACTTACTTGTAAATTTAGAAATCAATTTTGTACACTTTCTGCAAAGAAGCATTCATTATTTTTCATTTTCAATCTATGAAGATAACCAAAGTACTATAGGTTAAAAGTGTAAGATATCATAGTACAGACTCTGAAATTTTATGTTTAAGATTATCTGCTCATCCATTAAGATGGAGTACTTTTAAACAGACAAGTTTTGGACCATTTCAAGTATTTCACAGGTATTCTTTTCTAAAATATGGCCGTTATTAGATAGACAAGGTAGCAGTTTTGAGACAAAGGAAATCATAAGATGTAACTGATATATTTAGATATCAAATGCTAGTAAATTATAACTCTTTAAAATGTGTCAAGTGACATAAAGCATCATAATCTAAAAACTATTAAAATAACTGATGAAATTTTTTAAGTGATTTACTGAGTATATACTTTGAGCCCAACACATATAGCTATTATGTCTAAGGACAGCTTAACTGCTATCATGAAGGTGCACATTGTCTACTTAGACAATACAGAAAACACAAAAGAGGGATGATAGCAAGCAACGTAGAAGACATGAAACCAAAATTCTACTTCCATTTCCTTCTGGCTATGCGGGTGTTCATAAATTTCAGTCCACAACCCCACTTTTTTGCATACATAAAAGCTCACCAGGTTTCACACCTTGCTCCCAAATCTCTAGCTCTGGCTTCTTTCCCAATTTACATGCCTGGGTATTTCAATTTAGGTCACTGTTTATCACCAGAACCCACTAGGAATGAATAATACTCCCACAAAACTGATTATCTTTTCCTAGGTCAATGACACTAAACATTCCTCAAACCTGTTTGGCTCTAATCTGTTTATTTCCCACAGCCTATGTATTTCAATTATATTTTTGCCCAAAACCATACCATGTTTTCTCAGTGCTACTACCTTAGCTTCTCTAATCTTATATATGTACTTCTGCAGGGGTTGCTAAACGGACGTTTCCAGACTTTCAGATTACTTCATTCAGTGTATTCCATATGTCACATACTATTAATAGCAACAAAAACATGAAGGATAGGATTTTAATCCTGTGCACTCTTCAAGGTTAATTAATTAATGTGCTCTGTTTATTCTCATTTTGTTTATGATAATTTACTGTACTTGGAAAGTACCTCATTTCTAAGATGAGCTTATCTTTCAAAGTCCTTATCAAGTACTTATTCATGAATGCCTTCATGAATACCCCACACTAACAGGAAAACTACTTCAGAACAGAGCTTATCCCTCTTGTTGGTTTCATGCCTTTTCTATAGTTCCTTGTTGATATTTTGTAGGTCCTATTCCCCCAACTATTACTACATTGCAAATCTCAATAACACATTATACAGGGGAAATAGTGGCAAGAACATAAGACAGGGAATAAAAGACTTCTTAACAGAACATTATACACTAACTAGTGTGATACTACCCAGTTCACAGTGAGCCACTTTTCTCTGGAAGTAGCCCTACTAAACAAGGTTGGAACCCCTTGTTTAGTGGCCATGTTTCCTATGTGAACCTCCTCACCATCGTTAAGATACTAAGTCAGGGGTAGGAAACTGACCCCAGTTAGGCCAGAGTCCCTAGAATGTTCTCAACTCTAAACTATGAAGGCTGGAGACTGTTCACATTCCTTCTGGTCTGCAACAGGAGAGAATGAAGTCAATTGGCAGAAAAGAGAAATCAGTGTCCCTGGTAGCAGTTATATTTGGAGACCTACTATATCCATGTCCCTTTTTTGGTCACACCCCAGTATTTTTTCCATGCACAATACCTTTTTCCTAAACTAATGAGACCTAGGATGCTATCACTTGCAAATTGACTAGTATATATCCCAACTCCACTTTGTTATTACCTATGTGGTTTTTATCTCTTTTATCCACAGTTTTCTTATACATAAAAAGAATTGAGAGAGGTAAGTGAAAACACCTACATAAAATACCTAGCATATACCAATGTTTAATAAATCACTAATTTCCTATATTCTTTCCTTGTCTTTATAGTCTTAATAGTACCAGCCAGAGAGATTTATTCAATAAATATTTGGTAGTTAATAAACTGGTAAAAAAAAAAAAAATGTATTCCTAAGTGCTAAGAGCATTTAGAGGGAGTCTCTTGAGGAACTATATTAAGGGAAATTATAGGCATAGAATGATATAAAGATGATGGCTGACATTCTAAATAAGGGGTATTTTATGAACAAAGGGAAGAGGTAGAAGGCAAGCAGATTAACTGTTTAAGAAGACATGCCATATCTCTGCAACAGATTTAAAAAGAAAAAATAAAAAATGATAGTTGGAAGTTATGGGAGAGTATTCCATTGCATTTTTACACAGATGAATGTTTAACATATTAGAAATGTATATATTTATTCTCCAACTTGCTCCAAAAAATAAGTTGAGACTCCTAATAGACATCCTTAGGATACAATATTATTATTTTTCTTTTTTGAAGAGAGATCTTATTTCCCTTTGTTTCTCTTAATTCAGATGAAACTTGGTGAACAAATGTAGTCTCAAGATCCTAATAAATTTACGAGGAAAGGGCTACCAATATGGGTTTTACCTTTCTAGCAAGCAAAGCAGAAATCTTAGGATATGGTTACGAAGCTCCATTTTGACTTAATTTACAAAGGGTTCTCAGGTTTTACTTATATAATGGATTTTGAAGGAAAACAAAACACCCTGAAAACCAGTGATAGTTTTCTTTGCTAATGAGCAAATGTGTTTATGAAGCTTACATTTTCTTTTCAAACAGAGGATCCTTTAGAAAACGCCTATGGTGTACAAACACATTTCCCAGGTAGCTAACTACTAATAAAATCATCAGCAAGTTGCAGAGAATGCAGGCTATAACAGGATCTACAGTCACCCTTAAAATGTGTGTGTGTGTGTGTGTATACATATATATATATATATTTTTGATCTGTGTGTAGTAAGTAGTATTTAATAGCAGAGGCTGTGAGTCCGGCTGCCTGTGTATGAAACCTGGCTTCATTATTTATAGTTGCATGGCTTGGGCATAATAGTATCTACCCCATAAGATTATTGGAATAAAGAAGAGAATGCATATACCAAGCACTCAGTAGATATTAGTAGCTGCTGTTACTACTAGTAGTTGTTGTCAGCAGTGGTGAAAGAAATGGGGTTGGTAACTTGCTCCACTGGCTTCAGATAGAGCAAAACTGAACTGTGGATCAAGTTCTGTGCACAGAGAGTGGAGATGAGGTTAAGCTGGTTCATAGGAAAGACCAAAATGAAATAGACAACACAGACCTTATAGGCTGGAGAGAATCCTGCTCTTGAATTACGGTGAAAAATCAATCTTCATAAGCAAGAAAAAAGGACCCCAGCAATTCAGAAAAATAGAGGAGAGGTAGAAGAAATAAGAGAGCAGGGAATCAGAACTCTGCCTACTCAGCAGGGAAGATAAAGAAACAGTTAGGCAGCTGGAAGTTGTATACCCAGCTTCTATTCTTAAAGCGTGCCAATGGCTGGGGGCAGGAAAGATAGGCACTCTTCTATTTTTAAGGTCTCTCCCTATAGAGTAAAGGGTTAGCCAAAAGAAGAAAATAGAGTACCTTCTTGGTCTTTTTGTTTTATATACTTGAAATTCCAAGTTACTTATGAGCTTTTTTAAATGAAAAGGCTAAAGATATCCCATTTAAAATAGCTTAATATAGCCAAAGTCGGAACATTCCTTTCCTCTGTTCCTCATAGGAAAAGATCTACTATAACAGTTATGACTATATTCTGTTTCTAACTGCACATAAAGAAATGATATACTAGGGGCGCCTGGGTGGCTCAGTTGGTTAAGCGCCCCCGACTCTTGATTTTGGCCCAGGTCATGATCTCCGGGTTGTGAAATTGAGCTATGGGTTGGTGTGGAGCCTGCTTGAGATTCTCTCTCTCCCTTCTCCCCCCCCCCCACCTCCACCTCTCTAATAAGAAAGAAAGAAAGAAAAAAAGAAAAGAAAAGAAAAAGAAAAAAAGACTTTAAAAACTTTCAAATTGTATGTCTTACCACTGTCTCCTGATCCCCTCTATTTGGAATTCCAATTTACATGGTAAACTTTTTAATAGAAATTTGTATAATCAAAAGTATACTCCCCTAGGAGATAAGCCCACTACTTTCTAGACCCCATATCTCTGAGTCTAAAGATTTTAATCTATAAAATAAGAATACTAAATGAATTTATAATTTAAATCCGTCTTCAAACGATTGTTTTAAATATTTAAGAATTTAGGTCCAAGATGGTGACTTAGGGAGACCCTGAACTCAGGGACACACCAAATCTATACCCACTTATAGAGTAATTCCACCTGAAGAACTGGGGACTGACTGGACAACTTCTGCACAACAAAAGATAGGGAGACCACATAGAGAATAGCAAGAAAGAGAGACACGTAACAAAGGGAACTACCACTCCCAACACTGCACTGCAGTGGGGAGTAGTACTGAGGGTCTGCCAACAGATTCATCTGTGGGCATGTGTGCGTGTGTGGGCGTGTACATACATACACACACACAGCTGCAGTTTAAAATGGTAAGTGGAATATAAGGGATCTAGCCCTAAAATTCTGCCAAACGTCAGGAGATGGCTGGAACTGTCTCTCTAGGTCAGTGGGGCTGTCAAGCACCACAGTTTAGATTCTCCATCCACCTTGACAGCACAGATAGAAGCATGGTCCGGGCACTCTACTGTCTCTACTCATACCAGCCCCAAATGTCCCACTGGCAGCCCCAGTGTCCACCAGGACACCTATAGTCAGTGTTCAGTATAGCTCCAGACTACTTGACAAGGTAACACAGACACAAAGCACCCTGAAATACTCTAGGCCCACACCACTACAGCTCCAGACAACTTGCCAGGGCACCCCTCGAGCAAGGCATCCTAGGGCACTGTAGTCCACACCTGCTTCTGCTCTGGCTGCCCCATGAGGGCAACCCCCTATAGAGTATCCCAGGACACACCAGCCTGTACCCACTTTACTCACCCTCAAGACAGGAGAGCCTGGGACCACCCGAGCCCATTTCAGCTTCAACTGTTCTGCCAATGTACTTTCTGAGCAGAGAACCCCAGCACCCTCCCAGTCTACATCCACTTCAGCTCTGTCCTTCCCACCGGCGTGGCCCCAGTACACAGTGGGCCAGCCACAGCTCTAGCTAGCTAGCTGAAGGCACCAGGCACATACAGTCTACACAGGAGATGACCAGACATAAGATCACTCCTTCAAGTGTAGAAGCAGCTGTTCCACCTAATTCAGAGAAACAAAAAAAGAACGTCGAGCAAATGAGGAGATAGAGGAATATGCTCCAAATGAAAGAACAAGAAAAAAACCTCAGAACTAAATGAAACAGATAAGTGATCCACCTGATAAAGAGTTCAAAGTAATGTATAAATATGCTCACCAGACTGAAGAGTGGATGAACTCAGTGAGAATTTCATAAAAGAAATAGAAAATAGAAAATATAAAAAAAGAACCAATCAGAGGTAAAAAGTGCAAAAACAGTAGTGAAAAATACATTAGAGGGAATTAACAGATTAATGAATATAAACAGAGCAGCAGTCTGAAAGACAGGATAATGAAACAAACCCAAGCTGAAGAGCAAAAAGAAAAGAGAGTTAAAAAAACAAACAAACAAACAAACAAAAAAAAACAAGAATAAGGGATGTCTTAGATAACACCAAGCAAACATTTATATTATAAGGGTCCTAGGAGGAGGAGAGAGAGAAAGAAAGGGGCAGAGAACTTACATGAAGAAATAATAGCTGATGGCATCCAGGTTCAGGAGGCACAGAAAGTCTGAAACAAGACGAACCCAAGCAGGTCCACACCACTACACATTATAATTAAAATGTCAAAGAGGAAATATAAAAAAGTACAGTTCCTTACCCAGAACTATGCAATTAAAAGCTCTGAGAGTAGGTATGAAAACCTGCATTAAATAACAAGCCTTCTATGTGACTTTATGTTTTACTCAAGTTTTTAAAGAGCTACTTGATATTAGAAGGACAGGTTTTAAATTCCTTAAAGTTGCTTAGTGCATGTACCAATTTATAATTGTGTGTGTAAATGGTGGGGCTGAGGAGCGACGGATGGGGTAGAAGAGTGCTAAAGTATGACAGACCTGGTAGTCTGGGAACTAGTTATGAAAATAACAAATTTTCTTGAGGTAGAGAGTGTGGCTATCAGGAAAGTAGAGAGAAGATATATGAACAAGCATTGGTAACTGAAATGTCTTGTTGACATGAAGTAAACCCTGTTATGGGTTTAGTTTTACTTTAGTTTTAGTTTACTTCATGTTACATGAAGTAAACCCTGTTATGGTGATAGTTTTCAAAAACTATTATGAGAAATAAACTAGAATGAAGCATAAAATGTAAAACATGTATTTAAATTTGACTGATTCCTGAAAGATGAAAATTGCTGCTTTTAGGTGTGTGGTATCCTTTTAAAGCCCAAATATCTGTTGACTCACTATTTTGGATAATTTTTATCACTACAATCACTCTCAAACCTAACTTTAACTTAACAAGCTGTAACCACCAGGTTAAACAATTTAAGTAAACTAGCAGTTTATTTCTTAAATTCTTATCTTCAGTGACATTAGTCTAGAATTTCTCTCTTCAGAAAAATAAATAAAATATAGACAATATAAAGGCTTCCTACTCTATTAAAATTTGCCACTAATATTAAGCTTACCTATTAAAGAGGATATTTATGAAAAATATGTATTTCAGAATTTAAAATGCAAAAGTATTGATCAAAAAATGCCTATAGCTGGGGTGCTTGAGTGGCTCAGTAAGGTCTGACTCTTGATTTTGGCTCAGGTCATGATCTCAGATGAAAATTAATGAATGAAATCAAAGAACTAAATAAACGGAGAGATATTCCATGTTTCCATGGATAGGAAAACTCAGTGTCGTCATGTCAGTTCTTCCCAACTTATCTACAAATTCAATGCAATCCCAATCAAAATGCCACGAGGTAATTTTGTGGATATCAACAAACTGATTCTAAGGTTTATATTGAGGCAAAAATCCCAGAATAGCCAATAGAATATTGAAGAACAAAGTTGGAGGACTGATGGTACCCCACTTTGAGATGTATTTATAAAGCTAAAGTAATAAAGACAATGTTGTATTGGTGAAAGAAAAGACAAATATATCAAGAGAACAGAACAGAGAGCCCAGAAATAGACCCACATAAATATAGTCAACTGATCTTTGATAAAGCAGCAAAGGCAATACAATGGAGTGAAGACAGTGTCATCTACAAATGATGCTGGAACAACTGGACATCCACATGCAAAAAAAAAAAAAAATGAATCTAGAGACACACTTTATACCTTTCACGAAGATTAATCAAATGAATCACAGACCTAAACATAAAATGCAAAACTATAAAACTCCTAGAAGATAACATAAGAGAACACCTAGATGACCCTGGGTATGGTGATGCCTTTTTAAAACATCATAGTCATGATCTACTAAAGAAATAATTGATAAGCTAGACTTTGTTCAAAAATTTAAAAACTCTGCTCTGTTAAAGACAGTATCAAGAGAATTAAAAGACAGAATATAGTTTGGGAGAAAATGTTTGTAAAAGATAGATCTGATAAAGGGCTACTAGCTATAATATACAAAGACCTTTCAAACCTCAACAAAAAGAAAACTAATAATTTGATTTAAAATGGGCCAAAAAACTTAACACCTCACCAAATAAGATATATAGATAATAAAAAACAAGCATATGAAAAGATGCTCCACATCATATGTCATCAGGGAAATATAGATTAAAACAGGATACCACTACACACCTATTAGAACGGCCAGATTCTGGAACACTGACAACAGGATGAACAATAGGAACTCTCATACATTGCTGGTGGGAATACAAAACAGTTTTTGTCTTTGGATGACAAGTTTGGCTGTTTCTTACAAAATCAAACCTACTCTTATACATTTCAGTAATCATGCTCCTTGGTATTTACCCAAAGGATCTGAAAACTTATGTCCATACAAAAACCTGTACAAGGATTTTATAGCAGCTTTATTTGTAGTTGCCAAAACTTGGAAGCGATCAAGATGTCCTTCAGTAGCTGAATGTATGAATAAACTGTGGTACATCCAGACAATGGAATATTACTCAGCACTAAAAAGAAATGAGCTATCAAGTTACGAAAAGACATGGTTAATGTCTTTAATGCATATTTAAATGCATATTACTAAGTGAAAAAAGCCAATCTGTAAAGGCTATATACTGTATAATCCCACCTATATGATACTGTGGAAAAGGCAAAACAATGACAATAGTAAAAAGATCAGTGGTTTCCAGAGGTGAGGGAGGGGAGAGGGAGATAAATGAATAGGTGGAGCACAGAGGAATTTTGGGATACTGAAAATGCTTTGTATATTACAATGATGTATTTCATTATATCATAATATAGTATTATATCATACTATATTCTACAGTATATCATAACTGTAGGTTCATCCTTGGTTAAAAAAAAAAAATGTAGGTTCATCCTTGGTTAAAAAAAAAAATGTAAAATTATTCTGATGAGTAATGTTTTTTGTTTTGTTTTTAAGTAATGTTGATAATGGGGGAAGCTATGCATGTATGGGGATGGAGATATAATGGGATATAATGGGAAATGTCCATACTTCCTTCTCAATCTTGCTGTGATCCTAAAACGGCTCTAAAAAATAAAGTCTTAAAAAACTAACACACCACATTTAATTTAAAGTACAACTGTTTCATTATAATACATACTTTTAACATTTACACTGTCAATTACTGGTACATGGTCATTGTCTTTTTAGGTCTTACAACTTACTGTTGTTTCTCATACAATAAATTTTTAAAAAGCGACTTGACATTTTCACATAACTTTTTGAAAAACAAAGTCAAGACTCTGCTAACCATTCTCCTTCTGTTCCCCATCTCAGCTTCTGTATTGGGAACACTTACCAGATACAGTACATATCTCCATTCTGGAGCTGTGGAATAAGAAAGGATTCACAGAGTTGCAGGGCTAACATAGTCTTGCCTTCTTTTTCAGTGTTACAGATGATATCAATTCCACTCTTACAATCAGTTTTCAATAAATGCTATAAAAGGGAAAGAAAAAGCAGTTTGTGTCATTAAAAATATCTAAAAACCTAATTGCATTAAATGTGTAGTTAACATTCAAGGAAAAAAAATTAGATTTCTGGTTTTCTTCTATAAAGACAATGATGAATTATACAGAAATATTTTGATAGTTTCACTATAGAGAACCTACAGTTTTATGACTTTTAATCTCATTAATGTCCACAAGTTGTAGATAAGTAGGTTCTATTATTAGGAAAATACTAATTCTTTCATCTTAAAACAAAACAAAATAACAGGAGCATTTAATTTCTTAGTATTTAAAGGCCAAAATACTTTATAAAAATGTATTTTAAAAAGTGCTGAAAATTAATTGAAATTTTTATTTAAAATGCTTCTCAGTTTAAAAAAAAAATGCTTCTCAGTTTTTATTTAACCTCTTATCTATCACAAGAAGCTCGCCATGAATAATGCTTATTGATGTTTTATTGATTGCATTTGTGAATATCAGATTGTCTAATTCAACAGGAGCTTAAGGAATGGTGCCAATGAAAACATGTCTAGATAATGTAATCTTAAAATCTTTAGTATTACTACAAAAGGAATTTAATAAGAATGGGATCCTTTTTTATTTTTGGTAAGGTTAAAATAGTAATAGGCAAACACAATCTCAAACATTACCTCCCGGAATAGCTGATCTTCTACGGGTGACATAAACAGACATGTGAAGAGCGCTTGATGGAAGTACAAGTCTTTGCTGATTTCTGGGTGATTTATACAAGATTTAATAAGAGCCATTGCTTCAGGTATGCGTTCACAAGCAATTAGGTATCTGGCACGTAGTTCAAAGAACAGTGGATTTTCAGAACTTAAATATTTGTTCACTATATTAAAAAGAAAACAAAGTCTTATTACTTTTAAGATTTTCAAAGTTGTTTGAAACTTTACCACAAACATGTGGTATCTAAGTAGATTAAGTAGTTATTTAACTAAATAGCATATTCCTTAGTAGGAGTTTATTTGTGAAAAGAATACTCAGTTATATAATTAGAAAAATGGAAATAAGAGCAACACCAAAACAGTGCTCAAGAACTATCTATTGATTTTTCAGTCTAAAAAAGTGAAAAAAATTTAAAAAGAAAATAAAACGAAATATTCTCTTTTCAGTTCACTAATATGTTAAAATGTTTCAGATAACATGGGGTCTGGAATTTCTAATCTATTATGTACTTTATTTTTTTACTGCCTAATATTTTCACTACTATAATATAGATTAAAAGGCTGACTCCTGTCATTAAAACCACATTGATTTAGATTAATTATAGAGAAAAGTAATTTGAATTAATGAAAACATAATATATTTTATTACTTTTTAACAAAAAATTAAGTCAAAAATAGTGCCAAATAGAACTGCTTATTAATATATGCTCATGTGTCACTAATAATAATTACTAATTAATATTTCCTTTTACACAATTTAAAAATCTATAAACTCCTTTTATCTATAATCTATAAACGTAAGTTTATTTAGACCTAACAACAACCTATGACAGGTATCACAGTACTTCTTTAATCACAAAACTGAGTCTCAGAGAGGTCAAATGACTTGCCCAAGGACAAAGAGTAAGTGGTAGAACAGCAACAGGGATCCATACTTCAAATCCAAAGTGTTTTTATTAGTTGTGTATGTTTAATCAGTAGCTCCTAAAATGCCTATGAGTAATGTTTTATTTGGGCTTCAACATTTGCCTTACAGTTCTGTTTACTGTATATGATAAGCAGATAGTGATTTATATAGTTAATGCAAAGATGAACTTTAGATTGGTCTTTACCCTAAAAGTCACCAACTAGAGGACAGTCATCCGTATTTATCAAACTCTAGAGCAGCTTTTCCCAAAGTGAAGTATGCTAGTGGAAGTATGAAAGGAGTACGTACGTGAAGGACTAGAGACAGAAAGAGAGAGAGATGCCATAAGCCCTTATACCAACCAATAACAGAAATGTTCCAGCTCCTAGTCAGAGAAGCCTCAAAGTCCCCCTAAAAGTCTAAACTTCTCCTCTGTTCTCATTCCTTTTGAAACTCTTTGTCTCGCTCCTGTCTGCTCTGGCCACATTCCCCAGTCTCATAGTTTTCCTCAGTTTGTCACCCCTGCCTTCCATATATGGACTCAATACTTTTCCTCAATGATCCAACTCTTTCTTTTCAGTTCCAACTTCCTCCCTCCTCAGTTTTTTTTTTTTTTCCTTTTTGAAACCCTCACATCAAGTTCCAGTCTCCTTTGTATCCCCTGGGTATTTACCACTAAACCACTATCATATATACCGGAGCCTTCTCATCCCACCACTTTGCATTATTTCTGGCCTCTCTCTCTTCATCTTCTCTCACATCTCTGTCACAGTCCTCCACATTTGTATGTGGGGTTGGCTTGCTCTTAAGCTGGACAAGCTAAGCCCCTTCTCCACTCAGCTCTAGTCAAACCCCATCCCCAGCCCTTCACCTGAGACAAAAAGAAAGATCCTAACCTGCTTAGCAAAATATGTGGTGTGAAGTATCCTCACCAGACCAAGGTCTGAATGGTTCCAAGGCTAGGAAGTCTTGTCTTTTCCCTCTGGCCATCTTATAATTACACTTCATGGGCTCTCCGTGCTTTCAAATGTTTTCCATACTTTTTTGCTTATACTGCTGCTGAGTTTACATTCTAAGCTTGGTGATCCATAATGTTCTGGGGCTCAGGAATAATACGGTAAACATTTTTTTAGAATTAACTAGAAGTAATTGACAGAGCCTGTTGTCTCAAAAGGAAATTTTGGCCCACAGGAAACACTGTGGATCTAGGTTGAAGAAGATGTGATGTCAAAGAAGTACACAGGGCATTAAGGGGAACTTCTATTAATGGATGAAGTTGGGGAAATACTGCTCCAGAGTATTTGGAATTGAAATTTACTTATTCATTCAAATAGTCACGCATTCATTTAATGCATTCATCATGTGGTTTTCATTCAGTTAACAAATACTTATATTGAACACCTACTCTGTCCCACCTACTCTGGGCTGGGTAGAGGATATGCAGTAGTGGTGATAAAAACTGGCAGAGTTCCAGCCCTCACAGAGTTTCCTGTATAAGGGAGATTCCATGTGCTTATTAAGCAGGGTGGTTTTTTAAGGGTGTTTGTTCCTACTTAAATAGATTTTTTAAATATAACAAGTTTGCAAAAACAAACTCTATATAAGTAACACCTGGATAGTAAAAGTGTTAACACTCTGAATTCCCATTAGAATAAATGGGAAATTACTGGAAATAAATGTACCTAGTCTGGTGTCAAAAGTCATTCTTGGGTCAGGTTAGTATAACAGTTTAAACACACTTCATGTGAAAATACATTACTCTTATTCAGTATTAGAAGATAAAGAAAAATCACTATTACTGCTCTAATTAGAAATGAAGTTGCGCTTGCTTCTCACAAATGTTGGTTTTGATTTTGAGTCTCCTGAAGTACCTATCTCCTGAGATGCTGGCTGGGCTTTAAGAACAGCTTGCAACACTGGATCTTCCCATGGGCCACCATCTCTAATGATTCGAGTCACCAGTTCCAGATTCACATTTCCATATCTGCGGAGGTGATTCTGGCATTCCTAGGAGAGAAAAATCATTTTGGCTTTGTGAATTTAAGGGGTTAAAAACTAAACTTGATCATCCTTGTCAATAAAATGACTGATGGTCAATGATGCAGCTATTAAATTATAAAAGAGAAAGGGTTGCTATAGTAACCTAAGTAGGGTGTCAAAACCCCATCAGTACACAAATAGGCTTTAATGCCAAAGGTTACAGAGTTTTTACATAATTGGACTTAGAAAATCCAATTATAATAGGGATAAAGTGTAACCCAAGGGAAAAACTTAAGGGATGCATCATTTCTAGGAAAAAAACTAGGTTGCGAAACCTAAGGGAAAAACTTACAGGATGCATCATTTCTAGGAAAAGAACCAGGTTGCAAAAATGTAAAACTTAAATGTTGAGTTAAATTTATGTGTGGGCTCATAAAGCTAACAATGGCAAGCAAGAGCCTGACTATAAAAAGGAGGTAGAGGGTCCCTGTGCAATACAGACTGTGGTTGGCCGATAGATACAGGTCCCTTGCTCTGATCGCAAATGTATACTCTTGACTATGCTGGAAGGCTGGAAGATGGAAATTCTATTGCATTTTGTTGTGTTAGCAGATCTGTAGTCTTGAGATGAAGAAATGGCAGACTGAAGGAATGAATCCAATCTATAATACGAAAACTTTGCATTCATTTTAAGATAAAGATGTATTGATAAATTGGGCATTAACTGATAATTTTGCATTTTCTGGGATTTTTTTTAAAGATGTTTGAAATGTTTTTAGAGAACCCGTTATATTAGACTTGTGATTATAATATGAATTATTTAACAAATTTAGTCTGTAAACAAATCTTAATATTTAGGAAAAGTTGGCCAACTGAATTTAAAAATATGACTTATTAGATTTAGATTTATAAAATTTAATTGTTTGATTATGCTTTTTTAATTCATTAAACACCTTGGTTGTTGTTTTTGAAAATGTTTCAGGGAATTTAATTTGATCATTTTAAAAGATTAACTGAAGGCCTAGTGAAGGTATGACTAGATTAATTTTTTTTAATGCATAAACTGAGCTTACAGACTTATAAAAAAATTAGATACTAAAATTGGCAATGTTAAAAATTTGAATAAACTGCACATCAATTAAAACACAATTGCCAAAATTTCTTTCTGGGCTCAAAAAATCCCTCAGACATTAAAAACATAGTAACAGTTACAAAGCAAAGCTTCAGTATAAAACAATACATCATTACAAATCTTACTTATGACATAAATCATCAGGCTACATATTCAAAGTAGTAATAAACACTTTGTTTTTATATGTCATATTCTTTCATCATTTGAATGTTACAAAGTAGTATCTACATGCCACTTTTTATTCCTGGTTAAACTACACAAAAAGAGGTTTTATTTGTTTTATAAGAGAATCAGGCAGTAGAAGAAATATCATTTCAAGATGAAGAATCATTTAGTCAAAGAAGTCAAGGGATCATTAAGTCATAACATGAAAATAAGTATCTTCTAAAAGTTATTTAGAGTATTCCCAAATTAAAATGAGCAAGCAAGCAAGCAAACAAAACTGTATAATGGGCAAGTTACTTAACCTCTCTGTGCTCCTTCAGTTAACTCATCTGCAGAATAGATACTAAAAACACCTACTTCACAGGATTGTTGTGAGGTTTAAATATACAGTACTGAAAAGTGCTAAGTACAGTGCCTGGCACATAGTAAGCACTTAATAATATTTCTTCCAGTATTTTTTAACAATTTGGATAAATAATTTATCTTAGCATACCCAAATGCCTTAGCATAAAATTAGTTTCTACATTTCCATGTGTCAGCATGTTATAGCATTCATAAAAATAAGGTATAAAGTTTTTGATCAGCCATGATATGTTTTAAACACATGGAACATAGTAACAGTCTGTGGTAACAATTTATCATTTAAAACAATCATCAATTTCAAACCTTAAGGTAAACAAACTTCTAAATTATTCTAGACACATCTACTGCTACTACTCAACTACTACTATTCAACTACTGTTAAGCTGGCTTTGGTCCAACAAAAGCCCAAGAGATAAGATGAGCTGGATGCTAGCCCCTGAATCACTAGTGAGCTTTGGCTTTGTTTCTGACCTCTTGGACAACCCATCTTTCTAGCTGTCTTACAGTAGGTAAGGTACCAATTATACAGCCATTAGCACTGTGGGACCTATACCTGGACTTAGGCTTAAGTCAAGATATGGTGCAATAGTTCTATTGCTAATTTCCTAAATATGGCTGAAAAGTAACAAATACCTAGAGATCTTGTTAAAAAATAGATTACCAGGCACCAATTCAAACATACTAAATCAAAATTTCTAGAGGAAAGCCCTGATAAACTATATATTTAATAACCCCCACCCCACAGTCAACTTTGGCATACTTTTTAATTGTACCTTCTCAATTTAGAGTGTATTTTCATAAACACTAATACTAGAAATTATATACTTGTGCTCCTATCAACCGTTCTATTAAAAATTAGTCAATTAGCTTAAAAAGTTCATTTTTCTAAGATAAAGATTACAAGGTAGAGTTTTGTTTTTTGTGTGTATGTGCACTTCTTGAGTCAAGTGTACTGTCTTTTGGAGACCACTTTTATGGGAAATAGCTCTGGATAGGAAATAGAGATGAAATGAAGATTTCATTTTGGTGTATTTAAAAAGACATGGGATGAAAGAGAACAAGTAAGTCTGTATATATCTTTTGGTTCCTCATTCCTTTAATAATATGGTGGCTTCTATGGATGATATGTAATTTAAAAGCCTTGAAAGTGGAAAAGGAAGCACTTAAAACACTGTAGAATTCACAACTTATCTTTCCTATATATACATATATATTTTTTAGAATGTTTTACTTAATTAAAAACTTGAACCTATATATTAACCTAATCCTTTATTAAGTCATCTGTCTACTATTGTTGATACCCATCACACTGTGCTAAACATAATTCCCTCAGAAACTTCAATTCAACTTTGTGTTTTTGCCAAAGGTGGAGAGAAAACACAACTCCTTCCCTCACTCTTCTTTCAGAATCTATCATGGTATGATTTTAATGTTTTGTTCAGAAGAATTTTCTTCCCTGAACTTGTTGCCTTTTTAGAACTGGCACCAGTTTTCTGGCCATTCTATATACTTGATCTGAACTCTTCTTTGGCAGCTTATAGGATTAAATTTTTTTTTCTTAAAATAGCATAAAATTCTTAATGCCCCATCTTCATAATTAAGGACCTTCCTAACTCATTCACCTATCGTACATGAATCCTTTCCTCCAGCTTCATCTTGTCCATGTCTTAGATTCATCATGTAGTGTCTTGCTTATACTTTTCTCATTATCACTCTCTTTCTCCTTCAACTTCCTATAAACCTATCTAAACCTTCCCATAAACCATTCTAAATCCTTTCCTATCTTTTCCCTGAGAAGCCTCTACAAGCTACCTCAATCCATAATAAACTTAATTCCTTCTCCTGCAGTACTGCAAATGAGTACCAGTCCACTCTTCTGGTACCTTGAACTATTAAAGGTTGACATCTTAATTTGATTAATTAAAAGCTTCTTCAAACAGAGCCAGGAAAGAAAAGGTATACCAAAAAAGATAAAATTCTCAATAATTAACTTTTTAATTAAAATAGGGTTTTATGGAAATCCATGCATTCAGAAGCACTATTCAGTGTTTGTCTTATTTTGAATGAAATGCAGGTCCCAGAGTAAAATTATAGAATACCATGTCAAATTAATTCATAAAACAAGCTATTATAGCAAATCAAAGCAAAAATATTTTAAAAAGGTCTTCAATGTGGTCACTGTTGACAGACCTTTTAAAATACAGTAAAATCTTTACAATACTTTGAAATAAGATATGATCATATCTTTTATTTATCATGCTTATTTGGTTATCTTATAGCAAAGCATTTCAAAAAGTTGTCAAATTTAAAGATGTTATGTAGTTTTCTTTTAGAAAAGGACAATGTCACAAGTGCTGTTCTTTTCTGTGGTAAGTTCCTAAGGAACATTTACCTAATGTTTTTAAAAAATAATTATTCTGAGTTGATCCATATAAAGAAGACGGTGTTAACAGTGGAAAGGTAACTGCTTTTCAAAAGGAAGTTCTTATGGAGAAAATGATTTAAAATGAATGTTTGGAAGTGTTTGCATTTTTACATGTTTGCTGTTGCCAAAAATCAGCATGTCACCTATAATGTTTGTATCTGTGCCCTTAAAAAACTTAAACTAGAATTTTTTTATTGAAAACCTTTCAACTGCAGCATTTGAATAGGTTTTTTTTTAATAGGTTTTCAATTCATGTTAAAAATGGTTAGTAGCAAGAAAACACTGATTTCCATAACAATAGAAATTTAGTAGTCAAATTTCAAGAACTCTAAATTTGGTGGAAGGAATTTAAAACTGAGTATCATAGTTTAGAAGATTTTTCTTCTTTGGATCTACCATAAGTGTCTTTTTCACCTATGACAGCTATTAAAACCAAGTATCAAAGTAAACTGAACCAAAATTAGATTATGAATTATTATATAACCAAGTGTTAAAAATTTTTTAAAATAAAACACTCAGTCACACTGCTGTCATTAGTTTTTACAATAAAACATTATTTTACTTTTCTTAAAATGTTTATGTTTTATAATGTATATAATGTTAGTAAATGTACATAAATAACAAATAAATGTGTATTGATATGTATATATTTTTTTAAAACCTGGGTGGTTGTCCTAGCAGAAGTCTAGAGAGTCCTGGTTTTACATATTTTTTGTTCTTACACTGGGTTTGTAATCTAATATAAATCTCACTGTTGGGGCGCCTGGGTGGCTTAGTGGGTTAAAGCCTCTGCCTTTGGCTCAGGTCATGATCTCAGGGTCCTGGGATCAAGCCCCACATTGGCTCTCTGCTCAGCAGGGAGCCTGCTTCCCCCTCTCTCTCTGCCTGCCTCTCTGTGTATGTGTGATCTCTCTCCTGTCAAATAAATAAATAAAATCTTTTTATAAATAAATTGAATGAATGAATGAATGAATGTAAGGGCCAGGTTTTGGTCTTACTGTGAAAACAGAAATCCAGGTAGTATGACTTCAGAGCCCAAACCCTGACAGGAGGGATAATTAACTCAAGTGGAGCAAAGAATGTTAATCTCTTGTTAACTCAAATTGTGGTCCAGGGACAAGCACCACAGCCATCACTTCTGAACTTGATAGAAATGCAGACTCTCAGGCCCCCCAACACAGAACTACAGAATCAGTGTCTGCATTTTAGCAAGATTCCTAGGTACATTAAAGTATAAGCAACATTATGTTTGTCAAACTTACGGTAGAGAAAGCACAAAGCTCTTAAGGTGGTACAAATCTTTATGAAAGATGGATAGTAATGAACCACTTGGGGAAAAAGGGTTTGCATTAAAAAATATAAGAACATTCCAAAAAGTGACATTGGGATTATCACTGGACTATCAAAGATAAATCAAAAGCCTGGGGGAATTTACAGAGCTTAGCAAATGCAAAAGTTTAGGAAAGTGTACATGATGGACTACATGTTGGCCTGTTCGTCGTGGGTCGCTAAGGGCACAAGCTGGAAAGCACCAAATAGCGACAGCTCAGTTCAGAAAATGGAAAAAGAAAGATGGTGAAATCTCTCCTAGGAGGCAGGAGTTAGAGGCTTGAGAAAATTCAGAGTAGGAAGAAAGAAGTCAGAGGTAAGAAGCCATAGCAACAAAAGTAGCAGAAGTGGCACAGAGATTTTAAAAACAACAGAGAACAAAAGGAGGGGTGGGTTTAGAAATTGAGTAGGAAATAGAAAATAGTAGAAAACCAAGAACTCTTCCCTGAGTAATTATTTTGAAAATTAAATGAAAACCCTGCTCAAAAAAAAAATTATTATTCCTTCACAGATGTTATGATTTCACACATTTAACACACATTCAAATATTCAAATATTGTCTTTCATCTACCAACGCTTCAGAGGTTCTCATTATCAGTGCTCAGTTAATATCTTCATGAGGCATTTCTTGACTATCTCATTTAAAACTGAAATTTCCTTCCCCAATACCACAATGCTAGCACTCCCTATTTTCCTGGTTTGCTTTATTTTCCTGTGAGTCATTTGTCACTTTCAAATTACTCTTAAATTTACAAAGATTTGATTGCCTTTCTGTCTTTATACTAGAATTAAATTCCATAATAGGAGGGTTTTTTTTCTGGTTTTGCTCACTATTGTTTTTCCCAGAGCTTAGTGCCTAGCATATACTGGAGACTGAATAAATATTTGGCTAGTAAAAATTCAAGAATAGAATGCCAAGAACACAAGTGTCAAAGGAAAAATGGAATGGAAAATTAACAAATTTTTTTTTTTTTTTTTATTTGACAGCGAGAAACACAGCGAGAGAGGGAACACAAGCAGAGGGAATGGTAGAATGGTAGCGGGAGAAGCAGGCTTCCGGCAGAGCAGAGAGCCCGATGCGGGGCTCGATCCCAGGCCCCTGGGATCTGACCTGGGCCGAAGGCAGACGCTTAACGACTGAGCCACCCAGGCGCCCCTTAACAAATTTTTAAATACTGAATATAGACTTTAGAGTGTAAGTTCCATAATGGGGCACTTGGCTGGTCCAGTTGAAAAAGGATAGGACGCTTGATCTTGAGGTCATGAGTTCAAGCCCCGCATAGTATAGAGATTACTAAAAATATAAACAAACAAAAAAAGCTCCACAAAAATAGGTATTTTGACCTCTTTTGGTAAATATCAGAATGGATAAAGTAAAATGTTTAATATACCTAGTTTTATTGATTTTAAGATGCATTTTTTTTCCTATTTCTACAACTCTAAAATCAGAATATGTTTTATAGTCAATGCTATCTTAGAATCCAGGTCAGCCTGGTAACGATCACAATGTAGTTGTCATTCTGTATCCATGGATACTCAAACAGACAGCATGAAAATTTGCAGAAAGGTATACTGGTGACTCCAAATAAAATCCACGAGACTAGCAGAGCACTCTTTTAACTTGTGGGAAGCAAATGGTATGGGAAGGGTATAGGGCAATTAATATAATTTAACAATACTCTGAAGCAGGAGTCAAAAGCTGGCTGCTTAAATAGAACCATAAAACCAGCTTAAGCTTTTAAAAGCCCAGTGCCAATGGCTTTTAGCTCCTTTATCAACTCTTTTAGGACACTTTTGATGCCACTGAAGACAAAATGTTAGAGAAAAACAGAGTGGAAAAAACAAATCTGAATGTGAAGAAGTTTTAGATATATCTTAGCCAATTAAGTCTGCTTCTAATTTTCCTATGTCTATGTATGCGCCAGAGGGAGCAATCATAAAAATCTATTTTAATTCAGTCTAAAAGATCTCTTTCAATAAATACAAAATAAATATTCTAGGTGAAAGAAAACATTGTATGACTTTTGTTACTATGCTGATCTCCTTTCTAAAAATGGACAATACTCCTGGTTGACTAAAGCCTCTATTAAGACGAAATAGGAATAAATGTAAGATGTCTGAACATTTTACCCCTAGAGGGAGCTCAAAGTACATCTTCCTTTATTCCACCCCAGAGAATAATGATGAGATTACAAGGACACATTAGTTAGCCATAGTATGAGGTACTGCTTCCCAAGTAAATGGTAAAAAGATCAAATGATCTAATGTTCTTGAATTTACAGGTCTTTGGATCTATGTCATGCCCTTCTGGATTTACTTTCTCCTCTCATAGAGCATGTGCCAAAAAAAAAAAAAAAAAAAAAGATTGCTTCCTATCTTGGGAAGGCTATTTAGAAAATAAATGAGAAAATAAGGATACAGCCAAGGGGAAAAAAGGACATGGGACAGGCAGCCTGCTTTTAGGCTAGGCAAGAAGAGTCCTTTATTACTAGGGCTGAGTTCTACATGGGGCTTTGAAACCAAAGCCTATAGCAATAAAAAGTGTGACTATATGTGCAAGATGTACTTAGGAATCTACAAGGGTTGTAGCAGCAAGCTCTGGTCTAGCAAATGTAGAACTGGAATGTTAATTTGAACTGCTTTTAGAAATATAGCTAAAAGTTAATTTTAAGAACCTTCTTTTTCTGCTAGTAAAATATATAGGATCCTAATCATTGCCATCTTAGTAAATATAAAAACTTACAAGCAATAAATAATCAATTTACCATTTTTAGGGGGAGGAAGGAATAAGGCATGTGTTAAATGTGAAAGAGTAAATTTTTTTACCTGGAATGATCCAAGAATATCCTTTAAGGGCTCTTCATAAAACTCATCTCTTCCAAAGAACAGCAGCAACTCAAAGAAACTCCTAGAAAGAACAAGTGAATAATAACTTTCATTGCTTCTTTAGGGTCTTTTTTGCCCCACTTTAAAATATTCTCAAGAGACAAAAACTATGCAATATCAGATATTTAGTTTTAAAATAATCAGATATGAATCATTACACTGATCATTTAAGATTCATGTTAAGTTTTCTGTAAAATTTTAATAGAAATGTCTTCAAAGAAAATACAAAGAAATATACTGAAGTTGTAGAACTGTAAAATGAACAATTACATTACTCATGCCTACCAGTGTTCACAATGCAAAAAAAAAAAAAATGCAGTGTTATATCAAGTGGCAAAAATATTGCTACACTTGTCAAGATGATTTAAAATGGGTCGAGCTTCACCCTTGTACAATGGGCCCCTTAGAGAATTCAAAATCTAATTTTCTTCAGATGGATATAAAGGATGGATAAAATTAACACAAAAGTATAAGAAAATTAGCAAGTCACTGTGAAACTCTCAGCCAGCATTTATATTATAGTAGTATCACCAATTAGGTATCTAATGAATGACAGAGTTTGGGTTCTCAAACTCTGGGCTTACCTTGATTATCCCACTCATGACAGACTGCCCAACAATCTGTGGTTCCTCCTTTTTAAATAATTGTTTTTGGAAAATACTGTTACTAAATACTTTATGTTTTTAATAATTCATAATTCATATGGGAAGAAATATGACTTATTTCCTAATCATGAGCATGAAAAACTATGAAAATTATTTAATATTACTTAGCAGTCCTAAATTAGAGCAAATAACAAGCACCTCAGAATCTTTAGATTTTAATTCACCTACAAGATGCTCAACTAGGAATATCCAAAGTTGAATTTTATTAACCACTTTTTACCTTTAATCCAAATTAATCTTTAAGAACGAAGTTTTTAGAATGCAAACATACTATGAGCCTATATAGTTTTTTAAAATCATATAAAAGCCCCAAGTATCACAGTAATTACAAAGACTTCTAAATATAACATAATAACCATGCCTCATTACATATTTTATAAAACTTTAGCTACTTAAAATTTTTAAATGTCAACAGACCAAAAATTACAAAATCAGTCAAAGCAAAATGATACACTGAGAATCTCTGTTAAAAAGCTTAAACAGGGGCACCTGGGTGGCTCAGTGGGTTAAAGCCTCTGCCTTCACCTCAGGTTATGATCTCAGGGTCCTGGGATCGAGCCCCGCATTGGCTCTCTGCTCAGCAGGGAGCCTGCTTCCCCCTCTCTCTGCCTGCCTCTCTGCCTACTTGTGATCTCTCTCTGTCAAATATATAAATAAAATCTTGAAAAAAACAAAAGCTTAAACATTTTTTTTTTTAAGGAGGATCCACGCTGGGCATGGAGTCCAATGCAGGGCTTGAACTCATGACCCTGAGGAAAAGACCTGAGCCCAGATCAAGAGGTGCTAAGATCAAGAATTGAACACAACCCAATGAGCCACCCAGACACCCACGAAGAAGTAATTTTTAAAAAGTTAACAACCAGGACGCCTGGGTGGCTCAGTTGGTTAAGCAGCTGCCTTCGGCTCAGGTCATGATCCCAGGGTACTGGGATCGAGTCCCACATTGGGCTCCTTGCTCAGCAGAGATCCTGCTTCTCCCTCTGCCTCTGCCTGCTTGTGCTCTCTCTCTCTCTCTGACAAATAAATAAATAAAATCTTTGGGAAAAAAAAGTTAACAACCTGGAAAAACACCAGGAGAGGAGGACTACCTTACAGAAAAGAAACACAAGTGAAATTTTTTTTTCAAATATGAAAAGATGTTCTACTTTACTCAAATAAGTGATGAAATACCTTTTTTATCATATTTACAAAAATGAAAATGTTGACATATTTTAAAATGGCTCTAATGTAGAGAAACAGGCTATGCTATCTTGTTGGAGGGATGGTAAGAGGTACTACCTCTTTTAAAGGGCAACACTGTAGTAGTCATCAGAAAATTTACAATATGCACATAATCATTTGACTTAGCAATTCCACTTATAGAACTAAATCAGCCATATATACACACATTAGCTCAAAGACATAGAGGGATATGCATCCACAAATGATCTATAATAGCAAAAGAATATAAACACACTAAATGTCTACCACGGGGGACTGGGAAAATGAATTACAATATACCCAGACAATGAAATATAATGCAAATGTTAATGAGAATATTAGTGAGAATACACTTAAATCTATAAGGATAAGAGGAAAATTCCAAGACACATTGTTAAGGAAAAAATGCAGAAATATATTAATTACACTATCATTTGTGTGAAGGGAGGGAGGGGATAGAGAGTACATGAATACCAATGCATGTTGTCAAACTATCTAAACAGAAATGCAACAAACTGATAAAAGCAATTGAGTTCATATAAGTAAAATGGAATTTGGGGCCAGGAATGTAAACAATTATTTGTCATCATTAACCCCTTTGCAATTATATATTTTACTATCAATGAATAGGCTCATCAATGTACCTCTGGAATCTTCTCTATCCCTATTAAATCATTAATTCACATCTATATCATTTTTATATTTCTAATAGACTCTTCCTATCTCCAGTCTTGCTATTCCACAGTTACTTAAAAGTACATGTTTAATATAGCTGCCATTGTTATTATCCTAAAACACAGAGTGATTTGACTACTTAACAGATTTTACAAACTGCTGTTTGGATTGTACCATCCGAAGTGAAGACCTTCAGCTGACACACTTATTTTGTATGGATAAAATATTTTTAAAAAATATTTTAGTCAGTTGCTAATATTTAAAAACTTTGCTACTACAGAGTAAATCTAGATTCCTCTGAGCTCCTAAAAAAAGGAAGCCTTATACCACAGCGTTTGCATCTCTCTATGATAAAATAAGCTGAGCAGTTACTGCCTTTACACAGAACATGAACCTCCTTTCCAATTTGCCATTCTCTGTCCACCTCTCCAACATATTAGCTGCTTATTTTTTTTACTATCATTCCCTTCCCATTCTATTTAGGTATTTGAGATCATTACTCTAGAGCAAGAAATACAAATTCCTTATCATAATATAAGAACTGTTATATCTGATTCAAAAGTATACTTACACACATAGCTTTTATCAGAAATTTCATTCTCTCCAATCACAGTAAGCTTCTTTCCATTTCCTTAACTCCTATGCTCTTAAGGTCTTTGGATCTGTTGCTTCCTTGAGACCTATTTACACAATTTCATCTAGGAATTTGGTCTAAAATGCTCTTCCTCCTCTCCAAATATATAGCTAATTCTGTACTATCATAGTATTGTACTTTACATATATATTATAACCTGTTGAAACAGAGGTGTTAAATTTGCACTAAGTAGAAGGGATAAGGATTGCATCATTATGTTGAGTAGAAGAGTACTGACCCATAGGCAATTAATTATGTTAGAAGAGGGAGAGAGAGAGCAAAGGTTTTTAGTAGAAATAAAACATGCTATGGAGTATATTTAGATATGAGTATGCAGATGCATGTGACCTTGTACAGAATATAGCAAAATATGCAGAATTATATAATGTCTGAGTTATGTGAACATGAAAGAGGAGCCAACATTAGAAAAGAGAGATCTGTGCATGCCCCACTATCAGCTACCTCAGTAACAAGGCCCAACTCCATGATAATGATATTAAAATGTTAAAACTACATGCAGAGGGAGAGTAAATAAAAACAAATCTAGCTAGCTCTGCTTTAGGGCTTCAGGGAAGTAAACAAGTATTTATGTGGTAGTGAAATCACTAGCGGAAAAATCTAGATTATACATAGAAGTAGAAACTTCAGGTTTTAAACCTGTTGTATTTCCTATTGACTGGAATAAAGGATCAACTAAATGTTTAGAGATCAAGTTACCTTTATGGAAGGTAACTTCCAAAAGTTACCCTTATGGAAGAAAACTCTATATGGTGGAGGGTGAGTCCAGAATAGAACAAAGTAGGACCCCAAAATATATGTAGCAGTCTAGAACAGGGCTGGCAGACTACTGTCCAATTACAGGCTAAATCTGACCCAATGATAGCCTGTTGAATAATGCATAAGAATAGTTAGCCATATTTAAATTAAGAAAAGAAGAAGAGAGGAAGAGGAAAAGGAGGAGGAGGAAAGAAAAATCTGGAATAACTTTTCACGACAAGTAAAAATTATATGAAATTCAAATATCCTGCCAATAAATAAATAAGAATACAATCATACACATCTATTTACATATTGGCTGTGGCTGCTCGCACACTACAGTGACAGAACTGAGTAGTGGTAACAGAAACCTTCTGAGCTAAGCCTGAAATATTTACCATCTGGCCCTTTACTCACCCATGGTCTACAGCCACAGTGTTTGGGTTTCAATCTCAGTTCCACCACTTTCTTGATATGTAACCCTGGGCAAGTCACTTAATGGCTCTATACCTCAATTTGTTTGTTTATAAAATAGAAACAATAATAACTACCTTTTGGAAGGCACTTAGAACAATCCCTGGTAGTGCTATTGATGCTTGCTAATAATATAGTACTGTTAATTTTTATCATTAAGACTGCCATCAATAATCTAAGAGGAGGGATCCCTGCATCGCTCAGCAGTTAAGCATCTGCTTTCAGCTCAGGTCATGATCCCAGCGTCCTGGATTAAGCCCCATATGGGGCTTCCTGCTTCAGTGGGGAGCCTGCTTCTCTCTCTCCAGTTCCCCTGCACTCGTGTTCCCTCTCTTGCTGTTTCTCTGTCATAAATAAAATCTTTAAAAAAATAATAATAATCTAAGAGGAAACATAAGATCTTCATAGATTTGTTTTTCCCTGCTATGTACTGTCAATTTTGTTGAAACACAGGACATCAACTTTTCTCCACTTAAATTATAAACATTTTCAAGATATCATCAAAAGGTTTCTAAAAACTTATCAGTATATGTTTATATCCATTTTTAATTTTGCATATGTTTAATATGTTTAATGTTTGTATAATGTATATTTAATATAATACTTAATATTACCAGTCTATGTACTAATCAGCTTATTATATATTATAACTTAACCTTAGGCCAAGTTATGAGTTAACTAAAGTTCATTTACATAACCTGAAATAATTATTCAAAATAGAATTACTTAAAATGATTTCTATTAAAAACAAATTATTTATAGTGGAACAAATACATGATAAATAGGTCTTTGAATTTAAAAAATTATACCATATATAATCATACTTATTGACTTGCATCAATCAGTATATTGTTATGAGCTATGCAAGTTTAAATAACTAGAGTACTGGTTAGTACTGTACTAGAGTACAGTTCCTATTTATGAAACAAACTATATTTTGCCATCAGGATGCTTGGAAGTTGGACTGTATTTTCTCATCTATTATGAATGATTATTAATAAGGTACCAGATTTCCTGAAAATAGGATACATATAGTAGATTATTTGGGAGTTATAGCGAGAATTACTGTTCTTTTTTAGGTATCTGTAGCATATAAGTAATTTTCATCCTTAAATACAAGAATGTGGATTTGTGTATTTATTCACCAAAAGAGTATTCCACTGAGGGGCGCCTGGGTGGCTTAGTGGGTTAAAGCCTTCTTTGTATTGGATAGTCAAATTATAAGACAAAATTGATTCACTCTAGCTTCCAAATAAGAAAAAATTCAAAGTGGATCAAAAACTTAAATATAAAAAATTAAACACTACAAATATCAGGAAAAAATATCAGCTCAGGTCATGATGTCAAGAGTCCTAGGATTAAGCCCCACATCAGGCTCTCTGCTCAGCAGGGAGCTTGCTTCTCCTTCTCTCTGCCTGCTTCTCTGCCTACTTGTGATCTCTCTCTCTCTGTCAAATAAATAAATAAAATCTTTAAAAAAAAAAGAATATTCCACTGAAGTATGATGCTTAACTATCCAAATGCAAGAAGTCTACTTACTAATATAGAATACAATGTAGAGACAAAGAAATAGAAAACACAGGCAAGAACTGGAGATACAGGGAATGGAGTATACATGTCTAATCATACTTGCAGAAAAAAAAAAAAATGAGAGAGAAATGAGGTAAAGAAAAAAACAAGGGGCGCCTGGGTGGCTCAGTCGTTAAGCGTCTGCCTTCGGCTCAGGTCACGATCCCAGAGTCCTGGGATCAAGCCCCACATCGGGCTCCCTGCTCGGCAGGAAGCCTGCTTCTCCCGCTTCCATTCCCTCTGCTTGTGTTCCCTCTCTCACTGTGTTTCTCTCTCAAATAAATAAAATCTTAAAAAAAAAAAAAAAGAAAAGAAAAAAAACAAGATAAGACTTTTTCATAATTGATGAAAAATACCTACCCTCAGATCTAGAAAGCTGAGGAAACCCCATAAGGATTAATAAAAATAAGTCTACACCTAGCTAATCACAGTAAACTATAAAACATCAAATATAAGAAAACAATGTGTAAGCAACCACAGAAAAATAGAAACTGTTTTCAGATAGATAGGCAATTAAATTAGCAAGCAGGATCAAGATGAAACTTAGTGAATATATGGGCTACAAATTTTGAGACCATGAATAAATAATCTCATCGGGTTTATAAAATATAGCAAAAATATGACATAAGTAGCATTTAAGTTGAAAGGAGAAATTTTAGCATTATCGTTCAGTGTCCTTGGACTGGAGGAAGGTAAAGAACATATAAAGTATATACTTGAATAAGTTAAACACTGAATTCTCCTTAAGTAATTTAAAAATTTACATACAATAAAAGTACTTGTAAGTTTTTGTGGAGGTAGGTGAACTGACTATCTAGAAAGTTGAGTATCTACAAAAACCATGAAACAGTAAGAGCAATGAAAAGGAGCTAGCCAATATTAAAACATTTTGTAAAGCCTCTATAATTGAACCACCACTGTATTGGCAGATGAACAAATAGCCTAATGAAATGAAAAATCCAAAAACAGACCAACTGCATCTGAAAAGGGTATATAAGACAATAGCAGCATCTCAAACTAGTATGGAAAAAGCTGACTTCTTTGTATTGGATAGTCAAATTATAAGACAAAATTGATTCACTCTAGCTTCCAAATAAGAAAAAATTCAAAGTGGATCAAAAACTTAAATATAAAAAATTAAACACTACAAATATCAGGAAAAAAATCCCATATAGCCTGGTTATAGACAAATAATTTTTCTTTAAATCATTCTTAACTATGATTCAAGATGCAAGAGCAATAGAGGAATACTGACAATTTTTAATTACATTTTTAAATGTCTAAAACTACAAACAACATAAGCAAAATCAAAAGATAAAAAATAATGGTTTGTAAGGATCTGCAAACAGATGATCAACTTCACTCACAATAAGAAAAATACAAATTAAGGGGTGCCTGGGTGGCTTAATTGGTTAAGCAACCAACTCTTGGTTTTGGCTTGGTTCATGATCTCAGGGTTGTGAGATCGAGCCCCATGTTAGGCTCTGCTCAGTGTAGAGTCTGCTTGTCCCTCTCCCTCTAGTCCCTCCCTCCGCTCTTGCTCTCTCACTCTCTCAAATAAATGAAAAAAGAAAGAGAAAAAGAGAGAAAGGAAGAAAGGAAGAGAAAAGAAAAATATATATTAAAAATACAAATTGGTGGTGGGTATTGAGGAGGGCACATATTGCATGGAGCACTAGGTGTGGTACATGAACAATGAATCTTGGAACACTGAAAAAATAAAATAAAATTAATTAATTAAAAAAATAAAAATACAAATTAAAACTATATTGAAGGATGCCTGGGTGGTACAGTTGGTTGAGCATCCAACTCTTGATTTTGGCTCAGGTCCTGATCTCAGGGTCATAAAATCGAGCCCTGCGTTGGGCTCTGCACTCAGCATGGAGTTTGCTAAGGATTTTCTCTCTCCTCCTCTGCCCTTCTTGCTTATGCTCTTTCTCTCTAAAATAAATAAATCTTTTCTTTAAAGATTTTATTTATTTACTTATTTGAGAGAGAGAGAGTGTGTGAGAGAGAGCATGAGAGGAAAGAAGGTCAGAGCAGACTCACTGCACAGCTGGGAACCAGATGTGGGACTCGATCCCAGAACTCCAGGATCATGACCTGAGCTGAAGGCAGTAGCCCAACCAACTGAGCCACCCAGGCACCCTAAAATAAACAAATCTTTTTAAAAAATATAGCAAAATGCCATTTCTCCTCTGTTAGATTAGCGAAAAAATCAAAAGTCTGATAACAGTATTATTGAATATAAACAAGGACTAATTTTGTGGGTGAGAATGCAAAATGGTATGAGCTGTTATAGAGAGAACTTGGACTACTTAGCAAAATTACATTATCTAGTCATTCTTTGACATAGATTCTAGAAATCCACCCCAAAAATCTGGCAAAAACAAAACAAAAAATGCATGGAAAAGGATATTAACCATAGCACTATTTATAATAGGAAAATAATGGAAATAATCCAAATATATATCATTAGAAGATATGATTGAAAATTGCTACATCTACACAATAGAATACTATGAGGTATAAATAGGAATTTGAACTAAATCTTTATCTCCAAAGAGTAATCTCTTTTAGTTTAAAAAAAAAAAAAGAGCAAAGTGTGTAAAGAGTAAAGTTTACATAAAAAGGGCACAGGAGTATGGTTATGTATCTGTCAGTGGATCTTGTTTTTCTATCCAACCAACCAACTTTTGTCTTTTTTAATAGATTTAGACCATTTACATGTAATATAATTTTTGATGTGCTTGGATTAAAACAATAATTGTTTTCTATTCTGTCTGGTTCACTACTGCACTTGACCTCTTCTTCCACCTGTTTTTGGATTGCATAACTTTATAATTCCATTTTATCTCCACTTAGGCTTAATATATCCACCTCTGTATTCAATGTTTTCAGTGATTACCCTAGAATTTACAATATGTATCTTTAACAAATCCCAGCATGCCTTCAAATATTATGCTGCTTTAGGTATAATAATCTTTATGCTATTCTTGTCATTCATTTTCATTTTAAATAGGCTATAAACCAACAGTGCTTCACTACAATTCTTGTTTTAGTCTCGGCATTTAGAAAATGGCATTTAGAAACTGGCTGCCAGTTTTTGTAAAAGTTTTACTGAGACACAGCTACATGCATTCTTTTATGTATTGTCTATGGCTGCTTTCGTGCTTTAAGAGCAGAGTTGAGTAGTGACAACACTCTATAGTCTGCAGGCCTAAAAAAAACCTGGCCCTTTTAAACAGTATTTGCCAACCTCTGCTTTAGACAGTTACATTTTACAGTCATTAAAAGTAGGAAAATTCAATTTTATATTTATCTTCAGTTTTTTTATCATTACCAGCTCTCTTCATTTCTTTGAGTAGATTTTCTGTCTGGCATCATATTAGTACTATTATCTTTTGTAGTTCAGGTCTTCTGAGAATGAATAATTTCAGCTTCTGCTTCCCTGAAAACATCTTTAATTTTCCTTCTTGATTGGAGAGTTATTTTTTTCTTTTCTTTCAACACTTTAAAGATGTAGTTTATTGTGTTCTGACTGGCATAGTTTGAGATGTCTGCTATATTTCTTTAGTCTTCTAAATTAGGTAAGGTCTTACTCTGGTGGCCTTCAAAATTTCCTCTCTTATTTTCAGTTTGAATCTGTGATGCATCTAGGTGATCTAGGTGGTAGACCAGGGTGTATATGTTTAAAATTATCCTGCTTCTGAGTTTCTTGGATCTGTGGTTGGATGTCTTCAGCCTCATTTTTCTTCTCCTTCTAAGATTCTAGTAGACATATATACAGTTTCATATTTCCCCAAAGCTCTTAAATGCTGTTTTTTCCTTCTCTTTTTCTTATTTACTTTTAGTCTGGGTAATTTCTTTTGACTTATATTCAAGTTCATTTATTTTTTCCTCAACTGTGTCAACTCTACTGATATGCCCATCAAAAGCATTCATCATCTATTACTGTGTTTTTCATTTCCAGCATTTCCATTTGAATCCTTCTTAAATTGTTCCATCTTTCTGCTAAAATCTCCAATATGTTTAACCACATTATCAACCTTTCCCACAAAAAGCATTTATATCTGAATTTAGTTCTTCTAATTGATTTTCTCTTGATGGTGCATTTTCTTCTTGCTCTTTATGTGTCTAAAATTTTTAGCTAAAAGCTGGATTTAATGATATACAACAGCATAGACTGATGTTAACAATATTTATACCTGGGGCTCGACATGTATTTTCTTCCATTAGGCCTCTCTTATGGAAATTTATGTAAATCTTGTCATGAATTACGTGGGTTTGTGTTACGTTGTTGCTATCATGACCTTCAGTGTACCACCAGTTTCAAATTCCTCTACTGTTTTTTTTTTTTAAGATTTTATTTACTTACTTGACAGACAGCATAAGCAGGGGAGAACAGCGGTGAGGGAGAAGCTAGCTCCCCACTGAGCCAGGAGCACGACACGGGGCTCAATCCCAGGACCGTGGGATTATGACGTGAGTGGAAGGCAGACCCTTAACTAACTGAGCCACCAAGGTGCCCCTCTTCTACTCATATTTTCTTTAGGGTGGAGGCTAGGTTGCCAGATATTTTAGGTTTGGGAGGCCACATAAGATCTCCATCACATTTTTAACACCACTGTTTAAAAATGCATAGACTGAGGAGCCTGGGAGGTATAGCTGGTTGAGTGTCTGACTCTTGATTTTGGCTCAGGTTGCTACCTCAGGGTCATGAGATCGAGTTGGGCTCCATGGTCAGCAGGGTGTCTGCTTTAGATTCTCTTTCTCCCTCTCCTTCTTCCCCTCCCAACTAATGCTTTCTCTCTCAAATAAATAAATCTTTAAAAATACAAAGACTATTCTTAGCTTGGGAACCATATTAAAAAGGAGGGGGGCACTGGCATCATTTGACCCATGGGCCATATTTTACTAACTCCTAAGGTAAAAAATAACCATGTTAAGACAGATATAAAAAACCCAAATAAAACTTTTATAGATCAAAAAGTACAATACCTGAGATGAAAAATACATTACACGGGATTAAAGTCAAATCAGATACTGCAGAAGATAAGATCAGTAAAAAAAGCAGGACATTATTAAAATAAAACATACCAAAAGAAAAGAAAGGGATGGATAAAAATGAACAGAACCAGCAGTAAATTGTGGGTCAATTGTGGATTCTCTTCAAGTGTCATCCCTTAAGAAAACATAATGATGCTTTCTAAAATAATTTTTGAGGATGCTTGGCTGGCTCAGTCAGGAGAGCATGCAATTCTTGATCTCAGGGTTGTGGTTTGTGCCCCATGTTGGGTATAAAGATTATTCGAAAATAAAAATCTTTTTAATTTTATTTTTATTTTTTAAAGATTTTATTTATTTGAGAGAGAGAAAGAGAGAGCATGAGAGGAGAGAAGGTCAGAGGGAGAAGCAGATTCCCCATGGAGCTGGGAGCCCGATGTGGGACTTGATCCCAGAAGTCAAGGATCATAACCTGAGCTGAAGGCAGTTGCTTAACCAACTGAGCAACCCAGGCGCCCAAAATCTTTTCTATTTTTATAAAGAAATTTTCCAAGTTTGGTTAAAATCATAAATCCAAAGATCCAAGAAGCTTAAGATCAAGAAACATGAAGGAAACTACACAAGGCAAGTTACAATCAAATTTCTTTTTTTTTTTTTTAAAGATTTTATTTATTTGACAGAGAGAAACACAGCGAGAGAGGGAACACAAGCAGAGGGAATGGTAGCGGGAGAAGCAGGCTTCCTGCAGAGTAGAGAGCCCGATGAGGGGCTCGATCCCAGGCCCCTGGGATCATGACCTGAGCCGAAGGCAGACGCTTAACGACTGAGCCACCCAGGCGCCCCTACAATCAAATTTCTTAAAACCAGGAATAAACTTCAAAAGATACCAGTAAGAAAATGAAGACAGGCCACAGAGTGGAAGTATTTACTAATCACTTATCTGATACTGAATGTATAAACAGAATATAAGAAAAAAAGTTCTACAACTCAATAAGGCAAACAATCCAACTGAAAAATGGGCAGAAGATTCGAATAGACACATTACCAAAGAAGATAAGCAATAGCAAATAAGTACACAAAAAGATGGTTGCAATCAACAGCACTGAGGGAATGCAAATTAAAGCCAAATTGAGATATCACCTTACAACTGTTAGAATGGCTATTATAAAAAAGACATATAATATAAAAAGTGTTAGTGATGTGGAGAAACTGAAACCCCCCCTAGACAGCTGGTTAGAACTTCAAATGGTATAGTCACTTTGGACACAGTTTGGCAGTTCTATGTTGAACATAACTTAAAACATCCATTCTGAGGTAGCTACTCAAGAGAAATAAAAATATCTGTCTGCACAAGAATTAATAACACACAAATGCTCAAAGCCAAAAATTGAAAACAATCCAAATATCCACTAACTGCTGAATGCATAAACAAAATGTACTATATCCATACAATGGAATACTATTCAGCACAAAAATGAGTAAGCTCCTGATAAGTGTTAGAACATGGATGAACCTCAAAAACATTATTCTAAATGAAAGAAATCGTATCTAAAAGCCTATATATTGTGTCACATTGTTTGTATGAAATGTCCAGAAATAACTCTATTGAGATAGAATATAGCTCAGGGGTTGCCTTGAGCTGAGGAGGGCCTGGGGATTGGCTGTAAATGAGCACAATGAAGCTTTTTGGTGTGATGAAAATGTAAAACTGGATTGTGATGATAGCTGAACAACTATACATTTACTAAAAATTATCAAATTATACACCTACAGGGGCGCCTGGGTGGCTCAGTGGGCTAAAGCCTCTGCCTTCAACTCAGGTCATGATCTCAAGGTCCTAGGATCAAGCCCTGCATCGGGGGCTCTCTGCTCAGCAGGGAGCCTGCTTCCCCCTCTCTCTCTCTGCCTGTCTCTCTACCTATTTGTGATCTCTCTGTCAAATAAATAAATAAAATCTTTTTAAAAAAATTATATACCTACAAAGCATGAATAATATGAAATTTTTACCTCAATAAAGCTGTAAATTAAAAAAAAAAAGATACCTGGAAATGGGTAAGGAGTGGAGATGTAAAAAGAAAGCGAGATTGATATGTTGATAAATGTTGAAGCTGGTAATGGATAGGGCAGTTCATTAAAATATTCCTTCTACTTGTGAATAGGTTTGACAATTGTAATTAAAAATTTTTTAGGGGCACCTGGGTGGCTCAGTGGGTTAAAGCCTCTGCCTTCGGCTCAGGTCATGGTCTCAGGGTCCTGGGATCGAGCCCCGCATCCGGCTCTCAGGGAGCCTGTGTCCTCCTCCTCTCTGCCTGCCTCTCTGCCTACTTGTGATCTCCCTGTCTCTGTGAAATGAATAAATAAAATCTTTAAAAAAAAAAATTTTTTTAAACATTAGTATTGACAAAGGTGTAGGGAAACAGGTATTCTTACACTGCTTGCAGCAAAAGAAACAGTTTATGAAACCAAAAGACAACCTACAGAATGGGAGAAAATATTTGCAAATGTCTTATCAGATAAAGGGTTATATCCAAAATCTGTAAAGAACTTATCAAATTCAATACCCTTTCTCTAACGTCTTTCACTTAGCAAAACGCTTTTATGGTCCATTCATGTTGTCACAAATAACATGATACCTTCTTTTTTGTGGTATATATATGATATATACACATTTTATGTGAGACATATATATGTTACATTTTCTTTACCCACTTATCCATCGATGGGCATGAGGTTCGTTCCGTGTCTCAGCTATTGTAAATAATACTATAATGAACATAGGGGTAACAATATCTTTGCAAGATAATGGTTTTTCTGTGGATAAATACCCAGAAGAATTGCTGGATCATATTGTAGTTCTACTTTCAATTCTTTGAGGGTACTCCACACCTTTTTTTCATAGTGGCTACAATTTACATTCCCACCAAGAGGGCACAAGAATTCCATTTTCTCGGGGCGCCTGGGTGGCTCAGTGGGTTAAGCCACTGCCTTCGGCTTGGGTCATGATCTCAGGGTTCTGGGATCAAGCCCCACATCGGGCTCTCTGCTCAGCGGGGAGCCTGCTTCCTCCTCTCTCTCTGCCTGCCTGTCTGCCTACTTGTCATCTCTCTCTCTGTATCAAATAAATTAAAATCTTTAACAAAAAAAAAAAAAAAGAATTCCATTTTCTCACGTCCTTGCCAACATTTATTATTTCTTGTATTTTTAATACTAGCCATTCTAACAAGTTGAAAGGTGGTAACTCATTATGATTTGATTTGCATTTCCCTGATGATTAGTGATGAGCACCTTTTCCTATACCTGTCAGCCAAATCTTCTATCTTCTTTGGGAAAATGTCTATTCAGATCCTCTGTCCATTTTTTGATTAGACTGTTTGGTTTTTTCATTATTGAGTTGTGCAAATTTTTTGTATCTTTGGGATATTAACCACCTCATCAGATATATGATTTGTAAATATTTTCTAATAGGCTACTTTTCATTTTGTTGATGGTTTCCTTTGTTGTGCATAAACTTTTTAGTTTGATGTAAGCCCCCTTGTTTATTGTGCTTTTGATGCCTTTGCTTTTGGTGTCAAATCCAAAACTGTTACTGCCAAGACTAATGTCAAGGACCTTATCACCTATGTTTTCTTCTGGGAGTTTTCTGGTTTTAAGTCTTAAGTTCAAGTTTTCAACCCATTTTGAGTTGATTTTTGTGTATGGTGTAAGACAGTGATCTAGTTCCATTCCTTTGCATGTGGCTATCCAGGTTTCCCAGCACCATTTATTAAAGAGGTGATCCATTCCCCAATATATATTCTTGGCTCCTTTGATGTAAATTAACCCACCACATATGCATGAATTTATTTTTGGGTTCTCTATTCTGCTATGTTAATCTATGTGTCTGGTATTATACCAATACCATACAGTCTTGATTACTACAGCTTTGTAATATAGTTTGAATTCAGATCACATGATGCCTCCAGCTTTGTTCTTCCTTCTCAAGATTGCCTTGGCTATTTGGGACCTTTTGTGGTTAGATTCAAATCTTAGGAATTATTAGTTCTATTTCTGTGAAAAATGCCATGGGATTTTTGATAGAGATTGCACTGAATCTGTAGATTGCTTTGGGTAGTACAAACATTTTAACAACATTAATTCTTCCAATCCATCAGTATGGAATATCTTTCCATTTATTTGTGTCTTCTTCAATTTCTTTCATTAGTGCTATGTAGTTTTTGGTGTATAGGTCTTTCACTTCTTGGTGAAATTTATTTCTAGATATTTTATTCTTTTTGATACAGTTGTAAATAGGACTGTTTTCTTAACTTCTCTGGCAGTGCATTATTAGCACACAGAAATGTAACATTTTTGTACACTGATTTTGTGTCTTGCAAATTTATTGACTTTTTTTTTTACTAGTTCTAACAGGTTTCTTTATAGTTTCCTATGCATATTATCATATCATCTGGCAATAGTGACAGTTTTACTTCTTTTCTGATTTGGATGACTTTTTAAAAATTTTTTTTTGCATGGTTGCTCTGGCAAAGATTTCCACTACTATGTGAATAAAAGTGGCAAGAATGGGCATCCTTGTCTTAGAGGGAAAACTTTCAGCTTTTCACTCATTGAGTATGAGTTAGCTGTGGGCTTGTGATATATGTAGCTTTTATGATGTTGAATATTCCCTCTGTACCCACTGTGTTAAGAGTTTTTATCATAAATGGATATTCAATTTTCTTAAATGATTTTCTGTGTCTATTGAATCATAATGATTTTTATCCTTTATTTTGTTAATACAGTGTAGCACATTGATTTGTGAATGCTTGAACCATCTTTGCATCCCCTGGGGGAAAAAAAAACCCCACTTAGCCATGGTGTGTGATCCTTTTAATGGGTATTCAGTTTGCTGATATTTTGTTGACTATTTTTCTAACTATGCTCCTTAGGGATACTGACCTGTAATTTTTCTTTTATTGTGGTGTCCCTGTCTAGTTTTGGTATCCAAGTAATGCTGGCCTTGTAAAATGAGTTTGAAAGTGTTCCCACCCCTTCAATTTTCTGAAAGAATTTGAAAAGGATTGATATTAATTCTTCTTTGAATATTCGCTGGAATTTACCAGTCATGTGGTCTTGGATTTTTGTTTTATGGGAGGTTTCTGACTACTGAGTCAATCTCCGTTCTAGTAATTAGTCTATTCAGATTTCTATTTCTTCACGATGTAGTCTTGGTAGATTGTGTACTTCTAGGAATTTGTTTCTTCTAGGGTGTCAAATTTATTGGTGTATAACTGTTCATAGTAGTCTCTTATCCTTTGTATTTCTGTGGTATGAATTGTACTATCTTTTATTTCTGATTTTGAGTCTTCTTTTTCTATTGATGAATCTAGATAAAGGTTTCTCAGTTTTGCTTCTCTTTTCATCAATCTTTTCTTTTGGTCAGTCTCTCATTTCCATTCTGATCTTTGTTATTTATTTCCTTCTATTAACTCTGGGCTTCATTTGTTCTTTTTTTTACCCAGTTCCTTGCAATGTAAGGTTAGGTTATTTATTTGAGCTCTTTCTTGCTTCTTAAGTAGGCATTTATCCTTATGAACTTTCCTTTTAGCACTGCTTTTGCTGCATCCTGTAAGTTTTTGGTATGTTGTGCATATATCAATTTTCATTTGTCTCAGGGTATTTTTTTATTTCTCTTTGACTTTTGTTTTGACCCATTTGTTTAACAGAGTGCTGTTTAATCTTCACATATTGGTAGTTTTTCTAGTTTTCTTCTTGTAATTGATTTGTTTTTATACTTCCATGATTTCAAACTTCCTAAACGTATTAAGACCTTTTTGTGGACTAATAAATGAACCATCCTCTGTGCATGAGAAGAATGTATATTCTATTTCTTTGGGATAGAATATTCTGTATATGTCTGTTTAGTCCGTCAGGTCTAATGTGTTGTTTAAGGCCAAAGTTTCTTTATTTTTTATCTGCGTCATCTAACTATTGATGAAAGTGGGATATTAAAATTTCCTACTATTATTATATTGCTGTCTATTTCTCCCTTTAGATCTCTTAATATTTGCTTTTATGTAATTTAGGTGCATCTAAGGAAATGTTTTTAAGATTTCTGTATTAGGAGCAATGGGCAAAACTCTGTCATTTTTTCAATGATTTCAGAAGCATTTCTTTTTTTTCTTCTTGTTTTATTCCACTGTTGTGGTCCAGTTCTACAAACCAAAGCTATTAGGAGGAAGGGAGGAAAAGTTGAAAGGTTCAAATCTGTAGTTTTTCATGAATCTGGCTTAGCCCAAAATAAAGACATTCAAGTTTAGAAAAATTCAAACATGTATTTTCACCATTCATGACTATATACATCTTCTTCTAAAGAATAAATAATCTTTCCTAATAGCAGTGAAAATAATAACAGTTTTTTGTTTACTGCTTTTTCTCCCTAGTTTTTGTGTATCTCAACTGACCCAAGAATTATCAAGCCTTCCTTCAATTATATTCGAAAAGGAGTAAATACCATGTTATAAAACAATACATGTATATTGTTCTGATATATACCAACATGGATGGGAATAGGGTATGTCATTACCTGATGACTTTTCATCTCTGTCAACACAAATATGCCAGTTAATAATCCCTCTCTCTCTCTTTGCCAATAAAATGAAGTCTTAACTGCTTCACCTCAAAATTAACAAATGGAGCAATAAAGGCCAAAATTTTAAGGAAAAAAGATTCTAGGCACTACTAGCACCAAATGAAATGCTGAGTTTCTAAACATAGCCAGTATAAACAAATGCACACAGGTTTGTCTAATGTTGACTTTAGCTACAACAAATCCTGAAAACAAAATATTCTACTGTAATGATAAAGAAAAACAAAGCAATGCTGAGGGAATTTAGTATGGGAATTAAATTAAGACCAATTGCCTTAAAAAGAAAATCATTTCTTTTTTTTTTAATTATTTAATTGATTTTTAAGTAGGCTCCATGCCCAATGTGGGGCTTGAACTCATGACCCTGAGACTGAGTCACATGCTCTACCAACTGAGCCAGCCAGGTGCTCCAGAAATCATTTCTTTAGAGTGAGAAAACAAAGAAATAGGCTACATGGCCTAGATTTCTCTCTAAAATAAATGAGATCACCTGCCACAAATGATTAGTAAAGATAACAATAGATATAAAATTGGAGAAGGTTTTGAATAGGTATTGGTCAAAATAATATATAAAAAGTCAAGAAGAAAAGAGTGCTACATGTTGCAGAGAAAGAATATATGGAAAGAGGCCATAAGACATAGCCTGGCCCCACTCCAAAAAACAGCCCTTTATAATACTTCCTTTAATTTCTAGGCTGTTTCTATTTCCTAAGTTAGTTGAAGCTTAGACCTAATTTATATACAACCAAATAAAACTTGGCTGAATAGAAGTTAGGCACAAATTCTATGCTTGAAATATAATTCAATTTAGCCATATAGTCAGAAAGGGTTACTGATCTATCATTACATATGTGGCCTAACACATGGATGTCTAGTCATTCCAAATAAGATGCTGATTATACCCATTTAATTCCACGAAAGAGAAGGCCTTTTGGTCTTCTAGGCAACTTGGTGTATTAGGGTATACATTTTTAGTATTTGACACTACACATAATAAAACACTACCAGCTTGAACTAGTTCCCTCTCTAGTGGATCATATAGATCTTTGTGGACATAATGGCAAATATGTACTTTCCATCACAGAACCCTGTGTGGAATGCTAAAATCTATGAACATTTACTTTCCGCTGGGCTAAAGGTGGCTGAGAAGGCAGCATTAAAGTTTGCTTTATTTTATATAAAACTGGTAAAATCTAAGTTCTGTGCTTAAAGATCCACTTAGTTTCAGGGTGTTTGGCTCAGTTTGTAAAACAGAAATCAGTGTTTAACCAACCTACAATAAGAAAACAACAGAGGAGGAAAAAAAAAAAATTACTTAACTCAGACTTGCAAAAGTCCCCTACACCGCTCAAGCCTAAGTTTTCTTATCTATAAAAGAGATTTAACCTGAGGTCTTTTTTAGTGCAAATACATACACACACAGCTAAATCTTCATTTCTTTAGAAAATATGCTTACAAAGAGTCAACTTAAGTAAAATCATAATTAGCCAATTTAAGACAATTCTCTACAGGACTATATTCATTGCCACAAAACTAAAAAACAAACAAACAAACAAAAACTCAAGTATGAATAAAAACAGAATCTGTCTTCCTTCCCTGTAAAGAAGACCTTCATAAAACTAGTTTTGGGGGACGCCTGGGTGGCTCAGCCATTAAGCTGCTGCCTTTGGCTCACGTCCCTATATCGGGCTCCTTGCTCAGAGGGAAACCTGCTTCTTTTTCCCTCTCCCATTTCCCCTGCTTGTGTTCCCTCTCTCACTGTTCACTGTGTCTCTCTGTCAAATAAATAAATAAAATCTTTAAACAAACAAACAAAAACCAAAAAAACCCCTGTAGTTTTCGTAGTCTCCCAGTCTATAGAAGGCATATATCTTCACATATGTATAATTTATAAGACAACAGGCTTTTATGAAGATGGACATATGAACCAGATAATACTGCCACAGAATATAGTAACTTATGTGTTTAGCATATATTATATATATATACACAAGTACATACTTATATATATATTTATATAAAACAAAATCTCATAGATATTACTTAACTCTTTAGCTCACCTATAACTTTTTAGTATGTCAAGTGAATAAAAAATGTTAAGTACATGATATAGATCACAAACAAGAATTCAACAAACAGGGGCTCCTGGGTGGCTCAGTGGGTTAAAGCCTCTACCTTCAGCTTAGGTCGTGATCTCAGGGTCCTTGGATCTCAGAGTCCTGGCATCGAGCCCCGCAGTGGGCTCTCTACTCAGCAGGGAGCCTTGCTCCCCCCTCCATTCTCTGCCTGCCTCTCTGCCTACTTGTGATCTTTCTCTCTCCCTGTCAAATAAATAAATAAAATTGTAAAAAAAAAAAAAAAAAGTTCAACATTTGCTAAAAGATTTTAAAAGAAAAAAAGAATTCAACAAACAGGTATGAATTATAATGAAATCCATTAATATCCTGACATCTTGTCCAGTCACCTTGCACATTCTATTTGCCATCCCTGGGAGGCTCTTCTGCTCCTTTAATTGTAATTGTTATCATTTGTTCCGAATTCAGCTCAAGTGTTAACTCACCCAGCAAATTTTCCCTGACCTCCCAGACCAAGTCAAGCTGCTGTTATACTCTCTCATGGTACCCTGTAATTCTTTCATAATTATAATTACATAATAGTGTGACTGCTTATTTATTATTTTTTAGCTTTGTAAGGTCTTTAAGAAAATCTCTCTTATTTTCTAAAATGTTTAGCCTTGAACCAAGCACAAGAGATTTACTGAATGAATGAATGAATGATTATGGAATTAGAAGAATTTTCTGGTTTATATATTTATTTAAATAAATCAAACATTGTCACAGACTCTTTATTCTTTTAATAGTATCACCATGTTGCTATTTCCTCATTTTTCTTCTGGTATTACAAATACAATGAACTTTTCTGTTAAAGTAAACTCTAATAATGCAGGAAGTTTTCCTTATAAGAAATATTTTTCTTTGACAAACCACTAAGATAGTTTACTCTTTTTTGCCTAACACTGTCCATCTCAAGATAAGATTTGCTTCTGCTTAATATATTATTTTTTTAATTAGCAGTAGTAAAAAAGAGAGCCAGCAATGAAACAGAAACTAACAAATGAGTTAAATTAAAAAAATAATAAAGTACTTGTGAAAACCTTAAAAAGTATTTCGTATTATAACACAAATGTTAACAAAGCTTATATAGGTGAAAGGTGGGGGAAAAATCCAAGCAGGCACTGAAACAAGATTAATTATACATCTTGCTTACAAATAATGTATTTCTTTTAATACTTTCTTTTCCTCGGAAATCATTAGAAAATAACTAAGACTGTTTTGGTAGTTTTCAAAATACACATAAAATTATTTTTTGTAGTGGATATCTGTTATGTTTGTTTACCTAGGAGCTCTTTCACACTACCTTATTTATTTCTTGAGGGAACCCCTTACCCCTCCAACATTTCTATGGTTCTCACTGGGCTGTCAATGTAGTATCCTCATTCCCCCCAGCCAGGGGGTGAGCTGATCATCAGACTGAGCCAAAAATCTTACTATACTCTCCTAAACACAGCTATTAGTCAAAGCAGGAGGCACATAAGTTGGCTGGGCTCAAGTTCCCAAAAATATTTTGAGGATTACAAATGCAAGTAGGGACAAACCTCTCTTGGTTAATAAACTAAGCTTAACTGCAGAACTATCAGGAGCCCTGAGTGAATGAGGACAAGAAAGGGGAGAACAGTTCTAGGTGATTATTTTATTCTCTGGATTCAGAAAATCCTGAAACTAGTTCTAGTCCTTGCTTTTTCAGGGTGTCGTCATCTAATAAATCCCCCACATCCTTCTTTTTTTGCTTAAGCTAGCTTGAGTAAGTTTCTCAATTTTAATCAAAAGGTCCTAATACATCTCCCATATCTACTTGGGCTTCATAAAAAATAAATAAAAGAAATACATATTTTCAAATAATACAGTTTTCTTTATACTGCATTGCTCTTACAAATCTATTCTATAAGGTTATATTCTAAACTCTCCTTCCTCCTACAATTTTTTTTTCAGCTTCACTGGGGTATAATTAACAAAGAGAAATTGTATATATTTAAGGTATATAACTTGATGTTTTAATATACATGTAACAGTGAAATTATCACCATAATCAAGCTAGTTAACATATCCATCACCTCACAGTTCTCACCTATAATTTTAAATCTTTTTTTTTTTTTAAATTTGATAGAGAGAGGGGGGGAAGCAGGCTCCCAGCCGAGTAGAGAGCCTGATGCGGGGCTCGATCCCAGGACCCCGAGATCATGACCCGAGCCAAAGGCAGAGGCTTTAACTCAATGAGCCACCCAGGTGCCCCCCACCTATAATTTTAAATATCAACAAATAAACTTGTAAAGAAACACAATGTACATGCACACTTTTAAATTTTATATACATATATAAAGCAAAAAAAATATAGTTCATATATATGAAATTAATACATCTTTAAGATTTAAAAATGCTAACTGTACAGAAAGAATTCAGTCTTCTCTCTCACTAGTCCAATGCCCTAGAATTAACAGCTTTCAAAATTTTTAATAGCTGTTGATAATAAGCTTTGTCAGTATTTCCTTATTTACTAATTTTAAATATTATCTCTTGACTTCCTGCTGTGGGAGAAGAGAATTTAACTCCTCACACAACCAATTCCACATTCCCATTAGTTATTATTTCCTCTATTATTGATCTTTATAACTTTACTTACACATTTATTTATGGTTTCATGTACTACTGATACTTCGTTTTGTAAAATAAGAATTGAAGGATATTTTTAGTGACCTTATTCTTCACTTTCAACTTGTAACTTCCACCAAATAATCTTATATTGAATGGTTAATAATTTTTCTGTTCTATAACTATAGAATAACTATAATTACTTTTGCACTCTCCTAAAAGTTTAAAGTCAGTAAACATCATTTACATTAAGAAAATTATGTAAATAACACTCAGTACATATTAGAGTAGTTTGCTAAAATTCTGTGTTTTTTCCTGTTCAGATTATTTTTAATTTTCCTGGAGTGTCTAATTCCCTTTTTATTTTCTTTGCCTTTTATCACTACTTTAAATGGTTCTAAATTCCCAAGATTACTCTCAAATTTCCATTTTTACTGAATATTTCCCTCTTCAAGGTGATTAAGACCTACGACTCAACAGTGATCCTAGGTCTTCTCTTCCCTCTATCTCATGTAAAAAAGCCACTATTTTCTAGGTCCACTGTCATTTTCTGGAGCACATTCTCTAATAACTTCCTAAAAGAAAGAGTATGTCAACAAGTCAGTGTTCTATATTGTTACATACCTGGAAATGTTCTAACTCTCACACTTCACTTACAGTTTGGGTAAGTATAAAATCCTACATTGAAAATAATTTCTCCTCCAATCTTTCAAGACACTGATTCATTATATTCTACCACTCACTGTTAGTTGTATAAGATGTATGAAAACTGATACCGATTTATTATTTGTTCCTTTGTAGGTAACCTAGTTTTTCCTCACTACAAGGTGTTCAAATCTGTTTTTTCGTTCTTAGTACTTTGAAATCACAAAATGATGTATTTAGCTGAATATCTTTTATATTTACTGTCCTAAGCACTTCTTGAGTTCTTTCAGTCTGGAAGTTCATGACTTTCAGTTCTGGAAAATTCTTTTTTTTTTTTTCTTTAAAATTTTCCTCAAATATATTTTAAGTTCTTTTTCTGGAACTCCAACTAGTTAGATAATGAGCCTCCTACATAAAGTCACCAAATCATTTTTTTTTTCCTCTGACACATTCCCTCTCTTTGGTTCTGTTTTACTCTCTGGATTATTTCTCCAACTTTACCCTCCAAACTTCCTCCTATAGAACTTTAAATTTTAACCATCATCAGAATTCCTTAATTTATACAAACTCTTTAGGTATCTCATTATTCCACTCACACAGCGTGATATGTTGATGTTTTAATGTTACACATATCATCTTAACTCTCTCTGAAATAATACATTATAGATTTTATATTTCTCTTAATTTTTTTATTTTCTTCCAAATTTTTTGTTTTTCACTGTATTTTTTTCATCTTGAAGACATTCCTCGACTGTCTGAGGATTCCTGAATTCCCACTAATACTTAAGAATAAGGCCATAAACAGATTAATTGGGAGCTCTACTAGCATGTCTAGACTTTGGTGACTGACAAGTTTTTCTTTAGGGCAGTTAAGTGATTAATTAGCTGTCTCAAAGAGGAAACTTTAACTGCCAGAATGCAAAGGTCATTGCTCCAAAGTCATTTAATTCTTTAGAGGGCTTAGAGGGGAGGAAAAAAGTAGCAACTGTTTCCCTACCCCAACTTGGCCATTAGGTTTGGTGATTGGCCTGAATGGAAAAATTGCAATTAACTCCTTTATCTCCATTCTCCCAAAGTATCTCATTCCCTGCTCTCTATTTCACGCCTTGCATATTCAAATTCTACACCTCTCTAGGATGCTGGGAGGAGGGGGGCAGGACAAACTAGACTTTCTATCTTATAAGGCAGAGAATAATTCTGTTTTAACTGCTATGGTTTTTTAAAATGTTTTACAAATAATCACGTATATACACATAAAAATAAATATATAAAATAAGAATTTCACTAAATTAATACTGATGCTGCAAGACATTCTCTGATATTTTCTACTGTATTTTCTATGTTGATAAATGATTTTATATGTTATTGTGATGGGTGATCTGAGTCACATGCAAATGCGCAAAACAGAAAGTGAAGTTGTGACTTGTTCTGTCATATTTCAGTTACTTTTTTTAAAAAATATTTTATTTATTTATTTGACAGAGAGAGAGAGAGAGATCACAAGTAGGCAGAGAGGCAAGCAGAGAGGGAGAGGCAGGCTCCCCGTTGAGCAGAGAGCCTGATGCGGGGCTCGGGGCTTGATCTCAGGACCCTGAGATCATGACCCGAGCCAAAGGCAGAGGCTTTAACCCACTGAGCCACCCAGGCACCCCAATTGACCACTCACTCTTCTGGGTTCTCTGCTCTAGAAAAATTTTGAAATCTTTCATTCACTGATGGCTCTTCTCTATTTTTACTATATTTCTCTCTTTTACGTCTTTACTATAACTTTAGTAGGATCTGCCAGAGCAAACAAATAAACACAAGTGCTCAGTTTGTGATCTTTAACTTGAATCCTTCTACAAGCATTTTTTAAAAACCAGGAGTTTCCTAAGCTCTTTCAGGCCTGATTTAAGATCCTTCTGCTAACTATGATGCCTCAATTGCTGTATTTTGGGACTTACCATTAGAGCTAGGGAATTAAAAAAGGAAAGTGATGGTAGTGACCATAAGAATCTATGCAAAAATGCCAATTAACTCTAAAATTAAAAGTAAAATTATGGCTATATGTTCAAAGTTAAACCTAATACTTAAATGAAGAAATGGAAATTTCTTTTCTTTTTCTTTTTTTTTTTTAACAGTCCAGTGTTTTGGAAATTTCTTTTTGAGGGAAGACTTTAGAAAATGCTCCTTTCACAGAGAAAATAATCGAAACCCAATTCTCAGATATATCAAGAAAAATAATATTTTTATAAGAAGTAAAGAGTACTTACAAAGCAAGGCTACTCAAAACATACTGTACGTGCTCACATTCATCTGGGAATGATGCACTGGCTGATGTAAAACAGCAAAGTGCAGTCTGAAGAACCTGAAGCTGTGGCAAAGGGACCTGCCATCTTCCAGCATAATCTTCAACCACCTGATAGGGAAATAATCCAAAAAATATATTATTACAGAATATGTTCTCAATATCTTGAGTTTAAAAATTATGATGAAACTACTAGATAAATTAAAGCATTAGTTTACCATGAATACAAATGATTTAGGAGAAAAAACATTACTATTTATTTTCATAGTGTACATCCGAAAATAAAATTAACTATTATCTTTAAAAATGTGGAAAACAAATATAGTATATGAATAATTATACTGTCCAACTGCCAAATCTTTAATAAACTGTAACAAATGTCCTTCACCTCCCATATTCAGCCTTTGTCAAAACATCAATTATCAAAAATAAAAAATAGCTAGGCAGTAGTAGTAAAGAAAAATAGAAATGAACATGATTATCATCAATACTATTTAAGCATTCTAGCACCAATGGGTATTAAAAAGATATAGTGGCATGATGCTTAGATTATAAAATTTAAGCTGTACAATATGATGGAGAAAAGAGTCCAGAATATAATTCGTCTGGGCTCTGTCACTTTACTAGCTTTATGAATTTGGATATGTCATCTTCCTACTCTATGCATCAGTTTCCTTACTATAACTAGAGATAATAATGTTTATCTTGCAGGTTTACTATGAAGCTAAATTAGGATAATTTATGAGAAAGCATTTTAGAACCATCAATTGCTATAAAATGTTAATTATGATTTCTTATATACAATACTGCTATAATAAAACAATGTATTATATTTTTAAAATACATCATATAATACAGGTTGGCAAACCATGGCCTGCAGGCCAAATCTGGCCTGCCACCTGTTTTTGTATGGCCTACAAGCTAAGAATGGATGTTACATTTTTAAATGGTTGAAAAAAAATATTTTGTGATGCCTAAAAATCATATGAAATTCAATTTTCAATGTCCATAGAGATTTACTGGAACATAACCAGATTCATCCATTTACACACTATCTATGGCTGCCTTCCTGCTATAACAATCAGTTATATAGTTATGACAGAACTCATATGGCTCACAAAGCCTAAAATATTTAATTTTGCCCCACTACAGAGAAAAGTTTCCCAACTCTGTTTTAAAAGCTGGAAAAAAAAAAAAAACAGAACAGAGTACAAAAGCCAAGAATACTCAAGAGTTCAAGGACTTTTTATGTTCATCACTTCCTCTTAGGAGACAATTTTCCATGGGTCTCTCTTATACTTCTACAGTTTCTCAAAAAAAAGGCCCGACTGCCTTCATCTTTTCAAAGATATTCACCGTCAACAGCCTTGAAAATAGAGATGATGCCTCTCTCCACAGCAGTGAGCCCGTTTACTATTTAGCATAATCACAATGTCATCTCCCTCGGAGCAAAAGATGGGCAGACAAACTTGTAGACCATTATAAAAGATTAGGGTTCCCTAAGCCTGGGGTTCCCTCAGCTATGATGAAAACTCACGAGAGTGCAGGATCCACCTATGCCAATTACATTACCTTTATGAGAGTTGAGGGGCAAGGGGAACCACCATGAGCATGAAGGTCATGCTGCCTGTTGTGCCATGAGCAATGAAGTCCATTATTTCTGACCCAGGAGTTTCATGTTTTCTGCCAGTATCCATGAAACTGTGTCAGGCTTAACTTAGATAAAATGTTACACCCTTCATGATTCTCTGACAATTCCAAATTGCACTACCAGAAAGTTAACTGGGAAGTAAAAATTACTGCTATGATAACCCCAAATAGGACACACTTTTCTTAACTACCAAAGGCAAAAAAAAAAAAAAAAAGTTGGATACACTGTGGTTACCTGCCTTTAAATTTTCTCTTCACTAGAGTGTTTGACCATCTTTATTAATCTCTTTTTGGCCACTATAACACCATTCTGATGACACATAAAATATAGGTACCTGAAAGAATGATATTTTCCTGTCCTCCATCCCAAACAGTTTGCCCTAATCCGTATCTACTTATAACCTTATTCACTTCCTATTTATGGGATGAGTTTATCTCCTAGAAGAAAAACTTTCTATTTCTCAGCTTCTATTCTTATAGCTTCCCTCATTCAGCAAGATTCTGCTGCTAATATACTGCCTGATCTAGCTGAGCCCAAACCTAACACAATAAAAGTCCTTGTGGGCGACACCTCCAGTAGATTTGTTAGAATACCTATGAGGGTATAGAAACAAAATTACTGAAACTTTGATCTCTTCTTCTATTGTTCAACATCATGCCAGACACTGCTAATACACTGTAATATTAACCTAATGCTTTAAGACTAACTATAACACTATTTCTCTTTTAAATATTTTCCTTAAAACATGTGAAATTGTACATTACATTGCCCTTTTATTTGAAAATTTTCTCCTGTGCTATCATAAGTACCAGCTAATGAGAGTGCATACCATGACATCATAATCTAAACGTGCTCTACCAGGCCAATGTACAGCAACACCACATCTTCCGCTTTCCTTTTTCTTTTACATTCTAGTAAGTTAACAGTCTTAACATAATGGCTAGAATAATGTTGAAGTTGCTGCAAACAAAGGAAAAGTATTTACCTGAATCTTTAAAATCAACCATTGCTACAGTTCTAAATTCTTCAAGAAAATGGTCTAAGAAATAGGATCAAGATTAATAGTGCATATAAGATTGGTAAAAACCTTTTTTTTAAATTTTGAAGGGCATAACAAACATACTGCAATGCAACTTACTATAATTTATAGAAACTATATGAATACTGCTGAAAGAAGTTACAGCTAAGGCCAAAAGGATGCTGCAATATAAGGGGAGTTGAAGAGAAGGGCACAGGTACTGCCAAAGAAAGATGCTGGAATCGTGTGATGACCCTACAGCACTTTCTCAGCACTCTCACTTACAGGAGCATATATCCTGATCTAAAACGGATATAGTATATACTATTTACTGCAATATCTTAATTTACAAAGGCAAATTATTGTAAGAATGAGCACAGATTCATTCTCTGGCAAAATTGCCAAAAGACAGACTTATTGTATGTAAACCCATTCAAATAAAATTACATTCATTATTTAAGAACATTAAGACACATCATCCAAATCACTATGGGATGAAAAGTATCCCCCTAAAATTCATATGCAACCTATGCATTGAATGAATTAGCTAACTTTCGAAATACTTGATGTAAACATTATAACAGACATTTAGACTTTTCCCCACCCCTTTGGTATGATTATGTTATTCATTTGTAATATAGCTACTATATATATAAATAATCCCCTAACTTTGTCTACTGAGAGGGCATAAGAGCAGTAACACCCTAGTAGCAATATATACAGTTAGAGACCAAATCTTGGTTTTTAAATGCTATTCTCCAAAAAAGAAACTTGGACTTCTCAAGACCTCCTCCAGCAGGCCTGAAGCAGGGAAAACACAAGATGAGACTAGAACATTTTGTGGCACCAAAGTAATGAAATGCTGAAAAATGGTGGGGCACAAAAACACAGGAGCTAAGCTAAAGGAGCTCTAAAGTGCTAAAGTTGGAACAATTTAAGCAAAAAGATAAATGATAGTATTGGACTTTAATCCATAGAACAAGATAAATATCCAGGAGTCCACAGTGCTACAAATAATCAGTTAAGTAAATTTTAAAGATGAGACAGCACTTCCTCACAGAAAAGTCCCAATTAATAAAGAGAGAAGAGAGATATAGAGAATCAGCATTAGGCAAATACACAGTAATGAATGCTGCAGACAAGATCCATAGATCAATGCTAATATTTGTGGGTAAAGTTTCAGGCAGGGGCACCTGGGTGGCTCAGTTGGCTAAGTGGCTGCCTTTGGCTCAGGTCATGATCCCAGAGTCCTGAGATGGAGCCCCAGGTTGGGCTCCTTGCTCAACAGGGAGTAGGATCTTCCCTCTCCCTCTGCTTCTCCCCCAGGCTCATGTGCTCTCTCATTCTTGCTCACTCTCTCTCTCAGATAAGTAAATAAAATCCTAGGGAAAAAAAGTTTGAGGCAAAGCAGGGTTTGCAGTCTCAAGTTATCTCCCCCAAGACATTTTTCAACAAAAAATAAAAAGACAGTAACTTAAGAGAGTGCAGAAACCCCACAGACACAAACTTAGCCAAATAATCAAAGTAAATATCACCAGTAAATAATGCAACATATCATTATCATAAATCTCTTCATATGGCATACCAAGAAAGAAACAATGGCATTTTTGTGGTACTTTTGCCCAAAATGCCTAACTTCATTCCAATCATGAAAAATCATCAGACAAACCTAAACTGAGAGATGTTTTACAAAACAAAAAAACTAATTGGTATTTTTCAAATGTGTCAAGGTCATGGAAGATAAGAAAAAAACTGAAGACCTGTTACACACTGGAAGAGACTAAGGGTAAGTAACAACTAAAATACAACGTGAGATCCAGAAATAACATCCTGGAACAGAAAAATCGTCAGTGGAAAAACTTAAATATCTAATAAGGTCTGTAATTTAGTGATTATAACACCAATGTTGCTTTTCTGTTCCTGATAATTGTACTGTATTTTCAATAAGTATATAATAAGTTTAGTTTTTAAAACTTTAAAAAGTTTTCTTTGGTTTTCACCTTTCCCTCAAATTTCAATGTTCTAATTTATTTTCTAGAGGCTATTTTATAACATAAGCACAATTCTACATTTACTTTCCCTACTTTGTTACCTAACTATACATCAAGATTTTCCCTTGCCTATCGGTATTTTTTTAGGGTCAGATGGAAAAATGAATCAGGTAGATTGGCAGCACTATAGGAAGAACATAGGTTTTAGAATCAGGTAGATCTGGCTTTGTCACTTACGAGCTATGTAAACTTAGCAAAATTATTTTACTTCTCAGTCTCAGTTTCCTATAAAATGAATTTGCTATCGCCTTAATCACAGAATGATGAGACAGTAAGAGAATATATTAAAATCTAAGATAATTCCTGGACAATACCAGTACACTTTAAGAAAACAGGGAAGGTAAGCTTATTTTTTGACTATTTCATTGCATCAATGTTAACTGGTTAATTATTGGTTTCCAAGTGTGATGAATTACAACAAATTTTATGCTCTTTCAGCAAGCAGGCAGGCCACTCCCAAATAAAATCTATTCAAAAGCTACTGCTGAGTTTCAACTATTCAGTTCAGTACTCATTGACAAACAACGCATATCCTAGATACAGCAATACAAATTAAATGCTTTATGGCTGAACCGATATCTGAGGATTCTTTATTTTTTTAAAACAGTTTTGCATTGAGAATAACAAAGATAAAGAAAAGTTCTATTCAAAACAAGAGTCACCTGTCATTTGACTTTTTCTAACAGGATAATCATGTAAAGAAAATCTAAAAGTCATTATTATTTTTTTTTTTAAGATTTTATTTATTTGAGTGAGAGACAGTGGAGCTGGGAGCCCAATGCGGGACTCGATCTCGGAACTCCAGGATCATGACCTGAGCCGAAGGCAGTTGCTTAACCAACTGAGCCACCCAGGCGCCCCTAAAAGTCATTATTTTAAAAACCCACCAAAATGGTTTAGAAATAGATCCTAATAAGTTCAAAGTTGTCTGCAATCTGCAAAGGACATAATCTTCAGGAACATACAATCTAAAACCCAGTTCTTTTGGCAACTCAATTAAGCATATCGTTTATTTAGCTCAGTGTTGCTTAAATAGATATTCCTACAACATTAAGGTCTTAAACAGGTGCTGTGAATGTAGTAAAATTCAACTGTTTACAAAATGGAAAATGGTGTAAGCACCTCTAAATCTTAATACCACATCCAATCTTTTTTTAAGATGTTATTTATTTATTTGAGAGAGAGAGAGAGAACTCATGCACATTGGGGTAGGGGCAAAGGGAAAGGGAGAGAGAGAATCTCAAGCAGACTCCATGCTGAGCATTGAGACCAACATGGGGCCTAATCTCAGAACCCTGAGGTCATGACCTGAGCCGGAATCAAAAGTCAAATCTCAACCAACTGAGCCACCCTTAGTATTCCATACAATCTTACTATTAAAAGGAATCTTTATGATTATCTAGTCAAAGCTACAAACCAAAGCAAGAATATCCATTATAGTATCATTCCCAGAAGTTTCTCATCTCCTTCTTGAGTTTTCTGTATCCACATGGTATGAGACAAACCAAGGTCTTCCAAATGGTTGCCTGAATCTGCTTAAAGACCCAACTTTCAAAAAAAGAAAAAAAATACCCAATTTTTCTCTTAAGATGACCCAGAGAAGAAATAGGCTCATTTTAAGTATTTTATTTTTGAAAAGATTTTATTTGTCAGAGAAAGCAAACAAGCAGGGAGAAAGGCAGGTAGAGGGAGAAGCAGGCTCCCTGCTAAGCAAGGAGTCTGATGTGGGACTCAACCCCAGGACCCCGGGATCATGACCCAAGCTGAAGGCAAACACTCAACTGACTGAGCCAGCCAGGTGTCCCTCATTTTAAATATTTTAGACAAACTTTGATCCCTGTCAATTTTGCGTTTGATTACAAACTCACTAGGAATAATACATTAAATGTTTCCCTCATAAACATTAAAACTGGCAAATAAACAAGTGAACCCCCAAATATATGCACAAGCAAATGCATATGAACATCAAATCAGAATGTAGGATGCCAGCGGTATACACAGATGTGTGTGCACGTAATAATAATTTAACTAGCTTGGGTTAAGTTAAGCAGAGCTCTGCATCTGACTTCAATTCAGCATGGCCTAGCAGGTATGGCTGAGGCACTGATTTTATTATTGCATTTTTTAAAATTGCCCTTTAGTCATATAGAGGTTTTAGACATTAACAGATGGAAAATTTTTTGTTCTTTCTGTCTGGTTTCACAAACAACTACAAGCCAGAGGATTAAACTGAGAAGCTGGTTAAATTCCATACGTGTCTTACAACACTAGTGTGTAAATGTCTAGTCTTTACATTATTAGTCCTGTGGAATATTACCGAGCCATAAAAAAGAATGAAACCTTGCTATTTGCAATGACATGGATGGAGCTAGAGTATAAGCCAAGCAAAATAAGTCAGCCAGAGAAAGACAAATACCATATGATTTCACTCATTTGTGGAATTAAGAAATAAAAAAAATGCACAGAGGGAAAAAAGAGAGAAAGAGAAAAAAAAATCAATAAAGAGACTCTTAATTATAAAGAGCAAGCTGATGGTTACCAAAAAGGAGAAGGTTGGAAGGATGGTTTAAATAGGTAATGGACATTAAAGCATGCCCTTTCTGTGATGAGCACCAGGTAAGTTATGGAACTGTCAAATCACATATATTGTACATCTGAAACTAATAAAACACTGTATGTTAAAAAAACTAAAATTTCTTAATTTGATAAAAAATGAAAAATAGTCCTAGATCAGTTGAACTAACTCTGTCCCTCACCCTCTTAATTTTGTTCTCAAAGAGCAGCTCTTAGATTCATGTAACTTGTCTGAAGGCTTCTAAACTCAGTGTCACAATATGGTCTTAAGTAGCTTCTGGAATTGATAAACACACAAATCTAACCAAGGCTGCAGATATGAAGATTTTATCTGAGTTCAACCAAGATTGCCAGTAGATTTTATCAAGTGAACAGATGAAGAAGAGTCAGATTCCTTATTATATAGGGCATAAGTCACTTACTTAGACTGGGACAGAAGAAAAATTCAGTGGAATTACTATAAATTCAAAGGCCAAAAGAGAAATTTAAAAGGTCTATGCATCAAACACTAATTTTCTACTCTCAAGAACTAAATTTGTTTAAAAATGATACAATTAAAATAACAGTGGTAGAGTTAAAAAATAAAAGGAGGTCGTGTTGATAAAGATGGAAGAGAGGTACAACCTTAAGAATAAGTTCACCCTTAAAATTAAGGCTAGATAGGGGCACCTGGGTGGCTCAGTCAGTTAAGCAGTCTGACTCTTGATTTCTGCTCAGGTCATCCTCTCAAAGTCATGAGACGGAGCCCTGTGTCAGGCTCCATGCTCAGTGGAGAGTCTACTTGAAATTCTCTCCCTTCCCTTGTCCCTCTGCCCCTCTCCTTGCTTCCCCTCTCTCTTTTTCAAGTAAATAAATCTTAAAAAAAAAAAAAAAAGAACCAAGACCTGATAGATAGAAAAAAAGAAAAAGGAAATACATATATACCAGAACTATGTGCTCTTCAAAGCAGCATTAAGTGGAAAAGGATATTTTAGTTGTTCCTCATTAGAAAGGAAGGGTGACTAGTTCCAAAGGTATGTAACAGAGGAATGGAAAGTAACTTTGGATGGAAATTTAAGTGAACCAGACTAGAAATCCAACTATGGCAAGATGTTCTTTTAAAGAAATAGAAAGTCCATAATAAGAGCAAGTGAAAAAACACACCTTGAAGACCATTATATAAGGTAACATAAAATCGGTACAGATTTGAAGGTTTAAAAAAAAAAACAAAAAAAACCTGGGAGATTACCTTAAAATACCAGAAGCATTTCATGGACATTTCAAATTACTAGTTATTATGGAGGGTAATATATGGTATGGCATGGTGCCACACTATAAAGTGCCAAGGAATTCAAAGTTAGGCATCAGAGAGTGAAGAAGGAAGAGTAACACTGAAGAAAAACAAGAGGTCAGTCCTAGGTCTGAGGTTGAGCTGATAAAATTTTCTTTAAGTCAGGGAGATGAGAGTGGGCAAAATTTTTTTGATAATGAATGTTTTTTAATGAACTCAGAATTCCTTGACTTTCATCTATGACATTATGGGAGATCTTACAAGAGGTTAATTGTAGAACATTCAAACCTGAGCCCAAAGGCAAAGAGAAAGGAAAAGGAAGACAAGAAAAGCCAACTGAAAAACAGGCTAAAATGTAAACAAAAACAAAAACCAGCTATGTTTATCTGAAATAGTGTAACTTACTATTGCTGAAAGAAATGTGACAAAAAGGAATGTTTACACTGCCAATGAAATAGAACAAATGATGCAAGGCCCAGAACAGTTAAAAGCAGGGTAAAGAAAAGCTCTGGAGGAGTAAGTGGCAAAAGAGATTGTTTTCACTGGGCTCTTTCAAGCACAGACATCAGAAATATCAAAAGCAGCTTCATTTCTGGTACCTGTTTATGGTTATTATCCAATTAATACAAATATGGGGCACATCAGGAGTGCTTTTATAAAGGTTTTAGCTCAATAGGTCTAAGAATTTCAGGGAAGATAGCAACAGCCAAGGTAGCACAGGACTAAAAATGTCTTGGCACAAGGTTGAGGACAAAGAAATCCAGAGATAAGGATAGAACAATCGGGCTCTGGAAATTGCAGGGCTGGAGTCTTATGGAGATAGTGCCTTGAACTTTACACACTACAAGTAACTGATACACTATTTACAAGAGATAGTATAAAAGATGTGCCACTAAAGAGAATGCACACTTATTACAGCACAGGAATACCAAGACTATACAGGAGAAGTAGATATTAAACGTTTTGAATATGAAAAAAATTTAAAGGAGGAAACAAACACACTCTAGTGCCCTGGGCTACCTTCCACAGAAATTTGCAAAGTTTGCAAGGCAGAAATTAAAATACACTTTCAAGGAAGTAGAAATGTTCAAATTAAGTGCTCCCACTGCTCCCCCAAAATATGATCAACATAAAATGGCACAAACACCTGATGGATTTTCCCTGTAAAAGTTAGGTACAAGTTCTAGACCCCGGCAGTTAGCACAACTGACTGGTACCCTAGTTAAGGTTGAAACCAAAGTTGATTTGATATCCTGTTCTCTGTGCACCTATTTTCCCTATGATATCATTAAAGTCTACTGGCAAAAATAATGCATGTCAACTATGTTTACTAAGTTGAAGGAATTACTGTTTTAAATTTAATGGGTCCTGGACTGGGTAAAGTAATAAATTTTTGCCCTACTAACCTTCTGGATTCTTTAAAACATTAAGACACAAAAAAAGTGGGAATTAAATAATTCTCTTTTAGAGAAGTGAAAAAAGCTACTCCCAATCAGAGGAAGACAACCCAAGCTACAGCTCTTGAAAAATCCCCACCTCTAACGGTAGTGGCACATGAATGACCACTGGCTCTGATTAAGTAATAATCTGGAAGGGACAAATTTGGGATCTTACCCTCTATGGATTCTTTGTGAACCAGATAATGGAAGACAATTCATTTGATTAAATTTGATAGAGTATTAGTTGACATTTGGTCCCCTGTCCCCAAATTAAAACCTGAAAAGAAATTTTAAACTTAAAAACGATCACAAGTTAACTCTCAAACACATAAGTCTCCTCTATTAAAAAGCCTTTACTCCAACTACTAAAGTATTACTATAAAGAGAAAAGAAGTTATGAGTTCTGTATTTCAATAAACTTTATCATCGGTTACCTGAAAATGCCTTGTTCTTAAATGGGAATGCGTATCCTCAACATTAAAAAAAAAATGTCCACTTTGGCTAATGACCAACAATTCTGTTCCTTTTTTTTTTTTTAAGAATGCACTAACTCTTCAAACCCAGTAGTCAAACTCTACTGTTCATTTAGATCCCTTAATTGGTCCTTCTACCATTTACTATTAATATTACCACCATATTCCTAGACTCTTCAACTAGAAACCCAATGCAAATTCATAAAATTCTTTGTTCCTATCTCCACATTTAACTAGATGCTAAATACTTTATTTCCATATCTCCTGAAATTGTTCCTGTCTCTCCATTTTCATTGCCACAGCAGACCCTCAATCACTCCTTTTCCAAAATACTTCAAAAGCTTCCTTTTGTCTAGGCTTTCATTCATTACTTCAAGTCTGTTTTAAAACAATATTTTACGATTAATAATGGTACCGTTGTGCCCTTAAACCTAAAATTTAAATTCCTAAGCCAAGATCTAAACCAATCCATTTTTCTCTAATCTTAATATGTACCAATACTTTTCTGAATATATGTTCTAGTCTAGTGGTTCTCAAACTTTAGTCTGCATCAGAATCACCTGGAGGCTTTTGAAAAAACAGACTGCTGGGCCCCGCCCAAGTTTCAAGATTCAGTAGGTCTGGGGTGGGGCCAAAAATTTGCATTGCTAATAGTCTTCACATTCTATTGCAGGTCCAGGAATCACACTTTCCAGAACCACAGCCCTACACAATTAACTACCCCCATTCATAAAGACATTATTATCATCTATCTTTTCACAGATTATCTGCTCTACTTATATTTTCCTCCTATTCATACCACTTTCTTTTTCATGTCTACATTTTAATACTAACAATTTTTTAAGACTCAATTCAAATGTTATCTTGTCCACTAAAACTTTCCCAAATTAAGACTATTAGAAATAGTCTCTCCAGTTGAACTTGGAGAGGACTTAATATACATTGTGTTAGTAGGACTAGCCACCATTTCGCTGTTTTAGGTTAATTTATATTTACTCATTCATTTACTCTAAACTTATTGAGTACTTACTGTGTACCAAATACTCTCATGCTTTCATTTTTAGCAGAAGGAAAATTGGTACCCAAATATATGTTAAATGTTGTTAAGTACCTTGGAAAACAAAACTCTAGGGAAACGGAAAAAAGAATGCTAGAGATGTGATGCTACCTTATACTTTATGTGGGATGTTCAGGGAAAGCTTCCATCTCTCTTATAAAGGGATATTTGAGCAGGGTCCTAGAGCAAACCATATAGAAATCCAAATGAAAAGTGTTTCTGGCAGACAAACAAAAGCCAAGTACAAAGGCCAAGGGCAGGGGCATACTTATCCAAGTTAAAGGGCGGGCAAAAATGCTGGTGCAGCTGAAGGTAATTAGTGGAGGCAAAGAGTATTATGAGACTAGTCAAAGAGATAGACAAGAGCCCGATCATGAAGCACACTAGAGTCCACTGCAAGAATTTTGGCTATCTGAGACAGAAAAGCATGGAAGGTTTAGAAGAGATCTCACATGTCTTAAAAGGGATCACTTTGGCTGTATGGAGAATAAACAAAAAAAACTGGAAGCAAGAGATAAAATAATTCAGGGAAAAAATAACTGGTTTGGATCAAGGTCATAACAGTGCATGTCAGATACGTCTTTTCTCCCTTACCAAGTTTCAGTTCCTTGAAGGCAGAGGTTGTGACTTTTTCCTCTTTAAATCTCCTATAATCATTAAAATGAAGTTTTTCACATAGTTTACAATTTTTTTCTTTTAGGAATACTTTCTATAACACTTTGATGGTACTTTATTTATCCAGATCTATGCCTAAAATAAGGATAATTCAACTGATATTAAGAAAAAGTTAAATACTGTTGGATAGACACATATGCAGCATTTTAAGAGCACCTATTAAGTTATGAGCACTTAAAAACAAAATGACTTCCACTAATATAGGAAATTAAGAAACTATAAATACAATAATTTTTTTCCATAAAACCAAGAAGAGTTAAGGAGCCGCATAATAAGAGCGAAGTGCCAAGAAGAGAAGCAAAAATTTCACATCCACTGTAAGTATATAAACACAGGATGACACAGGAAATCAAAATAATAAAAGGATAAATGAATTTTAGTTCTACCTACTTTTTTACAACTTTCTCCTTTCTAGATCATAAGTTATATGTGGCTCATGGTAGTAAGTTTGGATTATATATGAGAACAAAATCATCCATCATTGTACTGTCCACTTATTACCACTACATCATAGTATATTTCCCTTTTCAAGCTGTGTGACTTGGGGTTAGTTGCTTAACCTCTCTGAGTCTCAACTGCACTATTCATAAAATGAAGATAAAAATAGTATCTATCTCACAGGGTTGTTGCAAAGAATAAATGAGAATCTAGGACATGGGGTGACATACTTTCTCTTAAAGAGCCAAAAAGCAGCTTATGGACCATACATCCTCTATCCCAACTACTCAACCCAGCTGTTGTATCATGAAAGCAGTCATAGGAAATGTAAAAACGAATGTGCAGTACTGCTTATGTCACAATGGCCTATAGCAAAGGTTCATAGCTTTTTGGTGTGTTGGGATTGTTGCTGGGTTGTGTTTGGTTTTTTAGCAAGTTCTAAAATTCTTAAAGATAATCTGACAAAAACAAAAAACAGACCAAAAAAACCTAAAGTCTTACTCAGGAAGACTGAGTACTTTACTCCAAATGCATTTCCCATTTCCTTCCTTACTAAGGAAATGGGAAACGCAGCTTTTTGCAAATAATTTCAGGGAGTTCACAGACCTTCTGACGTATATGAATGGCTCCTATATTATATCATCAAAAAATCCTATTTCTAATGAAGTAGCTCATTTATCTTCACCACATTTTCCTTCTCTAATATTCACATGTGAGCACAGTGAGTCTGCACCAGCCTACGTTCAAACTATATAATCCTATTACAAATTTTCTACCTAAATTTTTTTGTATTATTATATGTTCCTAGGTCATTACATAGGCATCGAACACATCATTTTTTAAGACTAAAAGTTTATGGGGGCTGAAAAGTTTTCAACTATTTTAGATGTTCTGGTTGCTTTTGTATTTTCAATTTATTCCTTTCACTAATTACAATTAATGTTATGATGAACAGTTTTATATCCAAATTTATATATATATATTTTTAAAGATTTTATTTATTTGTCAGAGAGAGAGAGAGAAAGTACAACAGGCAGAGGCAGAGGGAGAAGCAGGCTCCCTGCTGAGCAAGGAGCCCAATGTGGGACTCCATCCCAGGACCCTGGGATCATGACCTGAGCTGAAGGCAGCTGCTTAACCAACTGAGCCACCCAGGCGTCCCCCAAATTTATATTTCCTCAAAAGTTAATGCTTTAAGGAAAATTACTAAGCCGAAAGGTAAAAATTATTTTTAATGTTTGTAATATATTGCGATGCATAGTGGTCCAGAAAGGTTGTAGTGATTCTTATCACCACGGCTGAAAATGAGCTATCCATTTCACTACACCCTCATGAGAATGGAATATAAATTTTAGACTTAACTTTTTACTTGAGATATCTTTAGGTAAGAGTTTTCAAAGCATGGTAAAAAGAAAGATAATTAAACCCTAAAATGCAAATCCACTGTATCCTAGATTAGTAAGAATTCCACATCTACGCAAGCTTATAGCTAAGTAATATGGAAAGAAACTTTAATCATGGAAGATAAATATCTAAAATATATTCCATACTCTCCTGCCTTCAAAAAACAATAACAAAATAATTTCTACTGGTATGTAATTATCACAACTCTTGCATTTTAAAAATAAATACTATACTGAGCCACTGCTTCTGAGAGAAATATATCCCATTTAGATGGGTTGGGAGAAAAAAAGAAAAGGGTTGAGAATCACTTCTTAAAGGGAATTTCTGATAGCTTAAGTTTGATTTTTTTTTTCTTTTACATTCATGAACATCTCTAGTTTCTGCTGCCTTGAGTCCTTTTAAATCACTATTTCTACTTAGTCCACAACTGCTTTATCAAATACATATAGACAGATGTTATGCTACCAAAGGCATATTCCTAGGTACAGTATAATGTAGGTGTATACTGAAATGGCTAAGTACACACATAGGCTCTTGACAGTCAGGCTGGCCAGATTCCACTCTGACGATCACAAACTAGCTACAGTGCCTTAGTCAAGCCATTAACTCTCTTAGTCTTAGATTCCGATCTGTAAAATGGGCACAGTGGCACATAACCTGTAGGGTAATGGATTAAGTGATAAAACACATAAAAGGCTTTAACACAGAACCTGATACTTGGAAAACACTCAAAATATGACTTATATATACAAATATAGAACATTCCAATAAAATAAGTAAACCTTTCTGGTATTAAAAATATAAAACACATACATCTAATCAGTGACAACAGTGATTAGTATTTGGAACATTTCAAATTTGAAACAGACTATGGTTAATTTTAGTAAATTCCAGTTATAGAAATATATATTAATAAACTGTATACACTTTATTGAGACATTACATATAGCCACTTATATACATACACATATTTACACTGTACATACAGCAACATTGTGCACCTACTGGAATCTATAGTAGTCCCCCCTTATCTTCAGGGGATACATTCCAAAACCCCAGTGAATACCTGAAACCACAGATAGTACCAAATCCTATATATACTATATTTCTTCCTATACATAAATACCTATAATGGAGTTGAGTTTATAAATTAGGCACAAAAAGAAATTAACAATAATAACTAATTATAACATAGAGCAATTATAACAATTTCCTTTAACAAAAGTTATGAGAATGTGGTATCTCTCTCAAAAATATCTTATTGTACTGTGCTCACCCTTCTTCTAATGATGATGTGAGGTAATAAAATGCCTATGTCATGAAATGAAGTGAGATGAATGACAAAGGCAGTGTGACATAGTGTTAGGCTACTACTGACCTTTTGACAATATATCAAAAGGAGGATCATCTGCTTCTGGACCACAGTTGACCTCAGGTAAACTGAAATCGCAGAAAACGAAACCGTGGATAAAGGGGCTACTATACTGACATAACCACTTCTCTACCTTCTCTCTTTCCTCCTTTCACTTCTCTGTACCATTTTTACCCCAAATGGAGCCAGAAAATGAGCTTGTGCCCTTCTTTCTCAAAGTTAATTAACTGATCGATTACAACATAACACTCAACCCCAAATGAATATAACTAATCATATAACTAGTCATGCCTTCACCTATGCAGATAAGCACTAATGAACAAAAGCACAGACTGGTGGTCACTCTACATTCATAATCAGCAAATGCAAATGGTTCTGTAGGTCAATTCAACCGGCCTCTCTAAGAAGCTACCATTTTAGACCTCCATTTACCTTAAATCTCCAACCAGCATCACATACTCTCAACTGATACACTTTCCCGCTACCCCAAAGCTCCTACATAAAGCAACCCTTCCATTTGTACTTTGAATCTTACCCTTCCTTCCCTCTTTGGAATCTTATTTTATAGATTATCCCTTCTTTCTTTTGTAGATTGACCTCATCTTCCAACTACTTGACTCTGACTTCTGCTCCCATCACTACATCAAAACAGCTCTGCTTAAAATCACCAAAGACCTCTCCATGTTAATTCAATGGTTGGATCTCAATAGCTTTCAATGTCAAGTATCATTCACTCCACCCTGAAACATTCTCTTCCATTGACTTCTGTGACCCCATAGTTACGTGGCATTCTCCAACCTGCTTTAACTAATCCTTCTCAGATTTCATTTGAAGACTCAATCTTTTCTATTAGGAAATTTAACTATGGAGTTGCTGAAGGTTCATTTCTAAGTTCTCCTTTTCCCATTCCATGTTGTCTCCCCATATTAGCTTACTCATACACTGGCTTCAAATACCATCCATCCACATAGCTAGGATGACCAGATCTCACTGCTGCACTCTGGATTCTGTAAATTCAGGTATCTTCAAGATCCCTCCTTGGCTGAGGAAAGGCATGTTAAATTCAACATGTTCAAACTAAACCAAAAAATCTCAGCAGACCTCAACTTGCCCAAGAATCCAAAAATAGGCAAGCCTCTTATTAGGCCCTATTTTATTGTACTGTATACCTATTTTTTGTAGAACTTATCAAAAGTTATAATTGTACACAGAAACAAAGACAATGCCTGTCTGCTTACTACTATAGACCCAGTGCCTTAATAACGGACAAGCTTCAACTGTAATATCAATGACTTTTTTTCCTACTGCCTTGATGGAAAGCCTTTCAGCTATTTTCATATTCACTTCTGCTTTGAAGAGTTGAGTGTACCCAGTGTTTGGTACAGAGTGCAGTGTGCTATACTAGACTTTAGGATCATATGTAACAAATTATATAGACAGAACTCCTCTCATGTTGAATTTGTCACCGGTTTCCACCATGGCTCTAACCAAGTGACACTGATTGGGTCTCATACTAGGAACAGACCCATGGTGAATAGAATATACTGCTGAAATAATAAGCTGACATGTCAGAGAAACAGGGAGCTAAGAAATCAATGTGATATATATTATATGAAAGCTAAGGGTTACTTATCTAGTATTAGATTTATTGAAAATTATAAAACTTAAAAATACTAATTTAGAATAGGTACTACTATAAACGATTACAATATAACCAGAATTAATATTTAGTTAAGTAAATTACCTTAGATTTTAAATGTTCCACTATCCTTACAATTACATATTAATATACACTTAAAATGGTATACAAATTAACCATAGTTTACTGATCTTATTTATGTTTTCAAATAACTTATCAGACACTGATTTTACCATAGCTTTTTAAATTTAATTTAAAGTTCTCTTTCCTGCTTTTATTTGTGATAGCTAAGGTATAGTTTAGTACTTTCTGGCAGAAAAATCATGATTCAGTGCCAACAATAATAGTACAACTGGTGCCTCACTTCTGTTTGGCAGAACTGCAAATGATGGTATCATTAAAATACTTAAAAGCAATGAACTTCATTTAAAAATATTTTCTCCTACCATTTTATCTACAAAATTAAAATTGAGATTGATTTTTTTAAGCCAGTATGATGGGTGGTTATTAGAAAGCAACATGGACATATTTTTAATGCAAAATTGTGTATAAAGAAGTTACTTAAATCTATGGTTTCATTGGTTAACCTAAAATGACCTTTATAAGTTCTCTTAACCAATTCATCTTTTAAAAAGTTACATATTCGTGGGGTGCCTGGGTGGCTCAGTGGGTTAAAGCCTCTGCCTTCAGCTCAGGTCATGATCTTGGGGTCCTGGGATCAAGCCCCCAATCAGGCTCTCTGCTCAGTAAGGAGCCTGCATCCCCCTCTCTCTTTGCCTGCCTCTCTGCCTACTTGTGATCTCTCTCCCTGTCAAATAAATAAATAAAATCTTTTTAAAAAAAAATTTACACATTCTTAGGAAACAAGGAGTTAACATTCATCATATTCAAGTAATCTGGCATTTACTGCATTTATTCACAGAAGATAAGATAGGAAGGTAGGAAGATTAAAAAATAAAATGTGTTTTTTATACTTTATTTTTCCTCTGATTATAAAGGTAATTGGTTTAATCAAGAAAATATAAAAAATTAATAAGTGTAAAGAAAATAATCAAATTCAGTTACAAACTTATCACTAAGATGTTATTCACTTACTAACAATTTAGTATATTTCTTTTCAGTCTTTAATTTACAAAAATGAAATTACCTGTTTCTGTGTCTTTTCAGTAGATAGTATACCATGAACAGTTTCCATATGAATAAATATTTAAAAATATGACTCTCAGGAGAACATAGGATTCTACTATATGTAATAACTCTCCTAACTTTGGTCATTAAGATTATTTTCAAGGATTTGCTATCATAAATAATGTCATAAGGAACAATAAGTACCATTCAATTCTGAAAGTCAACCTAAAACACATTAAACAACATCATCAACAAAGCGTTTAGCTCCCCAAAGATAGCCATCAAGATTTAGGGTTTACTTTGTTTTGTTTTTCCTAATTATAATAAATTAATGTGTTTCCATGGAATTCACCTTTTATGAACACTGGAAATGTTCCAAATGTGTCAAATTTTGAAAAACATTTTTAAAAAGCTAAAATTTTAATTTGCAATTTAGTAATATAAATTATTTTGCCAAAAGGAACACACAAAGTAAATCTGTGTGATGAAATTATTTCTAGCTCTGAATATTCACTACAGAGTACATCAGAAAGTAGGATACTCTTTTTCAAAACTAAGTAAATCACTGAATTCGTTTCAGTTCTTTTCCTTTTCATCATCTTTCATGCCTATTATTCTTTATTGAGCTGAAAAACTAATTTGAGACTTCTAGTAAAATGTAGCAGATTGAACACACATTTATTTCTGCTCCCACTTGAAAAATCCACTGAAATAACAGTAAAAATATTTGTTTCAAAAGACCTAAACCCATAAGGAGGAAAACAATGAAAAGAGAGAGATGACAACATTCAGATAGCTATTATTTAGAAAGGAGGGAAGGAATTCAGGAACAAGTTAATTTGTACTGAAGAACACCAGAAAATCTCGGGAATCTGAAACACCATCTATCTCCAAAAGTGGAGATGAGAGTAAAAACAATCTGTTCAAAGTCTACCCTAGATCCCTTCCCCTACTAGATCAATGGAAACTCTGTATTCTCTGAAGAGGCTGAACTGTAAGAGAGTCAAAAATGGGCAGAGAAGAAAGGGGTTAGAAGGAGGGGAAGCAATATAGATAGAAGAAAGTAGGTAGGGGTGGTAAAATCAAAGTGTACAAACTGGACAGTGAGTCAGTAAGGTACACCCTACCTCCTCCATCAACTAGGCTAACTGATCATATTTATAATAAGAAAAAAAAATTATAAACATGGGAGGAAAAAAATCACAAGAGCTAAAAGAGTTGCAAGTGATTGCCTCCAGGGAATATGTGGGTTAAGAATGGGACAGAGTATGACTGCTGCTTTTTATGATAGGCTGTGGGGGTTATAAAAGAAAAAACTGGTTGCCTCTCTAATATCTATTCTTGTTTTCTTCTCCCTTACTGCAGAATCACAGACATGTGTTTATCAGGAAAAATAATACAAGAAAAAAATTAAAAAGTCCTAACATTTTTATTTTTCAGATGGGGATAGTTAACAAGGTGGAAATGGAAGTCACTGAGAAGGATCTGGGCAATGTATGTTTGTCTTACCCCAGACACACCCTGTTCCTACTACCTAGAACTCAGATGTGATGTCTGGAACTCCAGAGTCATGAGGCAAACTTGAGATAAGGACGATGACTGATAAGAAGAAGCAAATGATGGCACTACAATGAGAAAGCCACCATATCATTTTGATACTATCCATTCAAGACTTTTCACATAAAAAATAAATGTAGACAACTGTTTAAGCTTTAAGTCAGGTTTCTGTTAGAAGCAAAATGCAATTCCTGATATTTAAGTCCTGCAGGACCTTTTAAAATAAATACATATAAAACATTTATAAAAATTCAAAATAAATTTTAAAAATAATCCCAATTAATAGCAAGAACTGTTAATAATGTATTCTTATACCCTAAGAAACTACTCAAAGAACTATAAATACTATATAAATTCTATATTAAGACTAAAAAAATAAAGACTATATTTTCTGAAAACAATTAAATTTTAAATTTTCAAGGGCACATGGCTGGTTCAGTTGGAAGAGCACATAACCCTTGATCTCAGGGTCATGAGTTCAAGCCCCACGTTGCATATAGAGATTACTCATATAAATAAAATTTTTTAAAAAAGCTTAAATTTTAATTTCTCTCAAGAGACATTAGCATGTATTTTAAAAAATACATTTTTGCCATTTGTATCAGTATTACAGACATAAAGTATCCACTGAGTTTCAAAGTAAGAGTATAGTGTGGTTTCTCAACTTTGGCACTATTGATATTTTGGGTCAGATAATTCTTCGTTGTTGGGGCTGCCCTGTGCATGTTCAACAGCCTCTCTCTGTTGAGGCCTCTACTTCAACCCACAAAATGCCTCTACCCACAATATGCAAGTAGCAACCCCCCAATGAAGACAATGAAAAATAACTTCACACTTAATGAAGGTCCCCTGAAGGAAACAAAATCTGAGAAAATGTAGGTTTTTTTGCACATCATTTAGTATTTCATCAGGGTCTTCTAGTTAAATAACAGAATTTTAGGAATGTAAAATTCCTAAATTTTCTCTAAATTTTATTGTGGGATACAAACTATAAGCGCCCTACAGATTAGATTATCTCTACTGTCCCTCTTAAACCTTCAGAGGATTTCACACAACAGAAATATTAATAGCTTCTATCTATTTAATCTTACCTATGTGCTAGGTAGAGTACTGAGCACTTCAGGTTCATTCTCTCCTTTTCTACTCATGACATCCTCATGGGATGGCTATTAACCCTATTGTAGTAAAAAACAATTTAAAATCTATTTTAATCAACATATCAAAATATTTCCAGAAATACTTCTTTATCACTCACTATATTCTTTCTGGCACTAAACTAAGAACAAAGTACCTTAACTTGCTAGTATATAAATTTATGACGAGAACATTTCAATATACCAAGCAACAAGGTAAGCTGAATTATTACAACCTTCAAATATTGGAGAAATAGTTCACAGTACCAAAGAAGTCAGAGAAATAATAATCACCTATTTCTTGAAATATTTTTTATACTGTAGCATAATGAAAGAGTACTTTTAAAATTTTTCATTCATGATTCCCTGAGTACTTCCAGTAACTACTTTCCCCTTTACACAACTTGCCAAAAAAAATCATTTTATAATTATTTGAAAATTTTTTTAAAGATTTTATTTACTTATTTGACAGACAGAAAGAGAGTATAAGCAGGGGGAGCAGCAGTGGGAGAGGGAGAGGCGGGGCTTAATCCCAGGACCCTGGGATCATGACCTGAGGCGAAGGCAGAAGCTCAACACACTGAGCCACCCAGGCATCCCTTGAGGATTTATTTGTAATTTCAATTTGCATTTCAGTAGAAATTGAAGGCTGGGTTCAAATCCCAGCTTGCCCACTTACTGGAACTGAAGACAAGTTAACCTGTTTAGGCCTCAGTTTCCTTTATGTAACTTGCATAATAAGACCAATATGAAGGCCTTAAGAGTTAATGGGCCCTAGGTAAAAATTATTTTTTCCCCTCCTTCCCTCCTTAAAGCAAATGAAATATCAGTTAAGGGCCAATTCTATTTAAGCATTTGTTCAGAGTCCATTGATAAGAGCCCAGGGAGATGTGACAGAAGCAGTTAATCCAACATTAGACCATGTAACTATTTGGAAACCAGCACTTTCAATCTCTCAAATTCATCATCTCAAAAATTAGTTGAAATGTCAGGGGCTATTCCCTTAGTTTAAGATTTTATAATTACTGGTATTGCTTCTCAAATAGAAAAGTATATCATCAAAGTATTAAGTGTAGGCATAATTTATATCACATCACATACATTACCTACTATCTTCTGTTTTACTTTTCCTTGTGGTAAAAGACACAAGAAGCTCTCTTTAAGTATTCCTTCCTCTCTCTCTCCCTTCACCCACACAACTAACTGCCAAGACATTTTGATTCATATTTCTCTCTGAAAGGAAGATAAATTGGAGCCTTTCTTCTCAACACCATAAGGCTCTGTGTATAATTCATATATTTAGTTAACTGTCACCCACCCAAGTGTATATTATCCACTTTATAGATTACTCATGATTAAGTAATTTACTAATGAATATATGTTACTTAATATTATTCTTAGTAAACATTGGGAAACCAAATGCTTAAAAGGAAACAATCTTTGGGAATTAGTTATATGATCCACTGCTTCTCTTACTGGCAAAAAGAACAGAACTACTATACTAGAATCATATTAATCAATGGATAAAATTCAAATTAATACAGATAATCCCTTATTCCATCTTAAAGTTTTAATACAAAAAAGAATTTCACAAAGCTCACCTGCAAGGTGGAACTAGGACAAGAACCCTAAGAACAGATCTTACTGGTAATCTGGAGTACTATAAAATATGTAATGAGGTTTCAGGTAAAAGCTGGTAACACGAAAGTATGTCAGTATAACTTAACTCATAATTTAGCAATATAAAATAAAAGTTCGTTAAGTATTTCCTGTTTATTTTCTTGGATATTTAGGAGGTACTAGAGGTTTATAGAACTATCAACTTCATTTGTTCTTAAAATAATTTACTGTCATTGTTCAGATGCTGAATTTCACAGGCTAAATTCATTACTTTGTTCTTAAAACTGATTTCAAGATATAGAAGAGTAGTTAAAAGTTCTACACAAATGTTCTGGCCCTCAAAATTTCAAATTCTACAGCAATTAACAGTTCTCTGATCAAGTAAATTAACAAAGCTAAATGTAACCAAAACAAAGTTGCTCATTAATGATATAAAAACAAAACATTGAAAAAAATTTAAAAGACTTTCTGCCATTGAATATATTTAAAAAATTAATTGTAACCTCCTAATTTTCAGAAATTTAAAATTACCATAGATACAAAGTCTACCTATAACATGGTTTCTACATATAAAACATACAGTTAGAAGATAAGTACTGTAAAGACACTGAATCTCTAAATCCAGTGAATGCCAATACCAAAAAAAAAAAAATTTCTTTTCAAGAAAGTCACTAAATAGAGAACAATGCCAAAGAAAATTGACACACTTTATACCAAGACAATTTCCATCTTCAAACCAACTTATCTATGGATGTGGGAGAAGGGAGTCAAAAAATAATTTATTTAAACTAAAATGTTAAAAACTTACCTGAAAATGTCAACTCCATCCTTTTTCTTTCAATTCTTGCAAAGGCATAAAACCAAATTTCAGCAAACAATGCCCACTTCTTGTTAACTTTATTCTACTTATTACCACAATGATATGAAGCTTAATTCAATTAATATGTAAAAGATTCAAATCCTTTACATATTCACTCATTTAATTACTCTCCCTATTTGGCAGAAGACGAAACTAAGGTACAAAGAGATTAAGTAACTTGTAGATTACTTAGGTTACAGGGTAACAAAACTAGGAAGTGGTAGAGCCACGATTTGAATCCTATACATCCAAGATAAATTAAAAAAGGAATGGAGTGTTAAAGGAGTGTAGAAAAAAAAAATTACAAAACAGTTTGCAAAACAAGAGTGTTGTGAATGAGAACGAAAATTTTAAACTATAAATATATGTAGATGTGAATGTAAATTACACAAATTTTACCCCTAGACAATTACTTTGTTGCTCTAATAATTTGATTATGGTCAAACACTAAACTACATCAAATCGTAGTGGCAGGTGACCAAGTAAATAATTTACCGTCACCGTTCGGACACTGTATTTTACAGGCTACATAAAATACATTGTAATTTAAAACATGGAAGGGGGTGGTGAGGTAACCTGAGCAATAGTTTAAGGAAACTACTTTCTCTATCAGCAGTTTATTAGAAAAAGAAGTACGTGTGTCGGGGAACCAGGGTAAGAAAACGTAAGATGACAATCGTACTGCCTTAACCCCACCTCCCAAAAAAGTAACAGTGGGTCTGCGCCTAAACCAACTGGAGAACTGGCCCACTGGGATCTCGTGAGGGGATGACAGGAGACCCTAGCAGAGGGGGAGGGGTGGCGATGACAGGAGAGGGGGCGGTAGAGAGATGGCAAGCCACCCATCTCCGAAAAAGGGGAGAATACGGGGGGCAAGGGGCGGAGAAGGGAAGGCAGGAAATGTTGCCAGAGATTCCAAATGAGGTGAGAAGGAACAGGGTAGGAAACCCAAGAAGGCGGGACCCTCGGGCAGATAGGGGTCTGTTTGCAGCAGAGGAGGCATGTCAGTACACAGCCTTCCTGCCAGCTGACCCTCCTTCCCTCCAGCCCCTCCACCCCTGACAAACTCTCACTTTCTCAGCAACCCTAAACCGGCGGGTCATCCCAGTCCCGCTCCCTGCCCCCCACCCCAAGCCGGATAGGTGGAGAAGGGAGCTTCACTCTCTCTCCTTGTTGGGCTGGGGGAGCGAACACCGGACACAGCCCTGATTCGAGAACGAGAAGGCCAGGAGACGCAGGGAGGCCCAGGACCCGGGTGACAAGTCCGGGCGGCCGACGGGCGCCTCACCTGACAGAAGCGTCGGCAGTAATCCCGACTGCTGATCCCAAAGCCGCCGACACCGCAGCTGCCGCCGCCAGCGCCGCCTCTGCCGTCGCCCGCAGCTCTAAACCCAACAGGGCCTGGCGGGGACTCCACAATGGCCACGAGCTCTTCTCCGAGGCGTTCGGCCTCTTGATCGCTCTCTTCCTCCGCCATGAGGCTCTCGCCGCCCAGCGCGTACCAGCCCCTACGCCGCCGCCGCTGTAGCTGCCTCGGCTAACCTCCTCCTCCTCTAGTTCCCTCCCCCTTCCCTCCGCCCCAGCCGGACAGGGGCCTCTCGGCTGGCTCTACTTCCGGCTCCGCCCACCCACGCCCCCAATTTTCATTGGAGAACTCTAGCCGCCAATCATATACATGCCCACCCTTCCACTCCCATTGGCCAAATCAGCCGTCTGTTTGATAGACTCGCGGTCTGTTGGTCAATGCTGCTCGGCGGTTGCTGGGGACCGCCTACGAGCTTTGCCGTAGGCGGCGCAAGAGGACGGGGCGCGGCGGGGGACACGGCGGCCGCCGCGGGGCTCGATCGAGCAACGGCGACGACGGCGGCGGCGGCGGCGACGGGTCTTCCTCCTCCCTCACCCCCTTGCTCCTTTTTTTCTTCCTCCTCCTTTCCTTTCCGGCCGGGTCTCGTCCACTTCCCCTAACGGCGGCCCCGATCCTACGGTACCGAGGAGCTAGGGAGGCCGAGGGTGGGCCCGGCCGTTGGTGCGGGCTTTGGGCCCGGGGCCTTCCGTCCTGAAGCGGGAGCCGGGGGCGGGGCCGGGGCGCCGTTGTCGGCGGGAGGAAGAGGGAGGAGACGGGAAGCCTGACAGCAGACGCCTCCGCCAGGCGCCTGCCGCCTCCTCCCCTGAGACTGCCGCCAACTCTGCTGTCGAGTTCTCGGGCCCACGGCCGGCAGCTGGGTCTTGGCCCTGCCCAGCTAGCGGGGCAGGGGTTGTGGGGCGCCAGCGTGCTGAGCTTGGCGCGGGAGGAGGGAGTCTAGACGCCGGGAACGTCCCGCGCCCTGCCTTTCCCTCCCCCTCCCGAACCCTGGGGCCTGGGGCGCGCGGGGAGGTGCAAAGCGGGGCGGACAACTGAGAGAGGACTGGGTTGAGGAGTGTTGAGGTAAACGTTGGAATCCGGATTTTTTGTGTGGAGTTAACCTAAAGGGAGCGGTTTTAAAGACACCTCCGTGGTGACTGTGTCGTTCTTGTTCGTCTTTTTATCTACCCTCCGTTCCCTCCCCCTCCCCCATTTTTTCTTTCCATTTGTTTTTCATGTTTTACAGTAAAGGCATGACTTCCCGGCACCGCAGGGAAAATAGGGTGCAAGCCCAGAAACTATTTCCCCATCACCACTTGTTGAAAAACTGATTTGAAGGCATCTCCGGGTTTGAACAAACGAAAGTGCCAGGATTTCAAGCGTCTTTGGTTTTGCGCTGGAGACCCTTCACTACTGAGTATCAAGACGAAAAAAACTGGAAACTGATCGGGTAAACATTTAAACTTAAAAACTTATGAGTTTTATTTCGATCTAGTAAATAATTTGCTGCTTCGTTTTTGTTGGCTAATTCCTGCTCTTAACTTTTAACTTCCTCGTTTAAAATAGCTTTACCTTCTGTTGAAAACACTTTTGTTACTCGGGTCTCTGTAAAGTCGAGCATCCTCTACTGGGTGGATATTTGCCTCTGCAGTAACACAGATTTTTGAAAGTTACAGGACATTGGAATGTATAGGCCTTTCACATTAGCACAACTGATTGAGGATTTTACGCTTCAGAGAATAATGAACATGTTTATTGTTTTAAAGTTTGAAATCCAAATATTTAAGAGAGACGACTTTCACATCGAAAGATTTAGGTATTCCTGGGCACAGATATTTAATGTTTACCATAACTAGCTTAGAACAAAATTAATCATAATTTTGACTGATTTGCTATAGAAGTAAAAACTAGGTACCATTGACTTAAAGTACAAGCATGTGTAGTGGTAATTCATTGCTAACGATTTGGGGGGCAGGAATCATATCTGTCTTGTCTGTCATTGAAAACCTATAGCCTAATACAGTATTTGGCACATGAGAGTCAAGCACTGAACAATTTGTTAATGGAAAGAAAATACAATTAAAATGTATTAAAACCAAACTTTATCATACTTCGCAGAATTTCTGTGAAACGTTAAGACTGTTTCAGAGTTTATGTCCACGAGTATCTTAACACATTGGCAATTTAGAGTTCTTTTGAGAGAGATTTCCTATAACCCAATTATGAATTCTCTAGTATGGGTTAAGAGAATACTCCATTGTTGCTGATTACACTTTTAAAGCATTGTTGTTGAAAATGTACTTACGAATTTTTCTCTAATGTATTTATAGAGAACAGAATTCCATCTTGTATCAAATTCATTTTAATTTCTTATATATAGGCTAATGTGAGAGCTTAGCCCAAAGGCACGGCTCCAGAAAGCGAATGGTGGTCACTGACAACAGTTACTCAGTATCTCAAGTTTTCAGTGTCCATAATGTAATGTCACGATTTTGGCAAAGATCATAAAAATTTGTTACTAGGGTAAATTGAGAAATTATTAAGCTGCGTCTGAGTTAAATACTTAGAAAAATAATAAAGATAATAATTTATTCCATCAAATTGTGATTGAGCACCTATCATGTATACTAGGCACTGTGTTAACTTCTTAGATTTGTTCTAATTTACTAGTTAGTAAGTGAAATAAATAATTAACAAATGTATTAGTCTTTAATGGAAAAAGGGGAAGTGTTAGAAAAGCACTTTGCATATCTTGAGTATCACACTTTAGAAAACTCAGTGGAGGCATATATGCATTAAAAAATGACTTACTTTGAGCTCTATACCTTGGATTTAATATTTAATGTCATTGTTGCTGCTGTTAATTGCAGTTGGTCTGTGTTCTTTTTCAGTTTTTGCTTTTTCTCTTCTCAGAACAAATCTTCATATAGAATTAGGCCAGTTTAGTGGCCCACCTGTTTGAACAAACTTTGTACACAATTGCCTACAATTGTGTTCCTAAAATCAGTTTTCCCAGAACTGTGAAGGTAAAAGAAGCTCTTTTAAACTTCAATACACATCTAAATTGATGAGAATAATATAATTAATACCCTAAATATTGACATCGGTTTAGGTTTTCCTAAAAGATAGTGACATCGGAGTTAGTTGGAGTTTTTTTTTCATAGTTGTAATTTATTTGAATTTCATCAAATTCAAGGAATGGACCTAGTTGTTACTAGTAGTTACTGGTACTAGTAATTCATATCTTACATATTTCAGGTAAGTTAAGACACACAGTCTATTAATTTGAATTAAGTTTTCTGAAGTCTTTAAGTCTTGACACGTTTATACCTGTTTTTTATTGTTAATAATTTCCCAAATGAACCGTTGTAACACTTATTTTTGTTTCTCTTGTCTTAAAAGAACCTTATTCAGAGTCAGAATGGAAAGATTTGTAGTGACAGCACCACCTGCTCGAAACCGTTCTAAGACTGCTTTGTATGTGACTCCCCTGGACCGAGTCACTGAGTTTGGAGGTGAGCTGCACGAAGATGGAGGAAAACTCTTCTGCACTTCTTGCAATGTGGTTCTGAATCATGTTCGCAAGTCTGCCATTAGTGACCACCTTAAGTCAAAGACTCATACCAAGAGGAAGGCAGAATTTGAAGAGCAGAATGTGAGAAAGAAGCAGAGGCCCCTGACTGCATCCCTTCAGTGCAACAGTACTGCGCAAACAGAGAAAGTCAGTGTTATCCAGGACTTTGTGAAAATGTGCCTGGAAGCCAACATCCCACTTGAGAAGGCTGATCACCCAGCAGTCCGTGCTTTCCTCTCTCGCCATGTGAAGAATGGAGGCTCCATACCTAAGTCAGACCAGCTGAGGAGAGCATATCTGCCTGATGGATATGAGAATGAGAATCAACTCCTCAACTCACAAGATTGTTGACAAGGAGGTTACCACCTTTGTGATCAAGATAAATGTGGAGTATTAAAGTTATGTGTTGATTGTGTGGTTCATTTTTATATTTATTTCATTTAAAATCATGTGATGCAGAATAGTTTTGCAATGTGTATATAGTTGCAGGCAAAAAAAAAAACAAAAACAAAACAAAAAAAAAAACCTCACTGCAAAACTTGTTAATTTTAGTCACCAATGGTGTAAAGCAAAACTTAGGGTTTAGAGTGTGCTAGGATACCTGAAACCTGATGGTTATCTTTAAAATTGATGGTTTTTCTCCTGAAATGTTTGTGCATGGAAGAACTGCCCTGCTTTTTTACCCTGTTGCCATATATGATTATTCCTTGTGAGATTACTTAATTACTTGGATTGAACACTAGCCTAGGTAATTGAAGCTGCTGCCAGGAAACACCACTCACAATAACTTAAAGGAATTATTTCTGATTAGAGGATCCTCTTCAAAAAGGAAGGGATGGTGGGAAACTGTTCTCATATCTTCAGATCCCTTGAAGAAATGACTGTATTTCAAACTATGCGTGTTTATGATGTAGTTACCTTATCTATTCTTCAGTTCCTCACTGTCTTTTTTTCACCCTTTTTAAGGGTTATCGTATTTAGTAGCAGCTTCAAGTGACCAAAAGACTAAAATCTTTCAATGTCAGTGCCAGAAGCCATGGGGAATTTTGCAGTGACATGATTTTAGTCTCTTACTATAAACAAATTTTGAACCATAACTTTTTTCAAGCATCCTCTTGAATTTGCAAGCTTTTTTTTTAATGTCTTAATGTTAAAAGATTTCAAGATTGGCATTTTAATTTAAACAGACATTTTATGATTGAGTTTCCTGTTTTTACAGAAAACTAGTAATTACTTTTTGGCTGACAGATCAGATAACAAGGAAATTACTTTCTGTACATTAATTTTTCCATATGATTTATAAGACTTTAGGTAAATAGACTAGAAACAAGTTTACTTATTTTCACTTTTATGTGCTTTGCCTCTGGTGGTACAAGGTTTTTAAACATGGATGGTAAACAATTGTCTAGAAGACTGGCAAGGTTTTTGTAGTGGAGATCTGGCAGTATCCTGCATAACTGTTTGGGTGAGGAAATAATCAGTTCTGTTAAAGGTCAACCATGTTCAGGAAATGATTTCTATGTGAACCTCACTGTCCTGTAAGGTCATCAAAGTAGCTTAGCCCAGTTATGTCCTCTCCATTGGAGACCCAAATTCTATTTTTTAAAAACTAAACAGCTGAAGACTTGGACTAGAGCTTTAAAAAAGAATCTTAAATTCCTTGAAAACATTCAAGTTTAAAATACTTATAAAATATATTTCTATTACAAAGTACTGACATGAATGCCCTATGTGACTTGGAATTTTCTTTGAGGTCATTTTACCACAAATCCGCTTCATTTAAAAAAAAAAAGCCAAAGTGAATAAGAAAAGGTTATATTTTTCAGAAACATCTTCCCATGTCTGTTTCTTTTACAGACTTTTAAGTTCCTAGTTCAGGTTGTTAAAATGCCCATCTGATGTTTAGATTTTTATGTGGGTTTTTGTTTTGTTTTCATTTTAAAATAAGCCTGCCACCAAAAAAAAAAAAAATTTGCTTGTCAAAATTTGAACTACAAGTTTTTCCTCATGTTTAGTTATGTAAAATAGCACAATGAATGCCTGGAGTAGTGCTGTCATTACTAAAGCACATACATGAGACCAGCAGCAAAACATAACCAAAACGGACTTTGCTTTTACTTCCCCTAGTAAAGAATTTGCAGGCAACCATGTTTAATTTGAATTATCTAAGATGGTAGAGATCTAAGAAGCTAGGAAAATAATTGAGTTTTATAGCATTTTTCAGAATACAAAAATAAGGTTAGATATACAATCATTCTAATTTTTCAAAATTCCGTGTGATTCAGACAGCTCCCTATTTCAATATTAATTTGCACTAACAGCAAACACCTAGTGGTAGAACAGTTTTGAGTAGTCCTAAGCAGTAAACTGGATGATGTTGCACAAGAAAGGCCAATAATTCACATTTGAGTTTCTAGTAGTTATTACTGATTTGATGATCATTTAGGTCCCATATGATTTATGTATTTCTCCAGGCTCCTAACTGTTCCTACATACACTTTATCTAGGGGCATAATCCATCCTTCTGTTAGGATTATATCATGTCCTTAGAAGCATTTTCCATCCTGTTGTGGAAGTTTAATATGTTTATTTACTGATTATGAAACTTTTTGTTCCCTGAAACTGGTTAACTTTGTCTCATAGTTAAATAGATAAGGCAGAATGATTGTTTTAGCCTGCTCAAACTGGTACAAATCCGTGAAACCATGGTTGGCATATGTTGGATAACAAAATGACAGTGTCTAAGGCGTATGCTGCTGTGGAGGTGTAGTGGACGTGTGTACAGAAACTTTCGATCTTAACTATATAGTGTTAGTGTGATGCTATACTATTGGAAAAATAGCAATTTTTTCTATTTTATAAGTTGTATGCATAAACATAAGATTTGTAATGTTTCATTTATAAACTGCCTTCTTCAACACATGCTTACCTGTTAATAGTGTTTTCTTGAAGTATGGTAGTATGTCTTCCAGAATTTCACTATATGCTTACAGTAAATAGTTAACTAGCTTGTTGAACTGTTAAATTCCTTGTTTTTTGTTTTGTTTTGTTTAATTCTGTGGGGCATATAGCAAGCCTGAAGGACATTGTAATCATTTCTTACAGGGTGAAAATTTAGAAAGATTGTGTATGAGAGCCTAAATAGTTACTTTATTCATTATCATTTTTAAGACTTTTTTTTAAAAACAAATGCTACTTCCAGTTAATGCATTTGGCCCTACTGAATTTTGGGGGACCAGAAAACTTTAAAGAAAAAGCTCTGCATCTTACAATTGTAACCAATTAAGTATCAGCTTGGGATTGTTCTGAAGTATTCATTGCTTAAAAACTATTGTAAGTAACAGTTGGCAAGATCTCCAAGCAGAAGGTTCCATGTAAAACTTTTGCCTGAAAGAATTTGTATGTGAATGTTAATGGAAAACACATTTAAACAAAATAAAATTTAAAGTGGCCCAAAACGAAAGCCACAAACATTTCGTCATTTGGTGCTCAGTCTTTGTTAGGGCTCTCTGTGGTTTGACTTGCCCCAACTGCCTTTAAATGAGTACAGATCACCTTAAAACACATTCATGAAGTAGAAGATCCATCCTGTGATTTCACTGAAAATTTTAACAAATTGCTTTAGTTTCTGGTCAGCACTGATTAATTTGTGAATAGTGAAGTGACTGTCCTAAACCATTTATCTCAATCCATACTATCCTAGACTTCTAAGGTAAATAGAATTCTTACCTAGTGGTATTCTACTTGTATCCAGAATACTGTATTCATTAAAACTTTACTATGTTTATTTTTGTATTCCCGTGCTTAACCTTTTTTTTTGCTCACGCATGTATCCTTGGTATAAAGGTGTCACTTTTAAAGTTTTGTCTCTGTGACTTTCAGAAATAAATTTAAAAAAGAAATTGTTTCAAGTTTTTGAAAGTACATTTTGTGGGTCAGTAACATCTATATATTTTTAATTATTTCCTTAAGTAATCTCTGCATCTAACATGAGGCTCAAACTCATGACCCCAAGATCAAGAGTGACATGCTCTACCAACTGAGCCAGCCAAGCGTCCTATATTTTATTTTTTAAAGTAACATATATTTTATAGTGCCAAAATATTGACAGAATTTCCCTAATTGAGTTCCATTTTTCTACTACTTATATCTCTATAGGATTGTTAGCCCTTATGGCGTATGTAAAAGCATATTTTTTGTCAGATACACATCATGGCTACAAATAGCTCTTTTCCTTAAAAACTACATAGGTGATAGTTAAATTGACCTAATAAGTGCTTTTAATTAGAAACATTTAAATTTTCTACTTCTAGAAATACTATTTATGAAAGACAAGGGCCTAATTTGTGCTTCATATGTTTTACTGGGTTTTTCAAAGATTTGCTATATACATATTCACCACTGGGGGTGAAAAAAATGCAAAGAAGTTGAAAATTGTCTTGCCTTTTAGTAGTTTTACATAGTTTTGAGGTGCATATTTCTCCCATATTAAGCAATGGAATTGACCAATTTAAATACTTGTAAAATACAAACCTGCCACACGTTTTAATGCAATGTGCATGGTAAATCAAGAGCTCCATTGAATATTGGATATTGATACTCAGTGGTGTAACTAATCACACATTAACTAATGATTCTCATAATCCCATGCCCTCGGCTGGTATTTATATTAGATGACAGATTCTCCAAACTTTTTAAGCATCAGATGAATCCATGTGTAATAGAAGACACTGTTTTTATATTCATTTTTCCTCTCTGAATTTTTTCTTACATTGTTCATGTAGGACCTATTTAATAATAATAATAATCGAAGGAATTCTTTTTGATCTGGCAAATTCCACTTTTACAAATATATCCTAAGGAACAAAATAGTCAATATGTAAAGATATATGAAAAGGAAGTTCATTTCAATATTATAATAGTAACAAATGCAAATACTGTGAACATCTAGCAACGGGAAAAAATCATGACACATCCACATTACAGAGCTATTCAAGTGATATAAAAGTATGGATCAGAAGAGATATCTACAATATTAACTAAATAAAAAATTACTGACGTGATACTGAATGCTGTGAGAGAGAATACTTCCTTTTTGAACATACCTGTGTATTGACTTATTTACAACAAGCAAAGTTATCTTTGTCACACACTTATATGTGTGTAGAAATATGAAGTAGACTGTTACTGAAACCTGCAAACACAATAGTTATATCCAACTGTAAAGAATAGCAATATCACATGATTCATTTATACTATTAATGAGAATATTGAACAAATATTTTAAAACATCATTTTTTTGAATTCATTAAAATTTACCATTATAAAATTTAGTTGCATATTTATAAAGTTAAGTCATCTTCCTTTTTCCCAAGTTATTCATTACTAAATAAGTTCTGAGGAGTTAATTTCAAATCTACAATTTTAATATCCCTGTATTTTTCTTCTATAAATAGCCTAAACTTCCTAGTTATTCACAGAAGTTATATATGTTACTCCACTGTGTTTCAATTATGCCCATAATAAACATAAATTTAATCACTAGTAAAACCCCGTCAATGTGTTTCAAGATCTGTCAGTTAATAGGAATAAGAGGAATGTCATAATATATCATTCGGTAGTTCTTTATAACTTATAATGTCTGTGAAACACTTTAATCTTCTATTTCAAAAAAACAGCACTAAATCAGGATTGAAACTCCACTTCTAGTAATTTTTTGTCATTTAACTCTATTCTTCTCCATGAAGGTAGTTATTCTGGAATTCACAGTCTTTCGAAAACTCTAGCGGGGATTGCCTAGCATCCTCTTGCTTATTGGCACAACAGTAATTTCTTTACTATTCAGGGTCATAGTGACATAGAACAATCAAGGTGCAATCTTTCCCTATACCAATGGTCATCTGTTCTTAACCTTTCTGTCTTATCAGATTTCCTTCTTTGTTCTCTAATGCTTCTTCATCTCTTCCTCTTGTAGATTCTTAATGCGGCACATTCAGCTAATGCAAAATATTATCAACTCACTGACATCACAAGAGTCGTAAGTAGGAAATTTATGTGTACAATCCATGTAGTTATTAATCCACATTTTTTAGGTATCCCCATAAAATGGAGCAGATTTTTGTAATTCAAATTGCAAATACTGGGACACCTGGCTGGCTCACTCAGTAGAGCACATGACCCTTGATCTCAAGGTCATGAGTACAAGCCCCATGTTGGTGGAGATTAGAAATAAATAAACTTTAAAAAATGACTAAAATGGTAGATTGAAAAAAAATGCAAATACTTCCAGAATGCTGCAACCACTATGCTCATAGAGTTATACATAAACATGACTAGGTTCTACATTTCTATAGGTTTTACAATAAAATTCTCTGCCTTTGCAATTAACTTTAAACTCATTAGGTGTATGTAAATGTGCCCATCACATTGACTTTTGTGTTTGTTAACTTATATAAACAATGAAGCTAATAATACAAATATCTGATCAACCTAATTGTTTTCTTAGGGCTATATGTAGAGTACCAATCATCATACCACATCTGGGAAAGACATAACATGACTATGTTTTCAAATTGTAATCAGCATATTTTGGTATTTTCCTTGCTTCTGTATTTTTTTATTTTTTATAAATTTGTTATCTGGGGTGCCTGGGTGGCTCAGTCTTTAAGTGTCTGCCTTTGGCTCAGGTCATGATCCCAGGGTCCTGGGATCAAGCCCCGCATTGAGCTCCCTGCTCAGGGGGGAGCCTGCTTCTCCCTCTCCCACTCCCCTTGCTTGTGTTCCCTATCCCACTGTCTCTCTGTCAAATAAATAAAATCTTTAAAAAATAAAAATAAAATTAAATTTGTTATCTTCTTTGATATAACACGTGCATATAGATTTAAAAAATCCGATAATGTAAATGATTTATAATCAGTAATCCTTGCCTCACTTTCTCACCCTTTCTTAGTCTTCAATTCTCCCATCACCTACCTTGAATTCTTTTACCTATTTCTTCTTCTACTTTCAATATAATATGTTTATGCTATAATTTTGATTTATCAATTTTAGACATGATGTTTCAAAATGAAGGTTTTGTTGTTTTCCACTATCATCATTCCACACTTTCTCTCACCATAGGATTTTTATGTAGTTAAAATTAACAAAAAATGTTTCCATTTTTTTATGGGCCAGGTAAGTGACTGAACCGAAGAGTGTACTGTATTTCCTTTCTCAAACAATTTTTTTATTTTTAAGAATTTTTATCATTTTATATCATTTTTTCTTTTTCTTATGTTCCCTTTTTTCTCAAATGCACTAAGAGATATGGCAAATACTTATATACCTACTTATAGCAGATACCTTTATAATGTAAAAATATGTCAAATAAACTATTAATCTTCTTTATTTTCCCAGAGATAGTTCTTCTCAGCCTTGTTTCCCCAGATCAAATTTGAATCTGCTTTTTTTTTTTTTTTAGGTCCAAAACAGTGGTCGTCCTGAGATGTCTCTTTGCTTTGCTGCTTGTCTGGCTAGATCCTTCCTTTCTTGTAGTCCACAATCAATGCTTTGCAGAATCCATTACTTGGCTTAAGCATGATGATCCAAAAGCTTCTCAGAAAGAATGTATAGATACGTTGTGTAACTACAGATAATTTCATCATCGCCTCACAATTAAAATTTTGGCCAAGAAGATTGAAAATGATTTTACTTGATATTTGAAGTCATTGATTCATTGTCTTTTATCATCTATTGTTATATTAATAAGTCTAGAGCTTTTTTCAAACTTGTTTCTTAGTTTATAAGGTGGTTTTATGTTATTTCTAGATTGTAAATACTTATTTCCAGAAAAGCAGTGGAAAGACATCCCAGGATGACTACTGTTTCGGACCTAGAGAAACACAGATTGAGAGTGGAGCAAAAGGAAAAAGGGTCGAGATGGAAGGTCTCCAGGGAAATAAATGGAATATACGTATATTATATTTCACATATAATTTATGTATATATATTTTCATATATTCATATATGTTTCATTGTATATTTCATATTATACTTATATTATTTCTTTGATAATCTACTCTCCTTCATTTATTCTACCCCACTTTTGATTTCTAAGACCTCTTTCTTTTTTTGTAAACATTTCCTTTTCATCACATCCCTTTATAAATTTATGACTGCAGGGGTTTCTCCTAGCTGGGTCATTCAGTAGAGCATATGACTCTTGAGCTTGGGGTCAGGCATTTGAATCCCATATTAGGGGTAGAGTTTACTTAAAATAAAGATAAATTTATGATTGCAGTATCTTATTCCTCTGGGATTATTAATTATAATTTTTAGAAAAGCTTTCTTCTGATCATGCATTTTGTCTGTTTCCTCCAGGCCTTTCTGTTTCTGTTTCAATCTGTCTCTTCCTTATTGGAAACATTATTTAGGTATCTAGTGATTCTAGGATGCTCATTGATATTTAGAAACTAAGGAGCTGATTGCAATCTCTGCGCACAGGTGAGACTTGACAACAGGTAGAATAATCAGAAGCAAAACACAGTCTTTGAAGAACTCCAAATGTCAGTTTCTTAAAATCTTTTATCTAGGTGGTTTCAATTTTTTCAAACACACAGGGAGGGTGTGACAAAGATGTGTGTAGAATACCCAATTATTGGGATTCTGAGAATAAGATGAGTAAGGGAACTATTATGAATTAAATTATGTACCCCCAAATTCAAATGTTGAAGTCTAAACTCCAGTATCTCAGAATGTGATCTTATTTGGAAATAGGGTCACTGCAGATGTAGCCCCTTAAGGATGAACTGGAATAGGATGAACCCCAATTCAACATGACAGTCCCTCGTGAAAGGGGAAATTTGAATACAGACATGCCCTCACAGAAAGAATGCCACATACAGATAAAGGCAGAGATTGGAGTGATGCACAGAAGCCAAGGAACATCAAAGATTGCCAGCAAACCACCAGAGGCTAAGAAAGAGAAGAACAAATTCTCCCTCACAGCACTCAGAACCAATCTCGCATACATTTTGATTCTTGGACTTTTAGCCTATAGAGCTGGGAGACAATACATTTCTGCCATTTAAGCCACTGACTTGTGGTTTGCGGTACTTCGTTACAGCGTCATGAGAAAACCAATACAGGAGTTTACGGTTCAATATGTAACAATTCTTGTAATCCTCTGTTGTTAGCCCCTTGCCTCACTACTACCCTCTATTTGACTGACTTTCCTGAATCTAGAATTTCTCGGGCTCACATTTTCCAGAGAATAACCTTCTGGTCCTTTGATTGGTGAGGGGTGGGCATGCGTGAGTGAGGAAATGGTTACCTCCTTGTATGGTCTAGGGAAGTGGGCCTGCAGCATGCTGAGAACCTCAGATCCTAAGCGCTGAGCCTCTGAAGGGTTCCAGAGAGTGAATGACCTCTGCACTCCCTCCACTAATTTTAATACTAATTTAACTTTAATTTAAGTTAAAGGATATTAAAGAGAAGAGTAAACCTCACTCCAAGATCTAATCTTTTCTTCTGAGGAAGGTTTAATATGGTTTTGGTTGTACGCAGGATGGTTGTGTCATGTTAGGTGGAATTATGACCTTGTTATTGTCTTTATTTGAAGACTAAGTGTGGTTTAATGAAATGTGTATGGGTGCCAAGTTGACCAGGGGCAGATTTGTGATGGTCAATTTAATGTGTCAACTTGACTGGGTCATGGAATGCCCAGATATTTAGTCAAACATTATTCTGGATGATCTGCCAAGGTGTTTGTGGAAGAGATTAACTTTTGAATCAATAGACTGAATAAAACAGATTGTCCTCTCATCCAATCAGTGGAAGGCCTGAATAGAACAAAAGTGCTAACACTCCCTCAAATGAGGGGTAATTTCTTCTTGCCTGTGCTTTGGGCTGGGACATGAGATTTTCCTGGGTCTCAAGCCTGCCAATATTCACACTGGAACTGCGACATTGGTTCTTGGGTCTCTCGCTTACCAACTGCAGTTCTTGGGACTTGTCAGCCTCCATAGTCATATGAGCCAATTCCTTATAATAAATCTGTGTGTGTGTGTGTGTGTGTGTGTGTGTGTGTGTGTGTGTGAATGCATATATACATGAAAACAGAAGTGTGTTCTCTCACAGTTTTGGAGGCTACACATTTGAACTCAAGCCTGTCAGCAAAGCCATATTCCCTCTGAAGCATATAGAGGAGAATCCTTTCTTGCCTCTTTCTAGCTTCTGGTGGCTTACAGGCAATCTTTGACTTGCAGCAGCAGCACTCCAATCTCTGCCTCGGTTGTCACATTCTGGATTTCTCCAAGTGTACCTGTACTTAAATTTTCTTCTTCTTCTTCTCCTTCTTCTTCTCCTTCTCCTCCTCCTCCTCCTCCTTCTCCTTCTCCTTCTCCTTCTCCTTCTTCTTCTTCTTCAAAAGGGGGAGGGACAGAGGGAAATGGAGAGAGAATCTTAAGCAGGCTCCAAGCCCACCACAGAGTCCTATGTGGGGCTTGATTTCAGGACCATGAGATAATGACCTGAGCCAAAATCACGAGCCAGACACTTAACTGACTGAGCCACCCAGAAGCACCTAAATTTCCCTCTTATAAGAACACAGTCATATTGGATTAGGACTGTGATCTCATGAGATGCTAGTGATCTCATCTTAAATTGATTACATCTGCAAAGACTCTATTGACTCTATTCTTACATAAAGTCACATTCACAGGTACTGGGGTTAGGGCTTCAATGTGTCCTTTTGAAGGACACAATTCAACCCATAATACCAACTTACCCACTAACGTAGTGCATCAGTCAAAAAGTTTACCAAGTATTTGACAAAAACCAAAGGCATTAAATAACATTGACTAAGATGACCCAGCAGGTGATTCAAAACACCAAAAGAGAATATTTTAAAAAATGAACTCTCAGGGGTGCCTGGGTGGCTCAGTGGGCTAAAGCCTCTGCCTTCAGCTCAGGTCATGATCTAGGGTCCTGGAATCAAGTCCCTCATCAGGTTCTCTGCTCAGCAGGGAGCCTGGTTCTCCCTCTCTCTCTGCCTGTCTCTCTACTTGTGATCTCTCTTTGTCCAATAAATAAATAAAAATTAAAAAAAATAACTATCTTCAGATTGGATATCATACAAGAGAACACTATATTCACAAAACTATAGGTTGCAACAAAAAGATTGAATTCAGAGGAAAAAAATAGTTCCTCCAAATGAAAAATAATATAATTTCATAATGGACAATCAGTACTAAATGATTTGGGAGATAAAATTATCGAACTCTCCACAATTGAAGGGCAAAAGGCAAAGAGCATGAAAGAGTAGGTAAGCATGTATGTTGTCTATCAAATAAAAGTTCCAGAAAAGCGGAAAAAGAGAATCTGAAGGGGACAAAAAATCAAATCTGCAACTGAGGGAAATTTTCCATGATGCCGCAAACCATAAATGTTGAGATTTACAAGAGTGCTCTGAATGTTTTTTTTTTCAAATGTTGGCACAATAAAAATCTTTGCCTTAGACAATTACTTGTGAAATTTCAGAACTCTTAGGACTCAGAAAAATTGCTGAAATCTCCCCAAAAGGAAAACTACTATCCACACAGGAAATAATGCTTTGCAAACTAGGGGCACCATGACATTCCGTGAGATCAGAGAATGCCTCCAGGAACTGGGTAGCACTTTAGTAACAAATAATACTAAATACTTGTTAATAGAAGTCAATATATCAATACTGTGGTATAGTAAGAAATATATTTGGTCTTTATCCCTGGTTCATAGCACAGAGCTCCTAAAACTCTAATTTCCTAAGAGAGAGACATCTTTTGCTATTCATGGCTAATACTTTTGACCACACGTGAGTTGATGCTAATGAGCTTGATGAGCTTCCATGTTGGTGAAGGTATCCACATACAAGGAGGGTGTTGTACCCCAGTTCCATCGAGACAGAAGCTCCAGCCTTTCAGAACCCTTTGGACCTCACTGATGTACTTCTTCATCTAGCTATTTATCAGTATCTTTCATAATAAACTGATAACATAAAGAAATGTTTCTTTGACTTTTATGAACTCCTCTAGTGAATTAAAAGAACTCAGGAGAGAGTCATGGAAGCCATTTATAACCAGTCTGTCAGAAGCACAAGCGACAGCCTGAACTTGTGATTGGCATCTGGCATGAGGTCAGTCTTGGAGGACCGAGTCCTTAACTGGTGGGATCTAATACTATTTCCAGATAGTGACAGATTGATTAAATTTGTAGGACACCCAGTCGGTGTCCACTGAGAACTGGAGAATCATTTGGTGGTTGTTGAAAAATACTCCAGAAACACCTTCCAAATGCTTAGTGTGAATTATTCTGAAATCACAAATATGTATCTATCCAACTAGAATTAGTTAATTAATTAGTTAAGAGTAATCTCTACACCCAACATGGGGCTTGAACTCACAACCTTGAGCTCAAGAGTCACATGATCTACTGACTGAGCCAGGCAGGCACTCCTATCCAAACTACAATTTAAATGTAAGATCAAATGTAATGACCTGCAAAGGCTCCAAAAGTTACCACCCACAGAACCTCTGTGATATAATTACATAATAATACATAACAAAAAATGTTAAGTGAACATAACAGAAGATGTGATGATATACAAGAGCAGCCCATGAACACGCAGTTAGATTTTAATACTGTATAATGCTTAAAAACAGTACAAAATATGGTCCTAAAATTCTTGATGACAACATTTAGAGACTTGGATGAAGGTTTAAAGTATTACTTTACTTTTTATTTACTTTTACCAAAGTAAATAAAACCTAAAACCATGCTAAGATCAACCTTAGTTATTGCCAAAATTGTAACTTTTAGATGTTGCTATAATTAAATATAAACATTGCTAAAAAATACAAATTTGTGTATTAATAAAAGAACAGGAACCGTATGTGTAATTCCCAATCCCACTAATGGAAATGAAATTTAGAAAAAGAAAACAATTCAAACAAATCAAGGAAGAAATAAAACAAGGGGAAAGCACTGCAAAAGATAAAACATGAGGTGGCGGGAATGAGTCCAAATATGTCTGTCACCATCATGTAGAAAAGTTTGTTATTGAAAGAATATTGGATTTTTAAAAAGTAACTTAGAACTGTACTTAAAACTACACTGAAAGTTTGAAAATGGTATATTAGTGAGAAGCCAGGAAAACAAGAATATTTTTGACAATATTACGATCAAGAACAAATAGAATTCGGATGCTTGGAGGGCTTCGTTGGTTAAGCCTCGGCCTTAAGATCAGGTCGTGAACCCAGGGTCCTGGGATGTGTTGTCTGGCTTCCTGCCCAGCGGGGAGTCTGCTTTTCCCTCTCTCCTTGCTCCTCCCTCCTGCTCATGCTCTCCCTCTTTCTCTCTCTGTCAAATAAATAAATAAAATCTTAAAAAAGGGAACAAATAGAATTCACAATTGCAAAATGGAAAAAAATAGTTTTTTGATACTGATAAAATAGACACTGTGCCTCTTTCTAGCCCTCTCCTCTCCATTTTCATCGCAGAAAGAGCCAGCCTCAGCTCAGAGGCTTAGAATTTGTAACATTGTTTTGTTTTTAGTACATTCGTTTTTATAGTTAAGTTCTATTTATGGATATTTCATCTTGGTTTTCCAATTATAGTTTTGCTAGTTTTCTTCTAAAATAAATCCTGAATTGTAAAAAATAAGTGAATGTAAAATACCATATAAATAATAGCATATATGAGACTTGGGTAGAGCAAAATACTCCAAGGCACTGTGTGACGCCACGCAGATATGACAAAACCCAAAAGGCCATGTGGGACAGTATGGCTAGCTGCTCCCCAAATTTGCATACGGCCGGACTGCATTTCCCAGTCTTCTTCTTCAAGTCATGGCGTGCTGGCTGGTGGAATGTGAATGGAAGTCAAATGTTAACTGTAGAGGCTGCTTTTAGGCAACAGGCTTGAATAATGGCATTAGAAAGGGCCCCCACAGTGACCCCAACCCCCTGGCTGAAGACAGATAGGCTCATCAGGAGACCCACCTCAAAATATCTATAACCCCTATTGAGGGAAAAAAAAAAACCCTGGTACAGCATAATAACTTCATTCTATTCAAATAAATGAAAATTGAAATATCAGTGAGATAACTTATTTTTGGCTAGAAAAGATGACTATTATTTTTTAAATGTTATCAGCCTATAGGAAAGATGGATATCTCATATAATGTTAAGAGAATAAAAAACGAGGGGCATGCCTGGGCCCCTATAAGTCCTAGCCGACCAATGGGTTACTTACACCTGGACACTAGTACCAAAAAAGGAAAATTCCATATGCTCTCCTGCCTCCTCCCCCTCCCCTTTAAATAGAGTCCCCACCCATTGCCTTACGACAGAGGCCCCTCCTCTGTGGTCCAGCCCTTGCCTTGCATTCAATAAACTTTTATCTCCTTTGTTCCACCTCAGGTGAATTCTTTCACTGCCTGAACCATCAGCTTCCACCCAATCGGGTTGCCCCACATCTGAGGGCCCTCCATCCAATGCAGAGAGATACCACATTAACCTCTTTCATTCTCTTTCCCCTCTGAGGCAGAACCTCAGGCTCTAGAGTGTTCCCATAGAAGTAACACCAAATGCTGACACTGCCATGTCATCAAGGAAGGTCACCCTCTAGAAGGTCGTCAGAACATTGAACTTTTTCTTTCCTTCAGATGGGTTGTGGTATCATAGAGAGGCAAGCACACAGACACACACCAACTCACTCCACACAGCTAAGCCTTGTATTGTGCTGGTTTGCATTATGTTCCTCATCCAACTGAGGTTTTTATTATATTATATATGATTACTATGCTTTTTCGTTTATCAGCATTTCAATAATCAACAGAATTCATTGTAAGAGAGAATAGACTTTTTTTTGAGGTTTTAGCAATGAATTTAATATATGCAAGGGAAAACTCTAATTATTATGCATCTCATCTGTTCATTGCAGCAGGCCCCGTATAGGCTTAGAAAGGAATTTGGAAGCTCCTACTTCAAGTTGTGGGGGTACATTCATAAATTAGTAAAGCCACGTTTAAGAATTCTACAGTTAAGGATTTTAACTACATTAGAATGATCTTTAAACTATTAGTCCTAAAGAAAGTTCTTCTATTACATTTTTGAGAGAATAAATTCTTAATATTAATATTATTTGTGTGTGAATTGTTCCATATTATGTATTTGTGTCTGTATGAATACATGACCAATTCCTAATTATGGGCGACTTTTGCTCACTATCTATTAAGTTTCTAGTCTAATTTTTTATTTTTTTAAATATCTATCTATCTATCTATCTATCTATCTATCTATCTATCTATCTTAAAAAAGATTTTATTTAACCATTTGAGAGAGAGAGAGTGAAAGAAAGTATGAGAGGGGAGAAGGTCGGAGGGAGAAGCAGACTCCCTGTGGGGCTGGGAGCCCGATGTGGGACTCGATCCCAGGACTCTGGGATCATGACCTGAGCTGAAGGCAGTTGCCTAACCAACTGAGCCACCCAGGCGCCCTGGTCTAATTTTTCTGGTGTCATCTTTATTTGTTCAACAAATATTATTGGGTACAAACTGGTCTAGGTGTTGTGAGAGACACTCTTCTCTCCACCTAAGGAACACAAGATTAAGTTGATAACAAGCTCAAGAAACTCTAATAGGGTAAAGAATTGAGGGGAAAAAAAACCCTAGTATAGCATAATAACTTCATTCTATTCAAATAAATGAAAATTCAAATATCAGTGAGATAACCTATTTTTGGCTAGAAAAGATGACTTATTTTTTAATATATCAGCCTATAGGAAAGATGGATATCTCATATAACGTTAAGAGAATAAAAAATGAGGGGGCATGCCTGGGCCTCTGTGGCTCAGTTGGGTAAGGGTCCAATTCTTGGTTTTGGCTTAGGTCATAATCTTTTCTGGCTCCCCATTCAGCAGAGAATCTACTTGTCCCTCTCTTCTGCCTCTCACTGTGCCTGCACACACACACACACCCTCTCTCTCTCTCTCTCAAATAAATAAGTAAATAAAATCTTGAAAAAAAAAAGAGGATAAAAATGGTAGATTCTGGATACAATTTGAGAATACACAGTAGAAGCCTTGAAATGTGCAAAGGTTTTAGTCCAGAGATTGCACTTCATTGTTTCTGTCATAAAGAAATAGTCATTCTAGTATACTCATGACAGTGTTGTTTTTTTTTTAAGAACAAAAAAGTGGATTTAAATGACCAATAATTAGTACATTTTTATGAACCAGTAATACTAGGGTAGAATGCTCCACAGTTCTTAGAAAAAGATGCTGTAGAAAAGAATTTAGACATGAAAAAATGTTCACATTATATTTTGATATTACATGAAAAAGTAAATCACAAGTAAGTCCATCCTACAGTATTTACATTTGTCTTCAGGTAGTAGAATCTCAGGAATTTTTATTTTCTTGTACATGCATGTTCATGATTTCTAACCTGAAAATGTCAGGCAGTTAATGTCCCTAGAGCAAACAGTTGACCAGTGGGAAATGGGAGCCTATCAAATTTATTACAAAGATATTCAGTTATGTACGTGCTGCTTTTATGACTGTGAGAGAGCCTCAAGATATGTTGGTCATATTAATTCAGAATTATAGGCGTTAGGATCTGTGTAGCAGGTATCAAAAGTTGCATTGTATGACTGATACTCTAATAACTCAAGATATATAAAATTCTGGCATCCTTCTTCTTCACTCAACTGCTCCTACAAATGGTGCTTAATAGCCCTGGCAAGCGGAGTAGTGTGTATATTGGTTTATTTAAATAATTTTGTCTATATTTTCAGCATTACAGCAGCTAAAGTTTATTGATAGTGACTCCATAAAGTATATGTTATTTCCTCAGTGGGGGGAATAGGCTATAGGAAAAGTACAGTAAAAAAAAAAAAAAGGAAAGAAAAAAAAATTCAATTTAGCTTGTGTGGTTTGAGAGGGTTGGTTATCACCTTGACTGAATGAGATTTATAATTTCCTTAGAGTGAGATTTCTCACAGTGACTGAATTTCTTCTAGTTATTTGTAAAATCAATAAAATAAGTAAATGCATTAATTACAAATGTTGGAATTATAATTTTATCTACTTGAGAGTTACTTATCACCTATATCCTCAATACCAGGCAAGCAGTCTGAGGAAGTTTCAAGAAACTATGTTTGCCAATAAGTTAAGATGGTATCTGAAGTTGATTTGTCTTTTGTAGGTTTTCTACTGGATATCTGAGATATGGGTTAATTATGTTAACACATTCCTGTGGAAGGAAAATACCTTACGTTTTCTACAAGGAATTATTTTGAAAATAATTAAGAGCCAGCAGTCCCATTTAGCTAAAGTGACCAGAACCATATTGGAGACAGGAAAGACTTAAGAGGTAACCAGTAGAAGGACAAAGTGTTGGAAAGATGCCTTTGAAGAAGAGGAAGAAGACAAAGGGAAGTTAATTTAAAGAGAGAGACAGAGAGTTGAATACCATGAATAATATTGAGACTGAGTCTTGTGACACCTGTTGACTAATAGTTTAAAGTGTTTATTTTAAAGATTTTATTTATTTTGAGAGAGAAAGAAAGCGCGAGTGAACGTGCGAGCTGGGGGCGAGGGTGAGTGGAGGGGGAGGGAAGGGCAGTGGGACAGAGAGAATCCCAAGCAGACTCCATGCTGAGTGTGGAGACCAACAGGGGTCTCCATCTCACAACCCTGAGATCATGACCTGAGCTGAAATCAAGAATCAGATGCTCAAATGCCTGAGACACCCAGGCACCCCTATTTTTGTTTTTGTTTTCAATCTGCCCTCAGGAAATTCACTAGTTTCTATGGTTTGGTATTCCATTGGATTAGTTTGGCATTTTAAAAATAGTTTCTCTTTTTTTATTTTTATTTTTTTAAAGATTTTATTTATTTGACAGAGAGAAACACAGCGAGAGAGGGAACACAAGCAGAGGGAATGGTAGCGGGAGAAGCAGGCTTCCTGCAGAGCAGAGAGCCCGATGCGGGGCTTGATCCCAGGCCCCTGGGATCTGACGTGGGCCGAAGGCAGAGGCTCAATGACTGAGCCACCCAGGCACCCAGTTTCTCTTTTTTTAGTTCCCAGTTAAAATACCTTTTGAAAAAATACCAATATAAAATACATATACTGTTGGTACAACTGAAGAGGACCCATGAGCCCTAGGTGTTAGTTCCAGCTGTCCTATAAATTATATGCATGGTTTGGACAAGTTAATATAAAGTTCTCTGAATTCCAGTTTTTACTTCTGTGAAATGTCAAGTCTGGTCTATCAGTCCCCAAAATGTTTTTTGACCTTATAAATATAAAATCACTATTTAATGATAATAAGAAAAATTTTGTGCACACTGAGATGCAGACTCAGCCTCCTCTTAGAAGAGCAGAGTCTGGAAGCATTTAAACAGTTGGAGGCAAAGAAGAAAAGACTGGGAATAACAATAAGCAGTATGAAATTTCTGCCTGAACTGCCCAATAATATGGTATATAAACAACCTGGGGGCATGAATGTAAAAATATATCAGTGTCAACTTTAGAAATGGTGATAAAACATATATGGTAGCCATAATATAAGGTAGAATATGATATGGCTACCAGAGTAGTGATCTGAGAACAGAGAGGAACAAAAACATTTCTTCCTTTTCAGTTTTGGAAAAAAAAATGTATTGAAGGATATAATTTATAAGCAAGAATTATTGAAAGTTAATTGGGCTGTGTAGTGGATTAAAAGTGGTCCCCAATTCTTTGACATTCCTGTCATCCAGAAGTGAGAGTCTATGTCCCCTCACCTTAAATCATTGTGGGTTCTATGCCTGCTTTGACCAATAAATTGTGGTAGAAGAAACATTGTGCCAGTTTCCAGGACCAGACCATAAGAAACTGGCAGCTTATACTTCCTGTTTCTTGAAAAACTCTTTCTGGGAGTCCTGGGCTGTCAAGTAAGAAGTCTGACTACCTTGCAACTGTCATGCTAGAAAAGCCATAAACAGGTGCCCTGGGCAATAGTTACAGCTGAACTCAGCCTTCTAGATTTTCCCACCAAGGTATCAGTTATGCAGGTGAAAGGTCTTGGACCTTCCAGATCATCCCATCCACCAATTTATATAACCCAGTGATCCCAATCAATCTCACGTGGAGCAGAAACCTCTCTCAGCTAAGACAGGTTCAACTTCCTTGCCCACAAAATTGTGAAATACAACAAAATTATTGTTTGAATTGTTAAATATTCAGGCAATTTGTTATGCAGCAATAGGTAACTGAAACAATCTGATAAATGGTTGTTAGATTGTCTTTTTGTCCCAGAAGCTTTATTTGGTTTATGGTATACTGGGAAGGCAGTTTATGAAATCAGACCTTCTAATCTTGGGTCTTGTTTGAAGACTACTTGAATTTTAACACCTAGACAGAAAATTGCATTAATTCTACACTCCTTTTTACTCTTTCTCCTTTCTGTTTTTGGGTGATTGCATGCCAGTGTGAGGACCAGAATTCCCTTAGGTCTGTCACCTGGTAATACAAACTCCATTAAGTAAGATCCAATCACCTCTTGTTCTAAACAGACAATTTCCCTGCAAATATTCCTGCCTTCTGTGTTTGACACCATGTTGGGATTGGGAGAAAGTCTGTATCTATCTTCTATCAGCTGGAATTAGATAAAAGAGCTTCAAATTTTGGGAAAGAGATTTTTTTTTTTACTACTCATACTAATCCTGTTCCACCTCAGGCAAATTACACTCTCCTAGTATTAGATTTGCTATTTTCTGGTTTGTTTTTAATAACACAAGGGTAATAATTCCTACTTTGTTGTGAGGTTGGTGGCAGCATATATATAAAAAGCGTGTACTGTAAAATAACTTGGCCGCATAATATGCATTGACATATAGTATAGAACAAAGTTGATGTGTAGAATACGTTTCTTCCAGATTCCAGTCCCAAATCTGCTTCTCTTTCTGTTCAACAAATACTGAGTACCTGCCATAATTCAGGCTCTGATCTTGATCTTGGACATATAGAGATGAGAAAGTCACAACTTTGGCCTTGACGAGTTCAGAGATCAAGGAGGAATTTGGAAATTAAATCAGACATGTGAAACCACATAGCTCTCATCTGAAGAGTAATAAGGGCTCATTTATAGATCACAGCAGCTATAAGAACAAAACACAAAATCCTGGGAAGTTATTAAGATACCAAGTGATTGACATGAAACTGAGCAGGAGAGATCCTCTCTAAGCATCACATGAAGCAAGGGACAAATCACATTCTTAAAATCACAGCGCAAGCTGAGAACAAGAAAAACATTGTTAAACAAAAGTGGGGCAACTGAAGCCCAAGTAAATTAAATATGCTGAATAAGCATAAGTCTCCGAATGGCATTTTTAAAAAGTTTCATATGGGATGCTCTTCTTTGTTACAGAGGTTTACAGGAAGCTTAGTTTAAACAGTTGGTACTAGCAGTGCAACAGGCCTTGCCAAGCTGAACCACTACCCCGTGAGAAATTGAAAGTGAAACTAATTGGAATAAATTCTCAGTAGCCTACTCACTAACATCAATGCATACATATGTATATTTGCATCCGATCTAAAACAGCACTAAAAGTCACAAAGTCTATACCCTTGAGGACATCAATACCTCCTGATACATAGTCGGCTAGAGGCCTGTTATAGGTAACAGGAGGAGCATTAGCAGAAAAAAATTTAGAAGTGCAGCCAAAACTGTCACTCACCCTCAACCGCACTATCCTCCAGGTCTCAGGTCCTGCCTCCTGAACCTTCTAACTACTTCTGCAGAGGGAAGTGTTCAATGAAGGGTATTTAAAAGGAAATGATATTCTGTAATAAGATGTGTTGGCCTTTCGTTCATTCAAAATATTAATTGAATACCAGCTAGATTTCCAGTATACTAAATCATGTAAATTTTATTTTTAATACAAGTGATACTTTTAGGGGCGCCGGGGTGGCTCAGTCGTTAAGCGTCTGCCTTCGGCTCAGGTCATGATCCCAGGGTCCTGGGATCGAGCCCCGCATTGGGCTCCCTGCTCGGCGGGAAGCCTGCTTCTCCCTCTACCATTCCCTCTGCTTGTGTTCCCTCTCTCGCTGTGTTTCTCTCTGTGAAATAAATAAAATCTTAAAAAAAAAAAATACAAGTGATACTTTTAGATAGTAGTTTTCATGAACTATACCAAGGCTTCTTTCAGCCTTGACCCTGGAGCCAAGTTTTCTTCGGATTATTTTTGCCTAAAGGACAATTTTATTCTAACTCCAAAACTGATCACAAAACTTAAATATGTCGGTTTTTATGTAAAACCATGGTTGGCATAGGACAAAGCTATTAGCAGTATTCAAAACAATGGAGAAAATACATGAATTTGGTTATTATGTTCTGAAAGTGTCCAAAACAAAGATAAATTGATATCTTTGGGAAAGATCTTATAGTTATAAAACTTATACTTTAAAATGTACAAAATGGGGCATCTGGGTGGCTCAGTCATTAAACCTCTGCGTTCTGCTCGGGTCATGACCCCAGGATCCCTGGATCGAGGCCCATGTCGGGCTCCCAGCTCGGTGGGAAGCCTGCATCTCCCTCTCCCACTCCGCCTGATTGTGTTCCTGCTCTCATTGTCTCTCTCTCTCTCTCTGTCAAATAAATAAATCTTTAAAAACAAACAAACAGGGGCGTCTGGGTGTCTCAGTCCTTAAGCGTCTGCCTTTGGCTCAGGTCATGATCCCAGGATACTGGGATGGAGCCCCATATCGGGCTCCTTGCTCGGCAGCCTGCTTCTCCCTGCTTCTCCGTTACCATTCCCTCTGCTTGTGTTCCCTCTCTCGCTGTGTTTCTCTCTGTCAAATAAATAAAATCTTAAAAAAAAAACCAACAAAAACAAACAAATAAATAAAATGTACAAAATGTGGATTTTATAAGTCAATATTTAGATCTGAACTAAAAATGTCTTCATGAGCATCACCTTAACACCTTTAAAAATCATTAAATATTTTAAGGTTCGGGCGCCTGGGAGTCTCAATGGGTTAAGCGTTTGCCTTCAGCTCAGGTCATGATCCTCAAGTCCTGGGATGGAGCCCCATATCAGGCTCCCTGCTCAGTAGGGAGTCTGCTTCTCTCTCTCCCTTTGCCCCTCCCCCTGCTCCTGCTGTCTCTCTCTCACTCTCTCTTAAATAAATAAAATCTTTAAAAAAAAGTTTAGGGGCGCCTGGGTGGCTCAGTCGTTGGGCGTCTGCCTTCGGCCCAGGTCATGGTCCCAGGGTCCTGGGATCGAGCCCCGCATCGGGCTCCCTGCTCAGCAGGAAGCCTGCTTCTCCCGCTACCATTGCCTCTGCTTGTGTTTCCTCTCTCGCTGTGTTTCTGTCAAATAAATAAAATCTTAAAAAAAAAAAAAAGTTTAAAAAGGGGAATTGAAACCTTAAAATGTAGATCTAAAACTTTTAGTATTTTAGGATCAAATAATACAATTTATTATTCTTAGGATGTTTTTAAAATTTGATTAACTATTTATTTTTCCATGATTTCCAACTTTCCTATTTAGATATGAATTTTTTTTAAGATAAAACTGATTCTGATGTAATTTAGGGAGTGTTTGATTCTATTAAGTATCTACTTTTAAAAAAATTTTTTTGATTTTTTTTTTTGATGTTTACTAGGAGTATGTTTCCCCTAAAACTATGTGAATAAATATTGAGAATTTAGAAATATAGAAATTTCTGTCTAGAACATTTGATACATTTGAAGAAATGCATTTTGTTTAGATATCTTTAAGTATATTTTCTAAATTTTCTATGTATGAGTTATAGTATTGAGCTTTTTTGGTCAATAAATATTATTTATTATATTAAATAACTCATCTGGAATGACAATATTCTATGGAGTTTTAAGTTGGATAAATACTTGAATTCCTTAGGGATTGAGAAAATTATGGCCAGAGTTTGCTCACAGAAAATGCATATGAAAACCCAGGGGAAACCTGCATCAGAAACCAAATCTGGTGTCTATTTATTTGGCTACATGAAAAAAATGTGATCTCTGATCGCTATATTATATAAAATAAAATTTTCCATGTCATGTAATTAGTAGTTAATAGTGACATATAATTTCTTTTTTAACCTCAGGTACAAATAGTTGCCAGTCTCATTTCTTGGTCCATGGTACACTATGACCATTAGCACAGATTTCCCTTCTTTGATTTTGTCTTATTTCATTGTTTTGTATTTTTTCTTCAGATCTTATTCCAACTCATATCTGCTCCCCTACCCCCAGGGTATATGCTAATGTGTTTTATGTCCTAGAAAATTTTTGTATCCCTAAAACATGTAGTGTTTCTTCTCTATTCATATGTTTTTAATTTACACAAATGACATTATACTATGTATTTTTTTCACTACTCATGCTTTCAAGATTATCCATGTGGCTTTGATTATTTCTAGTTCATTATCTCTGACTACTTCATAGCATTCTATAATGTGCATCACCACATTTTATCTATCCATTGTTTCATGGATGGAGAAGTAAGATTCCTTCCAATGCTCCCTTTCACAAATAATGCTGAGATAAACTATCTTGTATCTGTTCTTTTTAGGGGTTTGTGCAAGATTGTCTTTGGGCACATTACCAGGACTGGGGTTTCTGAGTCAAAGGCTTTATGTGTATTTACTTGTCTATCTAATTTTATTCTTCAAAGGACAGCTCTAGGATATACTAATCCCTTCATTTCATATTATTATTATTTTGGTCATTCTCTATTTTATTGATTCTTCATCTGTCTTCATTATTTCCTTCTCCCTTTTTTCCCCCCAACCAGTTTTACTCCTCTGTTCCCTCTCTGTCTTCTTAAGTTCAACTCCTAGCCCATTTATTTTTAATTGTTCCAGTTTCCTGATAAATACATTTAAAACTATAATGTTTCCATTAAGCAATGCTTTAGTGCTTTAGTAATGTTCCTTTGGCTTGATATAGAGTGTTTTAGTTCTAGTGTTTAGTACTCTAGTACAAGTATTTCACAAGTTTCTCTTATTTTTCTCTGTTTAGTCAGAAGTCATTTAGCAGGGGTGCCTGGGTGGCTCAGTTGTTAAGCGTCTGCCTTAGGCTCAGGTCATGATTCCAGGGTCCTGGGATCGAGCCCCGCATTGGCCTCCCTGCTCAGCAGGAAGCCTGCTTCTCTCTCTACCACTTCCCTCTCTTGCTGTCTCTGTCATGTAAATAAATAAAAATCTTAAAAAAAAAAAAATAAGAAAGCATTTAGTGGAATGCTGTTTAAAATCTCCAAACAGGGGCGCCTGGGTGGCTCAGTGGGTTAAGCATCTGACTTTTGATTTTGGCTCAGGTCATGATCTCAGGGTTGTGAGACTGACCCCTGTGTTGAGCCCTGAGATTCTCTCTCTCTCTCAGCTCCTCACCCTCTCTTTCTTAAAAAAATAAAGTCTCTAAACACAGTTAAAAAAATATTTATTTTTTTAAGACATTCTTTTATGTCTGTTTCTACGGATGAGTTGGCTCAGTATGTCGGAGTGAGCTAAAAATGAACCGCTGCTACACTCTGGACCTATGCAGACGTGGCACTGAAAGACAACAGTGAAAGGAAATCCTCCCAGAGGACACAGCTTCAGGCAGCACCCTAGGTCACCATCTTTGTGTAGACGGAAAAGTAGTCTCAAAGAAGACGAGCCATAAGATCCTGAGACATGCCAGGTATCTTGGCTGGTGGGTCAGGAGCCTAGAAAGAGCAAGATTTAAAGATCAGAATCAAGGAAGCCTGAGCAACAGACTTGTGGATAGACTTTTAGAATAAACATAAAATGGAAGAGGAGGAACTAAACAGCCAAGTGTACAGAATAGCTCATCCATGGAGGTTAGCAAGCCTCTGTCCTTGGCCAGTGCTCCCAGCACGCTTACAGAGGGTCGTCGTGGTGGTGGAGATGGAGGCTGTACGAGGGCTCAACAGCACAGCTTCCTTTACCAATGCATATCCAGCTACGGCTGCTGCTGAATGTCAGATCTGCCACAGCAGAGACCGATGCTGAGCCCCAAAATGTACAGTCATCCAAGGGGGTCAATCAACAATTCTGTGGCAACTTGGTTGCTTTGGACCTCTTTACCAACAAAGAAGGCATGACAATGTGCAGAAGACCAGGAAGATGGGTTGGTCCTATATAACATTACCCAAATTTTCCAGTGTGATACAATGTTGAAGTGACTTCATAACAGGTACAGGCTAAGTCATTAGCTTGTGAATGATATTCTGTAGCACTGCGGTGCTGTCCTTCAAGATGCGATATATGCTTTGAACCAACGTTCATTACATGTGCTATGACTGTGATGGCTGGAACATGTAAATCCTGGAATCAAAGGGTAGAGGTAGGACTTCTAATGGACTACAGGGGGCCAGTAAAGTTCTATTAAATCTGAAGGTATGACTGCCACCTGGTCATTTTTGGCTCCTCAGGCCAAGGAAAAGCATGTCTGGAATTTAGGGATTCATTGGGTTCTTCTTGGTGCTTCTTTGTCTGATGATTAACAGTGAAAAGCCAATTGCAACTATCACAGATTGGTTAGAAAACAGTAAAAAGGAGTGCAGATCCCTCACGAATGAGGGTCTGAGTTTCACTCAAATGAAGCAAGCTAGACTAATGGAAATGCCAGCCAAGAATGAGTGAAATATAACATGGCTGCTAGTGAACTGAGACAATGGACAGCAATCATGGTCTTGGGATCAACTGCAGCTGCAGAGACTGCAGTGCGTCCCATTAGCTTCCTATTGTTAGTATTTCATTTTATTTTAAAATTGTGACTGGCCACTCAATTGAAGAACAGGGACCAGACTGAAGGAACTTAATGTGGGACATAAGTAAGCCTGTGCAGTGCAGGGGTGGTCTCTAGTAGATGCTGTTGGTGTCCTTGCCATATCCCCTATACCATTATCTTTCCCATGCATGCCAACAGCTCCTTACTTAGAGTACTGTGACCCTCAGCTCGAAGTTTCCTGAGTCTCAGGGGAGTACTTGGCCATATGTGGGGCAGAATGGGATCTCCAGGGAGCTAATGCCCATGGGAAGAGCCCTTAGCCAATGAGGGACAGGAGTTGGTGGGTAACACCCAGTTTTTTGCTCTTTGAATGGGACAAATCTGAGGCCTGTCCTACAACTTCTAGAAAGCCCCAGTGGGATTTAGTTTCGTTGCCCAAAGTGAAACCCTGCTCCCTAACATGTCCTATGTTGGCTTTCTTCCCTTTCCTGTCTCCCTCCTGCATTTCTCTGTTGGCGCTTTTTGGGGTCACCACCAAAATAAAATATTTGCACTCAAATCTTTGGCTCAGGGTCTGATCCTGGAAAAACCCAGCCTAAAACAAGATTCGTATGTTCCCTTCAAAGAAGATCAATATCTTAGCCTTCTCTCCACTCCCACTGGTCTTTTTAGCCATATTCAAGGGTGTTGACCTTGTTATTCATTTATTGCAGAATCTTATGGATGCATCTTTTTCCCTTTTTTCCCCCTTTTTGTTACTTTCTTTTTTGGGTAGTGATCATATAAAAAGCACTAAATATTTTTGTTCATTTCTCTTCCTTTTGGAATGCTTATTCTGTGTTTTTGATAATAGCTATTATAATAGAATTTTTGAGACCTTGTATGCTTGAGAACATCTTCATCTTACCCTCACGTTTACCCTCATATCACCCAGATACAAAACTCTAACGCAAAATTCTTTCAGTTTCCAAATGAGTACTCTATTGTCCCCTTCCTTTGTTGTTGCTTTCTTGCTCTTTTTTTTTTTTTTTTTACAGATTTTTATTTTTAAGTAACCTCTACACCCAATGTGGGGCTCAAACTTACAACCTAGAGATCAAGAGTTGCAAGCTGCTCTGACTGAGCCCAGCCAGGTGCCCCTGTATTGTTGTTCTTGAAAAGTTCGATGTCATTTTATTTATTTATTCATTTATTTTTAAAGATTTTATTTAAAGATTTTATTCATCACAATAACTGAAAGTCCATATGACATTGTTAAGATAGTATATATTATATTTGGCATTTAAAAACTACCTATCATTTAAAAAAAAAGCAAACTTTATGGATTCCAATACTTTGAATGGGAAATGTAGCAGCTATGAAGGTATGCCACCTTAGCTCTCCCCTCAAGGGCCAAGCTGCAGTGAGCTGCTGGCCTCCAAATGCTGTGCCTTGAGGACCTGCTCCAGAGTTCACATCAAGGCCAAGCTCTCTCCAAACAGCTTCCTGGAGAAACAAAGCACAGCAGGTTAGTAGAACCTGGCGATTTCCTCCCACGTTGCAACTGTGCTCTGGGAAATCCTTGAGCCATTGCTCCCCATTGGGCTGCCTGAGACTTTCTCAGAGAGACATACACCACAGCCTGTGGCTCTTTTTGGCCGGTCTTTCATTCTCCCCCTTTCACTTTCACAGGTGTCAGACGTGCACAGAGGACTGCAGGCTGTCTGCCCACTTTTTGCTCCCTCTGCCCTTTGTCTTTCACAGGTGTTACCTCCTCTCTAGCTCTTGCATTTCTAACTTCATTTTGGTGTCTGCTTCCGGGACACCCAGACTGAGAGGAAAAGATGTGTGTGTGTGTGTGTGTGTGTGTTATTTGTTTAAGAAAGCCCAGCCCAGAAGACATGAAACCTGATCGTTTTCTGCATGCTGCCGTGGGAGTTGTACTTCTGTTACCCAGCACGCACTGCTTTTTCTATTCTTGGCCCCATCAAGGCTTGCAATGAAAAAAATTTGGGGTTATCAAAAGAAAAATAGATACATTTTTATTATAGATCAATAGACTCTTTTTATTATAGCCTTCTCTGGCTTGACATGACATATTTTATATTTATAGTATAAAGAGAATACAAATGTTTACCATGATCTCTTTAACCCATTCATAGTTTATCCGACTCATTTTGCCACAGTATATCACAACTTGGGTATTGGTTTGGCTGTACTTGTTAGGTCATTCCTGTTTACTTTTCTGGTATTAATAAATCTGTGAGTGGTTTCTGACTCATTTAGAGTTAATGTTTTCCATCTTCAGTGTGTTGCTACTTTATAAAACGGTAAAACTTAAGAATTCAGACACCAAGAACTTAGAATATCTTTTAAGTTGTTTAGGTGAGTTCGTAAAGAAGACAAAAGAAGGTATGCTAACAATATAAAGGTACGAATTGTTCCTAAAAACTTGATTTTAGAAACACTTTTTACAAATATAAATATGTACATTTTTATATTAAAGCACATTGATTTAAAAAAACATAAAGGATCTCTCTAGCTACATTCTTAGCTTAGCTGTGGTAATTTGGATTTGCTAAAACCCCCCGAAATTTATAGCTACTCCTCTATCGCAGTCAATTCAAATCACTAAAGTTTACAGTAGAAAGATTGTATTTCTTTAGTCTGAAGCCTTTCTCCAATTACAGGTACTCAGCCTGCCAACAACATTTTATGAAAAACATGTGGTTTGTAGTGGTGTGATTCTGATTACTTACATTTCAACTTTTACCATGAATTAATCTGCATACTGACTTTTTTGCTCTGTGGTTGCATCAACTGTTTGGCACCAATGTATTTGTATAAAATAGACTACTGTGGTTATACTTTTTTTGAGTTCACTACTTATTTTTTGCGTCCACAAAAACCACAGAGCTACTAGGTGTCACATAGCAGATACATTGCAGCAAATTTTTGCTCAAACCCACATTTACTTTTGCCCCAGTGTGGTGGATTTTTACTACATGTCTTCTAAGACTTGTCCCTGGAAGAAAAATGCTTGGCATCACGGGCACTTTTCTAAACACTTTTTAAAAATTTATTAAATAAATAAAAAAATAAAAAAATAAAAAAATAAATAAATAAATAAAACTTTTTAAATGTTGAATTTAAGGGGCGCCTGGGTGGCTCAGTCAGTTAAGTGTCTGCCTTTGGCTCCCATCATATCCCGGGGTCATGGGATGGAGCCCTACATTGGGCTCCCTATTCAATGGGGAGTGTGATTCTCCCTCTGTCCCTTCCCCTTGCTCATTCTCCCCCCTCAAATAAATAAATAAAATCTTAAAAACATGTTGAATTTAATTTTAGTATAATACAGATAAAAAAGTAACTTGTCACCTTGCATAATACTTTTAACATAAAAGGCTTATATTTATTTATTTTACCAGCATTTTCTTCATTGCATAAGAAAAAAACTTAAGAAAAAAAAGAGACAGAAATCTGTGGGGTATGTTTTATAAATAAACAAGGTAAGAACATAATGTCTTCAATTTTTGTTGGAGGAATTCTACATTAAAGGGACTCAAGCTATTAGTAATAAAACAGAAATGATAAGAAATCCCTTGATGAGAGTAAGAAAACAAAATTATTTAGTGGCTGGAAAATAATTAGGGATATGACGGCATATGAAGCAAAGCCCCTGTTCTCATTAGACTTATATTCCAAAGGAGGAGACAAACCGTGAGCAAATTTAATGTCAGATAGGGATAGAAATTATTATTAATAAATCATGTACTCAGGTAGAGAGGAACTATTCCAAGTGACTTAAAACAAACAAACAAACAAACAAACAAACAAACAAACAGGATGTCCCTGAAGAAATGGCTGATTCCAGATCTTGGGCAGTAACAGCACAAAAAAGAGTATCTTCTTATACCAGGAAGTAAATAAATTATCAAAGACTACATGATATTATGTCAGAAGGACTCAGAAACCAATTTGAAGAAACTCTTCATCAGCCCATATTCAAACAAAAGAAGAGCCACCACAACTATTATGGGGATAAAATGGTTTACTACAAGCATCTGAATTTACATGTCTGTGGAAAAGCTGGGAAAGAAACCACAAAATCACATCATTAATGTTTTCAGCCTGAAGCTTGGAGCTCGATTTGAAAGGTATGAATTCTAGAGGAGTTTGAGAAGCTGTCAATTTACCTACAATGTCTTGGAAGTAGGAGCCCATAGGTCAGTGAAGAGATTGAATCTGTTGTAGCAAACTCCTGAGAATAACAGCTTTCACATCTGCTTCCGCTTCCAACTTTCAAATTTTACCCGAGTTCCTGTCTTTGACAAAATCTGACCCCAATCACATAGGAAAGGCGATTCTGGGAAATGGAGTTTCCAGACTGAATGGGGCAAGCTTTCCAAATGAACAACAGCTCCCAGCATCCTACTATGGACAATTTGACTATCAGTAAGGATAACTGCAACTGACTAAAATACATCAAGTATGATTGATTCTACAAGTCAATAATAATTCTTAGACTGATTACAAAAATACCTCAATTATTCCCTTCCCTGCATCTCAGCCCTTTACAACTGTGATTGCTGCTCTTCCCATCAAGAAGTAGGCTCTTTTCTCCATCCCTTGAATCTGAACTGGTCCTATAACTTGCTCGAATGCAGGAGAAATGACAGTGTGCCAGTTCTCAAACCAGTCCTCAAGAACCCCTACATGCTTCTGCTTGCTACCTGTGCTTTCTAATATTTGCAACCCTGCCACCACACTGCGGAAGAGTCTGGGCTAGCCTGCTGGCCAACGTGAGATAACATGGAACAGAATTAAACCATCTCAGCTGAAGCCATTCCAGAGCCACCAGCCACCTGGTGACCAACAAGGTCAGCCTACAGAAGCTCAACTGCCAAACCTTATTTTCTTTATTTTTTATTTTTATTTTTTGGTCGGGAGGGGCAGAGGAAAAGGGAGAAAGAGAATCCCAAGCAGGCTCCATGCCCAGCACAGAGTCCGATCTCACACCTGAGATCATGACCAGAGCGGAAATCAAGAGTTGGATGCTTAACCAACTGAGCCACCTGGGTGCCCTTGCCCAAGCTTGTTTTTAATCCCTACTTTTTAAAAAAATTTAACTGAAGTATAACAAAGATGTAATAAACAATACAATCTTTACATGTATAACTTGATAAGTTTCGGTGTACGTATACACACATGAAACCATCATGGTGATCTGACAGATATATCCATCGTCTCCATTTAATTCTATTGTGATCAGAGAACATATGTCACATGACTTTAATCCTTTTGAATTAATGGAGATTTGTTTTATGTCTCAGAATATGGTCTTTCTTGTTAAGTGTTCCGTGTGTACCTGAAAAGAATGTGTATTTTGCCTTGTTGAATGGAGTACTCTATAAATGTCTATTAGGCCAAAGTGGTTGTACCCTTCTTGTATGACATGCATCAGTAAACTTTTTTTTAAAGGGAAAGATAGTAAATATTTTGGCTTTGCAGGCCATAGAATCACTGTCACAATTATGCTACTCTTGGGGTAAAAACTGAAGTCATTTATTTGAGATCATTTTTCTTTTCTTATATTGGCACTTAGTGCTATAAATTTCTAGGGGATGCTTTAGTGGTGCTTCAGAAAGTTTGTTATGTTGGTTTTTATTTTCATTCTGTACAAAATATTGGCACCTACTGCTATAAATTTCCTCCTAAATACTACTCTTCTGCTACAATGTGAAAGCAGCCATATATATCTTGTGTTGTAATGTGAAAGCAGCCACTGACAATACATAAATGCATGAGCTTGTCTCTCACCCAATAAAATATAATTTACAAAAACAGGTGAGGCAAGGAGATGGGTGGATTTAACTCTCAGGCCATAGACTGATGACCTCTGAGAACAGAGGTCATTACTGATTTTCTATTTACTTGTTCCATCAATTATTGAGAGAATAGTAGTGAACTCCCTGAACGGACTTGTGGATATGCTTATTTCTCTTTATAGTTCTATAAATTTTTGCCTCATATATTTTGTAGATCTGTTAGGCAAATAAACATTTGGGAATGTTTTGTCCTCTTGATAAACTGACAATTTTATCATTGTGGAATGACATTCTTTACTCTCATAATATTCTTTGCTCTGAAATCTACTTTGCATGGTATTGATACAGCCATTCTCACTTTCTTTGATTACTAACAGCATAATATCTCTTTCCATTCTTTTTACTTTCAGCCAATTTGTATCTTGATATTTGAAGTATAGTTTTTGTAGGCAGCAGAGTTGAGGTTTGACTTATTAATCGGACAACTTCCTCATTTTAATCGGAATACTCAAAAAGTTTATATTTAATGTGATTATAAGTATGGGTAGGTTTAAATATACCATCTTGTTATTTGTTTTCTAAATGATTCATGTGATCTTTGCTCCGCTTTCCATCTCTTTCTTCCTTTATTTGGCTTAACTAAATATTTTGTGTGATTTCGTTTTATTTCCATTGTTTCTTTAATTGGTTATAACTTAATTGTTTTATTTTAGTGGTTGCTTTAGGTGTTACAGTATACACCTTTACTTTATCACAGTCTACCTTCAAATACAGCATTAGAACTTTACAACTTTACAACTTTACAATAGTATACTCCCCTCCCGAACTTGGTGCTATTATGGTCATACATGATACTTTTATATACGTTATAAACGCCACACTATATTGTTACTATCTTTGTTTGAACAATTATCTTCTAAAATATTTAAATAATTTAAAAAATCCCCTCACTCATACAAATGAATTTAGCATATCTGGAGCTCTTCATTCCTTGATATGGATTATATTCCCATCATTGTTCTAACTGAAGGATTTCTTTTAATACCTCTTATAGCATGGGATGGTGGAGATCTTCTGGCTTTTGTATGTCTGAAGATGTCTTTATTTCACCTTCATTTTTGAAACATTTCACTGAGTACAGACCTAACTTTTTTTTTCCAGCACTTTAAAATTGTTGCTTCACCGGAAATAAAGTAGCAAATGAGAATGAAAACAAGTCAATAGGCTTTTTCAGTTAGGAAGCCGCTGACGACCTTTTCCAGTTTTAGCAGAGCGAGGGATGATGGTGAAGTACACTGACTGAGAAATGAGAGAGAGCAGATAGCATTATTGTTTCCCATAGCTTGCGACAAAGGTAAGAGGAGAGACAAGGGTTTCTTCCTGGAGCAGAAGAGAACACTATGTTTAGCAGAAACAATATATAATTTGCCATGTCTCTGCTTGGAATTACCATCTGACTGTTAGCTCCCCTCCTGGGGCCACGATTTTTGATCCTGTTTCCTTTTGGCTTCTGGGCATTCTTTCCCTGTCCAGCTGTACTCTACATCGCTGTACGATTCCTCTGGGAGCTGACGAGTCCCATGTCATATACCAGGTACCACAGAGAGGGGATGGCCAGAACTCTTGTGCTATTGGAGGTTTTTATTTCTTCACCTTTAGCCAAACTGATTCTTCAATTGCTTCCTCCTGCTACCTGTCTCCCAATCTTGACTTCTCCCTTCACTGCTCACTTTCCATTTTCAACTTTGCCTTGACTTTTAGACTAAATTTTCAGCATTGTTTGCTTATCCATAATTGTGTCTCCTTGTTGATCGAGAATGAGGTCCTTTCTGCACACTGCCTTGGGGTCCTTATCTCACCCAAACCCAGGGCCAGCGCTGGTGAGTAAAGGTATAGGGGTGAAACCACACATTAGGTTGTTAACCTAGAGTTCCGGATCACCTCCTTGGTAAAGCCATGGTCATTTCATGCCCAAATTAAAGTCCTCCATGGCCAACCAACCTGGCACTAGAGGTAGAACATTACTTTAGTAACTGGAATCTCTGGGCTCATTAACCATTAACAGAGCCGGGGACAGAGCTGCTGGCTCTGCATTCAGAAGTCCAACCCCCACAGTTCTGCAAGCCCTTAGAATTCGATGGTTTCCTCTAAAGCACCTACTAAAGCATTTTTCTGGCAGTTTGGGCCTGCTCGTTTCTGATGTCCTATGTGATGACATGGGAAGCATGCATAAGACAATTTGCTGAATACAATTTGTCTTGTGAGGTATTATGGTTATCTTGAGGAAAACACTTGGGCTCTAGTTTCAACTGCAGTCTGATTCAGCTGCTGCTTTTTGTGGAATGTCATTTTTACTTGGAAGGGTGACCGGCAGACAGACCATGGTTATTCAGATGTGGGCATTTGGCAGGTATTTTCTTAAAAATAAAAGAAATGAGATTGTCAGTTCAAAGAAATCAACTGAGAGTATTTGTTGCCAATGATAACTTTCAAGTTTTCAAGCAAGGGAGAACACTCTATACTAAAGGTTTTTTTTTTTGTTTTTTTTTTTTAGTATTTTTCCTACTTCACTTTTCTCTTTATCCAAATTCAAGGCCAGAAAACTGCCTTCAACGAAGTGACTTGCCTCATATGGTGTTTAGCATTTGAGATGATTCACTTATATAATTTTTGTTGTGGTGAAGAAGCTATTTCCTGTAAAATAGGATTTCAGTGCCAAGAACTACACTTTTAAAATGTAATTTAGCAATTTTATTATCTTACCAGTAAGGGGCAGCAGACAACAATGTTTGTTTGAAATACCTTAAGTTATTGGACCCATCCTCTCATTCTTTTTGCTTCATGAATATTTCTCTCACACTCTTCCCTCTCCTCTTAGTGATGCTGAGCCAGGACTGAGGGTGAGAGAGGCATCCAAAAGTGAAAAAGAGTAACATTTAAAATACAATTCTAAGAAAAGGATAACATTCTGCCAGTCCTTTGTGTTGACAAATGGTGAATCTCTTGCTTTTTCTAAGTTGGGTCCTAAGTAACTGCCACATACCAAGTTAAGTACCCACAAAAATTACACACGGTCCATTAAATGAGGAGGAAAGGCTGAAGGTAATAGCTTGCTTTTTTCCTGCGTATCTTAAAAAAAAGACTTGTTTTTCCTCTAAGCCTCAGTCATCTAGTTTTTTTTTTTTTTAATTATTTCATTTTAACGAGTATTTACTGAGCATGTACCATAAGCCAGGAGCCATTTTAGGTACTGAAGACCAATGATAATCAAAACCAACACAACACCTGTCCTCCTGGTGCTTTCTCTTATTTGGGGACAGTTAACCAAACTAAGAAAGGAACCAGCTAGAAATGTAGAATAGGAGACATTCTGAACACCAAGCATCAAAAGACAGGAAGATCCTGGGGTGCCTGGGTGGCTCAGTCGTTAAGCGTCTGCCTTCAGCTCAGGTCACGATCCCAGGGTCTGAGCCCCGCATCGGGCTCCCTGCTCGGCAGGCCGCTACCATTCCCTCTGCTTGTGTTCCCTCTCTCGCTGTGTTTCTCGCTGTCAAATAAATAAAATCTTTAAAAAAAAAAAAAAGACAGGAAGATCCTAGCAAAAGGTGGACAAACGCCAAGTTCTAGCACTGGTAAGATTTCTTCAGAAATCTTTTGAATCTTTCATTGTTTTTTTTTCCCCCTAATCACAGAGGCTGGCAAGAAAAATGTAACTTTGGTTTTTTGTGGTTTTTTTTGTATCTGAATAAAAAATCTCTATCTTGAGACCTATTCTGTCTGAAGGATAAAGCTTAATAATTTCCAAGTAAATTCAATTGCTCCATGGATATCTGAGTATTTCACATCTTACTCAAAGTCAGAATCTGCTTTCCACCACATTCTTTGGCCCCAGGTTTGGGGAAGTACATCAGCTTCTCTTGTTTGATCTGTCTCAATGCTGTTATAATCTTTGAGATGTAGTTCCTTTTATATGGTACTCACATGATATAATATAATATAGTTCCTTTTATATGGTACATTCTCTTTCCATGCTGACATAATTTTCAAAATGTGATCTAAGTGGCCCTCAGTGTCCCTGAAGGCAGCTGGTTGGCTCTCTGTTTCTCACTTCTAAGATCTACCTCCTATCTTGGATCTCTGGAGAGAACTCTCATGTTATCTCTGGCATAGGCTGCTCATTGGGCCTGCATCAGTCTCTTTTCTACCCCTACAGCTTATGCAACTATATAAAAGAAATTCCCACTGCAGTGTTCTAGAATGGAAAACTCTGGGAACTCCTGGATGCTAAGGCCTCCAGAAGGAAAGTAATCTCAGAAATCTTTCACTTTCAGGTCCCCTGAATAAATTCTGGGGTATTTATTACCCAGCTCCATACTTTGTAACTCAATCACTAGTGGGACTTAATGAGACAAACATGTTTTAAAATGTCTTCTACGTTCAGGGCGCCTGGGTGGCGCAGTCAGTTAAGCAATCAACTCTTGGTTTTGGCTCAGGTCATGTTCTAGGGTCCTGATCTCAGGGTCACGATTGAGGGTCATAAGATTGAGCCCAGTGTTGGGCTCCACCCTCAGTGCAGAGTTTGCTTGAGACTCTCCCCCCCTCCCTCTGCTCTCTCTCTCTCACTCTGTAATAAATAAATTAAAAAAAAAAAAACCTTCTGTTATAATTGCATTGAGGCTTCTGAATTTGAAGGCCACTATTTAGCATTTATTCCAGAGAAACTGCCTTGAATGAGAATCGACTAATGAAAAGAAAATTCAGGCGAAAATAATGTAACAAGTAATGTTTCACATACTGACCAACAGGTTCAACTACCTGTTACTTAAGAATCGAAACCAAATGACACATAACTTCTACTCCAAGCACATTTCTCTTTTTCTTTCACTGCTACATTCAAAAGAGAAGTCTCCATTTATCAATAATCTACAAAGTAACAGTTCCCAGTCATATGGCATCTATGCAACAGAAATAAAATTTTGAGATTTTATGAGCATTCTTGTGTCAAGTTTACATTGGAATATAAGGAGGGGTATTTCTTCTGGACTTCTAATGTAGCTGTGAGTTTAAAATTAGCCTGCAGAGGGCAGCAGATAGTAGTGAAAAAAACACTTAAACCTCCGTCTTGGAGTAGCAGGGATTTAGGAATAAAGAATGAGTGTTAGTTCACATTAGTTAAAATCAACACTGAACAATTTTCTTGAAATAAGGAAGACTTTTGTGGCTACTTAAAAAAAAAAATAAGTGGCAGGCTGGTTGTTAGTGAAAAAGAAGTAGTCAAATTTATTTTTGTTAGCTTTGTATTCCTCTGGCATTTCTAGACCTTTTTTCCAGACAACCAGGACCAATTCACTGCCTCTAAATACTGAGGTCTCCCAGTGGGATATCATGTAAATCCAACACCCAGAATTACATCCCCTCCAACAAAAAAATTTATCTTGTATTTCATTCCTACTTGCATTTTCTTTTATGGGTAGTGATAATTTATAAAGAATAACTACTCCTGTTATATGCACATTATCCTTTATAGATATATATTATTAAAACCCAATCATATAAAATTAAACTACTCATAAAAATAATACTTTTTATTTTAGGATGGCGTTTTAAAGTAAGTTTTGCTTGGTTAAGGACAGTGAAAATGAAGCGTGATTCCTCATAATGTAGACCAATGATCAACTAGTTACAAAGCTTAAAAAAGGGGATGGTGGTGGTAAAACCTACCACCAGCAACAGAACAAATAAAAGGTCACAACCTAATACCATAAGGGAAGAGAAATGGAGTGAGAGCAAGAAACAGAAAATATTGTCATATCGTGTTAGATCTCCTAAACCTGCCATTCACTTCCCAGAAGAATTAGTAAAGAAAAGGAGTCCAGGGTATCCTGAAAATTGTCACCAATGTCACTTAATTTGGAAATACGCAGACTGAGGCATTAAGTTGCCCTAACAAAATTGAAGGGGAGATCGGCAAACATTGAATCCTAAGTACCTCCTTGAGAATTCATCAGAGATGGGAAAGGCCAGAAGGACTGCTATGTTTAATGGAAGTGTGGAAGTAATGGCAGCCAGTCCAACAAGCCACTCATGACAGAATCTTAGAAGGGAACTCAGATGCTAGATCTCTAACAAGTGTAACTCCCCTACACCAGGGCTCAGCCCTGACACCCTTGCATGCTCAGCCTGCACCCCTCCCACCATCTCTGCATGCTCAACCTCCCTCCCTGTCATCCCCACATGCTCAGCCTGCACCCTTCCCACCATGCCTGCATGCTCCTGCACCCTTGCCCCATCTCCACTGCTCAGCCGCCACCCCATCATGATCCCTGTGTGCTTAGCCTGCACCCTGCCATCCCTGCACGCTCAAATGCTTGAAGAAAAGGCCAGCTGGTTTTAGATTAGATGCCAAGTGATTCGGGGGATATGATCTACTTTGTTTTGAACCGGGAGGTAACACCTGACAATAAACGTGATCAAGGTAAAAATAAATCACATGACAATTAATGAAACTACAGTAGAGTAAAAAGGAAAAAACTGAAAGAAGGGAGACAGGAAAGAAAAACAGAAGAATGAAGAAAGGAAGCAAGGAAGAAAGAGACTTATGGTTCATATTATGCAAAAGTCTGGAAGTAGGCATCATTCACACTACAGAGGCAGAATCCCTATGAGTGTTTTATGCTATGCAATAACATAATAACAAAATATAACCTAATAAAAGGAGAGCTAAAAATCAAGCTGATTAAAGTTAATGGGTTAAAAGGAGATTTCAGAGATAAGAAAAGAACCTGAGAATGGACTTGTAATTGTCAATTTAACAAATAAATCATAATACCAAGAACAGTAAAGGACAAAATGATAATAAAATGGAGTAAGGGCTTGAGATAATTCTAATGACTGCAGAAGAAAAAACATGTTTAAAACAATTTTCAAATACCTGAGTACTCAAGTACTGAGTACCTGAACTGATCTTATTGCTGAAAACAACTACAACTGCTGAGTAAAAATATTTAAAAACAATTTAAATGTGTCAAATGGTGTCAAATGTGTCAAATGGTATCAAAAGAGGTAACCTCTGCTTAGGCCAAAAATAAGTTAAAGCCAGGAACTCTGAGATAGAAGTCACTGAGGTTGGTTTTTGCCTTACTGGCATTTGCTGAGTTTAGATGATCTCAAGCATAAATTTTCGAGTTTCCAAGGATGGGAGACAAAACCAAGACCTCACCCAAGTTAGGGATTATATTAGGGGACCCCTTTTAAAATAAAACTGGAACCCCAAAATGTTATACTTCCACTTTAAGAACAAACTAGAAAATACACCCTGACACCAGTCCAGAACTGACCAAAAAAACCCCTGCTCATCTTGCAACTTGAACATTGAACCTTGATTCTGATTGGATTTCTCCTAAAGAATCAAAACCACCATCTGGCTTCCATTTAAGTTTGTATCCTGAATTCACACCATCTGGTATTATGAAACACACACACAAGTAAAAACCTCAAGTCAATAATTTAAACTGAAACAGCATTGATAATGCCTATGGATGCCTAACAAAAGCAAATGGTAATCTTCCCAGGAAGAAATCCTCCCAGGCCTCAAAAAATTTCCACTGATAAAGTTCAAATGAAAATGAGAACCTAAAGTAAAGAGTGAGAGAAGGAAAAAAAAAATCAATACACATAGACAAACAAGGCATCATGAATGACAGCAAGCATTAACAACATAAAGGTTCAAAAGTCTTCAGATACAGGGGCACCTGGGTGGCTCAGTCGGGGGGCGTCTGCCTTTGGCCCAGGTCATGATCCCAGACTCCTGGGATCAAGCCCCGCATAGGGCTCCTTGCTCGGCAGGAAGCCTGCTTCTCCCGCTACCATTCCCTCTGCTTGTGTTCCCTCTCTCGCTGTGTTTCTCTCTGTCGAATAAATAAAATCTTTAAAAAAAAAAAAAAAGTCTTCAGATACAGAAATTGTCAGATGGAAAAAATAAAAATAAATTTATTTAAAATGTTTCAAAAAATAAAAAACCATAAAAATCACAAATAAGGAGTAAGTAGATGTGTAAAAAATCCAATGCTTCTAGGAAAAAAAAAAGAATAAGAATTTTAAACTCAAGAGATGGTTTTATCTGAAATGTCTACCTACAGTTGAAGCCCAGGGATACAGGGAGGTAGAAAATATGAGAGCGACATGAAGGACAGAATAAGATGGTCTAACATAGATCCAACTGGAATTCGAGAAGGAGGATGGGGGATAGGGTAAGGGGCTATATTTGAAAATAGTGATTGAGAACTTCTCCGAAACTCCTGAAAGAAAAGCATTAGAACTAGGAATTCAATAATGTCCGAGAAGAAAAACTTAAAAGAAATCCAAAGTCAAGATCCACTGTAGTTAAATTGCAGGTCACTTAAAGAAAAGAAAAAAGGAAAAGGGGAAAGAATCTTTAAAGTTCTATGGCAGTTTTTATCAGAGGAAGAGATTTATCCAAATCTAATTTTCTTCCGTGTTTCCAAGTCTGCTAGAGAAACCCATGCTGGGGTAAATCCTATTCCTGAATAAATCTTCTTCTTTTTTGTCATTTGCAAAAGTTCTAGCCAGTTTAGTTGGCACATGCGCGAACAAATGGACATTTGTTTTCAGACCAATGTCAAGACGTGACAGGAACACCTATATCTTCAAACAGGCAAATGTGTATTTCAATTGTGTTGGTATCACTCATTGAAATTCAAGTGCATTACACTGACAAAGTACAAAGTTACGGTTTGCTCTGAAGACTCAACAAAGAAATCCACTGCACGGTAAAACGGTTACCTCAAACTGCGTGGTGGGAATAAACACCCCAGGCCTTGTAGAGTCGAGTTAGCTTTGCGTGAACCCGGTCGCTAAGGGCGAAGCGTGGGAGTCAGACCCGCGAGGTCCTGGAGTGCGCATGCTCCAAATACCAAGTCTTTTCGGAATCGCGCCGAGTCCCAAAGCCAACGCCAGGGGGCAGCTGCGATCGTGGACTTTCTGTCTGCAGAGGAAGGACAGACCTTTGGCCCCAGATTGCATATAATAGATCTCAGCAATCAAGTTGCTGGAAAACTCCACTGTCTAAATCGCAGGTGTGTACCCTAAATTGATACTGTAATAGAAAGAGGGAGGAGGACGGGAGAGGGGAGGAGGAGAAAAAGAAACAGAGAACAAATGAAACCAAACCAACCCACACCTCTCTAGAAGTACCACAAACACTTTGGAATAGGTGCAAATGTTTGTGTGTTTTTCCCCGTTATTTCCTTCTGATATGGTTTACTTAATAATTAATGAAGATATATCTTTGTGGAATATTGCAAACATTTTCTTTGACTGGCACTATAACCTCTGTAGGTGCCGACACTTCCTTCACTTCGTCCTTTAGTTTGAGAGGGAAAAGTTGAAAGGAGCTGTTTCTCAAAACCTAATACATAATTCATGATTACACTCAAAACTGTTCTTGAAAGATTGGAACTCAGAATAAAACAATACAGAGATGAGGAAAACTTCCATTGTTCTTTTCCATCTGTACTGGAATGCTATTTAGTAACAGTATTTTGGGAAACACTTTTTACTGATTTTTTTTTTTTTAATTCAGGAAAGTAAAAGGAATTGCCTTTGTTCTAAACAAAGTTTAAAAAATGAGAAAGTCAATTCTTTTAGTGAAACAAGGTGAAGGGCCATAAGAGAAATTGTTCCAGGTTACGTGGTCAAATAAGAGAGACTCATTTTATAACTCAGGCTTCCACAAACACTGAAAAAACATTTGGACACTTGAAAACTCCATGTCTATGGCATATTTTTTATTCTTCCTTTGTAGTTTTTTAAAGTAGAATGCTATTGGATATTTTGAAATGATAAAGTGAAAACCAGCACTCATTATTTGAAGAATATGGTTTATTTCACGTTTTACTATGTTTTCAGGCTAAGCAACATCAAATTCCAGCATACATTTATTTTTATGACCCTCTTAACAGCAAGAAACTGAGTAGACTTTCATATTTCATAGACTATTAAAATTCATTTTTGAACATTTTCTATAGTTTGGGCACTTGCAATTAAAAATGGTAAAATAAGCAAGTGGTTTTTCCTGTCTTTTTTTATACTAAAGATAATAACTACTATATATTATTTTTCATCAATGGGAAGATTTGGGGCAAGGAAATGCATTTGAAGTGTTGGCTCAGGCTTAATAGTGCTCACATACAACTCTTGTTCAGCCATAACTCAACAGAAAATACAAACAAAGGAGTCATTTATCCAATCTGAGCCCCCAGATATTTTATGACATACTGTGAGAACAGGGAAAATGACAGAAAATTCCTAATGCATGCATACATTTATAATTAGTTATTTTTAGCAGTATGAGAAGTAGAATAGATAGAACTTAAACTTTTAGATTGATGGGAAGACATAATAGAAAGGAAAACTCACTGCTGAGTTTGCTTTTGAAAGGTCAGCATAAATGAAAACACAAGAAATAAAAATACGAACTTGTAATTCACCTTTTATTCCCTTTTTTTAGCAGTATGTAATTGAAACCAGAGTTTGTGAATCCAAGGACAACAATGACAGATAATAAGAAGGTGAGGTAGGTGTGGATTCCAATTAGTTATTACCTCTTTTAAGATGCTTGACTAAGTGAAAGTGAAGAAATGTTGTTTCTCTAGCTTTTAAAAATATACAGAATTGGGGTGCCTGGGTGGCTCAGTCGTTAAGCGTCTGCCTTTGGCTCAGGTCACGATCCCAGGGTCGTGGGATTGAGCCCCACATCGGGCTCCCTGCTCGACAGGAAGAGCAGGAAGCCTGCTTCTCCCACTTCCATTCCCTCTGCTTGTGTTCCCTCTCTCGCTGTGTTTCTCTCTGTCAAATAAATAAAATCTTAAAAAAAAAATATACAGAATGATTTCTAGAATTCTCCAGGAAAAATTGTTCTTTTTGAGCTGAAGATTATATTGTATTTTGTACTTAACTGCGGAGGTGTTTTCTCTTCTAAAGTACTATCCTCTTTTCATCCATATACAAATTGTGAAACAGAATGAGACTGGGGCCAAGGAGGGTACATGAAGAGTGATTTCATGTCAGGCAGGCTGAAAGCCAATAGCTGAAATTTAATATGACCAAGCATATTTATTTGTATGTGTTTTAGAATAGCAATGGAAATACTGTCTTTAGAAAAAGGTAATTTAAAGAATTTTATATAGTGCATATATGATTTAAAATGTATCTTTAGCACATCACTTATTGAAGATTATCATTATGCATAGATATTTCCAAAAATTATGAATTTCTATGAATTTAATTAATTTAATTTAATTTAATTTATTTGTGTAGTTCTATGAATTTCATCTATTTCATTATTTTATTGTGAGTAATATACAACCTAGTCATTGAAAAATAAGAGTTAGTTTTCCATTTTTAGCAAAACACACATTACTTCTCAGTTTCCTTTTTGATAAAAATCCATTGGGATTTCTTTTTGTTAAATTTAGGAATAATAATAAATGAATTGTTTGACTACATTTCAGTTCCTAGTACACAGTGAAATGGACTGGATTTAATTAGAAAAGTAGATTGGCCTTTAAAGATATTTGAAACGAGTATAGAAGGAAAAAAGAAATAAACATATGTCCTTCAAGTAACTTACTATCTTTAGTTGATATAAAAACCAAACACTCATGAAGAAATCAGTGATATTCAGAACGGACAAGGAATTAATGAAGACAATATTGTGTCTTTACAATATTGAAACAATACAAATTCAGTCTAAGGAGGAAGTGAAATTTATCCTGTGCTTTGAATGATAAGCTGCTTAAATACCAAGGAAGTAGAGGGTACTTCAGGTGCAGGGGTTGAGGGGAGGAGCTAAAAGAGCCATGGAGGAAAGAATGAGCAGACATATTACGAGGACAGGGAGGAAACAGGGACTGGATTAAAGAAGAGAGCATTTGTTGGCCTCGGTAGGATAAGGAGAATAAGGTTTTTTAGAGGGTATCTTTGTTATTAATATTCAGGCCTTAAAAGCCAAGCAAGGGAGTCTGGATGCAGTGTCATAAACCATAGGGAGCATTACTGAGTAGTTTAAATTTTAATATTCTTTTTATAAATTAGTAATTTTTTTTTTTACACTCAGTAGAGCCAAAAATTAAGCAGGCAGTCTTATTTTCATCAACTTAGAATTCTTGTTTCAAATGAAAGTTTCTCCTGTAGTGTTTAAAGGATTAAAAAAATAAAACCCTAATCCCAAAACATACGGGAAATCACCTCTGAGTCTAGTGATAGAAGAAATTAATGTTGGAATAATTGTCTGATGATTTTAATGGGGTAGGAGGATTGCATTGCATCCTTCTAGAAAGTGCAACATGTTTTTGATAATGCCAGGCTTTTGGTAAGAGGAACGCCGGGATACAGCAAGGAAGGTGAGGCCCTATAGGGTAGCATCTCTGTAGCTGCAGAGAGGGCTGTTTGGAATTACTGCTCTAAGCTAGGAGCAGGAGGCCATCATGCACTCGCTCCTTTCCAGACCGGTTGCCATGTCAAATGTGCTTTGACTCTTTCCAGACCTACCATAGAGAAGAAGAAGAATGCTAATTTACATTTTGTAATCCCTCAGGATTCTTCAAGAGTGTTGGTTTTATTTCACTCTGTCTCCTTAGCCTTTGACTCTAATGCCAGGCAAGAAGGGTAGGTGGAACTTGCTCAGCATCAAGATTACGATTAGCAGAATCAGGACTCCCATTTTCTCTTTTGCTGATTTCAAATCTAGAGAGTTTTCTACCTCTCTAAATTGCTGCTTCATATTGTTGAAACTTATACTCTTTGCCCTAGTAGAATTTAAGTAACCTACTGACTGAAAATAGGTTTTAATAGGTAATTTCCCCCCTAACTGGATGCTTTATAATATACTCAGCAACGTTGATGTGACTTTTACTTCTGTTCAGTTTTGTATTAGGCACTTCTCATGTAGTCACAAAATAGTTTTCTGGATTCTGATGGGTCCTCCACTAGTGAAATGGTGGTGAAATTTCATTTTGAGTCATTAACTCTGTTCCACAAAACACTTAACTAGCTAGGAGCTTTCAAGCATGCTCCATCTTTGTTACAGTAGGTGGAGAATCTTGCTGAAGACTCCGATTTTGGTAGCTCCACTCTGGACTCACATACTTAGAATCTTTGGACTCTGCCACTGTCCTCTCGGGTAATTCTTATGCACACTGTTTCTGCAAATCTGATACTAGAATTACTCTTCTGCCTTTCTGTTAAAACATCTCCCTTTCCTCCTCTTCCTCCTTCATCTTCAAGCTCAACACGGGTTGTCCTAAGGAGAACATTTTTTTCCCCCAGTTTAGTCCTTCTTAACATCTGCAAAGTCTCTCTCTCCCTCTACTAGGGACACAGATCCATTTTAATCCTAGCCAAGACAACCAACACAAGGAGGAAATTGTTGATGTGTACAAGTGTGGAGGGGGGTGGAGATGAGCAAAACTTTTCTTCATTAAGTGGATTGGGGTAGAGGAAATCCCAACGCAGCAGACCCAACAATATAATACATTATAATAATTAATAATGATTCAATATAAAAATATGATGATATAATAAGTATACTTTTTAGGAGTGTATATTAATTACATATAAATTAGGAATATTAATAGAACATCATGAAAAGGCTATTGGTGAGCCTAGGAGGAAAGACATTGCAAGGTTTGCTGTGTGGACATAAATCAATAAGGTCATTTAGTTGCCCTTGCAGAGGTGGAAACTCTCCAAGGCAGAAATCAGACCTGTGACTAAATGCCAGCTTTACTGAAAGTCTACTTGGACAAGACATTGTTGTTTACTATTGATAAAGACGATACACATTTTTTTCTCAGAATTTTTTTGCTTTCTGGCCTAAGCAGAGAGTATAAATTCTGAAAAATGTTTAACCTTCCCAGGCGGGTTTCAAGTACTACTATCATGTTTTATACAGAGAAGACATCCTATATCAATAACCACATATTTATTATAATGTTGGAAAATATTTCTCTCAACAATAACTTCATTTTAGATAATGGAGAAACGATATTGATTCATTAGACCAAGAAAAATTACCACAATGTCATAAGAAAATATTACTTTATTCATGACAAAAATATTAACTTGCCTTTAGGAATATTTTCTGGTGAATAGAGGTCTGAATGTGATCATTTGAGTTATTAGGAGGATATTAGAAACACATTTTCTGAAACGAATGAATGCGGACACATTCTAAATTGAACATGATTATTTTTGAAGGACTTTAGAATATAATAAGGAAAAATCCTTCAGTCCTTGCTACTGCAATGCAGTAAACCTGATTTTCTGACTGGAAGTCAAGAAAGCTCTTGTCTAAATTCATGAGGAAACTATTCGTTCCTTGATGTAGAGGAAAGTGTGTCAGCAAGAAGCATATGAGCACCCTTACTTTCATGATATTTGATGCGGAGAACAAAAGCAAAAGAAAAATAGAAAAAAAAATTTCCTTACAACTTAACTGCTCATTGTCAAGTAGCTGAGACAGGCAGAGTGACCTTCCTCCAGAAAGTCAACTGACTCAATGTTAACACTTCTACCCTTCGCTATAGGCAAAAGGCAACCTTAGCTGACAAGAGCCCTACCTCCGGGATTTTGTAAATCTTTAACTTATAAAAATCCCTTTGGAGACTTCCTTTATCTCTTTTCCCCCGAGATATATGTTAGCAATCATCCTCCAAACATATGGTTCACTGATATACATCTGAAGGGTCTCACGACTAAGGTTTTATCAGACAGTAGTGAAAAACATCACTTTAATACCACCTAGCCCCTCAAAGTCCTGGAAACCTTGCTTCTAACGTCTTTAAAGATTTACACTATCCCGAACTCCTTCCCAACTTGAAAGTATACAATCAGCTGCCCCTCACAACCCCAGTGCAGCTCTTTCTGCCTACCCGTCTTGTCCCCATGCTTTAATAAAGTCACCTTTTTTTGCACCAAACACATTTCAAGAATTCTTTTTCGATCGTTTGCTCTCGAACCCCAACATTTCACATTATTTGATAGAGCAAGACAACACATTTTCTAGTAATTGGCTTTCAGTTAATATTTCATTTTTTGTTTGTTTTTCTGACACAAAAATCTTGGCTACAGAGGGACAAGTTTAGGATTGAGCCAGTGAGTAAGGAAATTTTATTTTATTTTACTTTATTTTGTTGCTTTAGAGATTTTATTTATTTGATAGAGAGAGAGTGAGAGAGCACAAGTAGGGGGAGCAGCAGAAGAAGAAGGAGAAGCAGCCGCCCCACTGAGCAGGAAGCCGGATGCAGGACTCCATCCCAGGACCCCCATCCCAGGACCCCGAGATCATAACCTGAGCCAAAGGCAGACACTTAACCACCTGAGCCACCCAGGCGCCCCATCTACCAAGGGAATTTTAAAAATTGGAACTGATATAACTCATATAAGCAGGAATTTGGAAGTGAGCCCCAAAGAAGTTTTTCTTGACTTGCAAACAGGGAACTTGCACACTGTTAGAGCCCAGACATAGAGGTGGGAGGAGAGAAGTAAGTTGCACCAGGAAAGGGCAAGGAATATTGGTTTAAGAGATACAAAATGAGAACTGGACCTACATTAAAGATTGACCCATCAGCTGGCAGTGCTTTGATAAGCTGTTTATGCCATAAATTTGACCCTGTGGGCTTATTGTGAAATGAAACAACGAAACTATTAAGGCAGGCAATCCATATTCCTATACCAGTAAAATATAATACTTTATAAGCAGAAGTGGATTTTCAAACATAGTGATGTATTGAACTGAATTTAGTATCTAGTAGTTTGACTTTCTATCTTCCTTTGTTTGGTATTTTTGTCCTTGCCTTTTATATATCCTTAACCTGAAAATATTTAGATAAAGCAGAGCAAAAATAAAAACCTCCACTTAGTCTCTGGTGCTGGTATATTTGAAATTGTAGCAGGAAGTTAACCTTTTTTTTAATCTAATATTTAACCACATTCTATGATACTTATATTTTCTTTCTCTACCTCTCAGTTAAATATATACATTATCATAGTTACATTTGTTATGTATATGAAAATCTTCAGCTTTCAGTGACTTGAGGAATTTTCATTGAGAGAAGAAATCCTATATATTCAGGGAAGTACATTCTGTTTTGTGTAATCTGCTCTTCATAAATTTCAAAGAGAATGCTTTAAAGAACAAAAATTCAACTGAGTAGATTTGAAGATCGGATTGGCTTTCTTAAGTGATTCATGAATTAGGAGCGCTGAGGAATTGTATGGTATGGAAGTTTTTCATAGGAGAAGGGTGGGGAAAGGAAATTATTAGTAAAAGAAAAGGATTGTAGCAGGCAAGGTCACTTTCCCTTAGGGGGAGAAGCAGGAGGTCTTATCATGTAGATTACTTCATCTTCCTTTGGGGGACAGAGCGGGCCCAGGTGACAGATTACCTCATTCACTGTGCTTATCAGAAAATTCCTGACTGAGCAGTTAAAACTTACCTTTCTGGTGGAGGTTGAAACTGCAATTAGGTTGGGTATTGCACTTCAGTTAGGTGACTTGGTCTAACTGAAGTTAGATGCCATTTGGGGCTTTCAGGGTTTGTTTGTTTTTTGACGTGAAAATGGCAGATTGTTAGCCCTGACATTACCTACCATTTAAAGATCAAAGAGAAATCATTTATATTTGTTCGTGAGGGGTGGCATGATCTGTACCTTTGGAGGAAATACAAAGATGAAGTGGCAAGTACCGTAATGTGTTAAGGCCCCTTTGGATTAAAAAACTATTTTATACACACAGAAATAATCAACTTGATTCTCCCTGAGCTCTGAGGGGAGATTTAACTTCCCTGTCACTTGCTAGTATGATTTCCCTGGATCTGAGGTTTAGTCCAGCTCAGGGTAGAGGGTAGTATGTGTATTTGGGTGAACCTCACCCTGCTCGAGATTTGCTCTTTGGGGTTGATGGGTTGTGTGTCTCTTAGAGATCTCCCATATAATTAAATACATTTCTAGGTGGGTATAAATAAATTGAGCAGGTTATTTCTGATTTAGCAAGGTCTTTGAATGAATAAATAACAGAATCAAGTTTTAGTGAGAAGAGGCAAGAAAGAACAAGCGGCGAACGATAGAGACTAGAGTAGGCTTTGGACTGTCAACACGGCATGGGGCTGGAAGAAAGGAGGACAAAAGAAGTGGCCAGCAGTCACAGATGAACTTGTTTTCACTTGGGCCAGACCTGCTCAGCAGTGCCTGTGAGCTCTCCCAAGGTCTTTCAACGTTTAACATACTCAAAACGGAAGTCGCCATTTCACCAACAGGCCCCTTCTCTTGAGCTCCTCATTTCAGTTGACAGCAAGTTATCTCAGTGTCTCTCCATTTGCTTATTAACATATTTGCTATATTCTACAGATTTTGGTTCCATACTGTCTCTCTTCTGTTTTTGCATTTACATTCCCATCTCCAGAATCAAGTCCAGAACTTCCCCTCTTATGTGGTTACTGATTTGCTTTCTTTTTTTTTTTTTGCAATTAATTTAATTTAATTTTTTCAGTGTTCCAAGATTCATTGTTCAGGTATCACACCCAGTGTTCCATGCCACTGATTCGCTTTCTAACAAGAAGTCATTGTCACCTGTACCCTCTCTGTTCAAATCCATTCAAATATACATTTTTTTAGAATTAACCGAAACTTGTAATATTTCTACTAAAAAGCATCAGTGACTACTCATTGTCAGATAACCAGATTGAGTGTAAACTTCCTTTTCTGACATTCAAAGTCAGCCACAATAATGGCCAATTTTTCTTTTCATCTCTTCTTTTGTCCTAAATAGCTGCCAAATTCATCGCTATTTCATGAACAAGACCCATGAAATGCTGGCAGGATTCGCTCCTGATGTTGCCACCACCTGGAGTATGCTTTTCCATTTCTCTTAGCTGAATGCTGTTTATTATCTATTTTAGATACATTCTTTATGAAATTTTGCTCATTTTTCTCAACCAGATGTGATCAACTTTTCCTTTGAATCATCATAATTAGGCACACAACTTCCATGCCAGAGCTTTGTATTTTCTTTTCTATTATAACATTCATTTGTTTCTTTGTTTCATCTTTTTATTTTTTAAAGAAAGTTCTATGAGAGGTTAAACGCATGACCCCAAGATCAAGAATTGCATGATCTACCGATTGAGCCAGCCAGGTGTCCCGTGCTTTTTAACCTTTTAAATTGTAAATATGTTAAGGGAGAAACTCTATTTCATTATTTTTTGTATCTTCCATATAGTATATCTCAATGCCCTACACAGAAGAGAACTCTGTAAATATGTGTTAGATTGAGAGTAATGTGCCATAGATACATACAAAAAATTGATGTATTCTTAAGTACCTGACCAGGAAATAATATTTAAAATACACATAAAAGCATATCTTAAAAAAAGGACTGTATTGGTTTTTTTTTGTTTGTTTGTTTGTTTGTTTGTTTTTAGGACTGTATTGTTTTTAAAATGATCTTGGTTGATGGTGTATACCTTCCAAAAGGCAGCCTATGATTTCATTTCAAGTGAAATGAAATCTTCTCTGAAGCATGGTTATTTTATTTTTAAATCCTTCTATAAGGAAGAGAATAAATAGAGAAACTTATGGTATTCCTTTGGCTTACTGAACTAGTGGAGTGACTGGGAGATATATAAAAAATGTGCTTGTAATTAGCATAATATGAATCTTTGTCGATTTCTACCAATTGAAAAACGAGAGATGTTTTGGAAGTCAGTGGAAAGTTCTAAGAACTCCTGTCACATTCCCTCTAATAAAAGGGATATAATTTTTAAATTGTAGATATAGAGCTGCTGAAGTACCGAGTACCACTGACATTTTATTTAGCAATAGAGGTTGTTAACAACAGAAATGAAATCTATTTTATATTTTAAAAAACACATTAGGAATATAATAACTATGGTGAGTAACTAGGGAACTTAGTGCCTTAAATTTGATTCCTAAATAAACCTGTTAGAATACCTCCCCTGCACCTCTCCTGAATTACTCTTACTAGGCTAAGGTTTTGATTTCAAATGTTGGTAATACCTGGTTAAGAAAATATTATTCTAAGAATTCATTTTGAACAAAATAATATGTCAAATGTGTACAAGTTCTGTATTCAGAATTATTTGGCAGTGCCTAACTCACTTTATGATTACTCTTTACTATCTAAATACAAAGACAGTACCAGTCTCTGACTTTGACATTTCCTCCAGTCATATTAAGAGTCCTTGGTTTTGTTTGTTTGTTTTGTTCTGTTTAAAGATTTTATTTTTAAGTAATCACTATACCCAACATGGTGCTCAAACTCAACCCTGAGATCAAGAGTCATATGCTTTCCCGACTGAGCCAGCCAGGCACCTCAAGAGTCCGTGTTTGCTCTCTTCCCCCGCTTCCGTTTTTTCCCAAGATAACATGAAGAGGGGATGGTGGTTAGGTAGGAGAAATGTGTGCTTTGTGGTGAATTATCTTTCCTATAAAATAATAGAATCATATAATAAAACCATAGGATTATGTAGAAATTACAGATAATGTTAAGTGAACACTCTTCTGTAATTATTATAAGCCATAAACCTGGAAAGTCACTGTTATTAATAATTATAATATATTATTTCCAGTTAGCCTGTTAGGGACATTGCATAGGCAAAATATTGTTCATAAACAATAAATTATCTTCTCATTTGAGTACTCTAGAATGATGGTCAAAAGAAATGTCTTTTACTCTATATGTTTATAGTCATGTTGCTATTAAAATATAAATTATATTCTTATAATTTTAGCAGTTTTAATTTATTTCCTTCTAGAAGTTTAAATGTTTTATTACTTGGCATCCATTTAGTTAATTCCCCTCAAGAAATCCCCAACCTTTTAATGATAAACTTTTTTTAACATCGGCATCGTACAAGCTTTTGGAATGCTTTCTTGAAGTCTTCATTAAAGATTGTATAAATCAGTGGATTTATAAGGGAATTGAGATATCCAAGCCATGTCAAAAAATTTGACATTTCTTCAGAAATTTTACACTTTTCACAGACATTAACAACCAATTCTTTAACAAAGAAAGGCAGCCAACATATTACAAATGCACCCAAGATTAATCCCAGGGTAGTGGCTGCTTTGCGTTCTCTCGTGCCTGAGATCTTTTGCCTTCTCCAAGATTTATCATGCTTGAATTCAGACCTGGGGCTTTTCACCGTGCTATGAATTTTATCAAGGTCTGTTGATGGATCAGATAAAGATTTTTCTAGCATGTAGGGAGTGGAGACTAGTCTTGTGCTTTTCTCACCACTCTCCAAAAGGACTTGGCCATTCACCTCCTCCTTGGCAATCCTACTTGCTTGTCTCTTGTGGTATAACGTTTTTGCTGCTTTATATATTTTGTAGTAGAGGATCAAAATCAATGTTAATGGAATGTAGAAAGCTCCAAATGTTGAATAAATAGTGGAAACAATATGGTCGTGTTTGATGATGCATTCATCATCTCGGCTAGTTCCTTGGTGCCTCCAGAATAAAGGAGGCATAGAGATAAAAATAGATATGATCCAAACAATTGTAATCATAATGCCAGCATGCTTGGGAGTCCTTTTCCTGGAGTACTCCACAGCATCTGTGATTGCCCGATACCGATCCAAAGCTATAGCAGAGAGATGTAAGATGGAACAGGTGCAGCATGTGATGTCAACACTCAGCCAGATGTCACAGACCACTTGCCCCATAATCCAGCTCTCTCTCACAATATACACAATGCTGAAAGGCATCACCAGGACAGCTACAAGAAAATCTGTGACTGCAAGGGAGCAAATTAAATAGTTGGCTGGGTGGTGCAGCTTCCGGGTCACAATAATTGCAGCAATCACAAGGGAGTTGATGGTCGTTGTCATCAGTGCCAGCCCGGAGAGAGTGAGAGACACCAAAATTTTGGATGGCATTCCGTTTAACAGTTCTTCTGAGGTCAAGTTTTGATCAGATGAGTTTAAGAAATCCATTTTTTTTGTTTGTTTTAAAACATTAATATAGCAGAAAAAATGGATACCTGTAACAGAGGAGGAGAAAATCAGTTCAGAGAAGTCTTTAGAAATTTTTCTCTCCCTTTCAGAATAAATTCTTTTTTTTTTTTTTAAAGATTTTATTTATTTGACAGAGAGAAACACAGCAAGAGAGGGAACACAAGCAGAGGGAATGGTAGTGGGAGAAGCAGGCTTCCTGCCGAGTAGGGAGCCCGATGCGGGGCTCGATCCCAGGACCCTGGGATCATGACCCGAGCTGAAGGCAGATGCCCAACGACTGAGCCACCCAGGTGCCCCTGAGAATAAATTCTTAAAAGTATATGTATATGCTTTCCCAGAATATTCTATGGATAAAAAAATGGAAGTTTAGATTATAGATTTTCTTTTTCTTTTCATTTAATTAAATTCTGATGAGAACAGTAACAATAACTTGCAAAACATTTCTTAAAACATAGCTCAAATAAAACAATTTTTATGAGTAAACTTAACCTATTACTCAGTAAATTCTCTACCATTATAGAATTGCATTTAAAAACTATATTATTCCTAGCTATGTTTTTTCCTTCATCTGTGGAGATAAAGTTTAATAGCACATGACATTAAAATATATTTATGCATTATATAACGTAATAAAAGAAAGTATCATATTAAAGGCAGTACTGAAAATCATAAACAATTTCATACTTAATTCAAAGTTACATTGAGGACATTATCATTGAGCTCATGGAGACTAAAGGAGTTTTTAATGTATTTAATGTCAGGATATAAAGATTATAAAAAGGGAAATAAACAAAAATATTTGTTTATAAAATATTTATAATATATAAGTAATATTTATAATATATAAATCTTATAACAAGATATAATATAAATATTAAATATTATATAAATATAAAATATTTATAATATATAAATATATAAAATAACAAAAATAAAATATTTTTAATATATCCTTAGCATTCTATGATCATTTTATGAAATTAGGAAAATGTCAGAGTGTTTAGTAGTCTTTGTGGATATAAGTAGTTAATTTGGTTTAAAAAGATGAAATAAAATTAGTTGGAATCAAGTAGCCATTAAACACTGCCCATTAACAGAATGACATATATGACCAAGTAACTCACTTAACAAGGTGAACTTGCCAGTATGGAGAGCTTATAATGGCACTCACTCTGAAATGGAAATTATTGTTCTTTACAAGTCACCATCATAAGGACCATGTAACCTTAGTTCTGAAAGAGGACACCTTAAACATGGCTTATAATTTTTGCTTCAGTTCATGCTGTTTCTTAATTATAAGTCAAACAGCAATTGGAGTGTAATAGGATTAATATTTTTTATAAGCTAGTATTTTTTATTTATTTATTTTTTGCATCAGCCTTTCTCTCTTTTTTAATAATTTTTTTTAAAGATTTTATTTATTTATTTGACAGAGAGAGAGTAAGAGAGAGAGAGAGAACACAAGCAGGTGGAGCAGCAGGCAGAGGGAGAAGCAGACTCTCAGGTGAGCAGGGAGCCCAATGCGGGGCTCGATCCCAGGACCCCGGGATCATGACCTGAGCTGAAGGCAGATGCTTAACTGACTGAGCCACCCAGATGTCCCTCTTTTTTAAATAATCCTTTAGCCGCTACCTATATTTTAGGAAAAAGATAGAGAGGACAGAAATCTGAAGCTTTATTATTGTACCTCATATTACTTATTTTTATCTTAAAGTGCTTATGTTTCATTTGTTGGAACTGATAAAACAATACTTTAAAATACTTTAAAGTACTTTAAATACTTTTAAAATAATAATATTTATTCTTTCTGAGTGTTTTCTTCTGCAAGGACTGTGCTAAGTGTTTTCCATATGTTAATCCATTTAATCCTCACTGCTAATCTATGAAGGAGGAATTATTTTTTTTAAAGATTTATTTATTTTAGAGAGTGAAGGGAGAAGGACAGAGGGTGAGGGACAGAATCTTTAAACAGACTCCCTGCTGAGTGTGGAACCTGGGGTGGGGCTCAGTCTCACAATCCTGAGATCAGACCTGAGCCAAAACCAAGAGTTGGAGGCTCAACTGACTGTGCCACCCAGGCTTCCTGAGATAGGTGTAATTATTTCTCATTTCATAGATAAGAAGACTGAGGTACCAAAGTTCTCTACCATGACAACATAACAAATAATTGGTAGAACAAACCCATTTCCTTAATCACTATATTCCTGTCAATGAAAAATTTCTTATTTTACTTTCTAACTCTGTTATAGTCATGAAATCTACAAAGTAACTACTTTTTTGGTAAATTAAAGATTTTGTTATAAAGTAAGAAGTGTTTTCAAGTACTGTTTTTCAAGCAGGCAAATATCCAGCAGAATGAACTGCTTCTTCATGGGGATGTTTAAGGTACTGACTATGTCTAAATATGTAAATTGTAATAGAAATGTGTTCATAGTGTTTTCAATTTTTGTACTGCCTTTCCAATTCAGAGACTTCCTTTTTTTTATTAAAAAAAAATTTTTTTTTAAAGATTTTATTTATTTATTTGACAGAGAGAGAGATCACAAGTAGGCAGAGAGGCAGGCACTCTGCTCTCTGAGTGAGAGAGGGGGAAGCAGGCTCCCTGCTGAGCAGAGAGCCCGATGTGGGACTTGATCCCAGGACCCTGAGATCATGACCTGAGCTGAAGGCAGAGGCTTTAACCCACTGAGCCACTCAGGTGCCCCATTCCTTTGTATTTTTATTATATTTTTTGCCCCTATTTATTCCTTTAAGAAATATTTACTGAGTGCTATTTATGTGCTAATTTATCTGCTAGGTGTAAAAGAATGGCAGAAAAACAAACAAGCAAACAAACATACCCCTGAGCAAAACAAAACAGCAAAACAACATTGTTCTTATTTTTAAGAATCTAGTACAGTAACAAAATATCCAAACATATAATTATAATACAATAGTACAATGCAATAAGGGCATCATAGAGGTGTGTATAGTGTCCTAGAAAGACTGATGAGGGAGAATCAATCACACCATGGTGAAACAGTGAAAGCCTTTCCAGGTAGAGAAGAAAGTATGAGCAAAGGCAGAGGCATAAAAATACAAGATGTGGACTTCTGCAAGATGGCCACATAGAAAGATCCTGAATTCACTTCTTCCCACACACCAAATCTACAGCTACATACAGATCATTTCCCTCAGAAAAAGATCTGAAAATTAGATGAACTGCTTCACCACAGCAAAGGACTAAAAGACCACATCCAGACAGGTAGAAGAGGCAGAGATATAGTTTCACCAAAAACCCCATCCCTGGTGTGGTGATACATAATAGGGGGATCTCACCAGTCTGGTTCTTTTCCTGGAGGAGCAAAGTGTTCATGCACCACATTAGGCACCTAACCCCTGGGATCTGTAATGGAGAGATAAGCTTCCAAAACCTCTGGTATAGACATCTAAGAGACCTAAAGTGTTGTAGAAAACTGAAATTTCAGGGCTTGGGTGTGGTCTCATTTGCCCTGAGACCCAGTGAGAAAACAATTTGAAAGTGCCTCCACTATATTTAAAAGAGATTCATTTGCTATTTTAAAAGCATTTGCTGGAGGGGCCAAGGGCATTGAAACTCTCCTTGGAGAAAGAGGCACTGGTAGACACCATTTTTGCACATTTCACTATCTTGGCACACTCCACCTACTCTGCACAGGTAGGGAGCTTGGACATCGCACCCTCCTGCTGTCTTGCTAAGACAGGCAGGGGTGAGTGGTTGCAGCACTATCATGCTGCCTTGTGAAAACTGGAGAGCCCTAATGGTTCAGCACTTCCCTGTTGCCTGGCTGGATCAGGAGAGCATGAGTGGTTGTAGTGACTAAAGTCAGTGAGAAATAGGTGGTTGTAACATCCCAGCCCCCTCCTAACTGGGGCTAGAGAGCAATGGGTCACAGCATTCTCCTGCTTTCAACTTAAAGTCAGCACACATATAGACAAGGTTCTTTCCGATTCCTGCCTTCCTGAAGACTGTGGGTGCCTACAGTCAAGGCATTTCCCTGCTGGCATTCTGAAATCTGCCAGAGTGCTCCACCCTCTGCACTCTAGCTTCCTAGCTAAAGCCAACAGGCACATGCAATCCACAGAAAGGACACTCTTTAATTGTCTGGTCCTGGTGGTTGAAGGGGCTGGGGTTCTTGAGCTCCCAGGAATGTAACAACCAGAAAATAGTTCTTGGCAGGCCATTCCTCTTAGGGCACTATGAAGACAGCAGAATGAAATACAACCCCAGACTTCCTGTGAAAAAAGTCAGTTTTTTTAGCCTGGAACTTCTGCCTAAGGGACAGGCTTCAGGTTTCCCACACAAATAGAAGCTAAGGAAGTGGTTGCAAAATATAAGCAGGGAAAAATTATGCTTGTGCACCTGCCACCCTCCCTATAGTCTGAAGAGACCTTCCAAAAAGGAACGTCACACTCATCTGGAGTCCCAGTTTTTGGAACTGTCACCTAGGGGATACCTCCAGATCTCCTGGTCCAAAGGCTAGCAGGAATTTTGATTTGCATACTTTAAAAGCTGTTGCCTCAGGGTGACTTCCAATCAGGCTGAAACTAGGTGCTAAATGAGATTCCTCCCCTTGGATCACTGATAGGTCTTGGCACACCCTCCAAACCTATAGTATATCAAGAATAAATCAGGTGGTTTAGACTCTCACAAGGGTTTGAGAGACAACCAAAAGTTAGGCTGAACAAGAAGTATCATCACCTACACAAGGACACTCCTTAAAGAGAGAGAAAGAGAGAGAGAGAGAGAGAGCTGTTTCACCTAATATATAGAAGCAAACACAGAGAGTCAAGCAAAATGAGGAAACAAATATGTTCCAAATGTAAGAAGAAGATAAAACTTCAGAAAAAGGCCTTAATGATAAGAAGATAAGTAATCTACCTGGTAAAGAATTCAAAGTAATTGTCATAAAGATGTTGACTGAACTTGGGAGAAAAATGGATGAACACAATGAAAACTTCAAAGAGATAGAAAATATAAGAAAATATCAAACAGAAGCCACAGATCTGAAGAATACAATAACTGAACTGAAAAATATGCTAGATAGGTTCAAGTGCAGATTAGATAAAGCAGAACAGATCAGTGAGCTGGAAGACAAAGCAGTGGAACTCACCCAGGCAGAGCAGCAAAATTAAAACAAACAATTTCTTAAAATGAAGATAACTTAAGGACCTATGGGACAAAATCAGGTGGAATAAAATTTGCACTATATTAGGTCCCAGAAAGAGAAGAGAGAGAGAGAAAGGGGCAGATAACTTATTTGAAGAAATTATGGCTGAAAACTTTCCTAACCTATAGAAGGAAACAGACACCCAGATCCAGAAAGCCCAGAAAGTTCCAAATAAGATGAATCCAAAGAGATAAACCACACCAAGACACGTTATAGTTAAAATGTCACAAGTTGAAGATAAAGAGAGACTATTAAAAGTAGTAAGAGAAAAACAAATTGTTTACATAAAGGAAACCCCCATAAAGCAAACAGAAGATTTCTCAGCAGAAACTTTGCAGGCCAGAAAGAAGGGGCACAACATATTCAAAGTCCTAAAAGGAAAAAAACTTCCAACCAAGAATATTCTACCCAGCAAGACTATCATTTAGAATTGGAGAGAGAGAGTTTTTCAGAGAAGGAAAGCTAATCACTACTAAACAAACTTTACAAGCAGTATTAAAGGAACTTCTTTAAGCTCAAAAGAAATAGCATTAATTCATAACAAGAAAATACATGAAAGTAAAAATGTCACTGGAAATGGTAAGTATATAGTAAAGGCAGTGAGTTAATAACTTATAAAGCTATTGTGAAGGTTAAAGGACAAAATTAGTAAAATTAACTAAAATATAATAGTGAAGAAAAAAACAATAAAAAGATGCAAAGTGTGACTTCAAAAATATAAAACATGGGAAAGAGCAAAAATACAGAGTTTTGGAATGTGTTCAAATTTAAGTTGCTATTAAAATACACACACACACACACACACGCACGCACGCATGCACTCAAGCACATCTCAAAAAGATGAGGAAATGGAGGCACATAACAGCCATTGATTTAAATACACCCAGGAAAATGCTGTCAGAGTGCTCTATTCTGAGAGTTAGAAATGCACCCTCATTAGATCCACTTCTACTTGTTAATTTAGTTCTCTAATCCACTGAGGCTCTCGAGTCCCTTCTCTGAGCTCTTGACTCTGCTCTCAGAGAGGTCCTGTCTTTCTATGAGAATTAATCTGGATTTACAGCTAAGTAGACTTCACAGCCTGCTTTCTGCCTCTAGAAAATCTTTTATTTTGAACTGTGTCTTTCCCCTTTGGTCCAAAGTAAGTAAAATTCTCTTAAAAACTTTATGTTTCCCTCCGAATCTGATTGGAAGTCATGGCAGGCCCCAAAATTCCACATGCATAATTTTACAAAATAGACTTCACTCTACTTTACCAAGAGTATTAGGGCTGTGGGACAACATCCTTAAGATTTTCAGAAGCCTTTTTGCCTAACTGAGGACTATACTCGGCACTCCTTTAAACCTTTCTGAAGTCTTAAAAAATGATTTTACAACCATTCCCTTGATCTAGTCTTCGTCTTAAGGACATTTTTATTTTGAGAATCTTTTGCTATCTAGACAGATCAGTGATATGAAATAGGTTTGTTTTCCTATCTTGAAAAGTCCTGGCTCTTATATATTTCTCTTAAATTTTGCTTGCAAACTTTAATTCCTCTCTTTCTTTCCATACCTTATTACATACAGCTAAAAAACTGTCAGTTGGCACTTTAAATATTTTGCCTAGAAATTCTCTTGGCCAGATCCATAAATTCATCAAGCACATTGATCTTTCGGGTTACTGGAGGCCACATTTTTTTTTTTTTTAAGATTTTATTTATTTATTTGACAGAGAGACAGAGAGAGCACAAGTAGGTGGTGTGGCAGGCAAAGGGAGAGGGAGAAGCAGGCTCTCCACTGAACAGGGAGGCTGACACGGCGCTCAATCCCAGGACCTGAGCCAAAGTCAGCTTTGGCTGACTTTAGACTCCCTAACCAACTGGGAACCACCCAGGCTCCCACGGAGGCCACACTTTCACAAATTGTTTTGCTGGTACAAAACATGGGCTGCCCTTCTTCTAGTCTCCAAGATGCTTTCATCACCTCCTTTCCAGCCCCCATAAAAATTTGTGCACTAACAGTCTTCTCACTGTTTTTTTTGGTATAGTACCTTGTTCCAAAGCCAATGTCATGTGTTGATGCTGAGTTTACAAGGATGATCTGTGCTCAAGTGTTTGTTGTCATTTTGACATCACCATGAGCTGTCAATATGTGCAAATGTAAGGAGCAGTAGGGAACTACATTTCCCAGAATCTGCTTCTTTAAATCTGACTTTAGAATTTGATAGTGAGAGGAATTCCCACAAGGTATGGGAGGTCGAAGAGAAAGATGGTTGATGACTCTTTGAATGTGGTGGCTGCCAGATGCATGGTCAAATACTGATAGCAGCTTCTGTGTGCTCTTGGGAATAGTTGTTGGGAATTTTCTCAGATTTTTTGAGAACTACAACAGTTTCCAAGAAAGTCTATGAGAACTATCTGCTTAGGGCCTTTGGGCTAAGGTGCTTCAGTTTCTCCTTTGACTTTAGGCAACAATTAGGTTGAATTAAATTTTGTCTTTCCTGACCTTCCCCCACTTGTGTTCCATATTAACATAAACTCCAATGTCTTTATTAATTACTTAATATTACAGGAATATTTTGAGTGACTCTGTTTCTCTGACCAGGCCAAGACTAATACAAGCAGATACACTGCTAGGTGATTGTTGGAAATTAATAACCAAAGCAGTTGTAACTGAATATTGGAAATATTAAGCAATATTTTCATAAAGACCATTAATGAAAGCAGTTTTAACCATTGAAGCATTAACCAATTTTAACTGAATCTTTTTTTTTAAAGATTTTTTTTTAATCTATTTGACACAGAGAGAGAGAGATCACAAGTAGGCAGAGAGGCAGGCAGAGAGAGAGGGGGAAGCAGGCTCCCTGCTGAGCAGAGAGCCCAATGCGGGGCTTGATCCCAGACATCTGAGATCATGACCCGAGTTGAAGGCAGAGACTTTAACCCACTGAGCCACCCAGGCTCCCCAATTTTAACTGAATCTTAAAAATATTTAGAAAGAAGAGAGTAATTTTGATTTTAAGTGAAATTTACACATTCACAAATTTCATGGCATGAATGATTCTGGTTTTTGTTTTCAAGAGAACCTACATAGTAGTCTGCTAAAAATGAGAAAACAATTGAATTGCAACAATGAAAAATCTTAGGGAAAACTGCACTACATTCAATGAACTGTGAAACCATCTATAAAAGCACTGGTTATGGAAAAGGAAGCAAATACATATGCACAAACTCAGTATGTTATACTACTTCCTTTATTTGTTGCTGAAAACCTAGGGAGGAAGAAGCTAAGTGTGTGTATGTGTGTGAGCAGATGAGGGATGGAGGATATGGAAGGAGTGGGACTATGAAGGCAGTAAGAACTGATGCTTATTCCTGAAATTGGGGCTTCATTTTATTAAGAAACTATCACATATTGTGAATAAAAGCCACAGTGCTAGAGTTAAACAAATCTTCATCTGAAGTCTATCTCCCCACTTACTAGTGTGAGCTCAAAAAGTCATTTCAACTTTCAAAGACTTGTCTTCTTTAGTGAAGTGAATATAGTAAGAGTCAAATCTTTCAAAGTGTGGTTGAAGATTAAATGTAAATCCCTTATGTCCCTAATAAACTCATTATTTATATTTGTCTTCTGTGGTAAGCATTAGTGAAAGCATTAAAAGCATCTAATGGTAAAAGTATTACAGTATTTTTATTTTTACCTCAGTCTTCATTTTATAGTATCTGTATTACTACCATTGTCTAATGCCAAATTTTCTAATTCCACAAAGAGAAGGTGGTAGTGGGAGGAAACAACATGCAATTACCATGAGTGAGAAATGAGGTATTCTTCTAATATTTGAGTTAAAATGGAAAACAAGTAATACGTTAGCAAGCTAGAGATCAAATTTTGAAAGAAAATGTTCATGATCTTTCTCTCCTTCTCTGACATTACTTCTTGAGTATTCAGTAAGGCAAATAGTTCACTCCATAGTGACACTGGATATAATATGTCTTATGTAAGTTTTTATCACCAGGAACTAGACAAAGAATCTGGAAATTCTATACCTTTGCTAAAGGTTACTAAAAAATTGAGTTTTAGCTATAGGCTAGATATGAAGAATATTTTTAAATTTTTCTTTTTTAAAAAAGATTTATTTTATTTACTTATTTAGAGAGAGTGAAAGAGAGATAGTGCGTATGGGGGGAAGGGAAGGGCAAAGGGAGAGGGAGAGAGAATCTCAAGCAGACTCCCTGCTAAGCACAGAGCCCAGCGTGGGGCTCAATCCCACAATCTTGAGACCTTGACCTGTGCTGAAATCAAGAGTCAGACACCCAACCAAATGAGCCACCCAGTCACCCCTAAAAAATTTCTTTCTCAAATTAATTATTAATAATTGGGTAAATATCTTAACCTAGATACTTAATTTTGTATTCTTAATCTAGAATAAAATATCAGATTGGACAGCCTTTCTTAAAATGTGGGGAGACCATAGCTATATTTACCTGAACATGAATAAAAATGTCATGGTAAATTATTTTCTTAAAGAAAAAAATCACATTTTTAGGATGTGTTAAAACTCAGTGAAAGCTGTTGTGAGATTAAAAGAGATCTAATTTTAGTGATGATTTTTGATTTGACAACTTCAATCTTTTTGATGCATAATAACTAGTTAACTGCACCAAGCTGGCAAGGTTTAAACAATTTCAAGCACAACAATCTCTTTTTATTCTCTGCTTTTTTTTTTAGCCAACACTTGAAAACACTAGACTATTATATTTTATATTTATGCAAATGTAACTAATGGAAAGAAAGGTATTTCACATGATTGGGATGTATGCTCTTTCATTTTATTCTATTTTTCTTTTGTAAATATGTTAAATTGGAAGTATTTCTCTTCTTTTTTCATCTTTAATTCACTTTCTCTCTTTTGACCCCCTTTACTTAACCTTTATAAACTATAGCTTTGTATTTGGTAGGTTTAGTAAGTACCACTTTGTTTAACTGAGTATCATAGGAAAAAACAAATGTTTAATATTGACATTTATTGGACACCACTGGTTGCTAGAGCTGATATAGAAAGCAGAATATAGTAACATAGTATGAGTGCTTAATTGCTGTCAGTTGAAATTGGGTAATTGATTTGTCATCTTCGATTAATGATACTGTAGAATATTCAGCACTGAAACAAGAGACAGATATTTATTATATAGCCATGACTTGGAGCTCTGCTTAAGCATAATCTGGTCTTCCAGTCTGCTGGTTATTAACTACAGGCTATTAACTATAATATGAAGAAAAGCTTAACTTTTAAACTTGGATAAGATAGGCAGTGATTGACATGTTTAGCTTAAATATACACCGGCTTTCTTTAAGTATACTGTATAAAGTAGCCACAACGTTAAATGAGATGGGCATCTTTCTATTTTCATTTTATTTAGTTGGCTTTACATAATGCTGTGGAATATAATATCCTGTATTTCTGTGTTTTACACAGTAAATTACCCTAAAATGCCAAGATACAGATTGAAGCACAAGGTTAAGATAGTAACATCTTGAGACTCAATCCCAAAATAATTATGAGAAATCTGTCTATATCTGAATAACAAGAAATAACTCCTCTTCATGTACTTTGACTTCACTTTTTTCCATCTGAGAATATAGAAGGTTGATGCCAAATAGTTTTTCTCATGTCCAAGAGTTTTGGGCTAGCTTTTTATAATATAAAATACAAGTTTTCGTTCAGTAACTTCAATCACTTCTACCCTTCTACTTTGTTTACTACTATAGTAGTGGCTATTATTATCTTTAGATTAAAAGTATTTTAATGCATGTACTTGGAATTGACACTAGTAAAGTCTTATGTTTTAGAGAAAACTTAGAGAAAAAGTCATATGTTTTAGAGAAAATTATCAACAAGTTATAAAGAGTTTGTTGGATGGTTCAGATATGGCATGGGTAAATGATGGTGATTTATATGTTACCTAGTTGTGGCTTAGCATAGAACAAATTGGAACTGTCATCTGGACAGAATGACAATATATTGGAGAACACTATGGTTGACCCTCCTGATTTGTTTCCTAAATTTTGAGTATCAGTTGATAAAGTTTATTAAGGAATGCTGTATGTGTTAGGTTCTACGTGTGATGCATATGTATAAAAGATGCAGCCCGTGACACCAAGGACTATATTGTTTATCAGTAATTGGGGAAAAGAGACATTTATCTATTGGGCAAATATTAATTTAGTTTCAGCTTTGTAGTTGGCAGTTTGGATATAAAAATATATCCAGGGGCGCCTGGATGGCCTAGTTGGTTAGTTGACTCTTGATTTCAGCTCAGGTTACGGCAATGATTGTAACTAACAATGATGGGTTTGATAGTGAGCATGTACCAAAGACAAGTGAATCTTAGTAATTTTGTAGGAGTTCTGAAGAAGAGGAATTTTTATTTTTCCACTAGACATTAAGCCATGATTATTTAAGTTTAGATGTCTTGAAATGCCTTTGCCACCATGTGAAGCCTGGGAATGAAGCCAGTACTTATAATCTGAAATGTACTATGTGATACATGCATTGGTAGTAAATATGTAAGAAAGAAGCCATGATCTTTCATAGGAAGCTGTAGCAATTCTTCTGGGAAAGACCAGAAAAGACCTTACACAGGAATTTAAATTTACACGATGACTTGAAAAAGAGTTTCCTGGATCAATAGATGGTTGGGAGCAGTAGTTTGCAGTGAAGTCCTTTTGAGGGAGGAAACAATTTGCAAAGATATAATATCAGGAGGAGTATAGTAGGAGATAATTTTCATGGGTATGAGAGTTGAGGCTGAAAAATTGGAGAGGAACTAAGAGTTTTATATACCACAATGCTGGAAGCCATGCAGAGCCTCTGGAGAATATGAAGCAGAATTAGGTAAAGGTTAGAGGCTATGATAAAAGATTATTAAGTAGACTAGGTGAAAGACAATGAGTCTTCAGCCAAGGAATGAAACAAGGAGATGAGGAGAGAAAATAGTTTTAAACTCCTTTTTAATGTATGACAGGGTTTGACAGTTAACTTAACTTGAGGGGTGATGAAGCTTGAGGTGAAAGGAGAAGCCTAGAATGATTCCTGTGTTCCATGAGGGGCAACTAGTTGGATGATGATATCAAATACATGGAGAGAACACGGAAAACAGGTTTGGTGGGAAGAGAAAAGGATAGGGTCATAGTGAAAGTAATAGCTTCAAACACACTGAGACTAACATATAAGACAACTTGTGTGGAATCATCTAGAACGCAGATCTGGATTGGAAATTTAACTTATATATTATTAGTGAATCCCTACATATCTATAAAATCACTAGGGATAGAACAAGGTAATGTACTGAAGAATAAACGGAAGAGGAAGAATTGGGGAAAGTCATATGAAGCATTCTTTTAAGAGGTTTGATTACTAGTGAAAAACTTAAAATTTAGAAATTTTTATATAAGAGACAGAAACTCTGGGTTGAGAGATTTTATTTTATTTTTTTAAAGATTTTTATTTATCTGACAGAGAAACACAGCGAGAGAGGGAACACAAGCAGAGGGAATGATAGCGGGAGAAGCAGGCTTCCTGCAAAGCAGGGAGCCCGATGTGGGGCTTGATCCCAGGACCCTGGGATCATGACCTGAGCTGAAGGCAGACACTTAATGACTGAGCCACCCAGGTGCCCCGAGATTTGATTTTTTTTAAACACAAACCTAATTTGGTGTACTTATGTAGCATGGGAACTAAAGCTCTCAGGCAAAGTGAAAAGTTAAATTATAAACTCAACTCCATATTTCTATTTGTTTATTACACCTTCCCTCATTAGAATGTAAGCTGTATAAGAGCAGAAACTTTAGTTCCTGGGCCTAGCACAAAATTCAGCTCATAATAGTCATTCAAAAATATTTGATGAATGAATAATGAATGGAAAATACTCTGTGTTGATTAAGACTGGGGAAAGCATATACTCTTACACATTGCTGACATAAACTGGTACAACGCATGGAGACAATGTGTTGATAACCTTTGATAGAGTCATTCTATTTCTAAGAACTTATCCTATGAATATATTTCCATGTATAAGATATGAATATGTCATGAATACATATAGACAAATAAATTATTGTGCATACCTATAATGAAAAAGTAAGCTCTTTGTATCTTGACATAAGATTTCTAAAAAATATTTTAGTGAAAAATCAGAAGAAAAACATGAAGAATATATAAGAATACAGTTGCTTATTTAAATATAGACTATCTCTGGAAAAATACACAAGAAACTGATAACTGTGGTTGTCTCCTGGGAATAGAAATAGGGAAAAGGGTTTGGAAAGAGATGAAAATTTTATACACATTATGTGTTTACCTATTTTTCAAAAGTAATAAACTAACAAAGCAAAAAAAAGTAGCACCAAACTTATTTGAGCATATTAGTTTATGTCAAACACCTTCCTGAATACTCTGTCTGTATAGTCTTATTTGAGACCAGGGGAAAGAAGATAAGTGAAGGAAGTAAGTTTATAGCCAGTGAACATGTGAGCACATATGTATTGGGGGAGGGTGGAAAATGGCAGGAACTTGGAGGTTTTCATGTGTTATAGACTGTGTTTTCTCTCTGAATAGGAGACGTTGTCATCTGTTGAGGGGGAGGAGGCAGGGATCATGAAGGGTAAGAAGAACATTTGGCACAGTTGCTATAAAGAGTAGGAAGGGAATGATCAAAGGCAGGAAAAAAAAAACGAATTCTGTGTATTGTTTAATGCTACTTGGGCATTATTCTTAACTACAGTGCAACTTTTTAAAAGATTTATTTATTTATTTTAGAGTGAGAGCAAGAAAGAGGGCATGTACAAACTCAAGTCAAGGGAGGGGCAGGAGGAGAGAATCTTGAAGCAGATTCCCCACTGAGTGCAGAGCCAGAAGTGGGGCTCAATCCCAGAACAAATGGGATCATGACCTGGGCTGAAATCAAGAGTGGGAGCCTAACCTACTGAGCCACCCAGGTGCCCCAGTGCAATTTTAATCTGGAAATGCTCAATATCCCTGGTATAAAAATGGAAAATAAATGTTGGATTATATACCTTTTGTGGGAGAAGCACAATGAGGATATTCACAGAAAAGTAGCTAAAGTCAAATGATAACAATGCCAATTGGGAAATAAGTTTAGATTACAACTGGAGGAGGTAGCATCTTGAAGGAAGGGTGAATTGAATGAATCAAATGAGAATTTCAAGGCTCAGCTGTTATCTTGTCTAGTTGGTCACAGAAATTCTCCCTTAGTCTGTGGTTTTCTGTTGCTCAGCCCACAGTCTCAGAAGGTAGCCCTCTACGGTAAAATTCTTTCAGAATGGCTCCAGGTAGCTCTTCACTAAGCAATCTGCATAGGGAAGCACCTGAACATCTCTGGCACATTACCACCTGGGGGCCTTTGCCCTAATTCAGTGATTTTCAAAGTGCAAGTCCAGAGCAGCATCATTAGTATCAGGTGAGAACTTACAGAAATGCAAATTCTCATCCCCTCTCCCCACACTGAAGCAGAAATTTGGGAGTGTATTAAAGACTCTAGAGGTTTTGGACATATGCTTAAGTTAGAAACAACTGCTCTAGTTGTTCTCTCTTACCTGAGATAGCCACTTGGTTAATTAACCCCATCACCGCCTTCGAGTCTTTGCTTTAAAGTCCAACCACTCTAATATTTCAACCCACCTTTACCTTTCATCCTTCTTATGGTACCCTTTCCCCTTCATCTTCCTCATAAGCTTTATTTGTTCTTTTATTCTTAGTCCTTATAATTTCCTGTACTATATACTTACTTCATATGAATGTTTTTGTCTAACTGATTTGAGTGCAGGAATTTTTTTATTTTGTTGATACTGATATCTTCCAAGTTCCCAGAACAGTGCCTGATGTATAACAGAACCTCAATCAATATTTATAAAGTGATTATTTGTCCATTGTCTAATAAGTCATTTCCAAAACAATTACCTTTGCTGGGTTTGTGGTGAAACAGTTGGACAACAACAGTCCCTCAGCCTGAGGATTTTCCAAGTGTGGGTCTCTCAGCAATCTCAGTTTTCCAGACTGTAGGAGACATGGGCATTTCCTTAGAGTTCCTCTCTCTCTCAGTTTGAGATGAGACCTCCACCCTCACCCCCAAACCTCCTTCACCTGTAAACATACTTCCTTATAGAAAGTGGAGATAAACTCTCAGCGAATCTATAACTTTCTCCAAATATCCTTCTCATTCTTTTTTCCAATTCCTACCCTCATCAATTTTAACACTGTAATAATCTTGAGCTAGTGAAAGCTAAGAGATATAAAACTTGGTTTCCCCACTGCTTTCTCAGTTCTGAACACGGCATAATTTAGTATAGCATCTTGTACTGTAATATGGTAGTTGATATCTGTTTTCTTAGGGTGTCATCCAAAAATAGAAGATTTAATTTTTATTCCTGTTACATGGTCTTCTTGGCATTTATAGCCCATTCTTTATATTTTAGTCAAAGCAAGTCTTTTTTTAAATTTTATTTTATTTATTTGACAGAGAGAAACACAGCGAGAGAGGGAACACAAGCAGAGGGAATGATAGCGGGAGAAGCAGGCTTCCTGCAGAGCAGAGAGCCCGATGCGGGGTTCGATCCCAGGCCCCTGGGATCTGACCTGGGCTGAAGGCAGACGCTTAACGACTGAGCCACCCAGGCGCCCCGTCAAAGCAAGTCTTTAAAAACATGACTAAATTATTCTTTTCTGCTCTTCAAAATTTTCAATGATTTCTATTACACTTAGAATAAAGTCTAGATCCTTAACATTGGCCTCAAGGCCCTTATGAATTTGTTCTCACTCACATTTTCAGTCTCCTATGGTATCAGTTCCTGTATGCTTACTATTCTGGAGGCCACAGGTCTTCTTAGTTTTTTTTTTAAACTTTTTAAAAAAAATTTTATTTTTAAGTAATCTCCACACTCAACATGGGGCTCTAACCCACAACTTCAAGATCAAAAGTTGCACACTTCACTGACTCAGCCAGCGAGGCACCCGACACCTTCTTAGTTTTGCTACTTGATAAAATCAAACTCCTTCCTAGGTTATGGCTTTTTGGCTTGTTCTTCCCTCTGCTTGGAAGTTTTTCTCCTAGAGATCTGGCTCTTCCTCATTAAAGTTTCAGACACTCTCATGCTACATTATTTTTCTTCATGGTATTTATCCCTGTCTGAAATTCTTACAGTTTTTTACTTGTGTGTTATCTGTTTCCCCAGTTAAAATGTAAGATTCATGAAAACAAGGATCTAGACTTTTTGGTTCAATGCTGTGCAGTGCCAAGAACAATATCTGGTATGGAAGGTTTCAGTAAATACTTGACAAGCATTTTATTGTATGCCTCTTATATATTAGACCCTATGCTGGTAACACAATTTTGATTAAAAAATTGTTTTAGTCCCTCCCTTTAAGAAACTTTCAGTTAGAGTATGAAAGAAACAAGAAAGGCACCTGAGTGGCTCAGTCATTTAGTGTCTGGCTTTGGCTCAAGTCATGATTTCAGTGTTCTGGGATGGAGCTCCACCTTTAGTTTCCCTGCTCAGTGGGGAGTCTGCTTCTCCCTCCCCCTGCTCTTGCTCTCTCCCTCTCCCTCCCAAATAAATTAAAAAAATCTTAAAAAAAAAAAGAAATGAGAAAGGAGCCAACTTTTCATGTGGTATGATAAGTGTTAGATAAGAGCAAAGTGTAAGAGGTTCTGTGGGAGGAGAGATCTAGAGGTGGGGACAGGGGTATCAGAGGGTAGTGAGATTTCATAATGCACAGAGTGTTTCCTGACTGTTCATGGAGAGCTGAACGAGGGATGGAAAGAGCTAGGGGCAGAGGGGGAAGGTGGTATTTGGGTAAGGGGGACCTTTTCTTTCATTTTGGGGGCCTCTACACTGTTTGAAGGACTTGCTGTTGAAATGGGAGCCCACTTGGACTTGTCTTCCAGAATCTGTTCACTTCTGTCACTGCTTACTTTGCATAGATCTACACATCTAAAATATAACAGCTTTTCTAAAACAAAATTTAGTGGTATCATGTGACAATGGTATTCTGCTATGGTAGAATGCCTGTAATAATATCCAAAAAACTAAATACATTGAAAATTTCTATTTATTTTTCAAACATTTGTTTCCAGCATACTTGACTCTTAAAGTATTCATCTTTTTGCTCAAAAAGGGCTAAAAACCATAAACATGAGTTATAAATAAAAGAATTAAACAAACAATTTAACCCATTTCTATTTAAATTTTATTACTGCTTGAATAGACTTAGGTTAATATTTTAATGATCTGTACTGTAATAGTAGTTTTTAAAGTCAACAAATCATGTAAATAATCCTTTTTTTAAAAAAAGATTTTATTTACTTATTTGTGAGAGAGAGAGAGCACAGAGGGAGGGTGAGAGGGAGAAGCAGACTCCTCACCTAGCAGGGAGCCCGATGTCTGGCTCCATCTAAGGACCCTGAGACCAAGACCCAAGCCCAAGGCAGATGCTCTATCACTGAGCCACTCAGGTGTCCCTCACGTAAGTAATTCTGGAAGCAAACATCCTTTGTAAATTCAGCAAGCAGAATAATTAAGAGCTTATGAGTTAATGTATTTGAAAGATTTTCTTTTTTTCTTTTTATTATTTGAAAGATTTTCTAAGCCATTAAAGCACAGCTTTTATGAATTTTGAAAAGCATGTAAAATAATCTAATTAATCAATAAATATTTATTTAATTCTTAAATCACTAATGAAGTGAGTTTATTTTTGGCATTTGAGTTATCATCAACTTAAAATATAACTTATTTACCATTTTCTGTCAGATGTCAATTGTCATAAAATGATGAAAAGAAATTACAATGCAAAACATGTCCATGTGATGGGGCATTATTTTTCTATCAAAGCTGAAGTTTAACGTATACTAGAAATAGAATACCATATTTAGCAATCAATTTTCTTCTTTGAATAGGAAAAAAGCTCACAAAAGTGGGAGAAAAAATGATTCATAAGTTAATCATGCAACACTTCTGATACCTCTCTTGGAGTCTTACTCTGTCTAAGAAGGAGAGGACATATTATGAAGTTCCTAAAGGAAATTTTAGGAGGTAATTCAAAAGGTCATCTGAGAGGCAGGGGAACAAAGGGAAAGTAGAGTGTTGGCAGCTTCAGCTAATGTGGCTCTAACCTCGGTAGGTTTAACCTTAGTCAATAACCTTTTGGCATTGACTTGAAGAACAATTCATGGGTACATAGATATTCCTTGCTTTAATCTGTCCTGGCTAAATTTTGTATTAAATTTTGTATTTGTATAGGATATCTAAAATTAGTGTTTTGTGAGTATAACATTTGGCATTTGTGTTAATTCTGTGTTGTGTTTGTTTAGTATCCTCAAAATGTCTTGCACAACTTATATTATTCATAGGTTATGGCAACAGTTATCTCTAAAGACATCATTATTATCCATTGTCCTTGGAATATGTCTATTGACTTTAGTGTTAAGAAGACAACAATATAATTGGTTTTTGTCTATATGGAAGGTCCAGAATGAAATGGTATCCTCTCCCATATTTTGCTTCAGCTTTGTATGGTCCAGTTCAGTGTTTCCATTTCCATTCTCCTATTTCATAGTTTGACATTAGCTACGTCCTTTTTTTAAAAATTTTTTTTTTTAAATTTTATTTATTTGACAGAGAGAAACACAGCGAGAGAGGGAACACAAGCAGAGGGAATGGTAGCAGGAGAAGCAGGCTTCCTGCCGAGCAAGGAGCCCGATGCGGGTCTCGATCCCAGGATCCTGGGATCATGACCTGAGCTGAAGGCAGACACTTAACGACTGAGCCATCCAGGCGCCCCTAGCTACTTCCTTTTGACTGAGGTTTACTTTTGTAATATATATGAAAAAGTAAGTGAATAGTGCGAAACTTGATAAGAAATGTCTATTAAATGGCTTTTGGAATATCTTTTTAGAGTCCATATTATGTAGCATATTATTTGCATAAAAACATAGATTACTGGGATGCCTGGGTGGTACAGTCAGTTAGGTATCCAACTCTTGGTTTCGGCTCAGGTCATGATCTCAGGGTCCTGGGATTGAACCCAAGTGGGGCTCTTTGTTCAGCATGGAGTCTGCTTAAGAGTCTGTCTCCCCAAAGATATTTGCAAATGTCTTATTAGATAAAGGACTAGTATCCAAAATCTATAAAGAACTTATGAAACTGAACACTCAAAGAACAAATAATCCAATTAAGAAATGGGCAGAAGACATGAACATTTTTTCCAGAGGAGACATCCAAATGGCCAACAGACACATGAAAAAATACTCAACATTGCTCAGCATCAGGGAAATACAAATCAAAACCACAATGAGATACCACCTCAAACCAGTCAGAATGGCTAAAATTAACAAGTTAGGAAATGATTGATGTTGGTGAGGATGCCAAGAAAGGGGAACTTTCTTACACTGTTGGTGGGAATGCAAGCTGGTGCAGCCACTCTGGAAAACAGTATGGAGGTTCCTCAAAAAGTTTAAAATAGATCTGCCCTATGACCCAGCAATTGCACTAATAGGGATTTATCCCAGAGCTACAAATGTAGTGATATGAAGGGGCATCTGTGCTCCCAGTGTTTATAGCAGCAATGACAATAATAGCCAAAATATAGAAAGAGCCCAGATGTCCATTGACAGATGAATGGATAAAGAGGTGGTATATATATATATATATATATATATATATATATATATATAGTTGAATACTACTCAGCCATCAAAAATAAAATCTTGCCATTTGCAATCACCTGGATAGAACTACAGGGTATTAGGCTAAGTGACATAAGTCAATCAGAGAAACACAATTATATGATTTCACTCATATGTGGAGTTTAAGAAACAAAACAGGAGTATAGGTGAAGGGAGGGAAAAATAAAACAAGATGAAAACCATTAAAGACTCTTAATCACAGGAAACAAACTGGGTTGCTGGAGGGGAGGGGTGGTGGGGGAATGGGGTAACTGGGTGGTGGACATTAAGGAGGGCAGGTGATGTAATGAGCACTGCTGAACTCTACTTCTGAAACTAATAATACTCTATATGTTAATTAATTGAAGTTAAATAAAAAAGGAAAAAAATAATCTTGGGGGGAAAAGAAAAAGATTATTTCTCCCCTCCCTCTATGCCCCTCCCCTTGCTCTCTCTTGCTCTCTCTCAAATAAACAAATAAATTTTAAAAAATTAGGTCACTAATTTACAGTTTCAGCAAATTCATGCTTTTAATTGAATTAATATATGTTATTAATTGAATTCATATAGGTTTATGAAGGGCATAACTTCTTATAAAAAAAAGAAGAAAAAGAAATCCAATCAAGCCAGCTTAAGAAAAGGGAGGCATTAGAACAAATGACTTTATATCACACTAGGTCAGAATATATAGTAGGCTACTAAGGGGACCGAAAGGGAAATGGAAAGGGGAATCATCTTCCTTTCTTTCCAGATTCAGTTGGTCTCTCTCATCTGTATTTGCCTTTGCTCTTTTCTTTACTAACTTTCTCTGTTTGCTTATCAACCAGCACGAAGTTCTGGCTACAGTACCGTGTAACTTTCCCATTCAGCTGCCTGCTTTATCCAGCAGTTAATTGACTCAGTATCTCTCTGCTCTGTTGGTGCTTGGGTGATTGCCAGTGGCGTGGATTTATGAGCTATGGTAAGGTGGGGTGGATGACCAAAGGAATTTCAGAGAAGGGGCAATTATCCCAAACTATGTCAACAAAATCTAAATATTATATAATGTTGAATTAAATTTTTGATTACTCCATGTTGATTACTTTTATTGGTGTGTTTATGACCAGGGTAAATAAATGACATCGGAGCCTTAGCAATAATATACTTTGGCCTAATGTACATTCAGTTGAAGAGAAGATTCAGAGTAAGAGTCTGGGCTATGTCACATTTTTATACTCGAATATTTGTGGACAATGTTATAAAATTTTAAGGCAGACTTGACATTAGAAGATCCCTGAAAGAGGTTGAATACTTTGGTGTTCTTCCGAGACAGGAAGAAAACACCAGAAAACCTGATGACCATGATAGTTTGGACAATTGGCACAGATGTTGCCCCAGTCTCTTTGAAATGTGACTACTTCCTCCCTAGGTCACTTCGTATTTGCAGGACTATGTCAAGGCGGTCTCAGAGGAGATTACTCTAACTCAACTACTTCTTATGGTGTCAGCCTTTTTGCACGCCCTGCCTCCATCCTGGGTCTTGCTTCTTTGAGAAGAGTTAATCTAAATCTTTTAAGTAGGAGGAATAAATAAGCGGAGAACTGTGATCATTGTGTTCTTCTAGGAAATGAATTTTAGGGAAAAGAACTGCAAAGGGATTGTGTGGATATTGGGGGAAAAAGAAAGTGGTTTGAATTCCTGGACCCTACTGCAAGGAGGGAAGGAGAGCCCAGAAAACTAGCCCCAACTGGAGAGAGGATCTCGTGCTAAACAGGAGAAAGACGTGTTTAGTTTCTTAGTGTCTAAATATTTAATGAGCGCCTACCAAGTATGAAGTCAGTTGCTCTGGGGCTATGAAATATAAGAACCAATTACAGACCTTGTTTTCAAAGGGTTTACAATTTGCCCAGAATGACAAATCACATGCATTGCTAGAGAGGCTTAGATAAGAAACACCTTGAATTTAGATGGAGGTAAGCTGTCTGGCCCTGAGGCGAACCCAGAAATGCTCTCTCCCGAATGCTTTCAACTCTGAGGAGTTTGAGGAGTCTTGAACCCAGTTTTTAGTTCTGAACTACAAAATCATGGATTTCCTACACAGGAACCAGTGTTGTAGGTAACACATTGAGACAACAAAAAGGTCAAAAGTGAGGGTTATAACATGGCCAGGGGAAGGCGATAGTTTTGTGTCACCATGGAATACACAACATGCCGCA
>CM053603.1:151458730-151483480 GCA_028646535.1 Procyon lotor
CTTCTAGTTTCAAATTATGGAAATTCCTAACATTTCAATTCAGTTTCATCATTATTAAGTTCATAGTGCTTAGAGTAAGTTGGAAATCAAATACATATTTGTGGGATTGTATCTGGTTTACATATAGTTACATATATTTACATATAATAAGCAAATATAATTTATCACAGAACCATTGACTACTAATATGATGAGTCTTTATAGCTTAATTTTTTCCTTTTCTTGAAGTTTCTAGTTTCCCTAAATTTTTCTTGCACAACTTGCTTCATTTTTTCTAGGACTGAACCACATAATCAAATTTTTATATATAGTCACTTTTTTCCTTCACAGGTAACTTTCTAGGGACTCTGTTGCCACTTGCTCCAGGACAGCATGTTTGTTCTCTGATCTTGCTACAAATTGTTACCATGGGCCTTCCAACAACTGCTTTCCAGGGTTGGTTCTGGGAACTCAAATTTTCATGTCTCTTAGTCACTGCCTATTCTGGTGGAGAACATACTCAAATAATTTTTTTTTTAAAGATTTTATTTATTTTATAATTTTTTATAAGATTTTATTTGAAATAGAGTGAGAGTGAGAGAGAGTGAGAGAACACCACCTGGGGTGGGGAGGGGCAGAGGGAGAAGCAGGCTCCCCGCTGAGCAGAGAGCCAGACATGGGACTTGATCTGAGGACCCTGGGATCATGACCTGAGCTGAAGGCAGAGGCTTAACTGACTGAGCCACACAGGCATCCCCATACTCAAATGATTTTTAAGAATATATATGTAAGGAGTAATTTCTCTGTGTCCTTAAATGGCTGAAAAGAGTGTAAATGCCAGGAAAAAAAGAAGTTAAAAGAGGTATAGGTAGTTGCCTGTGGGGAAAGCAATTGGGACTGAGAAGAGAATAGTGAAGACCACTGCCTTTTACCATTCTAAAGCTATGTATTAAGTTGATTATATATATAAAAAAAAGACCAATTCCTGGTAATTAGCTCTGTTTTATGCATTATTCATGTTTTGAATCCATCAGAAAGTGAGTATGTAAATTGCAAAATATGCAAAAGAAATTGAGAAACAATTTTTAAAATTTCTTCTTGAAGGTATTGTTTCCTTTATCAGGTTCAGGGCTGATTGCTTCTCTTTTTATTTTTATTTTTCTTAATTTAAATTCAATTAGCCAACATATAGCTGATTGCTTCTTACTGACTCTTTCCAGCAATGTTTTAGCACTTGTTCTAAGTACCTACCATGACTCTTTCTCCTGACAATAGTTTTATGAGGAAGATAGTATTTTTAATCCCAATTTTACAGATTAGGAAACAGGCTCAGAACAATTCTCCAAAGTTTGCCTGTTTTCACATTATCTCCACTGAATTATTGGATTCTGAAATGCTTTAGTTGCTCTTTGGAAGTGCACTAAATTACTTTACAAACTTAAAGACCAAGTATAAAAACTGGTAAATAGCAAGGGTTTAATTACAATTTTGTTAAGAAAATGAGATAAAAATAAAATTTTGTTGTTACATCTTCGTAAAATATAAACAAGTCTTATTCAAATTATTTATTTGCATCAGTTTAGAATGTGACCTTGTGTCCCATAAGTAATTCATTAAAATCAGGACCTTAACATGATATGATGCTTTTTTTTTTTTTGGCCAAAAAATTCTCAACCAAGATGTTGTTCAGCAGGTGGATGGATACATAGATTGTGGTATATTCAGACAATGGAATATTATTCAGGGCTAAAAGAAATGAGCTATCAAGTAATAAAAAGACTTGGAGGAACCTTAGATGCATGTTACTAAGAGAAAGAAGCCAATTTGAAAAGCCTACTTACTGTATAATTCCAACTACATGACATTCTGGAAAAGGTAAACGAACGGAGACAGTGAAAAGATTAGTGCTTGCCAGAGGTTAAGAGTCATGGAGGGGTAAATACCAGAAAGACAATGATACTATTTTGTGTAATTCTATAATGGTAGGTACATGTTGTTATAAATTTGTCTAAACCCATAAAATGCACAATGCTAAGGGAGAACCCTATTGTAAATTATGGATTCTGGGATACAATGATATGTCAGTGTAGGTTCATCAGTTGTTAACAAATGAACCATTCTGGTGAGGGATGTTGGTAATGGGAGAGACTATGATACTGACCGTGGACGAGGCAGAGGTGCCTAAGGGAAATCTGTACCTTTCACTCAATTTTACCGTGAACCCAAACTGAAGAATAAAGTCTATTTAAGAAAAAGCCCGAGGCAGTGTAAAAATATACATGAATTAGTTTCTTTAGCAAGTATTTATTGAATGGTGTTGATTTCCTTATGCCTACTTTGATCATTTTACTCTGAGGATGGTAATAGTATCTGCCTCCTTGGGTTGTTGGGAGGATGAACTAAAATGTTGGGAGGATGAACTAAAATCTAGAGTACCTAGCCCATAGTGAACTTTAATATATTATTGTTACTATAAATAATATAATGGTCCAGGCACTAAACTGGATGCCTTTGATAAAATGTGTCAAGGCGTAAGCTCTGAAATCATAGTGATTGTTATACAACGGATTCCACGTGCCCTCGGCAGTATAAACAATTTCTAGGGCTTCCTAAGTTTTGGAGACTGGCCACTAGTCAGGGGAATTTGAGACAGTGGGGTTTGTGAGGGCATAACTGACAACGATCCTGAGGTCCAGGATAAACCCAGAAGAACGCGAAGCCAGGGAATACTAAGGAACTGAAAAACCAGAAGAAATTAAGAGTTTGTTATGAATGAATGAAGACGTCTGAAAGAAGGAAAGGTAGTTTTAAAATACCAGATTTTGGAACCAGAAGTTTCTCCAACTGACCGGATTGGAGTAATGGGAAAAGTCCAAGGTGTGAAAGTACTTGTGAGAGGAAAAATTAGAATATATGTAAAAATCATTTAAACTGGGAACTGTGAGGGTACAAGGTCTTATGGTTTGAATCCCCAAGGGTTCTGAGAGGGAATGGGGGAAAAACAAGACTTAATAAATCAAATTCTAAAAACCTCTGACCCCTGACCTTCGATCTGTAATGGTAATAGGGAGGTTACAGGAAGAGTGATATAAAGATGGTGTGGACTTCAAGAGGGAGGGGATTTTAGACTCCTGGTGAGACACAGTAAAGGTCTGGAAGTGGCAAAAAGAAACAAGGTTAGCTTGTTCTGCTGTTCTGTGAGACAGAAGACAGATGGTAATGGCTTTCATTTGAACTTTATTATTTTCTCAGTGTGACATCTTTCCCTCCACACATATTTCAGACTTGAAGAAATTTGGCAGTCCTTTACAGTAGCCTATCTTTCTGAACCAGTTGTCTTTCCCCAAGGATTGGGGCAGAAGAAGCATGGATCTAGAATCTTAAAATGACCTTCTTTTCTTGAGATGTAGATCTATACATTCAAGCTGCTGCTGTTCTTTGTAACTGACTGTTGGCAGGAGTGGAGGCTCTTCAGTCATTAATCATTTCCTAAGTATTTAGAATGGAGTTATTTGTAGGGCAGTATTAGAAACTTTGCCAGAAAGAATCTCTAGTTTACTTGGCAATACAATAAACTTCTTTTGGGTCTGTGTGGGTCTGTGTGTACACAAACTCTTTTGGTTCTGAAGAAGGAATTTACACAAAGACTTTAGCAAGTTGGCAATCTGGTTTGAGAGTTGTCCTCAAACTGAGCCTGGGTGGCTCAGTTGTTAAGCGCCTGCCTTCGGCTTAGGTCATGATCCCAGGGTCCTGGGATCTAGCCCCGCATCGGGCTCCCTGCTCCGCGGGAAGCCTGCTTCTCCTGCTTCCATCCCCTCTGCTTGTGTTCCCTCTCTCGCTGTGTTTCTCTCTGTCAAATAAATAAAATCTTAAAAAAAAACAAAAACAAAAAAAACCTGTGATTTCTAAAACCTAAGCTAAGGTCAATAAACGCTGATTGAATTTAGAGATGCAAAATTTGATAGACACAGAATAGTCTGTATAACTTGTCTGAAAATAAATATACTTCCTCTTTTACAGACCTTAGTAAATATGCTCAGAATAAAATTTTAGTGTTTAACAACAATGAGAGTGTTACTGGAGTTTGGCAAGTACTTCCAAACAAGGTTCTATAAGATGGTTTTCAGTTCTCCAACAGACTTTCAGCTGAGTGAAGAGCCTGATGTTGGGCTCGATCCCACCACTCTGATATCATGATTTGAGCTTAAATCAAGAGTCACTTGATTTAACTGAACTGAACTGAGCCACTCAGGTGCCACTCCAACTTTATACTTCTTAAGGTACGTTGCATAGCTTTCCTTTTCGGGTTGTTGTGAAGATGAAAAGAAATAACACACTGTAAACTGCTTTGTCTCATGTTGGATTTCTCAGAAACAGACCCTGAGATGAAGATTTGTGTGCAAGTGACTGCTGAGGAAGTTATATCCTGGGAGAAACCCACAAGAGACTTGGGGAAAGAAGCCAACATGCAAAGTCCTACTGAGAGTAGGTAGCCTTGGCCTGATTTCACAAGCTGGAGTGTAAATATCACTTCAAGAGTTGTCCTACTCAAGGCACAGGTCCCTGCACCAGTCAGTCATGGTTTTCACTTTGGAGTAAGGGGACGTAAATTCCCAGGTACTTCTGGTTCTCTCTGCACAGTGGACATAGTGGCTCCAGGAACTCAAGGGCCATCCTCCAGCTTAAGGGCTGCTGGAGGTAAGGGATAGATGGTGATATCCCACAGAAAAAACATTAGAGATCTGAGGGGACACAGGTGAAGCACCAACAGTTTTTGCTACAAACTTGGCATAGCGTTGCTTGGCAAATGGTAAGCTCTCAATATGTGTCAGCCTTTATTGTTATATACCTCATATTATCTCAACCTCTCATTCATTTTTTGTTACTGTTCTTTTGCTATTTGTATATTCTGGGTACAAATATTTAGCCATTTATATGTTTTGTGTATTGTCTTCCATTCTGTGGTTTGTCATTTTACTATGTAACTACAATACCATTATCACAACTGGAGAAAATGAACAATATGTTTATATTCTTATATAATATACCTGACATAGTCAAGTCTCTTCAATTGTCAAATAAATGCTATCTGTACTTTTTTTTTTTTGGTAGTCCACTATCCAGTGAATTCAGGCATTGCATTTAACTGTTTTTTGTTTCTTTAATATTTTATTTATTTATTTGAAAGAGGGAGAGAGATCACAAGTAGGCAGAGAGGCAGGCAGAGAGAGAGAGGGGGAAGCAGGCTCCCTGCTGAGCAGAGAACCCGATGCGGGGCTCAATCCCAGGACCCTGAGATCATGACCTGAGCCAAAGACATAAGCTTAACCCACTGAGCCACCCAAGTGCCTCTGTATTTAACTGTTATTAGAAGATTTTTTTTCTTTCAGAGAGACTCTCCATCTCTCGAATCTACCTTTTATTTTTCACTTAAAAGAGTTCTTGCGTAGTGATCACTAACTGTGGATTAACTCAAGTCTGGAATATTTAGAGTTGAGAAAGCAAATGTGGTAATTCCTATTAAATGTTGATATTTTAACTTTTGGTAGCCCTTTCAGTGTCACTAAACATATGCGTTACTTTCTGTGGACACCAGAAATAGTCACTCAGCACGTAAAATTAACTCAATCCACCAGATGAAAACAGAAGGACAAAGTCAATTTAAGGTAAGATTGTGAAGTAAAAGGACTTTCAATAATTGATATTAGTACAATGTTTTAGAGTTTACAAAGTTCTTTTATATGTTATTTAGTTTGGATCCCCAGTAAGGGATTTTAAAAATCCCTGTCTTAAACAAAGGAAGAAACTGAGGTTCAAGAGAGTTAAAAGAATTACCTAACACATTACAGTTAGTAGATGCAATGTCCTTGGCTTATAATGAACATTATAATTATTGAATATTTAATCAAAGTGGGAAAATATAATAAATTTTCTGACTTTAAGTCCTTACTTTACTATGATATTTGGTTTCATTTTTGGAAAATAACTTCTCACTACTTTTATTTTCTTTTATTATTTATTTATTTGTTTTTCCACTACTTTTATTTTAAAGACCTAGACTTACTGCTGGTATACCAGTAAGACTTTTAATCCCTTTGTATGAAGAGTCTCTAGGGGCGCCTGGGTGGCTCAGTCGTTGAGCGTCTGCCTTCGGCCCAGGTCATGATCCCAGGGCCCTGGGATGGAGCCCCGCATCGGGCTCCCTGCTCTGCGGGAAGCCTGCTTCTCCCGCTACCATTCCCTCTGCTTGAGTTCCCTCTCTCGCTGTGTTTCTCTCTGTCAAATAAATAAAATCTTTAAAAAAAAAAAAAAAAGAGTCTCTAACTTTTTATGCTTAGGTGAAATCCTATTAATGTTATCTGAAGAGTAGGGCTCATTTGAAATTTCTGATATCCAAATATCCTTTTTGGTCAAATGGCTATAATTAGATTCTATTAATTGAAACTCAAAGAACCTGAGCCAATAGAATATTGTGGAAAGTGTATTGGGTGAGTAAGGCATCCAGTTTTGAGGGCAGAATAACATTTAGCATCTGGAGGACCTGAAGAGCTGAGAAAGACCAACCAAAATGGCAGCCAGGGATACTCTGTTTTTCAAGACTCCACATTTTCACTGACATGTCAAAGTCAGGGCAAATTCTACCTAGATGCAGAATTCTGTCACCGTTTTGCTGAGGATTGCACTGTACCAGTAAAGTGTCAGGTGCCATGCACTTTACATAGCTGTTCCTTATTTTGCACTCATTGCAGCTACCAACGTGGTCTGAATGGTAAACAGCTTAACTATTGAACTTTGCTTCCAGACATAGCTGATTCCTGTTTGCCTAATGTTCTCACTCCTCAAATCTAAATCCATTAAGCCTCATATCCCTGTTTACCTTTGGTTGACAAAGCAATGTAAAAAGTGAGACATCTCATTTTTCCGAACTCACATATTGCATTCTTGTGATAAAACTGGATGTGCTTTCACTACATTATCACCAAGAGAGCTGCTCCAGGGACCTGTTAGACTGGGATGGTTCTTTTTCACTGACAGCTTTCTTGGCACCTGGAACTGAGAAGTTGTACCCACACACACAAATGTGTATTTCCTTCTCCCTCTTTACAAGGTAGCGTTTTCTGTTTCTTCTCCTGGTGAACAGTGGTCTTGCCTAGTTTTTGTGCTTTTCTCTCACAGGAAGAAAAGTAAGCCGATAAAAGACAAATGGGCAAAGAAAGAGTGAAAGGACTGAAACCAAGGCGTAAAGTGAGGAGAATCAAAACCCACAGCAGGTAGTTCATTTCAGCAGTGTTTCTAGGGCAAGATTACGTACGCACCACTGCAAACAGCAAGATCTGTTTCTGGTATGTGAATTGACCCTATCTAAGTGAGTTGTATCCTTCCAAGTGGAAATACTCATTTTTAGGGATACAGGAAATCATATTTATTCATGAAATTTGAAAAAAGTATATAAATGATCCAAAATCTTCTAAAATTAGAACTGTTAGAGCCATCCAAATAAAGCCTATTCGATTCACAAATTTCACTATATGGCTGAAGAAAGCATTTGGGTATTTTTCAATTAGAAATAAATGGAGATTATCTAAACCACAGATATTTGTATACACAATTTAAGACACAGAAAATGATTATACAAAATTATTTATTAAGGCACTAGAGGAGGTTATTTACACGTTTCATGATTACCTCTGATGCAAAATTTTAAAAAATGCTTTAAACTTAATGCACTGTAGAATTACCATCTGTAAAATTAATTGACATTACTGTGTATTCAGGTCATTGAGGGCTTATTTGCTCTGCACTGTTCCCTGTCTTATTTACTTTTGTATCTCCAGTGTCTGGCACTATGCTCTGTACAAGTAGACATATATAAATGTCTGTTGCATAATAAATGAATAAATGCAGTAGTTCAGTTGAGATATTTGCAAATCCTGACTGGTATGTGTACAAATAGAACAAATAGAAAGGAAAATCAGAATAAATTTGCACCATAAAGGCTCATATTCATTTTTTTCTTTCTTTATTCAAAGAACAAGTAGTTTTTCAAAAAGTAATATTTGAGATTTCCAAATATATTATAAAAGAATACAAAGATTAATGATCAATATTTTATCATAAGAGGTCCACAGAAGAGAGGACATGTAAATAAACTAATAATTAGAATATTATGGGTGTTCTGATAGAACAAAATGGGGTACTATGGGAGCATATAATAAAGATACAGAGCTGAGGCTGTGTTGACAAGTGGGAGACGGGAAAGATATTGTTCTAAGAAGAGTCTTGTCTATATGCATATCTTAATTTGATCTACTGTCTAAGGTAAAATATCTGGTTTATCTGAAGTCCCTATTAAACTTGAAAATCACCACTGAATCACCTGGAGAGAGTACCTTTTTTTTTTTTTTTAAAGACATTTATTTATTTATTTACTTAACAAAGAGAGGGAGAGAGCACAAGCAGGAGGAAGAGCAGGCAGAGGGAGGGGAGAGGCAGGCTCCCAGAAACAGCAGGGATCCCAAGACCCTGGGAACATGTGCTGAGCCAAAGGCAGACACTTAACGGACTGAGCTACCCAGCCCTCCCCCTCCAAGAGTACATTTTAAGGGACTCATGGACATAAACTCCAAAGGTCAGCTTCATGTTGAAGATCTATCAATAACCAACTTTTTCCACTTAGATTCTCTCATTTCAGTAATACCAAAGATATACAAATATGTGAATATGATTGTATTGCTGTGAAATGGACTCATATAAGCTCATGCCTTAAAATGTGAAATGAATGTATTTGCTTTTTGAAAAAGCAAAGAGTAAATAATATTTGTCAGGTTAAAATGTTCATGACCTTGTGGAACTTGCCTTGCACATACATTAAACCAGTATTACTTAATACCTTGCTTTGAGGCAAATCTCCAATAAAAATATAATTCTTAAGATAAATTATAATCTCACATGGAAGAGTGTAAGTTAAGTCCAATCAATATAGTTAAACAGTAGGCGCTTTGTCATTTTCTATTTTGTTTTTGGCTGTCAGTACAACAAACAGAATTACATTCTCATATGTCATATTGGTTTTTTCTTAATTTTAATGATTCCTGTGAATACCCAGCAGTAGATATCTTCTATTGGTGAGTCTTCTTCAAATAAGAAAGATAAGCTTACTTCGTCAGTGATAAGGAAAAGCTCAATTGTGTATATATGTAGAATTATATTAAAGACCAAGTATTAAGCTGTGGAGAATGCCATGTGAGATAGTAAATTAAAACATAAGGAAAAGAACAATCAAAGAGGGAAGAGGAGAAGCAGGAGAGTAGTATTACTTCAGTTTATAAGAGTTTCAAGTTGTAATAGGTGTCAACAGGATTTGAAATCAAAAAGGATCATTTAATTTATCAAGAAAAGAGAAAAAGGTATAATAGTTAAGAGAGTGATGTCATTATGTATATGAAGGATAAGGAGGGATAGTAGTTAGATTTTAAGGGGTTAAAAGAATTTTTGGGGGGGGGTTAAAAGAATTTTTGTAGAGAAAGTTATTATAGCCAACATGGGATAGATCCTTTGGCAAGGAGTGTGGCCCAGATTGGAGCTGCTATTTAATATCCAACCCCGTTTTAATTCTAGCTAAGAGACTGTATTTTCAAGCTACATTTGCAGGTCAGTGAGTTTATGTGACCAGGTTCTGCCCAATGAGATGTAAAAGGAAGTGTGAAGAATTTTCAGGAAGAATCATGAAGGCTGCTTAAGGAAAGCTGGATAGGACACTCTTGTCATTTTCCCCTTTCGCCTACATGTCAGTGTAATGGCTGGAGCTGTGGTAGCTATTTTAGATCAAGGGGTGGTCTGAAAAATAAAACCGTGAACTGAGGAAGGTAGAACAGAAAGATAAAACTTAGATTTCTGGAGACACTGTAGATCTACCACGTGAGCCCTAGATTTCAAGTTTAGCTTCTTTTACATAAAAGAAAAAATAAATGATCATGTTTAAGGAAATACTTTTTGTTTCTATTTTACACCCGAACTTAATCCTTCTAACAGAGACTGATGCTGTACCTCAAGGGCTCTTGAATTTCTACAAAGTATCTACCAAGAGTGGACTTCTAAAGGGAAGAAGAAAGGAAAACTACACTTTGATGATTTGAATCTTAAACAAATATCAATGACTTATTCTACTTTTAAATCAAGGAGCTAAAGCATATTGTGAATACTAATCTGTTTTTTCCCCCACTGTTAGTGAATGCATATGTGGTCTCGAAGAAAGATTGTATTTGGAGACAGACTAGTGTTATTCTGAAGCATATGAGCTAGGTTTTATTGTGGCAATAAACACAAAACTTTCAGTGACTTAAAATTGCTTGCTCACTGTACACGTTCAACATGGGTTTACTGGGGGCTCTTTTCCATGTAGTCACTCCACATCGTATGATACCTGCTTTGCACAGGAGGGGAAGAATGGGCTAGATGGTTGGGTACAGTACTTACTGCCGGTGACACATAACCTCGCCTCATATTTCATTTGTCAGAACTACGTTTAAGACCGTGACTGACTTTAAGGGGTAGGAAAATACAGTCTTCCTCATACCCAGAAGCAGAAGAAGAGATAGGGAAACAGCAATATCTACCACCCCACTAAAACGTAAAAGAATCTAGATGGAAATATGTAGTGCACAATAAAAATGCTTTTACTTTTTGGTTACAAAATCTCAGAAAAGCGGTGCCTTCTCTGCAGTTTTGCTTTCCACAGTTTCCGTTACCCAAGGGCGCAGATGATCCTCCTGACGTAACACCTGAAGATCAGTAGTGGTCTAATGCTACATTACAGCACCTTTGTCAGTCACCTCGCTTCACCTCATCATGTAGGAATTTAATTCTCTCACATCAGCAGGAGGGTGAGTACCGTCAAGAAGATATTTTGAAAGAGAGAAACCACATTCACCTAACTTTTATTGAAATATATGGTTATAATTTTTCTATTTTATTATTGTTATTAGCCTCTTACTGTGCCTAATTTAAACTTTATTATGGATGTGTATATTGGGTGTGTATATATGGGAAGAAATATAGCATAAATAGGATTTGGTACAGTTTGTGTTTTCAGGCATCCACTGGGGGGTCTTGGCAATATATCCCTTGCAGATATGGGGGATTACTGTAATTTAATTTTTTAAGAAATGTTTTCCACCGTTAAGAAAAAGATAAAAGATTTTTCAGATAAGAATTTCTACAAGACTAATCTCTCTTTGGCATGTATAAGGCAATTTGAGCAATAGCAAATCTCTTTGCCTGAGAAGAAGATGAGCATTAAATTCTAAAGATTCACAAGTGCCTACATGTTTTGTTCTTCCATTCATTTAGCAGACACAGATTGGGCATCTCTTAAGTACAGTTCAGATAAGACTTATTGAAACCAGAGCATATGGAAGAGGATATAGGGTATGAGAAGGGAAATGGACATATCTCTAAATATGTCTAGAATTCTCTCTCAAAATGTAATTTTATTCAGAATAGAGCAACTACATTATAGCCTCCAAATACATTTAAGTTATCAGATAGTTCTTGGAAACTAATTACATCACCGTGACTAAAATATTGCTAGGACATTTATCCCAGTTGGGGAATTTTTAAAATAATATCTAAGTAAACAAATCAAATTTCTTTGTGGATAAGATCCTGAGAAGACTTTCCTGACCAGCTGCTACATAGTAGCTATGTAGCTAGCTAGCTAGCTGCATAAACATTTCCAACATTTCCTAGCAATTACATAACAATGGGGCTATTTTTCACAAAATACAAGATTCACTGGCATTTTAATCTAAGAGTCATCAATCTCATTCCTTTTGTTTCCTCAAAATGGTATTTATTGAATAGCTCTAAATAAAATATCACTGTACCAGAATCTCTTATCTATCTCTTTGCTATTTCTTCCACTGCTTTTATGCTAAAAAGCCCTCCCTATTCAGAAACCACATTATTATTTACCTCTATTTAGTGCTAGTATTATGGTTTGTTTTATTCTCTTGCTTCCAATCTTGTTATTTAATATTTACTTTACTTATTTCTTCTTTCCTGCACACATTTTAACCTAGAATAATGCATTCTCACGGTGGATATGGAAAAATGGTTTCTAGAATAAATGGTCACTATGGTTATTCTTACCTTTAAAGCATCTGACAGATTTGCTATGGTTTAACAAGATGTTGCAAATCAATTTTGTTTTGGACAACTCATTATTTTTTTATTATGAAAACGTAGCTACTTAAATTTTGGTTCAAATCATTTGATTAAAAATGGCATTAACTCTTCATTCCTACTAATTAAAACTAAAACAGTTCAGCAAACAACATTTTCAGTAGACTGTCAACAGAAAAGGATTTTTTCAAAATTGAATGTGAGAAAACAATATTAGCATAACAGAACTATAATGATTTGTTCAATTGCTATTATTTCTAGTAACCGAAGTAATTGCTTTTTACAAAACATATAGTTTGATATCAATACAGATAGAGAAGGACAGGTAAATTTCATGACACCCTATAATAAACAGCTTAAATGAATGTGAGTTACAGAAGACCAGTTTTGAAATGTTAGTCTACCATTATAATCTTTGGTATTTTTTCCCCGGAGTCTTACATTGGGGTACTTTTTACTTTAAATCCAAGTTTAAAGTAAAAAACTTAAGCATTTTACTTTATTTAAAAATTTTTATTATCAAAACAAACACAAAACAAATGTATACTTCAATGAATTGTTTTAAGGTGAACACTCTTGCAGCCATCATCCAGGTCAAGAAAAAGGACCTTGCCAGCCATCTCAGGAGTCCCTCTTTACTCCTGATCCCTATTATGGCCCTTATTCTCCCAACAATAACCATTATGTTGACTTGCACAGATAGTAAATCCCTGTGTTTCGTTGTGGTTTATTACCTAAGTGTGCATCCTTAAATCAACAGGGTAGCCTTTAAGCATTTTACTTTAAAACTTTTAAAAGTGCTATCTTTGCCAATTTCTCAAAAGGAAAAGTGGAGTGACTATTTCCATCTTTGCCAAATAAAAAGTCTTTAAAATAGAAAAGGTTATACCTGTAAGTCCTTGAATGGGATTTGTATTGCTCTCCTACTCATTAAAAATAGTGACAATCAGTAATAACACTCTTTCGAAGAATTCCATCTGAAAAATGTTTCGATGATAGTGCATATTGTCATGGGAAGAATCCACACTTTCTGCACTTTATTTTTATAGCACTTATTTCTTTGTGAGGGCCACACAAAATTTTTGTCCCAACCAATGATCTCAACCTATATATCCATGAGAGAAAAGAAAACAGGTATGTTTTAAAAATCTAGAGACAGTGGACAAAAGAAGAGAAAAAAGTCAAGTTTTGAGTAGGGAATATTAGATAAGTCTAGGCCAACAATTAATGTAAGTGGCACCAATTCCTTTTCTTTGTTTTTTGGACAAATATTTTTATTAAAGAATAAAACAATATGGAAATGTGAGCAAATCCTCAGTGTGCAGCTTTATGGATTTTTATAAAATGAACATATCATAAATCACCTCTCAGATCAGGCTGTGGAAGAACACTGTAAACATGTGAGAATGTTCCCTGTGTCCTTCTAAATGCTAGCTAAGCCAAATAAAAGGTAACCACTATTCTTAATTTCACCACTGTATTAACTTGCTAGTATTTGAATTTTATATAAATGGAAACATGTGAGATATATATATATATACATACATATGTACATACATATATGTATATACATACATATGTATATATATACATACATGTATATACATACATATGTATATATATATATATACATATATATACATACATATATACGTATATATAAATGTATATATATATATTCTATTATGTTTGGCTTCTTTTGCTCAACATTATAATTGTGATATTCATATGATTGCATGCAGTGGTTGTTAGTTTTTTTTTTAACTACTGTATATTATTATATTATAGGAATATATCACAATTTATCCACTCTAGTATTGATGGACATTTTGGGCTGTTTTCAATTTTTTTTTTAAAGATTTTATTTATTTATTTGACAGAGAGAAAGATCACAAATAGGCAGAGAGGCAGGCAGAGAGAGAGGGGGAAGCAGGCTCCCTGCTGAGCAGAGAGAGAGATGCAGGTCTCGATCCCAGGACCATGAGATCATGACCTGAGCTGAAGGCAGAGGCTTTACCCAGTGAGCCACCCAGGCACCCCTAGTGTGAATATTTTTAAAAAGCTGTATTAATGAAAAAATTCTGATAGTATTTATTGTAGTCAAAAGAAAGTGCACCTAAATATACCATGGTATATTAACAATGTTGATGACATAAAAATACTTAGGGCATTTTCTCCTTTGTGTCTGAGACTGAGAAGATAAGTTGATTTCGTTTTCTTAATATATTATTTGGCTTGGCTAGCATTGTCAAAGGGCCATGCTTACTTGTGTTATTTATATTAATTTTGATGAATGAAAAATTCATAAGGCTGAAAGTGGACCACAGATGATAAAAATTAGCTCTGTCACAGGAAATTTAATGTCAGTGCTTACTTCCTGAATCATATTAAGTATATTTCATGTTTCATTTCTCACAGCAAAATCTTGTTACAATTTCATAACAAAAAGGGAAATAGTTTCCTTGTTAAGGGATTGATGCTATTTCTTAAGGAGGGAAAACACATACAATAAACCAATACTTTGCCTCAGAAATTACTGCTAAATCTGCCTTTCAAACATCCAAAGATCTATTTTTTATAATTTGAATTTCTCTGAGTTATTAATAAAGAGTAGTTTTATAAAAAGAATTTCAGCAAATAATTATAACTCAGAGGAATGAGTAAAAAAATATGTATGTAAATCAAAAGCATTGAAAAAACAGATCAAATGAAATACAGAGTTCCCAAGGAAAAAAAAGGTGGTCAGCTACCGTATCTCTGTAGTTATATCAGCCAGCCTGGCACATAGTAGGTACCTATTTTTTTCTGGTTAAAACTAGAATGTTAGAGAACTGAATCATATTGTAATAACATATTACCTTAATCTTACTAGTAGTTAACCTCCTGAGGCATGTATTATGATTCAGCTTTATGACATATGCCAATTGATTCTTACTTATTGTCTCTGTGCCTATAGGAAAAACATCAGCATGAGACAAATCCTATAAAGGCTAAGTAACTTCCTCAAGGCTTCAAGTAATTCAATATTCCTGGGCCTAATTTTTGTATCTTAAAATGAAAGAAAGGCTGGGACCAGAAAACTGAAGATGAATTCTGGGCTCCACCATTCCACACCCTAAGACTACACAATTAGCCCACCTGGTACAGACTTGTATTGACCTCTCTCTCTGAAGTTTTATCACATTGTAATCTGGGCTTTTTCACTTATTTCATTTTTAGCTCATTTTGTTTCCTGGTAAGAATTTAAAGCAGCTACTTTGTCTAAATTCTCTTTGAAACTGAGCACCTGGAAGGTAAGAACCATGTCTGATGTTTGTTTCTAGTGCTTGACACCTTACTTTACCTGGTCCAAAAGAGGTGTTATTCAGTAACCCACGGTAGTGGGTAACCAACAGTGTTGGTTACTCTCCTAATATCTTTATGACTTTATTTTTTGCCATAAGCATAAGCATCATTAGAAAATAGTATTTTACTATTTTCTAGTACTTTAGGGAAGATTTCGACACTGCCATGTGCAGAGTAACAATGGGAGATGATAAATGCAGTTTCCCGGTACACTGAAGCATTCAGATTAGCAATAGACAGTTACTAATCCTAGAAAGGCAAGTACCCCATTGAGGATAATATGAGGCATGGATCATATTCATAGGTAATACTAATAATATAGTATGACATAATATAAAATATAGTGATAACAGAATGGAAATTATAAGTACTCGGACACACAAGCACATTGTTTTTAATTCCAGCAAAACAGTTCATCTGATACATATTTAATAATAAATATAATAATTTATTCTTTTTTCAAGTTTTATTTTTTAAGATTTTATTTATTTATTTATTTATTTATTTATTTATTTATTTATTTATTATTTAGAGGGAGCTAGAGTCGGGGAGGGGCAGAAGGAGAGGGACAAGCAGTCTCCCCAGAGAGCAGAGGGCCAGACATGGGACTGGACCTTGAGATCATGACCTGAGCCAAAGGCAGATGCCTAACTGACTGAGCTACCCAGGCACCTCAATAATTTATTCCTGAATGATAATTAGATACAAGTGTAAGGAGTTCATATAAAGAACTATAATTAGAACATTTTTTATCTTTATTTTATTTTATTTTATCATTATTTTTTAAGGATTTTATTTATTTATTTGAGAGAGAAAGAGATCACAAGTAGGCAGAGAGGCAGGCAGAGAGAGTGGGGGAAGCAGGCTCCCCACTGAGCAGAGAGCCCGATGCGGGTTAGGCTCTATCCCAAGACTCCGAGATCATGACCTGAGCCGAAGGCCAAGGCTTTAACCCACTGAGCCACTCAGGCGTCCTCATTTTTTCTTCTCTTCAAAAAATTTTTGGGATGCCTGGGTGGCTTAGTTAATTAAGCATCCAACTCTTGATTTTGGCTCAGGTCATGATCTCAGAGTTGGGAGACTGAGCCCCAAGTCAGACTGCACTGGGCGGGGAGCCTGCTTAAGATTGTCTCTCTCCCTCTCTCTATGCACCTCCCCCCTCTAAAAACAATAAAAACGTAAAAATACAAAAATAAATAAATAAGAATGTTTTTCTAGGGCATAAAACTTGTATCAATATTAACCTTTTCTGTTATTTATTTGAAGTGCAGTTGACGTGCAATATTATATTAATTTCAGGTGTACAACATAGTACACTTTCAACATTTATATACTTTACAAAATGATCACCATGATAAATCTAGCTACTATCTGTCAGTGTACAAAGTTGTTAATATAATTAACTATATTTCCTATGTGGTACCTTGCATCCTTGTGTTGATTTTATAACTAGAAGCTTGTACCTTTCAATACTATTCCTCTCTTGGGGCACCTGTATGGCTCAGTCAGTAAAGTATCTGTCTTTGTTCAGGTCAGGATCCCAGGGTCCTAGGATTAAGCCCCATGTTGGGCTCCCTGCTCAAGTGGGGTGCCTACTTCTCTCTCTCTCTGCCCCTTTCCCCTACTCACATGCTCTCTGTCTCACTCTGATATCTCTCAAATGAGTAAATAAAATCTTAAGAAAATACTCTTCCCCTTTCTTATCCCTACCTATAACCTTCCCCACTGGCAACCATCAGATTGTTTTCTCTATCTATGAGTCCGTTTCTGTTTTGCTTGTTCATTTGCTTTGTTTTTAGATTCTACATAAAAGGGAACTCATATATTAATTGTTATTTCTCTGACCTATTTCACTTAGCATGATACCCTTTAGGTCCATCCATGTTGTTGCAAATGGCAAGATCTCATTCTTTTTTATGGCTGAGTAATATTCCACTATGTAAATATATACCACATATTCTTTATCCATTCATCTATTAATGGGCAGTTAGCTTATTTTCATACATTGACTATTGTATATAATGCTACAATGAACATAGGCATGTCTCTATCTTTTTTAATTAGTGTTTTAATTTTTTTTTTCAGATAAATGTCCAGAATGGGAATTGCTGGATTATAAGGTAGATCTATTTTTAATCATTTGAGGAACCTCCATACTGTTTTCCATATTGGCTGTACCATTTTGCATTCCCACCAATAGTGTATGGGGGTTCCCTTTTCTCTACGTACTTCCCAACATTTGTTATTTCTTATTTTTTTGATAATAGCTATTCTGACACGTGTGAGGTAATATCTCACTGTGGTTTGTGATTTGGATTTGTGTTTCTCTGATGATTAGAGATGTTGAACATGTTTCCATTATTTTTTGGACTTTGTATGTTTTTTTGGAGAAATGTCTATTCAGATCTTCTGCCCACTTTTAAATTGGATTGCTTGTTTTTTAAGTTTTGAGTTGTGTGAGTTCTTTATATATTTTGGATATTAACCTCTTATCAGTTATATCATTTGTAAATGTCTTCTCCCATTCAGTGGATTACCTTTTTGTCTTAATGATGGTTTCCCTGACTCTGAAAAAGTTTTTTAGTTGGATGTAGTTCTATTTGTTTATTTTTGCTTTGTTGCTCTTATCTGAAGAGAGAGATCCAAAAAAATATTGCTCAGACCAATGTCCGAAAGTTAACTGCCTGTTTTCTTCTAGAAGTTTTATGGTTCTGGTCTTACATTTAAATCTCTAACCCATTTTGAGTTTATTTTTGTATATGGCATAAGAAAGTGGTCCAGTTTCACTCCTTTGCATCTAGTTGTCCAGTTTTTCCAATACCATTTATTTATTTGAAAGAGATAGTGTCTCTGCCATTGGAAATTCTTGCCCTTTTTGTTGTAGATAAACTGACCATAAAAGTGTGGGTTTCCTTCTGGGCTCTCTATTCTATTATATTGATCTATGTGTCTGTTTTTGTGCCAGTACCGCACTATTTTGATAACTGCGGCTTTGTAATACAGTTTGAAATTAGGGAGCATAATACCTCCTTTTCTGATATTGTTAAGTGTTTAGTCATCATGGAAACGTCTACATGTTCTACATGCTTTCTTGTTTAGTGAAAGCCTTGGGTCTTACTTCAGAATAAATGAGCTTCCTTTGTCTCAGGAAATTCCATTCTGTCTTACTTATACCCATCCAACTATGTATCTTGTCACACACTCATCAATTTTTTGATCCATTCATCCAACCATGTATCCATAATCCATTCATCCAACCATGTATCCATAATCCATCCATTGATCTATCCATCTACTCACTCAGTTTATCACCTAATTATCGAGCGCTTAATTTGTGCCAGCCTCACAGTGTTGGAGAGACATACCTTTAATCCAATGGTAATATACTGAGGTAAGTATAATAAATAGGTTGCATAAATATGCATCACAAAGTTGGTTGAGAATAGCAATAATTACCAGCAAGAGGTACCTATAAGAGTTTCAGGTTGAAGTGGGAAGATAGAATGGAAGAAATGACTTGTGTAGAGGTGTGAAAAGATATGAAAATGGATAGAGCAAATTTATTGTTTCTGTGAGAGTACATATGTGTATGCCCAGGAGGAGGCAGGAAAAGGGGGAGGGTAAATAAGAGGTGAGGCTGGTAAAGTGATGCCATTAGATCTCAAAGGGTTCTATATACTGTACTGGGTACTATTGCATTAAGGTAAAGTCTCTATAGGATAGATAGATATAAGTCCATAAGTTCAAAACACTAATATTATCATGGGATCATTATATCCATTAAGAAATTTAAAAATGGTTTTTATTTTTTACTGTCAAATTAAACTGAATAAGCTTTCATGTTTGACAAGGTTGAGTTGATAGGTGGTCTGTAATTGAAGACATTTTTTAGGGGCACCTGGCTGGCTCAGTCAGTAAAACATCGGACTCTTGATCTTGGGGTTGTGAGTTCGAGTACCATGTTGGGTGCAGAGATTACTTAAAAATAAAATTAAAAAAATGAAGAAGTTATTTAAAATGAGAGAATTATAAAAAGTGGTCCACACATAGTTCACGTGCTAGGTTGAGGGATTCAGTTAATAAAAATAAATAACCTGAATATTAGGCCAGTAGGACTGATTAAAAATGGTTAGTTCTTAACAGGTAGATTATAGGAGACTTTGGCACTTTAATTATACATCCCTATAGTATTCATAATTTTACATTGACAAAATTATATTGATTTAGTAATCAGAAAAAAGTGAAATAATTTCCTATTTGGGGAAAAGTTTGAAGAAAAATATTACTACAATGGGATATTCTAAAAGCTGAAACTTCAGCTTAATTAAACTTCAGAGAATTTGTTAAATATTCCTTAATTGACAAATGCTTCATAGCCTTAATCAATTTCAGCAACACTGTAATCCTAAGGAGCCTCTGTGTAACAGAGCTACGCACCTAATGATTTTGTTTAAATTTCACCTTAGCGTGCATTCAATATTATTCATTATAGAAATAAGAACTCAGCAATCTGAAGACATGACACAAGTCCTTTGCTTATTTGAAATGTTTATAGTAAATATCCACCAATATTATGAGCCAGTGCAGACAAATTAATTTAGATAAAGCTCTTGTTAATTTCATGAAAAATAAAATTAAAACTACTTTGAAGATCCCTTTTAGATGAACAAAGTGTTTCTACAACAGGATATACTAAAATAAATGTGAAACAGATAGATATTGGAGAACTGATCAAATTTTAAATGATTAAGTTTTGATGCCAAGAACATTTTTTAATGCATTTACAGAGTCCAAAAATTTAAGTTAGGTAGATCTACTTTTAAATTTAAATCACTTAGTGTTCTTTCAGCTAATTAATTAAAGAAAAAGATACAAAGGATGTTCTATCTTGGGTGACATGATATAATAATGTCTAGCACAGTGGCTGGAACATATTAGGCAATCATGCAAAATGGTAGATGGACTGTAAACCCCTTTCTTTTCTTTATGACCTTTTTTTTTTAAAGATTTTATTTATTTGAGAAAGAGAGAGAGAGAGAGAAAGAGAGAGAGAGCATGAGAGGGGAGAAGGTCAGAGGGAGAAGCAGACTCCCTGCGGAGTTGGGAGCCTGCTGTTGGACTCAATCCTGGGACTTGAGCTGAAGGCAGTTGCTTAACCAACTAAGCTACCCAGGCATCCTGTAAAAACCCCTTTCTGGAATTCAGCTCAGATAGGTTACAGGTATCCTTTGCATTCTTCAGGAGGATGCCCAGGCTACAGCTCTGACCATTAATTAGCATAGACATTGAACAGGTAAGGCCCCTTTTAGTTAATGGCTGTCGGATGAAATAGAATGACAGGTAAATAGTCAGAGATTCTAGACAAGCAGCACTGAGAGCGGCATTGAGAGACCAGTAGGTCATCTCTTGTTCCCTAGCAAATCATTGTCCCAAAGTGGATGAAATCAATTATTCACAACAGTTTCTCTTTCCCATTTTAAAAGTATTTATAATTTAGCAATGTAGGTGACATTTTAAAGTACTCTTCTGGTAAATACTTCTTTTGGAAGGGCTTCAATTCATTCCTACTATAAATCATTTTCTCATCACACAACCTGCCAGTGTTTCTTTCCCCCATCTCTCTTTTTTAGTGCAGTGCTTTTAACCTGTATCTTACCTGTACTGCATTTACCTGAACTGTTGGAAAAATGCAAAAATTCATCAAAGTGTTAACTTCATTTTAAGAAACTTTAAAAAATAATGAACGTTCACTAAATGAAAGTTTTTTTATCTACAAGTATGACACATTCACCCACATCATCTGGAAAATAACAGGGAACAGGAATCACTTAGTTGAACCTAGTACCTTTTTTCTTATAAACCTAAAAATTTTGTAAAATCCAAAAATGTATTTCGTATGGTGGGGAAATCAGTCCCAACAACCAAACCCTTTTTTTTTTTTGAAGGGAAAGTGTAGGAAACAGCAATGATGGAGTATTTAATCACTACTGATATTCATATATATTATCATTAAAATTTCAGGAGAATCTCATGCGATCAGTGTTTTTAACTTCATGCTGTCAATAAAGAAGTTAAGTAGCCTGATCAATGTTATCTAACTAGTAAAAGGCAAGCTCTCATCTGTTTGTGTTCCCCTCCCCCTTTTTGTGCATGTGTTTGTTCACTATAGCTGCCTCTGAGGAGATACTCTTTAAAACAGTTTCTGAATTTTACAAACCACTTAAATTGCTTTAATCCTCTAGGGCTGATATCTAATTCAGTATTTTAGTTCTATAGCAGAGATAGTACTATTCATACCACTCATAATCCTAGGCCAGGCACCACGTGACTGGTGTTATACATACTATTCTGTTCTCTCAAAAATTCTAATAATAGCAACATTTTGTAGCCCTTCTAATGTGCTAGGATTATTCTCAGCACCTTACACGTATTAACTCACTTAATTTCATTTGGTGGTTATTAGTATTTTATCCTCATTTTCCAGTTGGGAAACCTGAGGCAAAAGGAGATGAGGTATCTTAGTCAAGGTAGCCCAGCTGATAGGTGCAGAGAGGAGATTTCATATCCAGGTTGTCTGGTTCCAGAGTCTTTGCTCTTTACTTTTTTTTTTTTTTGAAGAGTAAACAATTCAGAAAAGTTAAGTCAACTGAGGAAGATGATTGGGGGCTAAGTGACTAAGTAAAGCCTGTAACATAATGTGTACAGATAAGTTACTGATTTCAAGGAACCATATGCATCTTGTTTATGTAATATCATAATAAAACTAATGGCACACGTATTCATTTGGATGAATATATTCCTTCTTCTTGAGGAAGAACGCAGAGCATAACTCTCTGAGATCGGTCAGGATGAGTCTTATGAAAAATCACTGGTTACTGTCAGGTACCGCAAAGCAGTGTTCTCGAGGGCCATTAGCATGGGTTGGGTTTTCATACCAACACACAAATTTGTACTAACAAGCTAAATAGTCCCAGGCCACTGTGCTTAAAAACTTCTTTGTGGTCAGGTGTTAGAGCAGCTACTTGCTGCTGTTGACATGGTGCTTAGACCTAGCATTCTTTAATTTGGTATGTCACAATGAGGTGTCGAAAAGATAAGACAACTGGTTGGTGTTTCTCAAATGAGAATCTGCAAAACTCTGGAGTCTAAAAATGTATTAGCATTCAAAATGATTTATTTTTTTAAAGGAGTTAATAATTGCTTAAATTTATGCATTGTGAATTGAAACCATTACTGTGTCTGGAATCTTTTTGGGGGAATGATGAAGAATGTGAATAGACATGCATGGACTGATTTACATGGTTTTTAGAACGGCAGAACTGGTGCTGCAATATTCAGATCAAATGATGCTAAAATACCATCTACTGCTCATAGGAAAAGAACTCCTGAGACATTTTAAAAAATAAAAGTGAGGGTGCCTGGGTGGCTCAGTGGGTTAAAGCCTCTGCCTTCAGCTCAGGTCATGATCTCAGGGTCCTGGGATCGAGCCCCACATTGGGCTCTTTGCTCAGCGGGGAGCCTGCTTCCTCCTCTCTCTCTGCCTGCCTCTCTGCCTACTTGTGATCTCTCTCTCTGTCAAATAAATAAATAAAATATTAACAAAAAAATAAAAGTGAGGAAATAAGATGACTATTGCAACTCATTTAGTACTTTGCATCTGTATCTTTGTTTCATAATCTTTTTGAGTAAGTCAGAGTTAAATGTTGCCACTACCAAACCAAATAAGGATAAATCTGAAATTACCTTTGAGACTTGAGCCACCTACTTAACTAAGTGGATACCAAAAGAAAATTTAGATTTAATAAGAACTGGAGTTTAAAAGACGGCTAGTTAATCACTGCTCAGAAGAATTCTGGTTGAGGAAACTGTATGAGGTAAGCATCTTATTTCAAGGCTGCATGACATGGATATACAGTCAAAATTGGTTCAAAAGAGTTGGGTTCACTGAGTGATTTGCCATACAAACCTAGAGTTGTACCATATCTCTGATTTCCAATTTTCTCTTTAGTGAAATATTTAAGTTGGAAAAGACTTTTTCAGATGTCAGATACCTACAACCTAAAAATCTATAGTTCTGTAAAAAGGCAATAATAACTCTTTCTCTCTCTTTTTAGTATGTTAATGACCCTCTTCTTTTTAGGGATTTAACCAATTTTTCATAAAAACTTTGACAAAGGTGGCAAGTAGCACGCCATTCCTTATTAAACAACTGTGATATTAGCTACATCACAAAAATATTTGCATTGCCCAAGAGATCCAAGATGCAAAATAACTGATTTTCATTGCAGTATAGATGAAAACAAAACAAAGCCCCTCAAAAAAGGTGCATAATATAATTTTACTGTATTTAAAAAAGTGGCATTGGAGCAACCTTTTCTTTATAATTAACACCATAGGTGAATCTAAGATGAAAAGCAATGACATGAAAAAAGTACTACTATTTCTGGAACACTTACTATGTGCCAGCAACTGTATTGGGTAACTTTGCAAATATTAACTCATTTCAAGCCAGATTTTATCCCCTTGTTCAGGAAGAGAAAACTGACAGAAAGGTGAAGTAAAAAAGAGTTTGAATTGGAACTTGGCTTACTATCTAAGTTATATGAAATTGTATCATTGAGATGATTCATCTACAAGCATCAGAATTGAAGTCACAAAACTAATGATGGGCCCTGATAAGAAACAAGGATGCTGATATCAGAAATGGGGTTGCAACCCTCATGTGATTTTAATGCAATTCTTCCCCGTTAGGTTTCTACAAGGTCTGGGGAAAATGAGAAGACATCCCATGGGAGAGTGAAAATAAGTGTTGAATTGGCAGTTCAACAGAAACATGAGCTTGACTTAAATTTTCTCATTCCCCTTCCTGCCCAGCATTGTACAGTAGCCAAAGAGATTAAGTACAGATGATAGCAATTGTGAAGGTAATAGCTGAGTTGAAAAATTCCCTGAAATAGTAATGCCTTAATGAATGGAAAGAATCTGACAACAATTTGGAGACGGGAATAGATAATTTTATGGCCATTCATCCATGAAAAAGAGCTAAGAAGGTGATATATAATGAGATGCATCAATCAATAAAATGACCTTAAATGATGATGAGTCTGACAGATAAGTAGTAAAACATAAAGAGGGTTCAGAAACCAGCAAGATAGTAAGCAAATTATTTGCCCAGGACTACCAAATCTCCATTCTATTCAGACAATTAAACATCATGTAGAGTCTTTGTAAGAAAAGGAGAGC
>CM053603.1:151483580-151498528 GCA_028646535.1 Procyon lotor
AATATATAGAGAAAACATGGAAGTAATGCATATAATACATTTATGCTAAATTTAGGAAGTTTTATAAGCCTCATGTAACTTGTGTATGTTTTGTTCATTAAGTTTGTAAATGTTGAAGATAATATCACATTAAAGAATCTGTCATGTTGGATCTGTTGTTTTATTTTAACTGTTTAAGAAAATGTGATTGATATTAAACTTATGGTTTTTAATTTTAAAATTTTAAGTAGGCTCCACACCCACCATGGGGCTTGAATTGATGACCCTGAGGTCAAGAGTCACATGCTCTACTGACTAAGCCAACCAGGAACCCCTAAACTTATGGCTTTGAATGGGGATTTTTCAAGATTCTTTATTTCATGTTATAATTTTGATTTTAAGAAATAATAGTTGGGTGCCTGGGTGGCTCAGTCGTTAAGCATCTGTCTTTGGCTCAGGTCATGATCCCAAGGTCCTGGGATCAAGGCCCACACAGTGCTCCCCGCTCGGTGGGAAGCCTGCTTCTTCCTCTCCCACTCCCCTGCTTGTGTTCCCTCTCTGGCTGTGTCTCTCTCCGTCAAATAAATAAATAAAAATCTTAAAAAAATAATAATAATTAAGATATACATTTTGTACTCATGATTTTAAATTGATAACTGTAAGAAAAAAGAAGTTGTTTATATATGATATTTGAGTGCTTACATATTTGATACTTCAGTACTCTAGAAATGTAGACTTTTTAGGTTTGTAAGTAGTAAAGTGCTTAAGAGATTATTTATTAGATTTACAAATCTCTCTTGTTAGGTGCTTGAAATGCTTGAGAGACTTGGATGTGTTAAAATTTGTAATTTAAAATGTCTAAGGAAATTGAATTAATCAGGCTCATAAATGCTGCTAAATGTTTAGAGGAAATTAATCTGCCAAACTTATAAGTCAATTGAGCATTGATCAAAGAACACGGGAGAACTGCATGTTTTTTATGTAACAAAAATAGTAAATTTTTATGTGCATTTATTAGATAGGATTTCTCTTTGAAGATTTAATTTAAAATTGTAATTTTATTAAATTGAATGCAAATTAAGATATGCACACTGTCAGCATTCTTTTTATGTATATGCACAAAATTTTCTTCCTATGCGTTAAGAGATGATTGATTTGAGGTAGAGTGGGGAACACATTAAGCAGGAACTCACTTCACTGCTAGCGCTGGTATCCATATGTGAGTACTTTTTTGATAAAAAGTTAAACTTTGAATAATTTGGAATAAAAAAATGCCCTTCTCATCCCCTCATATCAGAGGGTACATGATATCCATACATTACTAGTGATTTAATCTTGATCACTTAGTTAAGGTATTGCCAGGTTTCTCGACTGTCAAGTTACTATTTTCCCCTTTTAATGTTCTATTCTAAGTCCAGACCATATTCAAAGGAAGCCGTTGAGAACTAAACTCCACATCCCGGAGGAAGAACTATCTGCATATATTATTTAGAATCCTTCTGTAAGGAAGATTTGCTTCTTCTCTCCCACTTTTATAGACTCTTAAAAACTCCAATTTCTAAAATTACCTGTTATACCTTAAAGGATTGCTAAGAGGATCCATAACAGATATGAGCAGATATGAAGTTCTGCAAAAACTGCAAAGTTTTAAGCAATTATATTTTTATAATATATATAATAGGCAAATAATATATATCAAAAATATAAATAATAGATGTAATATATAAATATAAATTTATAATATAAAATAATAAAAATAAAATATAACATATAAGTATATAATATAAATTATAAAATATATAATATATGTAGATATGTATTTTTGAAGTTTTATATTTATTTTCTATTTTTATTTTTTTTAAAGATTTATTTATTTGACAGAGACATAGCAAGAGAGGGAACACAAGCAGGGAGTGGGAGAGAGAGAAGCAGGTTTTGCACAGAGCAGGAAGCCCGGTGTGGGGCTCTATCCCACGACCCTGGGATCATGACCTGAGCAGAAGACAGACGCTTAACAACTGAGCCACCTAGGCACGCCTGATGTTAAATTTTAAAGTATATATTTAAAATTAGGAGTATATCTTATCTAAGTGCATTAATGTATTGAATATTATCTCGAATTGTTTTTGCTTCCTCAAAGAGCCACAAAGAAAAAACTTTTCATCAATGAAGAGAATACAGACTACTGATTGGATAACACAAACTCTTTAAAAGGAGCACATTGTATAGATGTTATCCATGATCACATTATATTATCTGAGTCTGTGCTGGGCAGTTCAGGATAAAAGGTGCATATAGGGTAAGAACCACACATATATAACACAGAGTTTCAAATTTCCCATTTGTTATAGTTGTCTTCTGACAGTTTGATACCAGGAAAAAATGATAAAATATTTTAATGAAACTTTAAAACAGCTTTATTACTTTAATAAAATCCAAAGTATATTTTCAACAGAGGTCCCTGATGTAAGACTTGCAATTTAAATTCAAAGGCTATCATGTCTAAATCATGTGTTAAATTATTAATCTCATTTTCATATCAGAATTTCGCTTGTCATACTCAGCAGGCTGGCAATTACTGAGTGCAGTAAGTTTCCAGTTATTAATCAAATAGTAAATGTCAAATGATCAAACATGGCTCATTTAAAGGAAACAAGAAAACAATCAATTTGGTGTAGTCTGGATGATCAGACAGACAAGCCTTGTTTCAAAAGATTCTTTTAATTGCCTAATGTTTTTCTTATAGTGTCTCAGACTTTGATATGTGAAATTTTTTTTCCACCTCTAAATCTTCTCAGTCAGAAAATTTGTCCGAATTTGGAGGGAAAAAAATGTTCTTAAGGCTTAAGTTGATAAAATTAGGTCTTTTGTGTTTTAAAAACCTTATCCTTAACAAATTGTGAGCAAAATACTAGCAAGTTGAACTCAACAATACATTAAATAAATCATTCACCATAGCCAAGTGGGATTTATTCCTGGGATGCAAGTGTGGTTCAGTATTCACAAATGCATCAGTGATACATCACATCAGTAAGAGAAAGGATAAGAACCATATGATCATTTTCTAAAAAAAAAAATTATTTATTTATTTATTTATTTATTTATTTATTTATTTATTTACTTGCCAATGAGAGGGAGGGAGAGAGAGTGAGAGAGAGAGAGAACAAGAGAGCATGAGACTACAAGCAGGGGGAGCAGCAGAGGCAGAGGGAAAAACAGACTCCCTGCTGAGCAAGGAGCCAGATGTAGCACCTGACCTCAGCTGAAGGCAACTGAGTCACCCAGGTGTCCTGGATCATTTTAATAGATACAGAAAAAACATTTGACAAAGAATAACATCCATTCATGATAAAAAAAAAAAAAAACCCTTAACAAAGTAGATTTAGAGGGAACATACTTCAACATAATAAAGGTCATATATGAAAGACTCACAGCTAACATCATCCTTAATGGGGAAAAATTGAGAACTTTTCCCCTAAGGTCAGGAACAAGACAAGGCTGTCCACTCTCTCCACTGTTATTTAACATAGCACTGGGAGTCCTAGGTATAACAATCAGACAACAAAAAGAAAAGGTATCCAAATTGGTAAGGAAGAACTTTCCAATCCAAATTGGAAAGTCAAACTTTCACTATTTGCAGATGACCTGATACCAGGTATAGAAAACTCTAAAGACTCCACCAAAAAACTGCTGGAACTGATAAATTAATTTGGTGAAGTTGCAGGAAAAATAAAATCCATATATAGAAATCTATTGCATGTCTACTTATCAATAATAAAGCATCAGAAAGAGAAGTTAACAATCCCATTTACACTTGTACCAAAAATAATAAGATACCTAAGAATAAACCTAAAAAAAAAAAAAAAACTAAACAAAAAGATGAAAGACCTGTACTCTCTCTCTCTCTTTTTTAAGGATTTTATTTATTTATTTGACACAGAGAGAGAGAGAGAGAGAGAGATCACAAGTAGACAGAGAGGCAGGGGAAAGCAGGCTCCTGCTGAGCAGAGAGCCCTATGCGGGGCTCGATCCCAGGACCATGAGATCATGACCTGAGCCAAAGGCAGAGGCTTTAACTCACTGAGCCACCCAGGCACCCACTGAGCCACTCAGGCGCTCAAAGACCTGTACTTTAAAGACACTTATGGAAGAGAATGAAGATGACACAAAGAAATGAAAAAGACATTCCATGCTCATGGATTGGAAGAACAAGAATTGTTAAAATGTCTGTACTACCCAAAGCAATCTACACATCCTTATCAAAATACCAAAAGCATTTTTCACAGAACTAGAACAAACAATCTTAAAATTTGTATGGAACCACAAAAGACCGCATGTAGCCAAAGCAACCTTGAAAAAGAAAAGCAAAGCTGGAGGCATCATAATTCCACATATCAAGTTATTATAAAGCCTTAGTAATCAAAACAGTATGGTACTGGCACAAAAATAGACACATAGATCAGAACAGAGAACAGAATGGAAAATCTAAAAATAAACCCACAACTACCTGGACAATTAATCTCTGACAAAGCAAAAATGACATTCTCTTCAACACATGATGTTGGGAAGCCTGGACAGTAACATGCACAAGAATGAAACTGGACCACTTTCTTATACCATACACAAAAATAAATTAACAATGGATTAAAGAGCTAAATATAAGACTTGAAACTATAAAAATCCTAGAGGATAACACAGACACTAACTTCTTTGACATCAGCTATAGAAACTTCTTTCTAGATATGTCTTTTGAGGCAAGCTAAACAAAAGCAAAAATAAGTTATTGGGACTTCATCAAAATAAAAAGCTTCTGCACAGTGAAGGAAACAATCAACAAAACTAAAAGGCAATCTACTGAATGGGAGGAGATATTTGCAAATGATATATCCAATAAAGGGGTAGTATCCAAATATATCAAGGACTGATACAACTCAACACCCCAAAAGCATGTAATTCAATTAAAAATGGACAGAAGACATGAACAGACATCTGTCCAAAGAAGACATCTTGATGGCCAACAGACACAAGATAAGATGCTCATAACCACTTATCATCAGGGAAATGGGAATTAAAACTGCAATGAGATATCATCTCACATTCTGTCAGAATGGCTAAAATCAACACACAAGAAATAACCGATGTTGGGAAGGATATGGAGAAAAAGGAACCCTCCTGCACAGTTAGTGGGAATGCAAACTGGTGTAGCTACTGTGGAAAATAGTATGGAGGTTCTTCAAAAAGTTAAAAGTAGAACTACATTATGATCCAGCAATTGCACTAGTGAGTATTTACTCAAAGAATACAAGAACACTAATTCAAGATGACACATGCACTCCAATGTTTATAGCAGCATTATTTACTATGACCAAGATATGGAAGCAGTCCAAGTGTCCATCGATTGATGAACGGATAAAGAAGTGGTACACAATGGAATATTGTTCAACCATAAAAAGAATGAAATCTTGCCATTTGCAATGACATGGATGGAGCAAGAGAATATAATGCTATGTGAAATAGATCAAAGACAAATACCATATGATTTCACTCATATGTGGAATTTAAGAAACAAAGCAAATAAGCAAAGGGAAAAAATAAGAGAGAGAGAGAGAAATCAAGAAACAGACTCTTTATTATAGGGAACAAACTGATGATTACCAGAGGGGAGGTGGGAGGATGCGTTAAATAGGTGATAGGGATTAAGGAGTGCACTTGTGAAGAGCACAGGGTGATGTATGGACATGATGAATTACTATATTATTGCACACCCGAAACTAATATGACACTGTATGTTAACTAACTGGAATGAAAATAAAAACTTAAAAAGAAATCTAAATTCTTGGAACAACCCAAAATCTAAAAATGAAATAGTCTTCCACAATAACTGGGGAATGGCATGTGGTAGGATAGAAATAGGATTTTTTTGTATAGTAAATTTAGTCATTCATAATTTTATGAATGTACCTCCTTCAGTTTCTCTTAAAATAATAGGAATTGTAGATGCTAAAATTTTTTGAGTTCTTACTTTGTACTAAGAACTGTGAAAAAACACTTTAAGCACATTATCTCATTTAATCCATTATATCCTTGAGGTAAATACTTTTATTTTCCTCATTTTTACATATGAGAACACTGAGTTCTAAAAAAAAAAATTATATAGTAAGGGATCAAGAAGGAATTGACTGCAGAGCCTATGATCATACTCATTCATTGTTTTATACTCCCCAAATAACTAAATAATCAGAGTTCTTGATATAAAAATTGCAGAACAATCCATAAAATCCATATTCTTTATCTCACAGTGCTGTTTTCTCATCTTCAATACATTTAGTAATTTCATGTTTCAATTTTAATGCTTTATAGAATATGTATTCACATCACTTCCTAGGTTATTAAAATTTCCTGGGTATTAAAATTTCAGTGGCCAGACTCATTAATGTAAATTCAGTAAGTCTTTGATTATATTTTACTTCAGCTGTTTACTTTGAAAATTTCAAAACTAGGGAAAAATTGACAAAATAGTAACATGAGAATCCACGTAAGCTCACCTATATATACAATATAACATTTTGTTACAAGTTATACAAGTTAACAAATATACAAGTTAACATTTTGACATATTTGCTCTCTTTCTTAGTCCCTCTCTCTCATACATATGTGGGATGCTCCTCAATGTATATCTATATAATATATGTACACATAAACCTTTTTTAAAGTGAGTTACAGATTTTAATATTTTAGGTATTGATGAATAAATTGGAGGAATATTTTTTTTAAAGTCTATTCCTGTTGATAAAGGAAAATTTCAACCTTCAACATTTGTGGGCCCTGCTCCTAGGCTCCCAGGGAAGCTATTCTTACATTTATGAAGGTCAAAATGACTCCACAAAAGCTCAAAGCATGGGCTCTATTTCTGTCCTGAGAACACATTGATTGTACATTGGCCTCATTAAAAAAATAACCAAAAGGGAGCATTCTGAACATAAGGATAAGGAAAACCAAAAAACCATCCTTGTTCCCATAAGATTAAACTCCTACAGCCTTGCACATACTAAAACCATAAGATAAAATCTGTAACTTTCTGGAGTGCCCATCATGATGATTTGTAGCTCTTTGTGGAAAAAAGTATACAGCCCTGCACCAAATGTTCCTTCCTTAGAGCATTGTCTTCTTTGTGAAGATTGTGAATCCTGGACATGTGTCCTAACTTGGACTTGAGTAAAACTCTTCCTTTCTCTTTAAAATTTTAAAAAATGTTTGTTCATTTTGCATTGACAAGGTAAATGGAGTAATCCAGCTAACGTTTCTAAATCAACTTTAACTCTTATCAGATTTTCAATAACCACAGTTTATCAAAAGAAAATGAATTTTTATTTATTCAACTTAAATTTTTGGTATTTTCTGCTTGTTTTTTATTGAGGATGTCTTTTCAAGAGTTTTAATTTTGGTGAAAAGTATATCTTCTTTAAAATCAATTTTATTGAGGTGTAATCTATGTATAGTAAGTTGTGTCCACTTAAAATATATAATTTGATACATTTTTGAAAGACGTATACACCTGAAAACCACCCCACAAGATATGGAACTTTTCTATCACTCCCCAATATTTCCTTATATCCCTTTGTTGTCCCTCATTTCCTTTGCTTCAAAACCGGGTAGTCACTTATTTATTTGTCACTGTAGGTTAGTTTGCATTTCTTAGAATTTTATATTAATGTACTCATATGTTGTGTACTTCTTTGAGCCTGGATTCTTACACTCAGCATAGTGATTGCCAGATTCATCCATGCTGTTGAATGTATTTGTAGTCTCTCCTCTTTATTCCTGAGTAATATTCTACTGTATGGCTATATGACATCTATTTGTCCATTTGTTGATTGATGATTACTTTAATTGTGTCCAATTTTTGGCTACTGTGAATAAAAAAGCTGTGAATATCCATGTATAAGACTGTGATTTCACTAATTTGGATAAGAGTGCAATGGTTATGTAGTGAAATAGGTATATCTTTAATATTTTAAAAAACTGTGAAATATTTTTCCAATTATTGTATCATTTTACCTTTATAACCCCAGTGTTGGAGAGTTCTAGTTGCTCCACATGCTCTCCAGCACTTGGTACTGTCAGCGTGTTAATTTTAGACATCCTTGTAAGTGTGTGGTGTTATCTCCTTGTTAATTTTAATGGCAGTTTCTTAATGCTGATGTTATTGAGAATCTTATACTAATTGGTCAATCATATTCTCTTGCAGTGTCCTCTTGATCTTTTGCCTAGTGTTTACTGGGTTATATAATTGTGATTATAGCACATACTCTTATGCATTCTGTACTTTAAAGTGTAATGAGACTTGTGTTTTCTGTCACATGGTGTATCTTTGTGAATAAAACATGCGTGTTTTGTGGTTGCTGTGTGTAATAATCTATAAATATCAGTGATGTCAAGGTCCTATAGTATTGTTCAGATCATCTATGCCTTAACTGATATTTTTTTCTAGTTCTAGTGATTGCTGAGAAGAGTTGTTAAAATCTCTTACAAAGGGCGCCTGGGTGGCTCAGTGGGTTAAGCCTCTGCCTTTGGCTCAGGTCATTATCTCAGGGTCCTGGGATAGAGCCCCCCATTGGGCTCTCTGCTAGGGGGGGGGCCTGCTTCCCCCCCCCCCCCCCCGCCTGCCTCTCTGCCTACTTGTGATCTCTCTCTCTCTCTTTTTAAAAAAGTCTCTTACAAAGATTGTAGAACTGTTTATTTCTCCCTTTAATTATGTCAGTATTTGTTTCATGTAATCTGTTGCTCTCTTACTGTATACTTTCATGATTGGTATGTATTTCTGGTGAATTGATCTTTTTTATCATTATGAAATGTCCTTTACCTCAGGCAGTATTTTTTTTATTTTAAAACCTATGTATTTTTAAAAGATTTTATTTATTTATTTGACACAGAGAGAGAGATCACAAGCTGGCAGAGAAGCAGACAGAGAGACAGGGGGAAGCAGGCTCCCCGCTGAGCAGAGAGCCCGACACAGGGCTCTATCCCAGGACCCTGAGATCATGACCTGAGCCAAAGGCAGAGGCTTTAAGCCACTGAGCCACCCAGGCTCCCCTTTAAAACCTATTTTATCTGATATTAATATAGTATTTCCAAAATATTTATGCTGATGGTAGATTTTTTCTTTCTGTTTACTTTCAATTATTATATTTATTTATTTGAAATATTTTATTTACTTATTTATTTTAAAAAGTGAGCACATGAGGAGGGGAAAGGGTAGCAGGCAAGGCAGAGAATCTCAAGCAGACTCTACACTGAGTCAGAGCCCATCATAGGGCTGGACCTCTGAGATCATGACCTGAGTTGAAACTAAGAGTTGGACACTGACTGAGCCACCCAGGTGCCTCTCTTTGTTTTTATATTTAAGGTATATCTCTTGAAACAGAATGTATTTGAGTACTGCTTTCACATCTATTGTGAAAAATTTGACCATTTAATCAGACTCTTTAATCCATTGATGTGGTTATTGATATGGATTTAGGCCTACCATCTTGGTAGTTTTACAATGTGTTCATTAGACAAGGATTTTGTAGTCACAATTGTTATACATGTTACATCCTCATTAGAACATTAATTTTTGTTTCAAATTGTTATATTCTTTAATTAAGAAGAAAAATATTCTTTTATTTTATACAGATAGTTATTTCCAGTGATGTTCACTTCTCGAAAAAGATTTCCCTTCAGCCTGAAAACATCTTTTGGCATTTCTTATAGTTTGCCTTTTCTTATAGATTTCAGGGCAATGAATCCTTTTATCTAATCTTTTTCACTTTTGTACTCAGAGAATTTTTTCACTGAAAATAAAAACTGTGAGTTAACTGTTTTTCATTATTGTTGTTTTTTGGTTTTTAATGTCAGCTCTTAAATAATCCCTCCCAGGTTTTCTGGCCTCTGTGGTTTTTAATAAGAAAGCTAGAGTATTTGAATCCTTGTTTCCCTATATGTGGTATGTTTACTCTGTTTATTTTCAAGATTTTCTCTTTTTATTTGGTTTTCAAGAGTTTGAGTATATTGTTCCTAGGCATGATTTTCTTTGCATTTATATTTCCTGGAGTCTACTGAGCTTTGAGGATTTCTACATTTAGATCTTTTACCAAACTAGGGAGATTATGTCGTAATTTCTTCATATAGTTTTTCTACTTTATTCTTTCTTCTCTTCTGGGACTCATTAATTATTTTAATTGTTTTTCTCCTTAGGTTCTTGAAAATTTATGTGTTTTTCTACCTTTTTTCTCCTCTTTTCTTTAGACTGGATAATATCTATCATATACCTTTAAAGTACACTGATTCTTTTCTGTCATCTCCATTATCCTATCTCCACTGAATTTTTAATTTAAGATATTTTATTTTTCAATTCTAAAATTTCTACTTGGATTTTAAAAACTTTTTCATATTTCTGCTGAGATTTCCTCACTTGGTTTTCAATATGAGTATATTTTTCCTTTGCCATATTAAATATAGTTATAAAATAGCTTCTTCAATGTCATTTCCTGACAATTTTCTGTTTTGATGCATATTGGGATTGGCTTCTATTGATTGTTTACTTCTTGAGAGTGGGTTACTTTTCTTGGCTGCTTGTATAACTGTGGCCTACTCCTAGACCAAATCTACAATAGTGGGAAATTCAAACCGTTTTGGAATCCTCTTTCAAATTTTAGTTCTCCTGCAAGGGTCTACATGTCTTCACTCACACTCCAGAGTTTTCAGGTTGTTAGTTTTATTTTTTATTACTTTATTTTGTCCAGAGTTTATAGTTGTTACATGCAGGAGTGTGATTCTATAAAGAACCTTCCTCATATGCCATTCTTGAAGCAAAAATCCTATATGTGAACACCACTATTTGCCTTGAGTATAATTCATGTTTATGTTAGCCACTTTTGCAACTTAGAGAGAAAGTACATTTAAGTGGCTTTAAATGAAAGTTTTATATGAAAATAGGTTGCAGAATACATATTTATTTTGAATCAAATGATTTTATGATTAAGATTATGCATTATGATTAAGATTATGCAATTATGATTAATGCAAATCCATTAATATTTCTTGAATTTAAAAGTAGAAATCATTTGAAGTACACACATAGTCAAGTTAATTTTATTAGGCATTAACCCTCAGATTATATTCAGATTTCCGTCTTCTAGTTATGTGAAAGATATTTTTTAAATGTTGAATTTATATCTCTCTTAAATATGAGAGGATATATTAGAATCACTGGAAAGGAGATTCCTAAAGTTCTGTATATTTTAAAATTATGGATAGATAACAGAAAAATATTATCATTAGAATTTATATATTATTAGTAGTGTGAGAAATAAGGTACTCTGCTGTTTTAAGTATATGGAGGTTAAATAAATCTTGCTTATCTAACTAAATTTTACTTATAAATAAATATATTGCCTAAACTCTACAGGAAATGAATAATTGATTTTATGGAAATTTTGGTAATACTTTACATTAAAATAAAATCATAAGAAATGTTTCTTTTACTGAAATTTTAAGAATCTTGAGAAATAGGCATCTTTTTCTTTTTTTTTTTTTTTTTAGGCATCTTTTTCTTTAATGAGTGATTCTACATGTAGTAGAATATTGTTATGACACTCTTACAGGAAAACCTAATTAAAAATAGCATCCAAGGAGGTGTGTGTGTGTGTGTGTGTGTGTGTGTGTGTGTGTGTGTGGTCTCTGTGTTAGGGGCCATGGTTAGTTAATGAACTATCAACTCAACATTAAATAATTTCACTTGTAAGGCAACTCTGAAGTTATGGGGGATTATGGGTTAATACTCAGTGAAATAACAAAACCTTAATGATATTTAATATCATGCATACATCAATGTTAAGAATTATATTGTGTAAGTGGAAATTGGAAGTGAAATAACCCAAGGTGAATATTTGAAATGAGAATTTTAGAAAAGGTTTATTGTGATAAAATTTTAACTCTGTTTAACAACAAGTGATATGCAGTACATTCCCCCTTAGATTGCAGATAATGTCGCCGTTTTTGATTTCCAGCATAATTCTAAATTAAAAAAAGAAACAGCTTTGTTGAAAGCTATAGGTAACCAAGAACAGATTCATAATATATATGATCTCAAAAGATTCTATATGATTAGTGCATACATACTTAAAAAGCACAAACTGAAATTCATTTTACACTATCTACTTAAAAATATTTATACCTCTATCTGTATTCCTGTAACATTTTAGGGGGTGTTAATTACATTTTTTTTTACTGAAAGATAAAATGAATAACAGATTTCCTACTGTGTTTCATAGCTTTAACAAACTGAATATTGTTTTTCTCAACTATAGTATGACACTTACACAATATAATTTTAATAAACCTTGAGTTCAAGCAAAGACCTAGGGAAAGAGACGAACAACTAGCAACAAATAACTGTACATAATGTCTGGAAAGAGCCTACAAGTATTTTCCCTGTTTTTATTTTTCTCTCCATCCTCATTCATTAGGGAAAAAAAAATGTGTGTGTGTGTGTGTGTATGTGTGTGTGTCTGCATACGTGTGTGTATATATAGAGACTGAGATCAATACAAAAGAGTAGATCTAAAAGCAAAATCCCTCATTTTTACTCAGAGACACAATGGACAAGTTTAAAAAGATATTGCCTCTGCTTCATCCAATACTTCTAAGTGAAACAAAACTAGGAGCAATAGAGTCTGATCCAGCTGAGGAAGGCAAAATCCTCTTTTTAATATCCCTGACCTATGGGAAATAATTTTTGTCAATATTTTTGGGTCAATTAGACCTTTTGTACCAGTCAAATAATTTAGCAGTTACTAAATGGGTCTACCAGGCTTGCTCTGGAAATGTTTCTAGAATCTTAAGCAATATCAACTTTTCTTCAAAGTGATTTGATAACCAATGACCTGGGTCAAGAATGGTCTAGTCTAATATGTGAATAGTCAAATAGAGTTCCATACATGTTTCAGTTTAATCCTTTCAAAGCAAAAACTCTGCTCTAGAATCTTATTATTGTTCACAAAAATGTCTTGCTAATTCCTACCCCTGAGCCTTCTGCTATATTTTCAGTCCACTCAGACTCAACCCATTTCTCCAGGTACAGCTCATTCTCCCTCCTCCATGTTTGTTTGCCATTTGTAAAGCATTTTAGAAAGCCTAACTTACCAAGACAATAAAAACTGGAAAGAAATTGGGGAAACCATAAAATCCATTTTATTTGAGGTCTGGAAAGAGATGGAAATTTGGAAGTATAGGAGGTTTGCTTACTCATTACCCTTTGCCTTATCCTTACCTAAGATAAAGACTGCTACATTTTGGGGCACCTGGGTGGCTCAGTGGGTTAAAGCCTCTGCCTTCGGCTCAGGTCATGATCTCAGGGTCCTGGAATCGAGCCCCACATCGGGCTCTCCGCTCAGCGGGAAGCCTGCTTCCTCCTCTCTCTCTGCCTGCCTCTCTGCCTACTTGTGATCCCTCTCTGTCAAATAAATAAATAAATAAAATCTTTAAAAAAAAAAAAAGACTGCTACATTTTGATTGATTTATATTTTGAGGCAAGTCTGTTACACATTTGAGCTCATTCTCCATAAGCAATACAGTATAGCAGTAGTTGGGAGCTTGAACTTCAGAGTCAGATATGGAGTCATGCTCTGCTCAGACTAGCTGGAGTTTTGGGTAGGTTAAATTCTCTAAATCTCAGGTTCCTTATTGGTAAAATGAGAATAATAATAGTGTCTTCCCTATATTTGTTGTCAGAATGGTAAGATATAAGGCAATAATGCATTTATGGTGCTTGGCACATTGTAATAACAACATTGATTTATATTATTACTTTATAATTAATTTTATATTATTAATGTATTACATCAAAATTAATATTGAAAAATAATTTGCTACATAATTTAAAAATCCTTTACCTATCTTTCTGGAATAGTTTTCTAGTGTATCAGTGGACACCCAATTAATATTCCGTGAATTGGAAAGAAAAGGGAAGGGAATGAGAAAATTCATTATCTACTCTGGACAGGCATTAGGTTAGATAAGTCAGGCACATTAACTAATTCAATCCTTGTAATATACTATGTGGTCACAGTTATCCTATTATATTACAAAAGAGATAAACATATTGGAGAGATAATATAGTTTGGCTAATGTCTTAGAACTTGAAAAAGGCAAAAGTATGGTTACTTTCCAGAGATTTTAACTCATTGCAAATATTTTATTTTTCTACTTTATCAGTTTTTCTATTTTAACTGAAATCAATGGACTGACACCGCCAAAAAATGATGCTTTCTCATTAACTTTTTAGACATTATAGTTAATATTCCTAGGCCTAAAATTCCTTTTTGAAAGTTTGATATTTTTATTATGATAAAAATAAAACATAAAATTTTCCTGCTTAACCATTTTTAAGTGCATAGTACAATAGTGTTAATTGTATGCATGTTGTTTTGCAACAGAAATCTAGAACTTTTTCATCTTGCAAAACTGAAAGTCTACACCCATTGAACAACAACTATCCTTTCCCCCTAACTCCAGCTTCTGGCAACCACCATTCAACTTCATGTTTCTGAGTCTTACTACTCAAGATATATCATGTAATTGGAATCATGCAGTATTTATCTTTTGTGATTAGCTTATGTAACTTAGTATACTGTCCTTATGGTCTGTACGTGTCGTAACATATGACAGGACCTCCTTCTCTTTAAAGGCTGAATAATATTTCACTGTTATGTATATACTACATTTTCTTTATCCATTATTCCATCCATTGATATATAGGTTATTTCCAGCTCTTGGCTATTGCAAATAATGGGGCAATGAATATGGGAGTGCAAATATCTCTTCAAGACCCTGTTTTAAAGTTTTTTGAATGAATACCAAGAATTGGAATTGTGGGATCATATGGCAATTATATGTCTAATTTTCACAGTAATCTCCACATTGTATTT
>CM053603.1:151499028-151526275 GCA_028646535.1 Procyon lotor
GCCCCTCATTTCCCAGTTCTTAAGTTGAAACCAAATTCCTTCCTACCATAAAGTTCATCTATGACTGGATCTTACATTCTCCTAAAGAGATGTCCAAATTAGAAGTAAATTGAACCATTAGTTGGATCCATTTTGACTCCTGGTGATTAAATCTTTCCCAAAGCGTTTGTTAAGTAGCCTGTACCCTCTGGGTATGCACCTTCTAAAACAAATGAGAAACATTCTTTAGGGCACTTTCCGACCTTTGCCTTAGTTGTCGGGTGCCAGTGCTAAGAACCCTAGCTTGATAGTTTTGTGGTCACAAGCCCTAAGTTTAACAAATGAACACCTTCACTGCTTGTCCTCCAGGATTGTTCTCCAAGATTCTACCCAGCAGAAAAGGAAGTATCATTAGTTCCCCTCAGTATCAGCAGAGGATACAATGTACTTTATTGTCTGCCAGTGGATATACTGCCTGCTGGTCAGATAGATTCCATACTAATACTTAGCTTCTTTGGGAAATCCTTGTGGTTCTGCTCAACCAGTTCACAGCCTTTAGGAAGAAAGCAGTAATTTTGTTGTTACCACAGAGAACTAAGATTGCGAATTAACTCACTGCACTTACAAAAGTAGCATTAGCAAAAAGATTGTCTCTCCCATTGAGATGATTGTTTTTAATATGAGGAAGGCCATTTCCTCTTTTAGTTTTTGGGTTGTTTTTTTTTGTGCTGAGTCACACAACAATGTCTCCTAGTAAATAATAATTTCTCAGATTTTGTTTTTCGTATTAAGTCACTCAACTGGTATTTGGAAAAAAATTTTGGTATCCACAAGTGGTATTTTTTTTCTCCATAAAAGCGAGTCATTTGTTTTGGATAATAGAAATATTCAGTAAGTGTCAAATTAAGATGAAGTTACGGAATTCCTTAATGCTTTATTTTTTTTCAGAATTCCTTGAATTCCTTAATACTTTAAATTTAATGAGTTTTCAACTTATTAAGGACTGATATTTATTGGTATGTTAATATAGCCTATCAAATTATAACTCCAAATTGTATTTGTAATGCCCCCATCTCTGAGAAGCTAACAGTACTGTATACAAGTAATTCACAATCTTTTTGCACTCCAGTATCGACTCATTCCTACCTTTAGTTCTATAATTATAAGTAAATGGTGATGACGTTTAACTTTGAGTTATTAAAATAGTATCATTACAGCAAAATAATACTTGGTAGATTATAGGGAAAGCATTTCATACAGTTAATATCAATGCATTAAATAGCACTTTTTTTTTACATTTTAGGCTATTTTTTTTACTTAATGTATAATTAACATAGAGTGTTATATTAGTTTCAGTGTACAATATAATGATTCAGCAATTCTATGCATTCCTCAACAAAAGAAGTGTACTCTTAAAACCCCTTTATCTATTTCACCCATTCCTCACCCACCTCTCCTCTGGTAACCAGGAGTTTGTTCTCTATATTTAAGAGTCTGGGTTTTTTGTTGTCTCTTTTTTTCTCTCTCTTTTTTGTTAATTTGGATTTTTTTCCTTAAATTTCACACATGGTGAAATCATATGGTATTTGTCTTTCTCTGGGGGACTTTTTTTTAAAATATTATTTATTTGACAGAGAGAGACACAGTGAGAGAGGGAACATAAGCAGGAGGAGTGGGAGAAGGAGAAGCAGGCTCCCTGACAAGCAGGGAGCCTGATGCAGGGCTTGATCCCAGGACCCTGGGATCATAACCTGAGCCCAAGTCACATGCTTAACAACTGAGCTACTCAGGCATCCCTGACTGACTTATTACACTTAGCATTATGCCCTCCAGTTCAATGCATGTTGTCTCAAATGGTAAGGTTTTATTCTTTTTTATGCCTAAGTAATATTCCTGTGTGTGTGTGTGTGTGTGTGTGTGTACACATATACCACTTCTTTATTTGTTTAATGATGGACAGCTGCATTGCTTCTGTATCTTAGTTGTTGTAAATAGTGCTACAGTCAAAATAAGGATGAATATATCTTTTCGAATTAGTGTTTTTATTTTCTTTGGGTAATTACACAGTAGTGGAATTACTGGATCTTATGGTAATTCTACTGTTAATTTTTGAGGATCATCCATACTGTTTTCTACAGTAGCTACACTAATATGCATTCCCACCAACAATGTCTAAGGGTTCCTTTTTCTCCACATCCTCATCAACACTTGCTATTTCTTGTATTTTTTATTTTAGCACCTTTTTTAGTTGCAATATCAGCAATCCAATCAAACTGTATTCTGTTGATAAAGAATTTGTTAATTAGAAAAAAAAAATTGACTGGGGCACCTGGGTGGCTCATTCAGTTAAGTATCTACCTTTAGCTCAGGTCATGATATCAGGGCCCTGAGATTGAACCCTGTTTCAGGCTCCCTGCTCAGCAGAGGTCCTGCCTCTCCCTCCCCCTCTGCTGCTCCCTCTGCTTGCACTCTTTTGCTGGCCATCTCTCTCAAATAAATAAATCTAAAAAAAAAAGAATTTGACTCACAGAACTGAACAGGCCATAAGTTCAAGTTCACAGACAAAAAAGCCTGAGTTTTTCTCCATATTCTCAACTCTGCTTTCCTCTGGTAGCTTCACTAACACGCTTTCATTATCTTTATAGAAATAGTCATAGCAACTCCAGGTTTATTGTTTGCTAGCCTAGCAATACCAACAGAATAGAAAACGTCTTTTCCAGGAGTTCCAGCAAAAGTACTGAGATTGACCATCACTGCAACTTTTTGATTAGCCAGTGTGAGGCATGTTCTCAGTCTAGAAGCTAAGAGTACACATCTATCCTTGCATAAATCACAGGAAAAAAAGAGCAAAGAGGAATAGTTCCCTAAGGAAAATCAGGTATTCTTCCTGGAAGTGAGGATAATGAATTCTCCATAGAGAAAAACAGGAAACATTCTCCATCATTTAATAATAGAAACAGATGAGAGATACGAGGGAAGACACTTGCCTGGAGAGGGCAGGAAAGCCCTGTACCCTCATGCTATGCATCTAGCTGGATGTTCCTGAGTTACAGTCTCTTTACAGTAAACTGGTGATCGAAACTATGACTACACACACCTGCCTGCAGGAGAATTTCTTCACGATGAAAGGAGCAATCCAGACTCACGATATGATGAATCATTAAAAATACATTAAAGATGTATAAAGATTGTGCCAGTTGAGAAAACCATCAGTTTGTTAAAGAGGGAAATGGATCAGGGGTGTCTGGGTGACCCAGTTGGTTAAGCAGGTGCCTTCAGCTCAGGTCATGATTCCAGGGTCCCGGGACGGGGGCCATATCAGGCTCCCTGCTCAGTGGGGAGTCTGCTTCTCTCTCTCCCTCTCTGCTCCCTCTGCTTGTGCTCTCTTGCTCATGCTCTCTTTCACAAATAAATACATAAAATCTTTTTTAAAAAAATTTTTTAAAGAGGGAAATGGATCAGACAATGCTCAAAAGAATGAATTCTTCATTGATGGGTTTCCAAGAAATCAAGACAACCTTCAAGGTTGGAACAAGACCATAGATGGAAAGGCAGATTTATCTTTCATCATGTTTTTTGACTGTAATAATGAGATCTATATTGAACAAGGAGGAAAGAGTAAAATAGGAGTGATAACAACAAAGAGGGCTTGGAAAAGAGAATTTGAACGTATCTTCAGTCAATATAGCCAATTATTGGCTTATATTAAGAAATGGGGAAAGTCAAGAAAATAGATGCCTCTAAATCTGTCATTGAAGTTTTTGAAGTTGTGAAGATTTTTTACAAAGAAGGTAAACTCTAAACCTGAAAGCATCCTTGAAATCATGCTTGAATATTGCCTTGATAGCTGCTATGACAACCCCTTTTTAAGGCAATTTTAACCTTTCGTAATTACACCTCAGTTAATGGCTGGAAATTATATAGTAAGACAAGTTAAATTTTTTAGCTTCAATTTTTTTTGGTCACAGGAGTAGACAGCAAATTCAGGTCTAACTTAATCTTAGCTGTGATGTACACAAAACAAAGATATCAGCTAGTTCTTTGTTTTTACGTGGAAAGCATATCCTTTTATAGTTTGTGCCTTCTGTGAGCAAAACTCTTTTGTATGTGTGTACATCCCTTTAGTAATTGCAGCACGTTAGGATTAGGGATTACCCACTTCTTCATTTTCTTGCAGGTTTTAAGTTTGCAACCTGTGAAGTGAATTTGTGGACCAAATATCAAAGGAAACTTTTGTGTAGTCAGTTCCTGAAAAAATGTATTTGGTAAACAAAATCATAAAGTGAATTCCTAGAAGTGTTTTACTATTGGGGTACCTGGGTGACTCAGTCAGTTAAGTGGTTGCCTCCAGCTCAGGTCATGGTCTCAGGGTCCTGGGATAGAGCCCCGCATTGAGCCCCATAGGCAGCTCCCTGCTCTGCTCCTGGGCTCCTGCTTAGCGGGGAGTCTGCATCTCCCTCTCCTTCTGACCCTCCCCCTGCTTCTGCTCTCACTTTCTCTCAAATAAATAAATAAATAAATAAATAAATAAATAAATAAATAAATGATTTTTTTTTTTAAAAAAAAAAACGTGGTCTAGTATTTATCGAATAACTGACCATTTCCTATAGAAAGGTAAGAAAACTTAGGCTTTGTTTTATTGCAACTTACACAAAGTTGTGTGACAGGACATATTTCTTGCTTCCGGGGATTGGGATGCGGTCACTGGGGGTTACAGAGCCTGAAAGAATTGTTAGCTTTATTCTGACATAAACCTGAGGGTAAGAGGCAAGGATCACATCTAATGACATGTGTTCCTTTGCTCTATTACATGGTGTTACTAATGATTAAACTGATCTCAACAAAATTCCTAGTGATGGAATCTTGTAATGCATGTACTAGGTTTATTTTAAAATGATTTGGTTAGCATTTTAATAACATTTCATTTACAGTTTTGGTTTTTTTTTTTTCTATAGGGCTGGTATGAAATAAATCTAATAGTTAAATTTCCCATCTGTGTTTCTTGAATACTTTTTTTCAGTGACTTGTTTAAGGATACTTAAAAAAAAACATTGCACTTTGGTCAGAAAAATAACAAATATATCTTATAAGTGTTAAAAAAAATGAATCTTAAAGACTTCAAATGCATCTTGATAATTTATTATTATTCGAAAGCATATTATATATTGGCTGACAATTTTCTAAATTCTTACCTCAATTTTTGTAAATACAACATTCTTTTTAACATACAATGTATTATTTGCCTCAGGGGTACAGGTCTGCGAATCATCGTCTTACACAATTCACAGCACTCACCATAGCACATACGCTCCCCAAGGTCCATAACATATTTTTTAAATAATACTTAACCTATTACCCTGGATTAAGTTACATTGAATGTGTTCACCTCCTCCTTTGAGTTAAAGCAGATAAAATGTTATTACCATGTTATGGTTGAGGAATATTTTGATCTCTTATCAAAAACCAGTGTGCCATATTTCTATTTACTTGTTATTTTTCTAGAATTTATCTGTGAGAATACTATCTGGAAATAATAACGGATTGTTGAACAATTTCTTTCAGAAAGCAAAGGTACTCATTTTGAGATCTCTGGAAAGAAACCAGATTGAAGCCTCCAAAAAGGCCCACTCAAAAAGAATCTTAATAATATAATAATTCCTAATAGGAACTGACCCATTGGGGAAGGGAGATGTTAAAGGCTGAATTAGCTGGAGATGAGGAAGCCACTACTAATCAGAACACCAAACCTATAATTTTCTATCTCCTCTCAATGGAAGAGGGACCCTTCAAGAGCCAGGATAAATATTTTCCCTTTCTTCTGTATTCCATACTTTCCTGCCACTTCAGAGACCTGAGTGTCTCTCTGTCTAGTTCTCTATCCCCCATGTCTCTCTATCTTCAATCTCTCTCCATGGTCCTTTCTCTTCTATGTGTATGATTTCCCTCACTCTGTGTCCACAGCATATTTGTTTCCAACTATTGCCCATCTCTCTCCTTTCCTTGGCATCTATAGTCCTGAGACTGATTTCATGTGATATTTTCCACTTTTTCATCTTTTATTTATTCCCCAACTATTATTACCATTAAACTCACACTGCTTTTATCACAGTTGCCGTGGCCAGGCATCTGCCTCAGAGCATCAGATCCTCTGATCTTCAGTATGTTTGAAATCATACTGTTTGAAATTCATACTGTTTGAACTCATTAGATATTTGGCTCTTTAGACGAGATTGGGTATGTTCAAAAGTGGTATGACCATGGACCGATGTTTGGCTCTTTAGATTGACTATTCAGTTATTCTTGAATCCTTTTCACCTTCCCCACTCCCCCGCTCCACCAATAAACAAGCATTTAACTATCCCTCTGACTGCATTTTTTTTTCCATTTACCACTGAACCCACTTCAAAGTGACTTTTTCCCTACCCCTTTATTCTAACCATTGAAGTAACCAAGCTAGCAAATCACACAGCCAGAAGTTGAACACGGTTCCTGCTGGTCCCAAACCCATACTGTTTCTATCATATTATTCTGTAGAAGATGTACTGTCACATTCATCATTTTAAATTCTCGATCTATATAGGGAATTTAATACAGAATATAAACTTGTCATGGCCCTTTTTATTGATACAAGGGAAATTTTTAGAAGTCCATGCATAAAACCCAGTAAAGGGGCACTCGGATGTCTCAGTGGGTTAAGCCTCTGTCTTCTGCTCAGGTCATGATCTCAGGATCCTGGGATCGAGCCCCACATCGGGCTCTCTGCTCAGCAGGGAGCCTGCTTCCCCCTCTCTCTCTCTGCCTGCCTCTCTGCCTACTTGGGATCTCTCTCTTTCTCTGTCAAATAAATAAATAAAAAATCTAAAAAAAAAACCCCAGTAAAAATCCATAAAACTACTGTAATCTTCTGTCCCTTCTCACTCTGAAACTTCCTACACAATTTTGGCTGGTACATTTATTATAATCAGTTTTCTCGAGTTCTGATTCTTGCCTTTACATTTTGAAAGTTCTAATATGTTACTAAAATATAATCTGCAGGGGAGGTAATTGAACACAAAAGACATCTTTTTATTATATGAAAGACAGATTTCAAGACTTCAAATTTGGCTTTATTTGGTATCTCTAATATATGACAGGATATTATAAAACCAATCTTAAAAATGAAATTCATAGGTAAAAGTTTCAATTGATTAAAGACCTTGATTATTTGCTAATAACCATGGTCCTTAAAAATTTATTTTGAAATCATCAGTAGAGTCACAAGAAGTTCCCAAATAGAACAAAGGGGGTCCCTGGTACCCATCACCCTATAAACTCAATCGTTTACATTTTACATAAATAACTAAAATACTTTATCAAAATCGGGAAACTAGTTTTGGTAAAATGCATTTACAAATCTCTATGCCGTTTTATCAAATGTGTAGATTTGTGTAACCACCATGACAAACAGGATACAGAACTGTTCCAACACCACAGAGTTTTCCCCTCATACTACCCCTATACTCTCCCACAACTGCTAGCTCCTGATCACCACTAGTATGTTTTCCATCTCTATAATTTTGTCATTTTGAAAAGGTTATATAAATGGACTTTATGTAGTATGTGAAATTTTAAGATTGGCCTTATTCACTCAACATAATGTCTTGAGATCCATTCAAGTTACTGTATTTCCATCGGTTATTCCTTTTTATTGCTGTGATTGGCTTTTGGTACTTTGTAGTTGAAGCGTTTTAGATTTAATTTGTTGTAATATCACTCTACAATGGTCTGAAATGAAAACAAATTGAACTATACCACACATTATGGAAATAATATATAAGAAGAGGAAAAGGGCATGGGGTGACTCAGTCGGTTAAGTGTCTTCCTTTGGCTTAGGTCATGGTCCCAATTGGGATCACCGTGTTGAGTTCCCTGTTCAGCAGGGAGCCTGCTTCTGCCTCTACCTCTGCTGCTCCCTCTGCTTGTGTGTGCTCTCTCATTCTCTCTCAAATAAATAAAATCTTAAAAAAAAAAAAGGAAACAGAATTGGAATAACTCCACATTTTTAAAATCCAAGAATCTCTTCAACAGGAAATTCTAGAAAGGACCTAACCTGTGTCTAACGTAGAGTAGGTGAACTGGTGCATGCTAAAATCTGAGTGGGTTTGAAAGATTCCTTCCATAAACAGATAAATAAGTAAAAATTAAAATAGACTATTTCTCTAGGTTTGCCTTAGTCCCTGAAATCCCCATCATTAATCAATCCTTTTGATTATACCTGGCAATGAAAACTCCTCTTCACTTATCATTGCATTTTTTGAAAGGGCAGAGATGACCTAAAATATTAATCCATTATTCCATTAATCGTTATAGCAAATACATGAGAATACAGGGGGTGTTGATAACTCAGGTGAGTATAACCATGAATTTAAAGGAAATGCATTTTTTTCTTATTACTTGGCATTCTAGACTTATATGAAACTCAATAACCTAAAAAACTAAAATGAAATAAATTTTATGTTTTGAAGATTTCCCAAGAACTGCTGCTCATACTTCACTCCTGGTCACTTTTTTTTTCTCCTTTTAAAAATTAAAAATTGATTAGATTATAAAAGTATCTCTTCATTACCATTAAGATTACATTGTATATTCACTCTTCTGGAAGTCAAAGAACATTTTAGTATTAACAACTCAATAATCCAAAACAATAACTTTTATAAAGAGACCCAATACATTGAAATGAGTTATAAAACATCATTTGAGCTATAACAGAATTTCAAATATCTAGGATTTTGTATCAGTAAAATAGTTTCCTGGAAAGCAAACTCTAAAATAATGGCAATGTCTATGTTATTAAACTCAGAGAAGTTGTAATGAAATATTACTGCATATGTGATGGCTCTAAAATTTTTGTACCAAACAGTACCCACATCCTTTCTGGAGGAAGAATAAGTGGCTAGACATCTCTACAGATTACAAATCAGAAAACTTTGTAAAACTTACTTCTTATAGAATAAACTTGTGGCACTTAGTCTGTAGTATATCAGGATGTCTTCCTAAGGAAGAAATATATTTCCCTCTGCCAGAGACCATAGTCAAGTAATTTTTAAAAGCTGAAATATTCCTCTAAGAACCATACAACGGGCACACATTCAACTACAGGATTGAAAGGACATGCTGTATAGATGCTATAGTTGAGTCTTAGTGAACCTGAGGGTCATGATCAAGGTTTCCAAGTTCCAACAAGTTTTCGTGACCCTTTAGCTCTGAAGCATGGCTGGCAGACTCCATTATTCAGGTGGACCTGTATAATTGCAGCTCCTGAGATTGTATTTCCACCTGTGTATCTGGAACAATGCCAGAAGTTTCCTGCAAATAGTGATTAACTTATATTCATTCAAGAACAATCTCAGAAATAGGGGCACCTGGGTGGCTCAGTGGGTTAAAGCCTCTGCCTTTGGCTCAGGTCGTGATCTCGGAGTCCTGGGACCAAGCCCTGCATCGGGCTCTCTGCTCAGTGGGGAGCCTGCTTCCCCCTCTCTCTCTGCCTGCCTCTCTGCCTGCTTGTCATCTCTCTCCCTCAGTCAAATAAATAAATAAGATTTAAAAAAAAAAAAAAGAAGAATCTCAGAAATAAAAATATTCATAAAAGCAAAAGCGAAGATAACTTGTAAAATCTTTTTGCTTATGTTAGTGGTTATCAATAATACCAGCTAAAATTATTTTAACTTCTTGAGGTAACCTGCATATGTAACTCATTGGTGTGTTTAGCTGGATTCTGTTTATCATATTATTTTTTTCAATTTTATTATTTTTTTAAGATTTTATTTATTTATTTGACAGAGAGAGAGAGATCACAAGCAGGCAGAGAGGCAGGCAGAGAGAGAGGGAAGCAGGCTCCCTGCCGAGCAGAAAGCCCAATGTGGAGCTCTATCCCAGGACCCTGAGATCATGACCTGAGCCAAAGGCAGAGGCTTTTTTTTTTTTCAAAGGCAGAGGCTTTAACCTACTGATCCACCCAGGCGCCCCTATCATATTATTTCTTGAATATTTTATATTTTCATCCTAAAATATTAAATGTGAACTGAGTTCTTCTTGTGTGTACTTTATAGTTCTGTTTGATGTTGACATTGTATCCTTTGAAGTACCTTGTGACCAAACGTGATACATTTATCGATATCACATAAACTTACTGCTGCCCCTTCACTATCTGACTTTCTTTCTCAAACAAAGGCAAGTCCTGGCATAAGTTCTATTTATGAAAGAAAGAGAAAAAGAAAAAAATCTATTTTCATGCATTCCTCAAGTTCTCATTATCTGATTTAAGTGAATATATTTGTCAGATGATTTGGACATTCTATATGTTATGTATTTCCCATTTTTTAAGTCCTAATTTCTTATTTAGAAATGGAATACATTCTCCTCTCTGAAAAGATTATTTTCACATTTTCACTCAGAAACTCATCCACTAGATTACAAATTCCTTCTGAGCATGCGTTTTATTCATCATCAAGTTTTCCCTAGCACTTCGTACTTAACAGGGAACCAGTTGTTTTGACAGTTTAAAAAAAAAAAAAGATTTTATTTATTTACTTGTCAGAGAGAGAGCCTGCGCACAAGTAGGGGGAGGGGCAGTCAGAGAGAGAAGCAGGCTCCCCGCTGAGCAAGGAGCCCCATGCAGGACTTTGATCCCAGCACCCTGGGAGCATGACCAGAGGGGAAGGCAGATGCTTAAAAGGACTGAGCCACCCAGGTGCCCCTTTTGACTGTTGTTAATGGAGCACTCACTGTGTGGCCTGCAGGTGCTGGGCTAAGCAGTAACTCAAGGTCCTCACTCTTGTGGGGTTTGACATTCCAAGGGGTCTCTATAGGCAAATAAATATACAGTGAGTTACCTAAAGTTGGGATGAGGACAAGGCAGGATGAGTGAGAGAGAATGCCAACTTTATAATTTATAATTTAATAAATGAGAAAAATAGGCTCATGAAAAGTCAAATGATTTTTCAAATCACCCAGCTGGATAGTAACATGGTCAGCATTCCTATTTATTGTTTTTTTTAATTACAAATCCTACTTTATTGTCATGCCTAAATGCTGTGACTGGAAGAAGACACTGTTCTGTAATTACAGCCTCCTCTTGAGCGTGAAGTTTGAATGAAAATCTTCCTGGTTTAAGACAAATTCCTCATGGATAAGAATGTAATTGTATCTTAACTGTATACAATAATTTATAATTTTTGAAATAGAAATTCCAAGTTTTTCACACGGGTTTAATTTTATAGGAATCTTATAGGAATTTCCTAGGAGACAGTGAAGTTTCATTTTGTGGCTAATTACTTCATTAATTTGTTTTAATTGAAAGTAAAATAATCACATGGTCATTGTATTCAGAAATGTCCATTTTTCCAGATAAGCATATTATTCTTTTTTAAAATTAATTAATTTATTTGAGAGAGAGCAAGGGGGAAGGGCAGAGGGAGAAAGAAAATCTTTCTCAGAGTCCCCACTGAGCATAGAGTACAGTGCAGGGCTGGATATCACCACCCTGAGATCATGACCCTGAGATCACGACCTGAGCCAGAATCAAGAGTCGGACGCTTAACTAACTGAGTCACCCAGACACCCTAGGTATATTATTCTTTTTTAAGGTAGTAGCACACACAAACATCCAAATCCAAAAAGGGGGGAAAATAAATATAAAATTCATTAAATAAAATGTACAAATGATTATTTATCATGAAAATGTACAACTTCACTCAAAAGAAATATAAATTAAAGGATGATTAAAATGCTTTTGAGGGTTTAGGTTTTTAAATTAACAAGGAATTTTGAATAATAATACTGATGATTTTACAGAGGCACTTTCATCCCATACTTGTGGCAGGAGGGTTAATTGACACAAATTTACTATAGTTCTACTTGACAGTATCAAGTACCTTAAATAAGAGTACCTAGAGCTTGGACTGAAGAATTCCACTTCCAGAAATTTATTCTTAGGAAAAAAATCATATGAAATCGATGTTTCCTGTTTAATAACTTATTGCAATGTGTTGAGTCTTTTGTTTTGTTTTGTTTTGGGGTTTTGAATAGTAAACATTCAAAGATTCATTCTTTTCAAGAAGGAAGAGTATACGTATAACCTGAATGGGAATAGAGATTCTTTCTCAATCTAATCAACATCTAAATTTAGGAGAAGAGGGGGAGAAAAAATAACCAGGAATGAGGCATGAGAAGAAGTTCTTGGGAAGTCTTCAAGAAATAAAATTTGGGGGCTCCTGAGTGGCTCAGTTGGTTGAGCGACTGCCTTCCCCTCAGGTCCTGATCCTGGAGACCCGGGATAGAGTCCAACATCAGGCTCCCTGCTCAGCAGGGAGTCTGCTTCTCCCTCTGACCTTCCCCCTCTTATGCTTGCTCTCTCTCATTCTCTCCTCTCTCTCAAATAAATAAACAAAATCTTAAACAAAAAAAAAAAAGAAAGAAAACTTAGGGGGAGGGCATCTGAGTGGTACATTTCTTTAAGCGTCGGACTGTTGGTTTCCACTCACGTCATGATCTCAGGGTCATGGGGTCAAGCCTCAAGTCAGGCTCTGTGCTCTGTGGAGAGTCTGCTTGAGATTCTCTGCCTCTGCCCCTCCCCCCTAAAATAAACAAATAAAATCTTTTTAAAAAGGAATAAAATTTGTTTTATTTTAGTGTTTTAAGTTACTAAGCTTTATAGAAGCTTGGAATTTCAAGTAATATATACAGAAGACTTTTTTAAAAGCAGATATTATGTACAAGGAGATGTTTAGAAGTACAAGAATAATCCAAATGTTTAAAAATAAGAAAATTATTTAACAAATCAATAAATTATGATACATTCATCAAATTAAATGTCAATATGAGAAATATTCTCAAACATTAGTGATACAAAAACACAATATTTTATTAAGCATAAAGTATAAAGAAAAATATACACACCCTGAAAATGCAAAATGGCCTATACAAATTTTGTCTACAAACCTAATTATATATAAGAACTGAAAAAATACCAGAAAAGTTTTTTAAAAATTATTTTAGGTATTTCTGTGTTTTGGAATCAAGTGATTTTTATTTTCTTATCATAGTTTCCTATTTACATAAATTTTCTATAGTTTTCTTTTCTTTTCTTCTTTAAAGATTTTATTTATTTATTTGACAGAGAGAGAGAGATCACAAGTAGGCAGGGAGGCAGGCAGAGAGAGAGGGGGAAGCAAGCTTCCCACTGAGCAGAGAGCCCGATGTGGGGCTCGATTCCAGGACCCTGAGATCATGACCTGAGCTGAAGGCAGAGGCTTTAACCCACTGAGCCACTCAGGTGCCCCTCTATAGTTTTCTATAATATGTACTACTTTACTAAAATCAAGTTGACAATGCTAATTCACTCTTTTTAATGACAGCCTAATATTCCATGTTGTTGCTATGCCATAATTAATCCAACTATTCTTCTGTGGTGTTCTTTTTATGATGATATAGTAAACATCCCTGGACACTGAGCCTAAGGTGCCTCAATTGCTATGGGGTAGATTTACAGGAGTGGCATTGCCAGATCTAAGGATATGTATCTTTTAAATTGAAATTGATAGAGCTAGATCCCTCTCCCCCACACACATGAAAATATTTACAGATATATATATGTATATATATATATATATATATTTATTTGTGTATTTATATATATATATAAAACAATGTACACTGTGTACATATCTATAAACAAGAGTTGAGAATATATTTTTCTCAATATCCTCAGTAGCTGTAAATGTTTTTGCCAGTCTGATGGGTATGAAATGGTATTTAATGGTAACTTTCATGCACATTACCCTGACCAATAATGAGTTTCGTATCTTTTATATTAATTGTCCTTTGGATTTTCTCTAGTGTGAGCTGATTTTCCATATTTTTTCCTAGTCTAAGTTTTGATTACATTTTGTCTTCTTGTCAATTAAATGATTTTTATTGACTTTTAGCCTTTAACTACCACTCTTACTATTGATTTTGTAGCAAAGTCTCTTTCTACTTTTTTTAATAGTGTGCACACTTCTGTTTTTGTTTAAGAAGTCTTTTCCATCCTTGGCTTTTGCATGAAGCCTCCAAGGTTGACTTCTAAAACTGCTCTTCCTTAGTACATCTGAAATGTATTTTGCATATAATGTAAACTGGAGCTTCAACTTTCTCTCTGAAATAATACTCAGATATGTTTATTAAATAAACTACATTTTCCCCCATTGAATTGATACTGCCTATGTCATACATTAAATTTTCATAAATTATGCAGTTTGTAGAATCTCAATTCTGCTTAGAGGGGAGTCTCCTCTTCCCTCTGCCCCTCACCCCACTCATGCTCTCCCTCTCTCAAACAGATAAATAAAAATCTTTAAACCAAAAAGGTTAAACTTAAAAAAAAAAAAAAAAAAAACTTGCAGAATATGCAACTAAGCAATTTTCTCCAAAGTTTGTGCCAATGTAAATGTCCACTTGGATAAATGTAATGTCACAGAAACTAGTGCAGCCTGCATCGTATCTTTAAGAATGGAACAAAGGTATAACTGCTATGATAAACTTCAATCTGTAGGTCTTCACATTAAGTTTTACCATCTGAAAATCTCAGAACACAGTCCCTGGGACATTATTAGTAAAACTGATGCACATCAGCTTCTATTGATTCTGGAGATGCTTGCATGCAGTTTACAGCCTGTGTTAGCTACTCCTTTATTTCTCCAGACTTGTTAGTGTTTTCTATGTTTTGCACTCTGCCTTTATGATGTTGCTCTGCCTAGGACTATTCGGTGAAACAAGAAATTATTTTATCATGTTTACGTTTGCTGAAGAGCACAGTGATACAGAATGGAGACAAGCAGGAGAAAATTGTCTATGAATGTTCAAATATAAACCTTGCCAACTATTTTTATAGTGCACCCAATTAAGATATTTTTCCAATAAACAGCAAATTCTAGACACACTTTTCTAATTCTGGTAGAGAATATGTATTACTACATCATCCTGTTTTATATTCCATATGCACATTCTAATGAATAGGAAGAATATCAAATGTTTAATCCACATTTTAAAAATTATTTTAATTAATTAATTCCCTACCTAAAGCCACCATACAGATTTATAACACATGACAAGTGCATTCTAAAAGGAAGAATGATCCTAGGGATGTTTGTCCCATCATAAATAGACCCAAAATTTAAAAAGGGGATAACTAATTTTGAAGAAGGTATTTTAATATGTCTTTAAAGGCCTATGATCTTCATTCCATTCAGAAGAAGGAGGAATGTCTTAAAGCCTTCCAAAATTGTTCTTTAATAGAGCAAGATATCTCAGATTCCGGACTCCGGAGTCATGCAAGTTTAGCTACGTATCTTGACTCTGTCAGTGGTTCTGAAACCGTCAGTCTCCCACACTCTATTCCACTATCACTGGAATAGCATTCCTTAAGGTTCCATTCCAGGCACTTGTCTTTCCCCCTTGGTATATTCTTGCTTTATTCATCAGAGACTCCCAGATATGTTTCTCAAGCCCAAGGCTGTTTTCTGAATTCCAAATCCATATATCTCATGGCAACTCAGTATCCTTACTTGAATGATTCAAAGGCATTTCAAACTCAGTATATCCAACAGAACTCATGGTATTTTTTTCTCCAACCAACATCTCCCAGAATATTGCAGTTCACGATGAATTGCCCCATGTTCCCTGGATTTGACACCAGAATTTTAAAACTACTGTTGGACTCCAAATGCCCATCCCGAATCAAGTCCATGCCAAGCCTCAATGTTTCTTGAATGTAGCACATTCTTTCAATCTTCACCTCTATCATCCATAATGCCAAACACTATGGCATAATAATTATCCTAGAAAACAACACACTACCTCCTTTCCGATCCATTTAAACTCTTGCAACCAGAAGAATACTTAAAATGTGAGCATTTTTGAGTCGCACACTAGTTTAAAATCCTTCACTCATTTTTCATTGTTTTTAAGATGGGATCCAGGGACCTCTCTGTGCTCATCTCTTCAGCCTCCCCCAGACAACTGTTCCCTTCTTCCGTTCATTGTGAACTGGTTTCAGTTTGTGAAATACTCTAAACGTGGCTTTATCTCTAGACCTGCCTCCATGGTATGGCATTTGCTCAAGAAAGTGTTTCCCCCACCAACTTCCCTCGCTTCATCTGCCCGACTTCATTCTAGGTCTCACCTAGGACATGGTATCTTCAGAGCATTTTTCCCTGACTTCCTGGGCTGTATGCTGGTCTCAATTTTACAGGCCAGTAGCACTCTGATTTTTCCCTTCTGTCATCCATCGTACTTTTAATTACACATCTGATGCCTTTCTTTTCCAGCAAAATGTAAGGACAGTGCAAGAAAACTTAGGTTGGCGTCATTCTTTTTTTTTTTTTTTTGACCACTATGTCCCAGCACTTAATATAGCATTTTACATATTATAGATTTTTAATATTTTTTATAAAGTGGATGAATAAGAAAGTGAATGGAAAAAGGCTCGACAAATAAGGTCTCTTCATCTTTAAACTGAGGGTATTAATGCATATCTCATAGGGCCATTGTAAAAGATCAGTGTAAAGGGGAGGGGTAAGGTAAAATAATTGTGTCCATTTCTTTTCTTATCAGTCTTGATGTATTCATTTTCAAGTATTACTATGACAAATTATCACAAACTTAGCAGCTTAAACAACACAAATTTATTATTTTATAGTTCTGTAAGCGAGAAGCCTATTCGGGCTACATTAAGTTAAAATAAAAGCAGGGCTATGCTCCATCCCCAGGCTGTAAGGAAGAGTGTGTTCCCTGCCTTTTCCAGGTTCCAGAGGCCACCCCCATTCCTTGTCACCTCTTCCTCCATCTTCAAAGCCAGCAACAGCAGGCCGAGTTCTCTCACACTTCAACATTCTTTTCCTTCTTTTCCTGTCTTATCTTACTCCCACCAGAGAATGTTTTCTATGATTATATTACACTTATCCAGATAATCCAGGATAATCTTCCCATCTTAAGGTCTAGACTCTTAATAACATCCAAAAGTCCTTTTTGCCATGTAAAGTAGAATATTCACAGGATTTGGGGCATGGACATCTTTGGGGGTTATTCTGCCTATAAGGTGTGATGATAATATCACTATTATTTTTGTTATTAAACTAAATTTCTTCAGTATTCTCATGCCTGAAAGGAAAAAAGAAAAATGAAAGATGGTAAAGCGTTCTGTTACTCTATTTCTCCTTTACTAAGGAATGCAGTAGCAAAAGGAGAAAGAGAATCATGACCGATTCTCTATCCCTAACCCAAACTCAGGTCTTGGTCAAGTTACCTTTAATAAATCTCAAAATGTTTTTTGTGGATAAAGGAGTTTAAGGCTTGATAAATATGCCCAACATGTAGAGTCTAAGTGAGTTCACAACTTTCACTGTGCAAAGTAATATACAGAACAATGTCAAAATTTGTGTAGCTCAGGTATATGCTCAGGCCTGCATAGGCCTATCACTGTGGCTTGTGTTCATAGGTATATGAACATCTGCTCATTCTTAACTGTCTGTATTGGGCTTAATCATAAAAACTTCACCCTCCGCCAGCATATTGCATCGGTTGGCCTGAGAAGATAACTTTACCTTTTGTGTAGTGTTTTGCTACTGCTTGGGCTTCTCTTTCTACCAACATAAAATGCCCTTCATATCAATCACCTTTTTGCCTTTGCATATATTACTTTTTTAAAGATATTTTGGAATTCTATGTGCTCCATGAATTTTCTTATATGTCATTGTCTCTGTTTTAGAACGCTGAGTACCATATTTGCAAATGTGGGTTCAGTGCTTTCTAAGACCTGCAGTCAATTACCTGTAAAATTTAATTTTAGTTGAGAAAGATGGATATTCTGTGTTTCTTTACAACAATGGAATATTTTATGTACATTTCCTCTTTTTTATCAAGCATATCTTTAATAAGAATGACAGAGAGATAGATACTTTATCATAGAGGTCAGCACTTAACTTTGTAATGGATCAAACCATTTCTAGTCACTTTGCAAATCCAGGCTGCAAAAGTCACAGATCTGAGACAAGTGGTTGCAACCCCTGGGTTTTTATTAATTTCCCTCTTCAACAGTGCATTTCCTTCCTTGAGTTTAAGAAGTTTTGTCAAAGGAATGTATTACTGCTATTCAGTGCTTAAGCACATTAGTCGCACATAAATGGTCATTCTAAAGATACTAAATTAGACTGAGTCAGGTTTCTGGAGATTGGCCAATACGACCAGCTGGTTATCTTAGTATGCAGTATGTCATTCCCTAGACAACAGGAATGAGGTATTAATAGAATGTTGCTTCTAAAGTAGAACACAAAAAGCATCATCCCTACAGCCATATGACATTGATTGGTTTTCATAGCTATAATGCTAAGGAATCGATATGATCACTAATTAAGGGAAGCAAACTTTTTTTCTCAACACCTAGGCAATTTTATCAACTATAGCTCTTACATTTACCACTAAAGGGCAAGTTCCTGCCTAAAACAACAGTATTAATTATTAATATGGCAGACAACAATATAAATCTGTGGAAGGGATGAGCTAGAAAGGGGTTGGGATTTATAAGATGCTCTAAAGTATCAGCCCAACACCATTGACAACACCTGGGAGCTTCTTACACATGTCAGCCACTTATGCAAAGTCTGCATTTGACATTGAAGATAATGTAGAAATTTCAAAATGCAGTGCATAGATGTAGAACTTTGCTAAGAAATTTTATTATTTTTTATTTTATTATTTATTTTATTGTTATTAAATTTTACTATTAGTTATCACAATAATCTGAATATATTATTTTTCATTAATAACATTTTAGATAACATGCATTTTTAGAGTGAAAAATGGAGAATTTTTATGAATATTTGTAATTGTAAAATCAATTCTCTTCTTTAGAGTGCAACCAATAACTTTTTTTTTTTAAGTAGCCTCCACACCCACCATGAGGCTTGAACTCATGACCCTGAGATTAAGAGTCACATGCTCTACTACTGATTGAGCCAGCCTGGTGCTCCTCAATAACTATTTTTTAACTTCATATACCAATTGATAAATATAAGGGTATTTCTATTACGTGTAAATACATGAGAACCATTGAATGCTGGGTTACAGTTTGTGTTATTATTTAACTAAAGCATAACATACACTGGGTTGTAATTTTTAGAGAGCATTAGGCTGAGTTGGCATTCTTTTGTTGTTCTTTCTCTATGCAACTCTGACTCAGGCCAGTCTGTACTCAGACACACCTACTTCTTTGGCATTCACCACCCCTCCTATATTGATTTTTATTATTTCTTAGGTTCACAGTCATTTTTGGTTGCTTTGATAAACTACCCTATAGACTGAATTTTATATTAAACTTTCCTCTCCTATCATTACTGATATAATAAATATACAGGGTGAGATATCTTTTTTTCAGTTTTGTTAAGATCCAGGTTCAGAATCAGAACAGGATATTAAGTTTATCTCAATCACAGTTCAGCATTTCTTTGCTTGCATAAGCACATGGCATAATAATTGGAATATTTAAATAAGTGCTTTACCCCAGCAACCTTTAGACTCATAACAATTGTAAGTGAAACATTGAAGAAATAACTGCGGAAGAGAATGCCATAGTGCGAGCCCATTGTATGTAAGAAGGTATGAAATTTTGCTTTTGCTTTAGGCAGAAAATTGAAATAGTGGCTCTACTGGTTTTACCTAGAACTTTAATAGGTTCACCTATTAAGAAAAACTTTGTTTCACCCTTCCTATTACTATCAATATTAACTCTATGAATGAAATCAAAATAATTAAATTTTGAAGTAAAGCCCCAAAAGTTAGGATGAAGAATTTTACTTCTTGGAAATGATAAGCTTCTTTAATCTTCAGTTAGAAGAAAAACTCAAAATGATTGCCTTTACAAGAGCTACATTTCCATTAATATACCAACAATAATTACAAGCATTAACCTAAATATTTAGATAAGCCATTTTCATCCTTTGTGTAGAGTAGCAATATTCAGTATGTCTTAGAGTTTATCTTATATGAGATTTAAATTTCTCTTGCTAAAGCTTAAGGCCACAGAGCTCATAAATATTTTTAGAAAACACAAAAATAGTTCTTTTCCATTGCACTGTGAAAATTAGATGGCTGGTTCCTTTCCACACCTCTTCTAGTTACATAAATTTGTGTTTTCCTAAACCTTTGTTGATAGTCATTTCTATCTATTGGGTTTTTTTTTTTTAGTATACTTTGAAATGGCTTAAGGAACTGTAAGGAATTACATCAATTATATCAGTTAAATAAGGAATCATATCCTTAACTTTTCACATTCTGTTTGCAGTTAATATAGCACTACTACACGTTAAATATAAAAACCATGTAATCATGTAGGTCTGTTTACCCCCCAATTTTTTATGTTATTCATATGTATTACATTTATATATATTAGAACTCCACCATCCAGTGTTATAATTTTCCTTTAAATAACTTATATTTTAGGGCACCTGGGTGGTTTAGTCCGTTAAGCATCTGCCTTTGGCTCAGATCATGATCCCAAGGTCCTTGGGATCAAGTCCCATATGGGGCTCCCTGCTCAGTGAGGAGTCTGCTTCTCCCTCTACCCTTCCCCCTGCTTGTGATTTCTCTCTCTCAAATAAATACGCAAATAAAATCTTTTTTAAAAAAGCAATCATTTATGTTTTAAATAAGAGGGGAAAGAACCACCTCTAATATTTACTGACATATTTACTATTTTTGATGTTATGCTCTCTTCCTCCCTTAAGATTCAAGTTATCAGATTTGATCCTTTTTGCTTGATAGTTTGTCTGTAATTTTATCTCTTTCATTTCACATTTTACTCTAAAAAGCAAGAAGAACCCAAACCACAGCTTCAACACTTTGCTTGGAAATTTCCTCAGCTAAATATTCATGTTCATTACTTACAGTTTCTACTTTCCATATAACTGTAGAACACATTTCTGCTCACTTCTCTGCCACTTTAGATCCCCTTTTTCCAGTTTCTAATAGTTTGCTCCTTATTCCCTTCTGGGTTCTCCCTAGCAAGTTTATTAAAAATTCATGTTTTTACTAACGGCCTGTTCAAGGCAATTAGAGCTTTTCCTATAATCCTCCTCAAAAATGCTCCAGCTTTAATCCATTACCCAATTCCAAGGCCACTTCCACATTTTTAAGTATTTGCTGCAACACCACCCCACTTCCAGTACCAAAATCTGCATTAGTTTTCTATGGCCTTTGTAACAAATTACCACAAGCCTAGTGGACTGAACCACATAAATTTACCTTATAGTTCTGGACATCAGAAATCTGAGATTGTTCTCACTGGACTAACATGAAGATGTTGGCAAGACTACATTCCTTTCCAGAGGCACCTAAGGGAGATTTTCTTTTTCTTTTTCTAGTCTTGATGCTACGAATTCCCTGGGTAGTGGCTCCTCTCTGTGTTCAAAGCCAACAGTAGCATGTCTACTCTTTCTCATATCCCATCACTCTGAAACTGACTCTGCTGCTTCCCTCTTACACATTTTAGGACCCTTGAGATTGCACTGGGCCCAGAAACATAACCCAGAAAATCTTCCTCTTTCAGTTAAGATGACAAGCAATCTTACTCCATCAACCTTAATTTCCTTTGGCATGTAATTTTACATATTGACCAGGTCCAGGGATTAGGACATGGACATCTTTGGGAGGCTATTATTTGGCCTACTGTATGCAGCCAGCTTAAACCTGAAATTATCTTTCTTGCAAAGGTAGCAACCCAGATGTCAGTTCATTTTTGTAGCCTTAGTTGTGCTGCTAGGAGTCTGTTCCACATATATGTCGTTTAGATCAGCCAAAGAATGGGTTAGTGTTGATACATGGAATTCAGGGCTCATCCTCCTAGGCACTCTCATTTTGGGAATCTCCCCTGACATCATTCAGTGACTATGGTTGACCCAAATTCTGTCCTCAGATTCTTCAAGCCAATAAAAGTGTAATTTTCTATTGAAATTTTAGCTACCCTACATGATGAAGACCTGTGTTTATTATCATTTGAAAAGTCATATATATTGGAAGCCCAGTCCGTGTGATTCCATTCTACCAAGTGTTGATTTGTCTCCAGTGTCTGTCTACCTTTAGACACTATCTAGTGCCTTCAGGTAGGTTTTCTTTTTACTTCAGACGTAAAATATAGTTGTATCTGGGTGAAGGTTGGTATGAAAGTTAGTCCAAAGGTTGGTCCCAGTCCTCTAACCATACCAGAAGCTTTGATATTCGTTTTTGAAATTACTGATGACTAGGTAGTTTCTCACTAAAATGAGGGCTAAACAATTTATAAAAAGAACTTTAGCAAGTCAATATTTCAGTGTTCTAAAATAAAGTCAATTGATTGTCCACTGCTTCTACCTAGAATATTCAAGATAAGAGCCTCACATGCAAAAGCAAATATTGTGTACTAAAGCATTATCAACATACATCCAATCTGAATATTTATATATTTCGATAGAGATTTAAAGCTACTAGTCAGAACATGACTCTAGTTTCAGAGCCTTGCTGAAAAGAGACTAGTTAAGGCAATTGATTTTGTTTATAATTATATAATATAATCTATAAGCAAAATCATAAATACTTTGAACAAAAACAACCAGTTGCTTCAGAAGGTCTTTTGAGCCTATTAAAACACATCCTTATCTTTACTACAGGGCATCACCAGATTTTACCCAATACTATGACCTTCACATTATAAGGGAATTTAGAAATTGACCTACAGGGACACCTCAAAACCAGGATATTTGCTGGTTTCATTATGCTTTCTACTGTTTTGTTTCTTGTACACAAGATTTCTTTCTCTGTACTTCCAAAAAGAAACAAAACCAAAAACGTTTTGATTTTTCCTGTAAAATATGGGGCTTGATTTCTTACAGTTACTCACCAGAATTTCTCTTAGGCCAGTGATTTCCGTAAGGAAGGGAAATTGTTTGCATTAGGATTTATTTCAGAGGCATGCATGCCACAAGTGTGTGTGTGTGTGTGTGTGTGTGTGCGTGCACGCGCATGCATATGTGTGCATGTGTATCTGTTTTCAGGTGGTAGAACAATTGAGGAAAAGAAAGAGAGTATAGTACCACTTTTCTAGATTCCTTTATGCCCACCCTGAGCAATATTTCTGTAAAGAACACTAGCTTAATTTGAAATGAGAGCTTAGACAATTGTTTAAAGACAAAATGTTGATGAAATAGGATTGTTGAAAGAAGTGAACTGCTTTATGAGGAGTGTTTTGATATAGAATACAAAAAAAACAATTCAGTACTAGCTTGTAATATGTCAAAGTACTTTTTTAAACACTGGGCCATTGAATCTTTCAGACCTCAAAAGGAAATATCCTTGTTTGAGCTCCTCTCAGCCTGTGGCAGCACTTTTCCTGTGGGGCAGAGATGCTGGCTTAATATATTTTACCATTTCCCCCTTTGATGAAAATGTGGTAGTTAGACAACAAGTTCTGGGCTGCCTGGGTGGCTCAGTCAGTTAAACATCTGCCTTCAGCTCAGGCTATGAATCTGGGGTCCTAGATAGAGCCCTGTGTTGGGCTCCATGCTCTGTGAGGAGCCTGCTTCTCCCTCTTTCTCTGCCTGCTTCTACCCCTGCTTGTGCTCTCTCTTTCTCTGTCAACTAACTAAAAAATAAATCTTTTAAAAATCAATAAATAAAAATTAAATAAATAAATCAAAATATAGAACAGCAAGTTCTTACAGAACATAGAGGTATCAGATTTTTTAATCTCTCACTGCACATTAAATTTTTCTATCTTACTCCTTCCTTCCCTCGTGTTCTCTGTTTTCTCACATGCCCACACAGAAATCTTCAGAACACTTAAAATGGGTAAAAAATGAAACACATATTTGATTTGCTCTAGCATTGGATAAAATCTTTAAGGGGGCAAAAATTTTTAACTTTTATTTAGAAATCTCTAAGTAAAATAGATTATCGAGGAAGATGAGTTATATTCTGTATCCTTGAGTCACCTCCAGCAAAGTAATGTATATGTGTTCCATGGACTATGCATTTTTTACTATAAGAAGTTGGACATGTACTATCCAGAGAAAATCTGTTAGTTCCTCTAATGCAACCTGGAGTTTCTTTGCTTAAAAAATGTCAAATTCTATTTCATTCATATTACCATAGATGTTCTCATTTTACTCACTGGAGAAAATGCAGTCTGGCTGAAACTTAAAATGGTACCACTTTATCCAAATAATAGGGACCGTGAAATATAGTTGCACTAGAAAACTTTTCCAAATCTGGATTTGACCTCATAACTTCCTCTTTTTCTTTTCTAAATCATTAATTAAAGACTTATATCTAAATATTGTCTCTGCCGCACAAACAGTATAAATGACAGGTCAAAGTAAATATAGATATTTTGCTATGGTTTATGACTTGGTTTCTTTCTTAAACATTCATTAGTTATGTTTCCTTTTAGAATTTCCCTGTCTGGTGTTACTTATGGCAGTGCAACAATTTGCTTTCTCCTCTCATCTTACAGGGTTAACCAGCCACATCAATTCATGAAGTAAAATATGTACAGTTTCTGACACTTGATGATTTTGTTGCCACAGTGGCTTTTAGCTTGGAGGTTTCTCACATTTGTTGGAGCTCATTGGTTCTTCTAGCTCTTTTTCCTTTTTTTATAATAAAATAAATTAGTTTTGCTCAGATTAACATTTAATAAATTTATGAACAATTATGAAGAACTAATTAGATTAATTCTATAGTCTTTTGTTGAGATTTGTGGTAGATAAGTAACACTTGTGAAAAGATCTGCTTAGAAAAGAAGAAAGAAACAGATGGCTCACAAAGATATGCTTCGATAAAAGAGTCAGAGCAACACAAATCTTGGTAACAGATTTTCTTAAAATATTTTCTTATCTTTACTGACTTTGATACTTCTGATTATATTTTGTTTTCTTAGGTGAAATGTTATCTACCTGAATTGTTATGAAGTGATTAACATTTCTCAAAGCACCAGGAAAAAAAAATTTTATATAAGGAGTAAATAAAATTGAACTCCAAAATAGATTGCCATTTCAGAGAATTATAGAAAAACCTCTATCTGGTTTTAAGCCTGTGTCTATAAAATACAAACAAACATTTTATTTATTATTAGTATTTTCTACTCTACAGAATATAGACTTCAATTAAATTAAATGCATTAAATTAAATCCCTAGAGTGGCTAAATAGATTTAAAAACAATATCTAACTATATGCTGTTTGTAAGATTGACTTTAGATTTAAGAACACATATAGACTAAAAATGAAAGAATGGAAAAAGATATTCCATGCAAACAGTAACCAAAAGAAAGCAAATGTGATCATACTTTTAATAAGTAAAATAGATTTTAAATCAGAAACTATCACAAGAGACAAAGAAGGACATTATATAATGATTTAAAAAGATCAAATCACCAGGAAGATATAACAATTTAAATATTTATGCACCTAACACTAAAGCACTCAAATATTTGAAACAAACATTGACAGGATGGAAAGAAGAAATAGAAAACAATACAAATAATAGCAGGGGATTTCAATATCCCATTTTCAATGATGGATAGATCATCCAAACACAAGCAATAAGGAAATAGAGAACTCAAGCAACACTGTAGAACAAATGGACCCAACAGACATATACAGAATATTCCATAAAACACCAGCAGAGCACAGATTTTTTTTCAAACACACATAGAACATTCTCCAGGATAGATTATATGTTAGGCCACAAAACAAGTCTTAACAAATTAAATATTAAATTTATATCAAGTGTCTTTTCCAACTACAATGGAATGAAATGAGAAGTCAACAGCAGAAGAAAAAAGGGAAATTCACAAAGAAGTGGAAATTAAAGAGCACACTCTTGAACAACCAGTGAGTCAAAGAAGAAACCACAAGGAAAATTTGAAAACATATTGAAATAAATAAAATCAAAAACACAATATACCAAAACATGGGTTGTTGCAAAAGCAGTACTAATAAACAAGTTAATAATGATAAACAAGTAATTAAAAACAGAAGAAAGATCACAAATAAAGAACCCAATTTTATATTTCAAGAAATTAGACAAAGAAAAAGAATTTAAAAAGTTAGCAGAAGGAAGGAAATAATAAAGATTTAAGCAGAAATAAATGAACTAAAGAATAGAAAGCAATAGAAAAAAATCAACAAACTGGAGCAGGTTTTCCGAAAAGGCTAACAAAATGGACTGACTCTTAGCTAGGCTAAGAAAAAAAGAGAAGAAAACCAGACAGAGATAATATTAGAAAAGAAACTACAGACCAGAATCACTGATGAGTATTGGTGCAAAATCCTCAAAAAGAAGTTAGCAAATTGAATTCAATAGCATATTAATAGGATTGTAACACTATAACTAAGTAGAACTTAATTTTTGGAATGCAAAGATGTTTCAAAATATGAAAATCAATCAGTGTAATACTGATTATTACAGTGTAATCAATTAACAGAATGAAAAACAAAACTTGATGATCATTTCAACTGATGCAGAAAAAATATTTTACTAATTCAACACCCTTTCATGGTAGTAATAAAAACAGTCAACAAAATAGGAAACAAAGAAAATTACCTCAATATAATAAAGGCCACATATGAAAAGCCCACCGATATCATACTCAACAGGGAAGTCTGAAAGATGTTCCTCTAAAATCAAAAGCAAGGCAAGGATGTCCATTCTGCAACTCTATTCCGTATAGTGTTAGAAAGCCTAGCCTTAGCAATTAGGTAAGAAAAAGAAATAAAAGTCATCCAAATCAGAAAACAAGTAAAATTATCTTTGTTCACAGATGATATAATCTTCTTATGGAAAATCCTAAAGATTCTGCCAAAAACTATTCAAACTAATATGCAAATTCAGAAAAGTTGCAGGACATAGTCAACACACAAACACAAAAGTTGGCTTTCTATACACTAATAATGAAAAATCTGAAAAGGATATTAAGAAAACAATCTCATTTACAGTAGCACTAAAAAGAATAAAACATTTAGGAATAAATTTACCTAAGGAAGTTAAAGACTTGAACACTGAAAATTACAAAATGTTGCTGAAAGAAATTAAAGACACAAATAAATGGAAAAATATCCCCATTCATGCATGGATTGGAAGACTTAACATTGTTAATATGTCCATACTATCCAAAGCAAAGATTCAATTCAATCCTTATCAAAATCCCAAAGGCAATTTCTTTCAGA
>CM053603.1:151526775-151639804 GCA_028646535.1 Procyon lotor
GCCCACTGTGTTCGGTGACTTCACGTTGGTAGTTTGAAACTGATTATTTCTGGAACATTTATATTGTTTGCATTGTGAAGATGGGCAAACTCTGCAAATCTGGGCTCCTGCTCTCCTTCCCTCTGTTGGTTGATAAACATTTACTGGAATATCACTAGTCAAAACATTTTCATCCAAAATCTTTAAAAGCATTAAAAAATAATTTTAGGGATGCCTGAGTGGCTCAGTGGGTTAAAGCCTCTGCCTTCAGCTCAGACCATGATCTTAGGGTCCTGGGATCCAGCCCTTCTCTGCTCAGCGGGGCGCCTGCTTCCCCCTCTCTCTCTGCCTGCCTCTCTGCCTACTTGTGATCTCTGTATGTCAAATAAATAAATAAAATCTTTAAAAAATAATAATTTTAATATTAATCTCTTTCTTTTACTATTGTATATCTTTCAGTGCTGAGTTTTCATTTGTTGACATTTGAAACATTATTGTCATGCCCTTTATGCTTCAAAGACTTACCACTATTATAAAACCCATCAATTTCCTTTTTTCTCCTTACTTATTCATAGCCCTGCCTTGCCCCTTTTTAAAATTGCAACTTACATGTAGTTGTGCCAACAGCTACTGAATCAAGTAGTTTGAGCTCTTGTACGTAGGAATGCTTCTTTTCACAACAGAACTCTATCGAATGTCCTGAAAATAATGGAACCATTTGTTTCTCTCACTTCTTATCAAGCTACATAATCTTGGAAATGGTAAGAAATTTAAACAATGACCTGTATCAATTTCTAATAGAATATACATCAACTCCACTTCACTATACTATCAAAAAGAACAAACAAATTGAGAAATTATCCATCAATATCAAAAAACAGTGACAAAAGAAAAAAAGGAAAAAACCACTGAAAAATTTTTGGTCCAGGTATAATGGAATGTGATATTTAAAGTAGCTAATTAAAAATGTAAGGTAAGCTGATCTATTAAAAGGGAAAAATATCCAGGTAAAAATAAAAGCTAGTAATATTTTGCTTATAAGAAAAATTCAAATATGATTCAGGCCAACAAACTTGAGGCAAACCTAAAGAAAAGAAGGACAATAAGGCTACTATTAAACAGATGAATTCAACAACAACAACAAAAAAAGAGAAAGTAAATTTCAAATGGGAAAACTAGACAATCACATATCTTTAAGTGCCCAATAATCAAGCACCACAATATATAATATACAAGCACCATGATTATAGTGGGAAACTTTAATGGATCTCTATAAATAAGTAACAGATTAATCATATAAAGTAATGAAAGTATAGAAGTGATAAATATAATGCTAAATTTTGTGCCATACACAGCACATAATTCACTCTTCTAAGTGTACAGTGATATTTTACACGAATTAAACATATATAAACCAAAAAGGAAACTTTACATAAGCATCTCAAATAGAAATCATGCTGGCCACATTTTCTGGATATAATATAATAATAAAAATAAGCCTAAACTGAAATATTTAAATACAAAAACCTAAAACTTTGTCACTCATAATAGCTTCTTCAAAATAACTTTTAAATTAAAGAATGATATTAGAATTCAATGGTACACTGTTTTGTACTACTGAGAATGATATTGAGTAATTCTAATGGCATAGCTTTATAAATATAATTATATAATATTGTTTTTGCTTAAAATATGAAACAAAAAATTTTTGGATTCAGAATATATTTAGTCTATTTTAAATAACCACAAAAATAAAAACAATATTTATATTAACATTAATTTAGCAAATTAAATACTTAAAGATAAAAGTATAAAAATAAGTGACTTTTCTGTGAACTAGCCATAACCACAAGAAGATGTGATAAGAAATAATCATAAGTCAGGTAGGGATAAGATGGCTGGGTTGGGGACAATGGGGAGGGTATGTGCTATTAAGTGCTGTGAAATGTGTAAGCCCGAAGATTCACAGACATGTACCCTGGGGCAAATAATACATTATATGTTAATAAAAATTAAAAAAAAAAAAAATTAAAAAATAAAAAAAAATAAAAAAAAAAAAAGAAATAATCATAAGTCATACTAATATTCCATGACATAAAATACCTGGGAAAAACCCAAAGAAGAAATGTGTAGAACCCATGAGAAGTCAATTACAAAACTTTATTCACAATATGAAAGAAGTCCTAAATAAATTGAGATATATCGTATTCCCCCGTGGGAAGTCCAGTCAGTCCTTTCACATTAAATGTACTCAAAATGCTTATTCCAATAAAAATCTTAACGTTTTTGATATCTCAGGAAATTGCTCCTGCTCATTAAGGGGGAACAAATAGGAAAAATACATAAAATTTTGGAGAAGAACGACAGAAAATTCTTGCCAGAAGCAGTTGCTTAAATAATACACAATTCACAATAACTAAAAGTGGTTCAGGTACTACAACAATCGAGAGACAGCAACGAAACAGAACTGATCACTGCAAACAGAAACATCTAGAAGATAAGAGTTTAGCATTTCATACCAGTGAAGATAGAATGACTTTTCAAAATGTGGTATTAAGACAATAGGGTAAATCTTCAGGAAAAAAAAGTCATCATGATATATAAAAATGTACTGAAGGTTGATCAAAGAGGTAAAGAGAAGATAATAAATATTGGAAAACATCAACATACATCCAACTGATCTTGGGATGGAAAGCTGTAAACTTCCTTCTGGTCTCATGAAACTAAAACTAAACTAAAGTAAAAAATTGAAATGTCGAACCACATAAAATTTAAACTTAAATGTCATCACTAATTACCATGGAATAAGGTCAAAGGTGTCAATCAACAAACAGGAAAATTTGCAGCATATAACAAACAAGGCTTTGGAAAAACATAAATATGTCCACAATAGAAGCAAAAAAATCACTGATAGATAATTCAGAAAGAAGAAATTCAAATTACCATAAAAAATAAAATAAAAATATATTCAACCTTATAAGTAATCAAAGGAAAAATGCACCAATATCAGTAAGAGTTGAGATATATAATTTTGGCTATCAATTCAGCAAAGGTTTGTTAAAAACTAAGATATAATACTCAATTCTTGTGAGAATGTGGTGATAGAATTATGGAGACTTATTTTTTTCTTTAAACAGTTTTTATATATTCATGTTTTCAATAACGAGGAAATGTTATTAGAATAAAATCACATTTTTGTATATTGGAAGCATTGTAAAGTAATATGAGAGAAAATACTTTTCAGTTTTCAGTGTAAATTTTGCAATTCATTTTTGTTTTAAACCTAACAATGAAAATGATAAAATGTACCGTAAAAAGATTCCAGAAGAGGATATAGCTTTTTCTCAAATGCTTCAGGGTCAAAGGGCAACATACTCTATAGCTGGGAGATGAATGGACCAAGGTGAAATGTGGCTTTGTTTCCTGGGTTCCCTGCCCCACCCTTATGGCAGTCCCACCATTTAGGACAAACCATTTAAGTCTCTGGGCATCACATCCCTCTTCTGTAATATGAGGATAATCATTCTTGTCCGGATATGAAGATAAAATATAATAATACATTGGAAAGCAACATTAAAAGCTATCAGACAGTTCATTCTCAAGCCATTCTGATTTTACTCATGGAATTATGTATAGTTCTATTTTGCCCATTTTTCTTCTACTCAATTACTTTGTGTCCAGAGCAGGAGCATTCCTTCTACTTTACATTTTCATTTTGTGAGTCCAATACCACTTTTGTATGCTAAAGATAGTCATACATTTATTCATTCAGAAAACACTTCCTTACTGTTTCTCTTTGAATCTTACATATTTGTATCTTACATTCAATGAGATGTTTTTTCAAAAATTTTAACGTTCCAACATGTGATACTGGTTTTATTTATTTATTTATTATTTATTTGACAGAGAGATACAGAGACAGCACAAGTAGAGCAGCAGGCAGAGGGAGAAGAAGTGGGCTCTTTGCTGAGCCAGGAGCCTGATCCCGGGCTTGATCTCGGGACTCTGGGATCATGACCTGAGCCGAAAGCAGCCGCTTAACTGATTGAGCCACCCAGGTGCCCCGTGATACTGGTTTAAATGTAAAAACCACTTTAGTCACTTCAGAGTTACTGTCTGTCTACAATTTTACAATGGTGAAAACACTTCTATACTTTTTAGAAAGTGCAACGATCTTGACAGATTTTCTCCCCGTAGGTCCTGAGGTAGCAATGATATTTAATGAAAGGTCGCAAATATTTTAGGTGACAGAGTATACAGAGAGGATATGAATGGGAAAGAAGTTTGCATAGATTTTCGCTAAATCATGGTAACCTTCTTTAGGACAAAAATGAAGTTTGTCACAACTTTAACCTATTCATTTGAAAGCCCTTTCCAGGATTATGCCTATGAAGGGAAGAATATGAGTTTTTCTCTTCTGGTATGTTTTAGGACTCATAATGGTGCCTGATTGAACTTAATCAGGAAAGACGAGAAAGAAAGGTCCACGGATGAATTTGAGAGAAAATAGTTCTTCGGGCATTTAAAATTCAAGCTATTTTTCTCAAAACAGAAAGGGCCAAAATTGCACAGTCTAGACTTTAGTTATGCAAGGTAAGAAGAGAGCGCTCTATTGCTTTTACTTCAACTAGAATTATAAAGATTGAAGGGTCCTTGCCTTGTCAAGCACAGTTACCAAGATGCCAAAGAACAGCTAAAAGATGCCTCAAATTATTAGTGCTGTGTTGCAGAGGCTGCATTGGATAATACACATACAGAATGTTGAAATGACCACTTTCCAAATCGGGAACTCATTATTCCAAACATTATTTAATATGAAGTTATGAAAATATGCAACTAACCTATTTAGTATTACTGATACCACCTCACTAAACTACGGGTGCTTGTGAGCATGAGCCAAATCAGTCTTTTCCTGAAATTGTTTTGGCTATTCATGCAGTAGGTAGCAAACTAGCTTGCTCTGGCAATTGGAAAACAAAATCATATTTTATAAACTTTTTAAGATATGACAAATGCCTCAAAATGTGAAGTGTTGCAAGATTAATAAAAACATAATTCTAAAATTAGGGCTTTTGATGGCTTGGTATTTGCACATAACCTTGACTGCTTTGGTGTATAGACTGGTTTTTACTTCTATAAAACCTCTATCTCAAAGGCAATTTTATTCCATCAGTTCTCACCGTGAGTGTGTGAATACTCTGATACATACTAATTATAAGATGGAAAAATAACAAAAAGAGAGGAAAGATGCAAGGCGAACTGGAAACAAAGACCTCTTGAATAGCTAAGAGGCAGACATTTGCAAAAGATGAGTATCATTCAATTGAGATAGTTTCATTCAATATAGCTGACTTTGTTTTGAAATAGATGAAAAATTGATATAATATAACCACATATTGTCCACTTCATAAAAAAATAGAGCGAATACAGCAATGTCAATTTATATTGTATAAAAAAGTAAAGGTAGCTGAACACTAAAGTGGGTTATCGAGGGAGGTTACATAATATTCTTTCCTTGAGGTTTCATTATATAAGAAAACAGCCATCTGCCTTGGAGATTGTGGGTATGGAAGATTAAGTTAGGAAGGTTCTCCGAATTTTTTGGCCTTTTAATTTTGTGAAATAGTTCGAAAGAGCGAAATGCCATAGAGAGAGACACCACTGAATAGAGAAAGAGACGTTTTTGAAATAATTTTCCAAAAATCACTTCTACCCAGGGGTATTTGTGAAGTGTTCAGGGCCGTGTTTTCTTTATGGGAGCTATCACCGTGAGCATCAGGGGAGTCAGAAAAGTTTGCTTTTGATGCCCTTGGTGCCAAACACTATGGTTCATTTGGTCAGAGGAAACAGAGATGAAAAAGACTCAATTCTGGCATCCAAGGACTCACCGGTCTAATTGGAGAGAAGACATATGTAAATAAATAAAATACAAATAGTTTGGTGAGCACAGCACAGAAGCTTGCAAAAGGTTCATAATCAGGGATCAGGAGTGAGGTGCTTTCTGGCTAAAGGAAGGGTCTGGAAAGCAAAACAAATAAATCTGAATTTTAGCAAATGACTGAGAATTTCCCAGGGAGATGGGAGGACATCCTGGGCTAAGTGAAGAGCAGAGAGGAAAGCCTCATGTGTGAGCTGAAAGTGAGAAGTTCCCTACCACTGGAGCATAGCCAGCAGGTGGGCAAGGTGAAGTGGTGGGAAGGAAGCTGGAGCAGAAATCCAGATGAACGAGGGCTAGTAGAGGGAGCTAAATAGCTTGGCTTGTTGCCAGAAGGAAATGGGAAGCCACTAAAGTCTTTTAAGCATAGGAATAATCTCTAAAATTAATTTCATGACAGTATGGGACAAACAACTCATGGGGGCAAGGCTCGGTCCAGGGATGTGAGGTTAATGGTACTTAAAAAGGGCCAGGCCAGGCATATTGAGTTAAAGTACGTTTGGGGATGATCAGGAAAGTAGATTCATGGGACCCATCAGACTGATTGAGTTTGGCTGGGCATGCAGAAAAATTTTACAAAAGGAATTTGGGAGTTTCTCTGATGGGATATGGGATATAAGAGACTTCTCCATTTAGGGGAGAAAAAAGATGAGTTCAATTGTAAACCTGTTGACTGGACCTAGAGGTCATCTATCTGTCAATATGGTGATCTCCAGTTCTATAGCTTAATGAGTAGGTTGGGGCTGGATATGTACAAGAAAGGGAAATTTTCCCAAGTCAAAGTCCCACTGGGGCTATACAACATGATTATACCTGCACTAGGTCATGGCATTAAATAACACTGTATCACAAAGTGAGGAATTCCCGTTTTAATGTTCTTTCCCTTTGGATGAAGCCCTTGAGAGAGTTGCAGTTTGTTGAAGATTTGTTTTTAACTTTTGCTGTCTCCCTTATAAGCAGAGGGGAAGTTGGCCTCAGGTTCAAGGCTTTTAGCTGGCAATAAATACCTGATTAACATTTAATAAGATTGCTACTATTTTTGTTGTTGTATTACATTTTTAAATCATTGCCTATTATTTGTGAAGTAATATTGATTTTGTACTAACTACAGTGATAAAATTATAATTTATTTTTATTTTAAGATATGATTCAAATTAAAGAGAAATTATGTAAAGAAGAGATAATGTAATGTGAAAGTATGGAAAACTCATGAAGGTAGTATGTGTTGGGACTTGAATACAATGAAAGAGAACCATTAATAAGCAATGTTAGAACTAAGATTTGTCCTCACTTTTGAAAGGACCAATCCTCTCATTTGGAGGTAACTGAAACCACCGTAGATAATGATATTATTTTATGAGAATGTGTAGGAAGGATTCCTAATATTTATGGATGCACTTCAGTGAGTCTCTTAATTGACAAAAATTATCTGCAAATATTTCTACCTAAGTGCATTAGTTTCCTGGGAAGAAATACCATAGTTGTTTGTTCCTTTTTGTTTTTAGATTCTCAAAGGGATCTTTGACCAAAGGAGAATAAGAAAAATGGCAGTGAATACAGAAGAGAGCTAAGGATAGACAGTGGAAGAGGATCACCAAATGAATGGAGAAGTAAAATTCAAAGACAAAGAAACTAAACCAAGAGAGTGCTATCCCTAACTTTCTTCAAGAGCGAGCAAGTTATCTTTGAGTCTAATGGAAGAGAAGGCATGGATGGTTAATCGTTAACTTTGTCAATTACTCTTAGATTTAGCGAGCTAAGGTTTCAGGGATCAGTAGCCTCTAGTTTAAAGATATTATGACAGTGGCCACAGGAGCTTCACAGAGTGGTAGGGGTGGAAGTGAGGCTATTGTGGGAAAGGAGTTAATGGGAGGGCAGGAGATGGTGGCAAGAAATAAAAATTGGTTTTCTTCTAGAAGCTGGCTAAGAAAAGGAGTGAACAGGACTAACTATAAGGGTTGTTCAGGATCATGACAGTCTTTTCTGCTTGCTTGTTTTAAGGATGAGAGTGATCTGATCTTAATAAATTTATTCGATGAAGTCATTAAATAAAGAAGATAAAGTTGAAGGTGATAAAATAATGAATAATGAAGCAAGGTTCAGACTGGAATGAGGCAATTGTAGGATCCAGAGCAGCGGTGGAGGTCAGCTTGACTCTAGGATTGGATCGGAGGAGAGTAGCTGAGCAGTTTCATACAGAAGAGTCAGAAGAGGGGAAGGAGCTTCATTCCTAGGGGTGTCTGAATTCCTAGTAAAGAAGAATCATCCTGAGAGCACAGGGGGCAGGGACAGAGACAGAGTTATGAAAAGGGTGGCAAGCTATGCTCAGGCTGCTTTGGAGAACTGGAGAGAACACCAACCACTGGTAAAAAAAAATGTCAACCAAGGGTAAGAAAAGCTTTGTTGAGAAGTTAACTGTCCAAATGACATTAGAACTAAGAGTTTACAGTAGTATCAATCAGAAGAGCTTATACAAATGTCCACGGCAGCACTTAGCTCTAGGAATATAGGAGGCTGACCAAAGGACAGATACAGGTCTGGGGCTTTGTAGGAAAAGGCACTGTCACCATTCCTAGCATTGTTAGTTCTCTCCCTCATTAGGTTCTGGAATGCTATCCCCTAACAACTATTAAATGACTCTGTTCTCATAGTTCTCTCTCTTTAAAATTTTTTAAAATTTTTATTTGACAGAGAGAGATAGTGAGAGAAGGAACATAAGCAGGGTGAGTGGGAGAGGGAGAAGGCTCCCCGCTGAGCAGGGAGCCTGATGTGGGACTTGATTTCAGGACCTTGGGATCAGGACCTGAGCCACCCAGGGACCAAGTTCTCTCTCTCTTTTAAAATCAACTATTCCTTCTGCTGGTTCATTCTCATTGGTCTAATTCTATTAAAGTCCCTATTTTAAAAACAAATCTCTGTGGCCTACTGGAGCTACTTTCAATCCTCTTCCTGAAAGAGCTATTTTCTACAGAGTTTTCACTTCCTCACCTCCCATTCTTTCTTTCATCCTCATTATTATTGTACATTACATTTTTTCCAGATTTGCGTATAAAATTTTATTTAGTATTTTGAATAACTATGTGCACATAACTCAAAGATATTAAAGTACATAGAAGAGACTTTATCTCCCTTCTATTACTCCACTTTACTTCAGTTTTCCTCCCTGTAGGCAACCACTGTTATCTGTTTTTTTTAATATATGACTTCATACATAGGTTCATTTTTCTTTGTTCTTTAAAAAATGATAACATACCATGCACACATCATTGCAACTTTTTCTCTTTAATATACTTTGAGAATCTTTTCACATTAGTACATAGAAAGCTGCCTTAATAATTTTTTTTTTTTAAAGATTTTTTTATTTATTTGACAGAGAGAAACACAGCGAGAGAGGGAACACAAGCAGAGGGAATGATAGCGGGAGAAGCAGGCTTCCTGCAGAGCAGAGAGCCCGATGTGGGTTTCGATCCCAGGACCCTGGGATCACGACCTGGGCTGAAGGCAGACGCTTAACGACTGAGCCACCCAGGTGCCCCCAAGCTGGCTTAATAATTTTAACAGCTGGATAGCCTTCCATTGAATGAATGTACATAGTTTATTTGGCTTGTTTTCTATTCACAGGTATTTATTGCTTTCAGTTGTTTACCTGTATAAAAAGCTGCAGGGAGTAACTTGGAACATAAATGATCTTTCCTAAGTGCAAATATATCCGTAAGATAAATTCCTTGGACTGTAATTCACAAGGTCACCAGTCTGTTCAATCTTTATCGGTCAATCTTTTATCACCACCATTTCAACTGAAATAGCTCTTATCAAGGCCAAATAAAATTTCAGGGTAATTCTGTGTCTTCACATAACTTAACTCTTCTGCAGCATTGGACACAGCTTATCCTCACTTCTTCCTTCTTTTTTTTTTTTTTTTTTAATTTTTATTTATGTATTTGACACAGAGAGAGAGAGAGAGATCACAAGTAGGCAGAGAGAGAGAAGGAAGCAGGCTCCCTGCAGAGCAGAGAGCCCGATGCGGGGCTCGATCCCAGGACCCTGAGATCATGACCTGAGCCGAAGGCAGAGGCTTTAACCCACTGAGCCACCCAGCTGCCCCCTCACTTCTTCCTTCTTAAAAATACTTTCTTTTTCCGGCTTCCCTGATACTACATCTTTCTAGATTTTCCCCGATTTCACTGACTGCTCCTTCTCAGTTTCCTTTTCTGGCTCCTACTCTTTCCAGTGTCCATATTTCAGATTGTTCTAGAGCCCTTTCCTCAGTCTGATGCTTTAAATACATTTTCTCCTTAAATCATTTCATAAGGCCCCATTGTTCTTAATATCAATTACACAGTAGTGAGTCACACATTTTCATCTCCAGCTCAGACTTTTCCCCCAAGCTCTGTCACAACTACTCTTGTGATGCTTGCATCTGAAGATCGAATAGGCTGCTCAAAACTTACTGCTTTTCCTTATTCTTCCCATGTCAGTTGGTGATAATTGCATTCTTTCTGCTGCTCTGATCATATATCCAGGCATAAGCCTTGAGCCCTTTGCTCCTGTCAGCAACCACGTCTCATACGTCATGAAGTCTAGTCACCTTTACCTCCAAATATATCCAGGGTTTGGTTTATCCACTGCTATCACTCTATTCAAAGATGAGGCTAGGAAACTAGTAGCTTCCTAATAGCCTCCTTTCTTTCCCTCTTATCTTTAAAAAATTATTTCAACACAATAGCAAGAGGATCCTGGTAAAACTGTTTCCCACTAGAAATGCTTTAATGGCCTCTTATTGCACATAGAAGAAAATGGAAACTCCATACTATGGATTAAAAGACCACCTATTACTTCTGAGAGAAGAAAACACCATCAAGAAGTTGGAGAAATTATCAGGTCAATACAGTCCCCCCTGCTTTAATACTTAAGTGCACTCATTTTTTTTTTTTTTAAGATTTTATTTATTTATTTGACAGAGGAGAGAGATCCCAAGTAGGCAGAGAGGCAGGCAGAGAGAGAAGGGGAAGCAGGCTCCCTGCTGAGCAGAGAGCCCGATGCGGGGCTCGATCCCAGGACCCTGAGATCATGACCTGAGCTGAAGGCAGAGGCTTTAACCACTGAGCCACCCAGGCACCCCCTGCACTCATTGATATAATTTTTGCTTATTTATGTTCAGTCCTAAGCTCTGACATTTCTCTTTGCAACTTTTCAAGTGGAAGTAATAATTTCTCTTTTTTAAAGCTTTATTTATGTGTGTGAGCGAGAGAAAGCAGGGGTTGGGGGGGAGGGATAAAGGGAGAGGAGGAGAGAATCGCAGGCAGACTCCCTGCTGAGCATGGAGTCCCATGCAGGGCTAGATCTTACCCCTGATATCAAGACCCTGAGATCAAACCCAAGCTGAAACCAAGAGCTGGGCAGTTAACCGACTGCACCACCCAGGCACTACTCACGTGGAAGTAATCATTTCTGTGACAGATGCCAATTCTGAATTTCCCTACTGCACTTCAAGAGTTCATCACTTTTAGAGCAGAAGTGAGTATTTCTTGTCTAATTTAAGGCTGAGGGAATGGAAAAGCAAGATTTCTCACTGTGTGGTACAGAGTACGGTTCTGTATCAGATCATTACATATACTTCTCAGAACTCTATCACCTAAGGATTATTAGTGTTTTCAGCTAATAGTAATCAGGAAGCAACCAACTACATCTTATTTACTCTACCTCAAACAGTATCCCTCCCACTTCTTAAATTCATATTGAAAAAAAAGGGAATCCTGCCATGGCCTTTCAAATATTATCATATCCATGTTTTTTTACACTAGCCATTTATTTCACACTAGCCATGTATATTTAGCCATATACAAGAAAGTGCCCTTTAAAAATCTTTGAAGTGATTTCAGTAATAGTTAGTCAAAAGACACCATACTTAGTAGATAAGAAAACTCAAACAGTCACTCCTCTCATTTCCAGTTAAGAATTATGTTGTAATTTTGCAAGTCTTTTAAAAGAGATATGCACCCAAATCTAGACTAAAAAAAATTGCTAAGAAAGTTGTGGTGTATTAATTTTATTAGCAGCTTTATGATAGTCTTTTTAAGAAAAATATGCTTAAGAACTTCATAAAATGAGTTAAGTAATACATTTATTTATTTAAAACTGAAAAGGCTGCCTTTACAAATGTGCTGCTGCTCAATCCCAGGCATCTATAAAACTTGCTGAATGAGATAAAGTCTCAAAACTTGCATTATTCTTTAAATCTTCCTTCCAACAGAGCTCTTTATATACTGTTGAAAGGGAACACACCCTTGATATCACTAAGCTCATAAGCCTCAGTGGACCAGGCTTGACAAAAGGATTCATACTGAACAAAGGAGGTGTGGAAAAATATATTAAAATATCTTGGACAAAATAAGTTGTTTTTCACATCTGGGAACTCATAAGCTGATACCAGGCAGGTAGAACATTTGTTCTAGAAACATCTTAGTTTACTGAACAATCTACTTAAATCATTGAAAAAATACTTCTGATTGGAAATAGTGAATAACTACTTTCATTATTAAGACCAACTGTGGCACACAGATTTGCATGGGGTGGAGAGGAACAAAAACTACACTTGCCTTGCAGGAGACACACAGTGATGATGCTCAAACCTGCCTATGAGTTATCTGGAGACAAGAAAGGGAAAGAAGAGGATCGGCAATTTTAAGCCCAGAGGGATGGAGAGACTTCCTCAGGTTTGCTTTGGCTATCGATGACACTTCAACTACCCAGTAAAAGCCAGCTGAGAGTCCAGTTCTCCTTCGACAGCAAATACATGGACAAAAGGGGCAACTCAAACGTAAGGATTTAGATTTTTCATCACCAAATCAAATTTCAAAGATTTGTGTATAAATGGAACCAGAGTGAAAAACCCATCTTCAACTTGGTTCATTTTCCTCGCTTTTGGTATAGCACACCCACTAAAATTTAGTCAAACTGCAGTGATTACTTAGATATTCCAGAAAAAAATGATATGAGTGGCTGATGACTCTTCCTGCTTCTGTCGTCTTAAATGTTCACTGAACTAATCAGCTTAACTAATCACAATCGTCAAAGTGCCAGGGAAATACTTTACATGCGGAAAACGAAGTCTTCTCAAGGTTTCTTCCAAAGCGCGTGGAAGTGCATCCTTTACTCTCATGCAGTGCGCTATCAGGGGCCGCCTCTTTCGTACAAGTGGAAATAACCCAAAAGCCCCCTTCAGCATTGGAGGCACCCCAAATGCTCCCCTCCATATAGATTCTGTCCTCATCTCCTGCGTTTCATTTCCTAACTTTCCGGGCTCACGGACGCGGCTTTCCTCGGAGACCGGAACCCTGACTATCAACTCTCACTCGGACCCCCTTTCTCTTTTGCTCCACCGCCCCCTTGAACAAGAAGGCGCCTTCCTTCGTCGGGCGAGACCTGCAGCCGCCTAGACACCTTGCGGCCGCGAGGTGGAAGCTCTCTCCTACCCTTTACCTCAGTGGTTCGTACCCGCGGGAAATTAAGTTAGAAAACTGCAACCTCCCCCCCAAGCCCCCATCTACGCCTCCTCCCACATTTCTCTATTCAGTTTCCCCAGAATCATCCCACCGGAGGATGGATTCGAAGACTCTACTGTCCTTCCAGTGCCGGATTCTGGCCCGAGCCGGGTCTCTCTCCACCCTAGCGGCTCCTCAAGGTAGGAGCGCCGGAAGCCCGCCCGCGAAGTGGGAGGTCGCGGACTCCGACCGCCACCCCTCGCCCTCGGGCCTGGGTCGGGCCCCTCCCTCCCAGCCTGGGGCACCTGCTCCGCCCAGGACCGCTCCTGCGCCCCGCAACCTCGCCCCCCAGGGAGCAGAGGTTGCTGGCTGAGTGAGGAAGGGCAATTCTTGAATTCCAGCGCTGCTCGTTTACCCCAAAGAACTGTCGGAAGGGAATCAGGCTCCAGCCCGCAGGGCTTCCTGGCCCTCCCGCCGAAGACGGACACTGCCCGGGGCTCCCCCGCTCCGCTTCCCCACTTGCGCGCGGGGCTCCGGCGCGATCCGCACACTCACCGGGAGCGCTGCCCCGCAGCAGTCCGGGGCCGGGAAGGCGGCGCTCCGGGTCCGGGGGCGCGCGGGCGGGGGCTACCCTGCCGGGCGCCGCGCGGACAGTGGCGCGTCCGGGCTGCTCTCCCCGCCGCGAGCTGGCTGCGCGTTGCGGGACGTGGGCGCGGCGCCCGACTGGGTCCGGAGCGCGGGCGGGCGGTCGCCAGACGCTCGCCACCACCCCTAACACTCCTTTCTTCTTGCCTCCATCTCTTCCTTCAACACCCCTTTCTGATTTTGCTTCTCTCACTTTTCTCCCTTCCTCCCTCTTCTCTCAGCCGTCTCCTCCCTCGTCTTGCACGGGTGCGTGGTGAAGGGCGGGGGAGGGAAGAAGGCCCGTCTCTTTAACTTGAGTGATACCTTGGAGATTATCTCTTCATGGAATCTGGAAATGACGTGAACACCTTTCCGAAAACATCTAGAATAAAACGACTTCAGTCTCCTTTTCCTTTTGGTTCTCTCTCGCTCGCTCGCTCTCTCTTGATTGAGTAGCTAGGAATGAGGTGAGGTCAGATAAGGAAAGCGAAGAGGGAGTTAGAGGCAGCAGTCTTCAGAAGTGGGATTGAGAGCCACCCCTTGAGTGGGCCCAGAGATCTGTTTACCCACACTTCACAATTTCACAATTCCTCAAAAAATGAGGTGGGGGAAGGATGACAATGGAGATAGGCAGGGTAATGGGACCTGAGTTTATTCAAGGCTTTATTCTAAGGCATCCATTGCTGTTTATTCTCTGGGTTCTTAGACTACATCGCTAGTGTTTTGATCCGGATATGACCTTGAGAAAATCTTGACTTTACCTGTTGTTGGCCTAAAGTAATTTTTCCAGATTAATGTTTTATAGCCCAGGAGACAGTCTCTTCAGCTGTAGCCTACCAGGAACTCCCCTAGAAACCCGAGTGCTTCTTGGAAGGTGGCAGTTCTCTGACAGTGGAACAGGTCTCCAAAGCGCGGAGGAGTGGGACAGACTTTTTGTACAGAGCACCAAGCCCACCCTTCACAGATTGCCCCTCCCAGGACTGTTTCACCCTGGGCCTGCCTTTTATATCCTTTTCCCCAGAAAGGGACTCCTGTTACTGAAGATCCTTTTTGCCCTTCCACTTCTCAATACTTTCTCCCTTCCAAAGACCATCTTCTTTATAGATAAAACTTGTATTTTCCTGCCCATCTTTCTTCTGTTGGTGAGGTCGTCTTTGTTCTTTGTAATTACATATTTAAATGAGATATTGTATAAAAACACTAAACATGATGCTTGGCACTTAGTTGCCAAGAAATGTTACCCAAATCATTACGGGTAATGGTTTCAGATTATCATTGGCATTTATTTCTTGCTTTTATTCTTTCACATAATTCTGAAACAAGGGCACTTGACTCTCTCTGCCATGATTTGCAGTTTCAGCCCTTGTTTCTTATAAATGTGTGACTATGTGGTAACGGCTACTCGTTTAGGAAAGTGGCTACTCGTTTAGGAAAGCATAGTGAAAATAATCACAGAGTCGAGATTTATAGCTTTCCTAATAGAACACGGTAATTTCCCCAGAAGATATAATATTGACCACCTGGATTTTACACTTGTATCCAGAGTAATTTGTAACAAATCTTGCAGATGACAGCCAAGGGAAGAGTCCAAGGTTATGCCACCTCAACAAACAGATGGAGAATATATCTACCTTCTACACAGAGGGATGTTCCCAGATGCTGTGGGTGGACTTGTGCAATTGGGAGTTACCAATTCTCAAGTACACCTGGGAGTAAGTTATGTCTATTAGGTGAAGGTATGGGAAAGACCTTACCTACAATACAAGGGGGGGGGGGTGGTCTAAGGTTTCAGTTGTTTCTGCTATTGCAGCTGCAGCAAACAAGTTTGCTTAGGTATCAGTCATGAAAATCTACCTTGCCTGCTACAACAGCATGTTGTACCCCAGAGCTATTCCATTTGCTCTTCAGTTCACAGATACTTAACCCAGTAGCAAGACACAATCATAGCACTCAGTGAGGGTAATTCTGAGTAACTAGAGGATGAGTAACTAGGCTGCTTCCTTAGATATCCTACTACATCTTAGAAGCCTGAGTCTCAGTGAGAAAAAGACCAGAACCTCAGTTAGTTATTAATTTCATTGCTTTTAGGTTGTTTAAGATGAATTAAATCATCACAGACAAGTTCTTTTCAAAAGCTTAGATGAAAGATCCATAAAGTGTCAGTGCTGAAAGATCTTATTTGTTTTTAATCTTAAATATGCAGAGATATGTATTAATAGGCAAGATGCTAATAATCTATTTCTTGAGATTTTGCCAGAAAAGAGATTTTCATTAAGGACAAATTGCACTATTTTGATACTATTGACTGGTCTCAGGACTGGTCTCAAACTGACTGCACTGTTCCAATAACTACCAAAGCCAGACATAAAGTGTGAAATTAAGGAAAAAGTTGAGAAGCTGTAAAAAGTTGTAAGTAGTGTAGACAGAATCAACACAAATAGTGCAGGCTCACATAATGTAACCTGCCTTTAATGGCTTCTATTTTCCTTAAGTTATTTGCTTACCTACAGAAGATAAACCTGACCTTATAAACCTCATAAGTAAGATCCACTGACTCATTCCATCACATCAAAAGGTCACTTTTTAGGAGCACTATTTTAAGTACTGCTTTTTCTATTTTGGAAAAAAGTACTGCAGAGTAAAATGAAAACTCATAATGCAAATTAAAGCAATCAAATAAACAACCTCTCCCTAAGTTTATGGGAAAAATGTTTTGTTTTTTGCATAATAATTTAGATTGACTTCATTCATTCATTCAATTCTCATTCAATTGCTCAGTTCTTTTGGTAAACGTCAAATAAAAAAGGTATTTATTGCAGAGTTTAAATACATATAATTGAATAATTCCATAACATGCAGGGGAAGTCTAGATTGGGAAATAATCCTATTATAAAATAATGCTTATTTTCTTGTAGGTAAGAAATATGCTTAGACAACTCTCAGGAGAATACCATAATACTTAGAACATCAACAGAAAAACTGGATTCATAGTTTAGATTGGTTCTTTTATACATAAATCATTAAAATTCTCATTCTATTTAGCTAAATTTATGAGCTATTTTCCAAACAGGTACAATGTGATAGGGCAGAAAGACCACTTAACTAAAAGGTTGCTGGTCTTTCTCTCTGGAACAATCTTACCATAAGTGCATTGGGCATAGTTAGTTTATTAGGCAGAAGAGTAGTGAACAAGATAAACATAAACACTTAAATGATATCCTCATTTGTTGCCAAGTTGTTCTTTGGTTCCACAACTGAAAGAATAGCAGCATGGGTTTTTGCACACTAGATGTAATATGAATGGGCAAACAAGTTGAAGATTGTGTGAGTATAAAGACAAGTACTTATTCTGTCTACTATGATCGTGTGATGGAAGAATAACTGTTTATCACATTTAGTTAAAGAGATATGAACAACACGAAACTGCTATGTATTCCAACCCTCCAACTAACAGTCAATACCAATACAATTTCTTTTTTTTTTTTTTTAAGATTTTATTTATTTATTTGACAGAGAGAGAAGAGATCACAAGTAGGCAGAGAGGCAGGCAGAGAGAGAGGGAAGCAGGTTCCTTGCTGAGCAGAGAGCCTGATGCAGGGCTCGATCCCAGGACTCTGAGATCATGACCTGAACCGAAGGCAGAGGCTTTAACCCACTGAACCACCCAAGTGCCCCCCAATACAATTTCTTAATAATTTTAATGTTATTCTCAGGTATTTTATCATTGTGTTTTACCTTTAGCCATTATTTATATTAGCCTTAATATTTTCAATACCACTTCACAATTTCTCATTTAGTCTGTATTTCTTAAGGCAACAGGAAAATGACAGTTCTCTTTCTGTATTCATGAGAAAATTATGCATAAGGCTCATAAAGGAGCCTTGCATTAGAGCTGAACTAACTTGACTCAATTTCTTCTGGCCATTAACCAGTTTGGTGACCTAAAGAAGATATTTAATTTCTTCCAGTTTCAACTTCCTAAAATTCCAGGTGGGATTAATGTCATATCTATCTCTAGAAGTTATCCTAAATACACTTGGATATACTATATAAACTTTCATAGAAAGAGTAAAGTATTACACAACAGAAGATCAAGTTTATGTAAAGAAAATTAGCAAGGAAATCAGAACAAACCATCAGATTTTGACACTTTGTGAAACATCTTCAAGATTACTAATCTTTGGATCAGAATTTTATCATGTCAACTCATAAACCAAGTTTTAAAGTGAAGATATTTCATAGAAGCTCCTGGATAGCCCGAGAGGGTGCTTTGCATGCATGTGTAGCAGTGAGAACTCAATCAATCCGAGTACTGAATGGCAACATTGAGAAAAAAACAGTATGTACTGAAGATAAACATGACTTTCTCTCTCGTCCTCACAATGTCCTGCTGGTTACTTCTACAGAGATGTAGTGGTAGAGATGATGCTGGTAAAAACAAGGATGCTTTAGAAAAATCAAGGTAAAACCCTATGCTGGATCACTGCCAGTTTTTTCATGCCTTTTTTTTGTTTTTAAGATTTATTTATTTATTTGAGAGAGACGGATTACAAGCAGGAGAGACCGAGGGAGAGGAAGAGAAAATCCCAAGCAGACTCTGTGCTGAGCGTGGAGCCCCACACAGGGCCTAATCTCAGGACCATGAGACCATGACCTGAGCTGAAACCAAGAGTCAGACACTTAACTGACTTCACCACCCCAAGGCCCTTAATAAGATATGTAAAACAGGCTCTACTGTAATTAATATCTACTACTGGAAATTTACTAAGACAAAAAAGTAGACTGCTTGCTTAAAATGGAACAAAATTACCCCAGAACATTAGTATTTAGGAGATTGATTGATATGTGTCATTGATGGAGAACAAATTATTACTAAAAATTAATATGTTTATTTTGTTTTTATATGTATGCTTCTTCTTATGAATGTGAAATTAGACTAACCAGCTAACAGCTTGGTAAAGCTGTTGATAAATTATTATTGCTTAGTTGATTACAATTCTCGAAGGATTTTAATACAATTTGTTCAAAGCTCCATGTTAATTCTGTAACCATTTAAAGTGCCTTGATAGTAATAGTCCGAAGGTGAAAACAGCCGGATACAGCAGTTGATTACTATGAGTAAGCCTGCTGTTTAACTAGAGTCCTAAGATTATCTGACAAAGGAGTCAAATTTCTTTGAAATTGGGTTCACCCAGAAAGCTAATTTTCCAAGAGAAAAAAATCTTTTAATCATTTTTTAATTATAAATATTTGCTTACATTACCTTAAAAGACACATATTTACATATGTAATAGTATTTGTCAATTTGTTTTACATATGTGTTTATACTGCTTTGGGAGGGAGACTCTCCCAAACATTTAATTACTTTTTTTGTATGATACATCTCGTTACTTCATCATTTGTTATACTTTATTGCAATTTTGGGTAGGAGTTGCCTATTTGTTTCTTTTCTTCCAGACTCCAAGCTACTTTAAAGAGAAACTTTGATTCTTCTTTGCTTACTCTTAGTAATTTGCCTAGCTCCTAGAAACTGGAAAATGCTCAGCAATCTTTAAAATGCACACATGAATATATCAAGTATATATATTTAACTTTTATAATAAATTAAGCCTAGTACTTTCTGTTTTTCAAAAATGGTATTTATTGAATGGTATAAGTTATTCAGTGCCTTTTACAGAGCTATCCAATGATGCTATATAAAATATCTCTCCTTTCTCTTTGCCCACTGTCCCTCCATGTTGGAGGTATTTTCAAATGTCTGGTGTTCTTTGGATGTGCATTAATAATTAAACCTGGCTTGTGTGCCAGGTTGTGCCAGGTTGTACCTATCCAAGAATGGGCTTCATTAAAATTGATGGGTCAGTGAGCTATGTATGCCCTGGAAAGAGAATCTATTTTCTGGGGCTGTTCAATTGTTACCAGAAAAGAATCTTCCAGTCTGTTTCAGAAGGCATTCTGGAAATAGTAGAGGGTAAGGGAACTGGGGAGTCTAGGTTTTATTATGTAAATTTTCACTTAATCTCTCTGCATAGTGCCTTGCATCTCTTGTTTTTTGTACAGAACATCTCTGGTGCAATTTTCCTGGAGAATAAATCTCCAGGCTCTTTCCTGGAGTGAAGATAGAGAAATTGCTGCCTGGCTACAAAGCATGGTCTTGGGACCTAGCCATAGCTTTTTGTTACACTTACAAGACTTACCACCCAACACAACTGTTTTCAGTACTGTTCTTCATCCACCTCTAAGATGCCTTGTGTTCTCTAGTTCTGAGCCTTTCATGGATGCGGAGGGGGCAAGCTTCCACTCTGCTTTCAGATTTCTCATCTCCTAGCAAAATATGGAAATTTCATGTCTGTTCTCCTGTTGTTTTATTCCTTGCGGCTTATCTCCATTTTGTTTAACTGCCATTTTAGAAGGGATGTTATAGATAAATGCACAAAAACATGTGTTTAATTAACCTCTCAGAGTTAAAGGAGGATCTCTCTGTAAAACAGATAGGCAAATGTCTGGCACTAAGTATTATGCATTATTATATACTGTGCTTTTTTACAATATGGTATTACAAAATACAAAATTTACATGTCATTTTGCCCTTTTTATTGTCATATTTTATTGCCTATTTATCATAACCGAAACTGTTCATTTTTTAAGTTGATGGAATAATAATAAAGAATTATTTGTCTTCAGTTCATTATATTTTTCTTGTTCTTTTGCTTTTGGAGACTCCAATTTCTATTTGTCTCCTACTTTCTGTACCTCTAGCTCTATTTTCCTTTCACTTTAACCTTCTTTTCTAAATGGTGATACCACAATGAGAGTTATATTATTTTGTAGTAATATACATTTGGGTTTTAGTCAGTTATTTTTGATTATTCTCTTTTCCTTATGTTTTCTTCTATACAATGAAAAGTATTTGCTATTCTATAACTGTTTGATATGTAATAGAAAAGAAAAGCTTCATGATCTCAGGGTCATGGGATTGAGCCCTGTCAGGCTCTGTGCTCAGCGGAGAGTCTGAATGAGATTCTCTCTGTCTCTCTCTCCCACATCCTCTCCCACTTCCTCTCCCTGCCCCTCTTCCTCCTCATGCTCTCTCTCTTCATTCTCTGTCTCTCTCTTTAAGATAAATAAAAAATTCTTTTAGGAAACTGCCACATCCATGAGCCCTTACTCCTTATTTTTCCCATTCCATTCCCTTATTCTAGGTAACTACTAATCTACTTTCTATCTCCATAGATTTGCCTATTCCAAACATTCAGTGTAAGTGGAATATACATTATGTGGTCTTTTGTGACTGACTTCTTTCACTTAACATTTTTCCAAAGTTCATCCATGTTGCAACATGTATCAGTACTTCATTCCTTTTGACTGCAGAACAGTATTCCATGATATCAGTTTACTACATTTATCTATTCAGGAGGTGAAGACATCTGAGTTGTTTCCAGTTTTTAACTGTTATAAATAATGATGCTACAAACACTTGGGTACAAGTATTTGCACAGTCATATGTTTTCATTTCATTTCTTTCTAGATGTAGGAGCAGAATTGCTGGCCATATGGTAAGTCTATATTAACCTTTTCAGGACCTTCCAGATGATTTTTCAAAGCATTTGTAGCATTTTCATTCAATATGAGGGTTCTAATTTCTCCATATCTTTGTCAACCCTAGTAATTATTTGACTTTTTGTTTATAACCAACATACTGTGTACAATGTGGTACTTCACTGGAATTTTGATTTGCATTTTACTAATGATTAATGGTACTGAGCATATTTTCATGTACTTATTAGCCATTTGTATATCTTTGGAGAAGTATTCATTCAGATCCTTTGCCAATTTTTAGTTGTATTTATTTGGTCTTTTATTATGGAGTTGTAAGAGTTTTTATATATTCATATATAATATATAATTTATATATTTTATATATAATATATATATTATATTATATATAATATAATATATTATTTATATAATATAATTATTTATTTATATAATAATAAATATATATTATATATTTTATATAATATTAATAAAATAAATATATTTTATATATTATATATTATAATATACATTAATATTTTTATATATATTAATATATATTTATATTTATATATTATATATATTATCAAATAAGGATATATGATTTCTGAATATTTTCTCCTATTCTTTGGGTTGCTTTTTAAATTTCTTGGTTGGTATTCCCTAAAGTTTTAAATTTTGATAAATTCCAAATTAAAAGGTCATGTGATACTGATCCACATGAGCAATTTAACTCTCCAATAAATTATGTATTGTGATAAAACAAACAAAAACTCTTGCTTTGGTGTCATACCTAAGAAGGCATTATCTAATCCATGGTCTATGAAATTACTCCTCTATTTTCTTCCAAGAGTTTTAGGCTTGTATCTCTTATATTTAGCCATTTAATTAATTTTGATTAGTCTTTGTATGTGGTATGAGAAGAGAGCATACCTTCCTGTCTTGTCTCCTCATTCAAAATGAATATTTAATTTTTGAAGCAGAAAATGATTTCAAATAAGTATATTATTGTTTAAATATTAATTACTTAAGAAATTTTAGAATGGGATGTAAGAGAATATAAAAGTATCTAATGTTGAATTTTTAGAAAACATGATTATAACTTTGCAAGCTAAATAACTATAGTGTCATTAGAATAAACTATTTCAGACTTGCTTTGATATATTCAATAAGATAACATTCAGCTAATTTTCTGAATGAAACATACAGAAAAACTCTTCTAAAGAAGACTTCCCACTAATTTCCAGTAAATAGCACATTCCTAATTAAATAAAAATATAGTCATATTTATTGTGCCATCCTTCATATAATACTATATAATTAAAAAACATTTGATATACAATTAGAGAAGTTGACTATTTGTGATCAGCACATTCCATTTCAGATGATTAGTACATACCATTTCAATGGAAATATGAACTTTTTTTATCTAGTCTATGGCAACCACATACACAATTTGGACTGATTTTAAATGAATGTAAAACTGCAGCAATGCTTTCCTATTTCAGACAAAAGTTATTTACAATTAACTTGAAGGCAAATAGCCATATCTTTGATACTCAACAGCTGTAGCATGGTTCTGACAGACTTCATCCCAGGTTTAATGTCTATATTATGCATATTAGGATTTAATAGGCAAGTATATACATAAACTTTCACACATTAATTTTTTATATGCATAATAATTTACGCATAATAAAAGCCAAGAATACCCATTTAAAATCGACAGCTTAAAAATTCATAATCATGTTAGCTGTTAGGCAAATCAAAGTAGTCAATGAAAATCTGTGAAACTTTTGGATTAACTAAACTATTTACATATAAATTTACAAATGTATATGATGATCATAATGATAAACTCAAGGATAGTCATATACCTTGTTATAAAATTTACAGCATGATGAAATGGATTAATCACGTGCCACTGGATACTTGAGTTTTGTTTGACCTCCGTCACCCAGTTACGTAGCTTTAAATCTTAGTTTGTTCTTCATTAAAATGAGAAGGGTAGATTCATTGTTCTCTAAGGTCTCATTCTTCTTTAAATGTTTATGATTCCATTGAATTTACCATTACTTGACTGGTTTGAATGTGCATAAAATTATGATATTTATGGTGCTGTTTGTTTTCTCATAGTATTTGCCTTGGAACTAAAACAACTGCACAGTAGGAGGGCACTGTTCCCTCAGTTTAACAAGTCTTTTCTTGTGTGGTTAAGAGTCATAGATTATGGGATTCTTTTCAGCTTTCTTTTTTTTCCTATAAAAATTTAAATCTCTGAAGAGTAACTACAAAAAAAGCTTCTCATTTTCACCTTCAACAGGGTTGTGGAGGTAGCTTGTTTCCAGAAAGGAAACATTTATTTTTATCTATCATAGGCTCCTAGAGAGTTCAGAAGATGGTGTGACATGTTCTTTACTTTTCCTATTGAGATTTTCTTAGTTTGATTAGAAGCAATCTAAGGGCCTCTTCTCAGTCTAAGCAATGACTCCCCTTTGTCAAAGCTAGAAGGTTGAGGAGGGGATTGGGCAATAGAGAAAAGGATTTGCAGGGAAAAGGAAATCCTTGCCTGCTTCATGCTATTTGATACTGTTTAAAAAGATAGAAATATCATTCTGAGTATTAAAGAGCTTCTAATGCCCCTATATAATTAAAATCCTTTCCCATTATATCAAATTTAACAGTTATCAAAACTAATAGAATTCTGTTTTTATTTTTAAACTTGAAAAGACGCACCTAAATCAAGATTTTTTGCTTTTTTTTCTAGGACTTTGGATGATGTTGCATTTCATTCTTGGACATCTGGCTGCCATCCAAACCCTGACAATCTTTTGATAGCTTGAGTACTTCCTTTCTGTTCCTTTCCTTTTTTTCCCCACTTGCCTCCCCACTCCCTTTTCCCTTTCTTACTTCCTTCCATTTGCTGTGAACATTTACTTTGTGGTTCCTCCTTAATACATTTAATATCTAAATAACTCAGCTTCTCCATTTTGAGAAAGGACTGCCTTTAAATTTCACATGGCTTTGAAGAAGTTAAAAATATATAAGAAGAATACATTTTATGTTAATAAGAAATTAGGGGCACCTGGGTGTCTCAGCCGTTAAGCGTCTGCCTTCGGCTCAGGTCATGATCCCAGGGTCCTGGGATCGAGCCCCACATCGGGCTCCCTGCTCGGCAGGAAGCCTGCTTCTCCCACTACCACTCCCTCTGCTTGTGTTCCCTCTCTCGCTGTGTTTCTCTCTGTCAAATAAATAAAATCTTTAAAAAAAAAAAAGAAATTAAAAATATATATATATAAGAAGAACAAACTAAGCCCAAAGTTGGTAAAAGGAAGAAAATAAAGATTAATTTAGGATAAGCCAAGAATATAAAATGGGGAAAAGATAATCTCCTCACTAAACAGTGTTGGAAAAACAAAATAGCAAAGTGTGAAAGAATAAAATTAGAACCCTATCTTACAACATATACATAACAACTCAAAATGGATTAAAGACTTGAATGTAAGACTTGAAACCATAAGGTCCTAGACAAAAACACAGGGGTAAGTTCCTTGATATGGCCCTTGGCAGTGATTTTTGGGGGGATTTGACACCCAAAGCAAAGACAACAAAAGCAAAAATAAACAAGTGAGACGACATTAAACTAAAATGTCCTGCACGGCAAAGAAAACCATCAACAAAATGAAAAGGAATCTATAGCATGAGAGAAAATATTTTCAAATCATATATCTGATAAGGTGTTAATGTCCATAATATATAAAGAGCTCACATGTTCATTAGCAAAAATTCAAATGACATGATTAAAAAATGGGTAGAAGAAATGAAGATGTTTTTCTAAAGAAGGCATACAAATGGTAAACAGGTACATGAAAAGATGTTGAACATGACAAATCATCAAGGAAATGCAAATTAAAACCATGATGAGATATCACCTCACACCTGCTACAATGGTATCAAAAATACAAGAAATACATTGTTGGCAAGAATGTAGAGCAAAGAGAAAACTTGTGCAACAACAGTGAAAAGGTAAATTGTTGCAGACCCTATGGAAAATGATATGGAGTTTCCTCAAAATATTCAAAATAAAACTACCTATGATCCAGCAATCCCACTTCTGGATAGATGTCTAAAAGAAATGAAAATAGGATCTTGAAGAGATATCTGAACTTGTGTGTTTATTGTAGCATTATTTACGACAGCAAGATATGGAAACAAGTTAAGTGTTTGTGGATGGATGAATGGATAAAGAACCTGTGGATAAACACAATGGAATATTATTCAGGCATAAAAAAAGAAAGAAATCCTGTCATTTACATCAACATGGATGGACCTTGATGACATTATGCTAAGTGAAATAAGTTAAACAGAAAGACAAGTATCACATGATTTCACTTATATGTGGAATCTGAAAAAGCTAAACTCATGGAAACGGACTAGAATGGTAGTTACCAGAGGCTATAGAGTGGGGGAAATGGGGAGATGTTGATCAAAGAGTGCAACATTTTGAATAAGTTAAATAAGTTCTGGTGATCTAGAGTTATTATGCAACAGAGTAATTATGGTTAAGAATACTTAATATATACTTGAAAGTTGCTAAGAAAGTAAATCCTAAATGTTCTCACCACAAAAGAGAAATGGTAGCTATGTGACATGATGGAGGTATTAGCTAATACTGTAGTGGCAATCACTTTGCCATATATAAATGTATCAAGTCAATGTGTTGCGCACCTGAAACACACTGTTATATGTCAGCTAAATAAGAAAGAAGTTAAAGACATGACAGGATCAAAATGATACATCATAAAATATCTATTATTCAATATAATTTTAGTACTGAACGATGTTATAGCATTTAAGTTTTTGAAAATAAATAATTCACATGTGGATTTACTCATACATTCATTTATTTATCATCCAATCTGTATTGAGTATCTCAATGTCAGTTATTGTATCTGTATTGTAGCAAAATAGAAGAAATCACAGTTCCCGCTCTTGAGGCGATTAGAGTTGTTACTATCTAAACTCTTTTTTTTAACTAAAAAAAGTGGAGGAAAAGTAAAATTGTATTGTTTGAACATTCTGGACAATAGACTTTATTATGTACCATAGCCGACATTGTTAGTTGTCTACTCCAAATCTGTCTTCTTTTTTTTTTCTATGCTTGTTTGATTTTGCCTGAGACAATGAGCAAAACTCTTGGCAATCTTTGGTTTAATCCAATTTCTAGAATCCTGTTTTCTGCTTTCTTGATTTCTCTTGCAGACAAAAGTGGCCAATGAGAACAAAATGATAGTATATGGAGGGACTTCTGCAAAGGCTTTTCCTTTCTTGAAATAAGGAACAGTGGTGGCCTGTATCTTTTGACCCCATTTTTTCTACCCTGAGAATAGATAGGTATCCAGACCTGCTGCAGGTATTTTGTGATCATAATTTGTTGTTCAGGAGAAACAAATTAATACACTAAAGATAGCACAGTAGAGAGAGAGAAAGAGCAATTCCCTGACAGTGTTACTGAGCAACTGACCCAACTTCAGTTCCTTCCTACTTTCAAACTTCTTATGTGAGAAAAATAAACCCCTATTAGTAGAAATCATCATAAATTGGGCTTTCTGTCACAGTGGAACAGGCTCCTAATTGATACCCATATACAAAAGGATCGAATAATATATATTAGGGCCAACACTTACAAAGCAAGTTTTGTTTTCCTAACAACCATGTGAATTAAGTGAGTCACTGGTAAGAGCTTAGAAATCATTATCACATTAGTTTTTGGTTGTAATTGGATTTGAAAAATGGTACAAAGTTCAAGAATTTATTCTTAATAGGGGGTGTAATCTCTTTTGTAGAGGTCAGTGGTAGTGGCTATACCTTAATTTTTATTTCTTAATATCCCCTCCTTGAGAACTAAAAACAAGTTTATCAACTAAGTATTTGAGGTCTTTCTGAAATAGGATTTTCAAAAGGAAGCCATTTTATTCTTATTCACTGGGTCACGAACTGTTCTTTGTTGATATGATTAGAGATATTTGGAGAAGAAAGGGCAGGAATGGTGATTGCAATAGTGTGCTTAGTTGTATAAAGGGAAACACCTGATTTGCATTTTAAATCTTATTCTTTCATAGAGAATATTGATTATATGAGTCATTAGAGAACTCTTAAATGAAAAAAGTTCTAACTTTATCATCAATATGAAGGACTCGATAAGATTTCTCTATTTATTTATGCTTTGGGGAGACTAGTGGTCTATAATACTTAAGTTGTAGTGTTAACTCTGAACTCTCACCACATAAGTACTTTCACATTTTTGAAAGAGGTAACTGCAGAGAAGCTCTTCCCATTTGCAGGACCATCAGTCAGTGAAGATAGATGACAGTTGTCATGGGTATAGGCTGAATGCATATGGAGTTGTTTGTATATTTATTTATAGCTATGATGGCAAGAAAGTTTAATAAGACTAGAAAGAAAACCCCACCATAACTCTGAAGTGTTTTATTTTATTTACTGATTCCTGAAGCCTCATGGAAATAAAGTGAAAACTAACTGAAGTTGTTTGGAAATTTCTTTACCTGTAGAATTTAGACCTTTAAGTCAGGAACCTCACTCCTGCTCTGGGAGCATTCTGGCATTCTGTTACTGACACACATTTGTTAAGCATGCTCTCATCGTCAGGCACTGCTCTCATGAGTGAACAGATAATATGCACCCCTGCCGGTTGCACACAGCTCAGGGTCGTCAGGGAGAAAAGCAATGGTCACAACAGTGAAGTACAGGTGTGCGCACAGCTCTGCAAGACCGTAGAGCAGACTGGGGCGCCTGGGTGGCTCAGTCGTTAAGCGTCTGCCTTCGGCTCAGGTCATGATCCCAGGATTCTGGGATCGAGCCCCGCATTGGGCTCCTTGCTTGGCAGGAAGCCTGCTTCTCCCGCTACTGTTCCCTCTCTCGCTGTGTTTCTCGCTGCCAAATAAATAAAATCTTTAAAAAAAAAAAAAAAAAAAAAGACCGTAGAGCGGAGTCCACACTCCGTCTGGGGAAGCCCAACATGGCCAACCACGTTCTTATTTTCACATGCTCTTCACGTCAAGGCTGACTTTGCCATTTGTGCTCTTGATTCACCCTTATCCCACCTTGTCTAGGACCTTGCAAGCAATAATTGCTGTTCCCCTTCCTATCTGTATTTTTAAATGTTTCTTTCATGTGTTCTTTTGTCCCAAAGCCTAAACGTGAACATTATTACCCTACAAATCAAAGACAGCCTGTGACTGGACACTCCACAACCAGTTACTCCTGCCTGCTCCAAGGCCGTGCTTCTCAGGGTTTCAGACTACAATGGAGAGATTTGTTTCTTTTCATTCCACTCGGTTTTCCACATGTGCTATTTGAATTTTGCCTTGACCACTGACCTAAAACTGCTTTGTACAAGGTGAGAAACGACTCACAGAGACTGTAAACTCCACGAAAGTGTGTGTTTTATCTGCTGGTTGCATTGTGTATCCCAGCACTCAGAACCCCACCTGAAGCAAAGTTAGAGTGTGATAACAGTTGTGAATGAATGAGTGAGTGGTATCTTTTCTTACTTTCTGTGGTGTTTCCAATACCTCTCCCACTCTCTTTTGGTCATTCTTTCCCTGTTTTTTTTTTTTTTTTTTTTCTTTCTTTCCTTTCCCTCTTTCCTTCCCTCCCTTCCTCCCTCCCTCCCTTCCTTCCTTCCTTCCTCCCTTCCCTCTTCTTCCCCCTCCTCATTATTATTATCTATCATATATCTAACATTTATTTATCTAATTCCAGTATAATTAATATAAAGTGTTTATTAGTTTCAGGTATACAATATAGTGATTCAATAATTTTATATATTACTAAGTTTTCAACATGATATGTGTACTCTTAATTCCCTTCACCTATTTTACCCATCCCCCCACCTCCCCTCTGGTAATCATCAGTTTGTTCTCTACAGTTAAGAGTCTGTTTTTTGTCTCTTTCTTTATTCATTTGTTTTTTAAATTCCATATGTATAAATGAAATGATATAATAATTGTCTTTCTCTGACTGACTTATTCACTTAACATTATACCCTTTAGGTCCATCCATGTTGTCTCAAAGGGCAAGATTTCATTCCTTTTTATGGCTGAGTAATATTCCACTGTATGTATGTGTGTGTGTGTGTGTGTAAATATACACACTACTTCTTTATCCATTCATCTATCAATGGACACTTAATTTGCTTCCATATCTTGGGTATTGTAAATAATGCTGCAACAAACATAGGGGGTACATATATCTTTCTGAATTACTATTTTCATTTACTTTGGGGAAATACTCAGTAATGGAATTACTGGATCATGTGGTAATTCTATTTTTGATTTTTTGAGGGACATCCATACTGTTTTCCACAGTGGCTGTCCCACTTTGCATTCCCATCAATAGTGCACAAGGATTCCTTTTTCTCCACATCCTCACCAACACCAGTTGTTTCTTGTGTTTTTGATGGCAGCCATTTTGGCAGGTGTGGGGTGATAGCTCATTGTGGTTTTGATTTGCAGTTCCCTGACGATGAGTGATATTGAGCATCTTTTCATATTTCTGTTTGCCATCTATATGTCTTCTTTGGAGAACTGTCTGTTCATGTCTTCTGCCGTTTTTATCAGATTATTTGTAGTTTTGGTGGTGAATTATATAAGTTCTTTACATATTTGGGATACTAACTCTTTACCAAATGTGTCATTTGCAAACGCCTTCTCTAATTCAATAGATTGCCTTTTAGTTTTGTTGATTGTTTCCTTTGCTGTGTAGAAGCTTTTTATTTTGATGAAGTCCCAATAGTTTATTTTTGCTTTGTTTCCCTTGCCTCACAAGACATGTCTAGAAAAATGCTACTATGATCGATGTCAGAGAAATTCCTGTTCTCTCTCTCAGGATTTTTATGGTTTCAGGTATTACATTTAAGCTCTTAGTCTATTCTTATTTTTGTGTATCCTGTAAGAAAGTGGTCCAGTTTTATTCTTTTGCATGTAAATGTTGTTTTCCCAACACAATTTGTTGAAGAGAACATCTTTTTCCCATTGCATATTTTGTCATATGTCATAATTTTGTCCTTTGTCATAGATTAATTGATCATGTAATTGTGGGTTTGTTTCTAGGTTTTCTATTGTGTTCTGTTGATCTATTTTTGTGCTAGTACCATTCTGTTTTGGTTAGGAGCTTTGTAGTATATCTTGAAATCTGGGATTGTGATCCCTGCAACTTTGTTCTTCTTTTTCAAGGCTGCTTTGGCTCTTCAGGGTCTTTTGTGGTTGCATACAAATTTTAGGATTGTTTTTTCTAGTTCTGTGAAAAATGCTATTGATATTTTGATAGAAATTATATTAAATCTGTAGATTGCTTAGGGTAAATATGAATATTTTAACAATATTTGCTATTCCAATCCATAAGCATGGAATATCTATATACTCATGTCATCTTCAATTTCTCTCATCAACATTTTATAGTTTTCAGAGTACTGGTCTTTTACCTCCTTGGGTAAGTTTATTCCTATAGGTATTTGATTATTATTGGTGCAATTATAAATGGGATTGATTTTTTATCTTTCTGCTTCATTATTAGTGTACATAAATGTAACAGATTTCTGTATATTGATTTTGTATCCTGCAACCTTACCTGAATTCATTTATCAGTTCTAGTGTTGTTTTTTTTTTGTTTTTTTTTTTTTTTTTTTTGTGGAATCTAGGGTTTTCAATATATAGTGTAATGTCATCTGCAGATTGTGAAAAATTTACTTCTTCCTTACCAATTTGGATGCCTTTTATTTATTTTTCTTGCCTGATTGCTGTAGCTAGGACTTCTATTACTATGCTGAATAAAAGTGGTGAGAGTAGACATCACTGTATTTTTCCTGACCTTAGGTGAAAAGCTCTCAGGTTTTACAATTGAGTGTAATGTTAGCTGAGCAAGAAGACTGGTGTAGGACTTGATCCCAGGATCCCAGGACCCTGGAATCATGACCTGAGCCAAAGGAGATGCTTAACCAATTGAGTCACCAAGGCATCCCTTCTAACTCTTTGTTGAGTGTCTCATTAAAGTCCTCCACTCTTTTTAGAAGTCCATTATCTTTATGATAAGGTCCTCTACTCCTTTTGCAAATTCAGGGAGTATCTTTATGATGATTACCTTAAGTTCTTTATCTGGTATGTTATTTATCTCTGTTTTGTTTAGCTCTCTTCCTGTGATTTTGTCCTGTTCTTTCATTTAGGGCGTACTCTTCTTTCTCCTCATTTTGACTAATTCTCTGTGTCTGTTTCTATGTGTTAAGGAAAGTCAGCTATATCTCCTGCTCTTGAAAGCAGTGACCTTATGAGAAAGAGGTCCTATACTGCCCTGCAGTTCAATGTTCCCTGTTCACAAGGACTCAGAACTTCAGGGATGTCTCCTATGTGTGTTGTGAATACGCTATTGTTGTGGCTGAGCTGCTTTTGCCTCAGTCCAGTCATTTGTAATGGCCCTCTGGCTGTTGTGGGAAGGTTTTTGTCCCCCTGTTGTTAGTGGGCCATTCTGGAGTTACCTTGCCTTAGTTGAGTCAGACCAGGCATTTGCCAGAGAAGCGGTAGCACCGAACTGCTGGACACTTTCTCTGTGTTGTCCCCTGAGAAGCTTTCATTTGCAGGAAGGGCCTGCAATCAGACTAGATGTCTGCCCCCAGCCCACTGCGTGGGCTGCAGTCAGACTGGTATGTGTGGTTATCTTCCCCTGTCCCCATGGTAGGAGTTCTTGTTGGGGCTTCTTACACAATGCCAGACTTGTGGTACCACTTTGGATAGGGTCTGGCCAAGGGCATATTGAAGAGGGCAGATCTGCAGAAGCAGGTGGGGGAGGTATGTGCAGCATTAGCCAGGTTTGCTTGGGTTTGCTGTGGGAGGGAACCTGGAGCCAAGGCTTGGTTGGAAAGGATGTGTCTGTAAGAGAGTGCAGGGGTGGAGCACACTCTTAGCAAGTAGCCAGTGTTGTGGCTTGTGATTTTTAAACTCTTTCTACACACATGGCTTGAATGGTCTCTCTAAAACATAAAACTGGTGATATTATATCTTCAACTAAAATGTTTCAGTGACTCCTAGAGGGAGCTGTATTAGAAAATTTAATACTAACTCTGTCTCAATGGTAAAGTAAACTGGTTAGATCATCTCACTAAAATTCAGGCTGTGTCTCATGCACTTTTTTACTGCTTTTCTTTTGATCCTACTCCACTAGCTTCATTCTAAGGCTGACTTTGTTTCGCTGCAAATGAGACAAGGAGCTTCCTTCTTCAGAGGAAGGGTAGTTCCAATCAGTTCTAAGAACTTTTAAAAAAACAGCTTTCAGCTTTGTGCTGATTGGGACTTCTTTGAACAAATCCCTTAGGTAACTGCCGTGCATTGACTCATTTAGACCTTGGTTAGTGTCTCTCACCGAAGCAACCATAATAGCAAGGGGTGTAGAATGACCCTGATGGTTGTGATCCATCATGGCCCACCCCTGAACTTGGACTGGAGTTAATCCCACTCAAACTACACAGCTATCGCATAATAGAGATGAGGTGGGTGGGTGTAGGACAAGCAATCACAATGCTCTTAGAAATGTTGTAAATCTTCGGTAAAGGGCATCCTTCCTGCTCATCCATTTTTATTTCTCGTAGAATACTTGTCTGCACTGTTGTTTTATACATGCTGATTTGTCTGACATTCCCTGAGCACATCAGTCTGTTTGCTGCATTTGTACCTATACTGACATACTCTCTTTGCATGGAATGCAAACTCCTGTTATTTATTCAAAAGTGGTTGGAGGCATCAGGTCTATGAAGCCACTTGTGATGCCTCATTTCCTAGGTAAAATTTGCTGATTCCTTGCACACTTCTCTCTTCCTCTTTACATATACCTGCCATATTGTGTGGCATTTATTGTTTTGAATGTGTAAATTGTAAGTTTTTGGGGGAAGGGAAGTTTTCTTGGTTTCGTTGCCTTGGAATCCCCCAGTACTAGTATGTTGTCTGACATCATAGTGGGTGGAGCTCATCAAAGTCATGAACAAGAACATTTCCTCTAAACACTTTGGGCATAAGTACATTTCAAAGAAGATGTTTTCCAGTGCAAAGCTTTCAAGTTTCCAGTTTCAAGTATATAATTGAGATCTGAGGAAAAGATCTACTTTTAGGGGAGGCAGCAGATAGAAAAAAAAAATCTAAACTATTTCGGCAAATAAAGAAGAAAAGGCTATCCAAAACAGATGGAATCTTGGAATGGGTGGTTAGGAAACTACTGATTTCTCACTCACAGTTTCTTAATTATTGAGGAGGAACAACAGAAACCCCAGTAAATGTTCTGGGACACAAGCTGGCAGCAAACTTTTCAGTAAGGAAATTGTGCAGCAATGATCCTTACTTGTAGGAATAAATAAGTATATTACCTCCATTTCTGCTGGTAACCAAAGGCTTCTGATTCTCCTTATCTAAATGCTATCATCCCCCTTGCCCCCAATAGCAAATAAGTCATTAGATCCCATTTACTCTTCCTTAGAACTGTCTCTCATATTTGTACTTGATGAACAAGGCTCTCTGAAGGGATAGTGAAGACAGAAAGTAGTCTTTCTGCAGAGAGGGTAGATTATAAAAGGGGAGGTGCTCTTAGAAAGGTATTGGGAGTCACAGGTGGAGAAGGTAGCCAGGATTGTGGGTAGAAGAGTTTAAAGGGAAGAAATATAATATAATAAATGTCTTATTAATAACTTCATCAATTCCCTGAAATCCTCTACTATTTATATTAAGAGAATAAGACTTTAGAATTTTTCCTGGAGAAAGTAATATAAGTATTTTCCAGGGTATTTGAGAATTTGGGAAATATCATATTAGGAAGTATAGAACAGTTCCTTCAAACTCTTACTGATGTTCTGCTGCTTACTGAAATGTAATTTCTATGCAAAACAAACAAATCCACCACTGCCAACATAACTGGCATGTCATCACTCCCCAAATGTTATTTAGTTAGTGTTCACAAATAAAAACTAAGAAGTGATCCATTAAAAAAAATGCTTTTGATTACATGCCTGTTTTGGTATTTTAGTTGGACATTTCTCAGCAAAATGACAAAAAAAATACTTTGAGGTTCTGGAATTAAATCATTTACTCTTCATTAATATAATAAAAGAGTGGACACTTAATTTCACCACTTTAGATGAAGAAATTGTTCTATTTCATATGCTTAGGGAGGTAGGAAGGCATAATTATAGTTCTCAATAAAGGGGACCAAAAAAATCACTAAAACAGATGATTCCTTTAGTGGCTCTACCTAATGGACTGAGAAGGTATGAGCGAAAAAATGCTTTCAGCTCTGTAAATAAGATACTGCATAGAGATTATTAATAAGCACTTATGTTTAATAAAATAGTATTAGTTACAACTTTCAACATTGAAAATTTCCATCAAAAATAAATTTTCCTTGTGCTGCTGAGACAATCTGCATGCAAGGAGCATCATTCAAGTCTTTGCCTCTCTTCCCTACCAAGTCCATTTCCCCTTAAAATGTCAGGGCTCAATCCAATCAATATACCCTTGAAATAAGAGTGAAAGCAGAGTTTAGGTCATTGTGATCTGCAAAGGTTTTGCCATCCTGGACACTCTCTCAGATGTCACACTCATGTTTTAAGAAACCTGATTATTAGCTTCTGAATGAATATGAGTAATCAGGAAGTAAAATGAGATAATGAGCTCAAATGATGTGGCATACAATATCCATCTTTCTTCTCCCCCCGCAGATCCCCACCAAAGCTCCAACACAGCCCCCACATACTAATTTCATTCTTTTGCTATGTATCTGAAAAGAGCTGCCAGAATACACTTCATGCTTTGAGAATTAATTTGTGAAAATCTATGTATGGAACCTGAGTTGGCCACGTGCTGCAACAGTGCTTAGACCACACTGACTTCACTGTCAGGGACCTAACACCTTCCAGAATCTCAGCTAGTGCTGATGTTGTAGAGCTCTGTCATAGGAGTCCCATTATTGTTTTCTGCATATACTTTAAAACAGCAGGGCTAGTGCTTAATAATGACTTGGAATGCAAAATGTTTCTATGAATAGATAATAATAATGTAGGGAATCTTATTGAAGATACTATTGACCCTTGAACAACACATGTTTGAACTGCACAGGTCCACTTAATGTGGATTTTTTCCCGGATAAATACAATATGGTACTGTAAATGCATTTTCTCTTATGATTTTTTTAAAAATAACTTTGACTTTTTTCTAGCTTACTCTATTGTGGGAATACAGTATATAACACATATAACACACTAAATATGTGTTAATTGACTGTTTAGGTTATCAAGAAGGTTTCCAGTCAACAGTAGGCTATTAGTAGTTAAATTTTGAAGGAGTTAAAAGTTATATATGATTTTTGACTATGTAGGAGTCAGGGGTTTTTCAAGGGTTTGTGTTTTTCAAGGGTTGACTGTATATTTAGACAGAGCCTTTGCGCAGGGTATGCACATTTACCTATTTTTCACTTGAAAAATAAAATTTGAAACTATTTTTCTGACTTTATTTTTAAAAATAAGAGTTTATGTTTTCCAGATTTCAGAAGGATGTTGCCACATACCTGAAGCTCTAAATCTAAAAATCATGAGGCATGAATATTTTAACTATTCAGTATAACAGCACATTATTTTATGTAATAACCTTAATAGTAAATCCGATGTATTAATGCATGGTTAAATACCTTCTGAATAATTTTTTAAAGAATGTAAGGATACATGTAATGCATTTTTAAAAGATGACCCTTCCAAATCCTTAAAAAATAAATCTCAATGCTCCTAAAAGATATTTTAGAAATTTCACAAAGTATTCATAAAGACATTATGCTTTTAGAAATTTTAGTCACAGTAATGATCATTTAGTTCAAATCCCTAACTTTTTAGGTCCAGGAATTTAAGTAACTTGCTGAAGCTTACAATGATAAAAAGTGATGGCATCTCAATTTATAACTAGATTTGTAGATTCCCAAGTCCAATTTATTTTTAGCACATCACATAGTATAGGCAAAACTGCTTTTTTCCCCCTCTTAAAGAGTCAGTAGCTTAAAATCCCAAACAGTAAATGACAAAAGAAAATTTAAAAATTTCAATTGTATCATTAAAGAATTTAAGTGAAGCAAGGAAGACTAGAGAATTATCAGAAGCTCTATTATATGCCAGTAACAGAGCCAAATTTATTTAAATTTAATTTTTCAAGTTTGGTAACATTATCCATATTTTCAGAAATAAATCTAAAACACTGAAGTGTTCTAATTTTCTCAAGGTCATTCCATTATTAAGTGGCACATCTGGAATTTGAAACCATATCTTTCAGAGAGATTTACTGCCAAGCCTGTATTCATGAATAGACACAATTAATGGTGATTTGCATTATGAGGAGTTTATGATGAGATATGAACAATCTTATGCTCTGTCGTTTAATTTTCCAAATTTCTTTTTTTTTTTTTTAAAGATTTTATTTATTTGACAGAGAGAAACACAGCGAGAGAGGGAACACAAGCAGAGGGAATGGTAGCGGGAGAAGCAGGCTTCTTGCCGAGCAGAGAGCCGGATGCGGGGCTCGATCCCAGAACCCTGGGATCTGACCTGGGCCGAAGGCAGAGCTTAACGACTGAGCCACCCAGGCGCCCCTAATTTTCCAAATTTCTATCATATTTTCTAATGGAAGGACTCTCATTGTAGGTAAAACTGCCCACTTTGTACTTATAAATCATGAGTGAGCTATCTTTCTGGGAAGTTCCCTTAAGAAATTGAGAGTAGCCATTTTGGAAAGATCTCCATAGTCATCTGAGGGCTATATCAATTATTGGTTGAGTTTCCTTAAACACTTGACGAAGGAAGAAAAATTAATGGTGGCTTTTGCATAAAAAATTTTATCGGGGGTTACATGTAAATCTTGGGAAGAAAGTGTTATTTGCAATTGGATGAATCCCCCAAGTGGAAACAAAAGCAAAATTAAACTATTGAGGGGTGCCTGGAAGGCTCAGATAGTTAAGTATCTGCCTTCAGCTCAGGTCATGGTTCCAGGGACCTGAGATGGAGCCTCCTATCAGGCTCCTTGCTTGGCGGGGAGCCTGCTTCCCCCTCTCCTTCTACTGCTCCTCCTGTTTGTGCTCTCTTGCTCTCTCTGTCAAATAAATAAATGGAATCTTAAAAAAAAAAAAGTATTGAGACTCCACTAAAATAAAAAAAAAAACAAACTTTTGCACAGTGAAGGAAACCATCAACAAAACAAAAAGGCAGCCTAACAAATGGGAGAAAATATTTGCAAATGATATATCTGAGAAGGGGTTAATATCCAAAATATATAAAGAACTTATACAACTTAAACACCAAAACCACAAATAATCCAAAGAAAAATGAGCAGAAAACGTAAATAGACATTTTTTCAAAGAAGACATACAGATGGCCAACAGACACATAAAAAGATGTTCAATATCACTAGTCATCGGAAAAATACAAATCAAAACTACAATGAAATATCACCTTATATCTGTATGAATGGCTAGAATCAAAAACACAAAAATAACAAGTATGGCAAGGGTGTGGAGAAAAAGGAACCCTCATGCACTGTTGGTGGGAATGTAAGGTGGTGCAGCCACTGTGGAAAACAGTATGGACGTTCCTCAAAAAATTAAAAATAGAATTACCATATGATCCAGTAATTTCACTACTGTGTATTTATCCAAAGAAAATGAAAACACTAATTTGAAAAGTTACATGCACCCCTATGTTTGTTGTAGCGTTATTTGCAGTAGTCAAATTATGGAAGCAACCCAAGTCCTATTGATAGACAAATGGATAAAGAATAAGTGGTACCGGGCAGCTGGGTGGCTCAGTCAGTTGGGCTGTTGGGCTCAGTCAGTTGAGCCTTCAGCTCAGGTCATGATCCTGGAGTCCCAGGGTTGAGTCCTGTGTTGGGCTCGCTGCCCAGTGGGGAGTCTACTTCTCCCTCTCACCTTTCCCCCTCTCATGCCCTTTCTTTATCTCTCAAATTACTAAATAAAATCTTTTTTTTAAAAAAAGTGGTACATCTAAACAATGAAATATTACTCAGCCATAAAAAAGAAAGAAATCTTGCCATTTGAGACAACATGGATGGACCCAGGGTATAATGCTAAGTGAAATAAGTCTGTCAGAGAAAGACAAAGACCGTATGATTTCATTATTGTGGAATTTAAGAACAAAACCAATGAACAAAGAAAAAAGAGACAAACAAAAACAGGCACTTAAATATAGTGAATAAACTAGAGTTTGCCAGATGGGAGGTGGCAGGGCGTGGGTGATGAGTGAATAGGTGAAGAGGATTAAGAGAACATTTATCCTGATGAGCAGAGTAATGCATAGAATTATTGAATCATTTTATTGTACATCTGGATCTAATATAACAGTATGTTAATTATATTTGAATTTTGAATAAAAATTTAAAAATTAAGAGAAATAATAATAATTGTTGTTATTATTTTAAAAAAGAATCCTCCAGTGGGACCTATGTTGGTCAGGAGACACAGGTTGACAGTGGCTCTAACAGCACTGCTCAGACAGCTGGTTTAGTTCTTGGTTCAGTCTGAATAGTTGAGTCTAATTCTTGTTTTTGGAAAGACTGCCTAAAGGCAATTTGCCTGTTCTGTCTGGTTCTCACATGCCACCAGCTGAGGGATATTTATCTGTCCCATGGAGCATCAAAGCAACAGCTACAAGAAGAAGGGTGGGAAAGACATCCAGAAGTATTGACAAGTGTTTATATGTGGGACGTGGGAGATAAGGCCTTCCCCTGCTATCTCCAGTAGACTTCTTGAATGGTTAAGAGGAATGGTGACCCCATCATTGCCAGGGCCCTCTGGTATGGGACAGAAAACTCAACTTCCAGGACAATTCTGAAATGCAGAAATCATTAAGACCCCTTCCTCTCTTGCACCTTCTGGGTCTAAGGTATGTATTTCTTCTAAGGTGTCAGGGTTGCTGCTCTTTTCACTACTGCAAAATCTGTATATCCTATTACAGTAGTATATAAGTCACCTTTTCCCATCCAACCAAGGTGCAAGAGGGATGAGGACATTCTTAAGAAATCTTCAGAGACTCAGTATATCCCTATTTTGATGAAGTAGGTAACTGTAGGGGGTTTGTTGTACAGTATGCTTTTATACAGTATACCAAAGAGTCTTTATTCTTACATTCTAAAACCATGTGCATTTAATAAGAGAACTCAGGTGGCTGGGCCCAGAATTCATTTTGAATCCCTTAAGGCCCTTTTTGGTTCAGCTGTCCCTCAGAGAATATACTAGCCCATCAAGTCTGGGATTGCTATTAAGGAAAAGAAAGGACCATGAGACTCAGGGTTCAACCAATTGGAATTCCAAATCTTCATCATACCCCCCCCCCCTATCACCACCACCATTTTCATCCTGATCATTTGATGCTCTTTGAAGGACCAACCTGAAGGGTGGATTAGGAGGCAGTGAGGGAAATACAATAAGAAATCTTCTTGAGTTGATTTTTAGGAGACCTTTCCAATGCTCAAAAATACTAGACGCCTTGGGATGGTAGGCAGTGTGGAAGATCCATCAAATACCTATCAGGGCATTGTCAAAATTGTTGAATGACTTTTGTGATAAAAGGAGCACCATTGTCAGACCACAAATGATTCAGAAAGTCAAACACATAATAAAGATTAATTTCCGGCACCACAATGGTGCGACTAGAGTCAGCTGCCTGGATTGGGACAGCGATTCCACAACCTAAAATATGTGCCCACATTAGTGAGGGCACTATAAGAGTGTCAGGGGCTAATATAATCAATCTGCGTGCATTGCGTCGGGGGCCAAGTCCCATTTAATTTGGTCCCTCCCACTTTGAGACCACAGGCCAACCGTTGGCAAGACTCTGGTATGGCGGTTGCCTCCATATCAAGAACACGGAGTCCTTTACGCTGTGCCCAGCCCATGACATTGGATAGACGGCCATATCCCGTGATGGTGATGAATCCACGCAGGACTGTGGCAGTCTGCGTGCGGCAGACTGAGAAAGCAGTGCGATTCTAACTGGCCTCAGCAGAGAAGAAAGCTTTTCCTGGCCATCTGGACAAGTGGCCCAGATAGTTCGATGGGCAGCCTCGTTTTCACACTCTGTGGCCCTGAAGAAAGGTGTCTTTAATCTAACAGTCTGTAGTTTTCCATGTGGCTGACCAAACCTCTAGGCCTTTTGCAACAACTCAAGAGTCGGTGAAAACATAACAGAGTTCATCAAGGGGAATATTTGTCTGAGTTATGAGAACAGTTTGAGATCTGCCCACGCAGTAGAATAAACACAGTCCTTTTCAGTTCAGCACAGCTGGTCAGGAGGCCGAACCCGCAGGAGCCCTGTGCTTGCTGTCAGGTTTCCATTTCCAGAGCTGTCAGGAAACAGGTCCATTCTGGGGACTCTCAGGGACACAAGGACTCACTGAGCAGACAGCTCCCCTTCAGGCAATGGAGTGGGGGAATGAAGTGTCCTTCACATGTGCAGCTGCCACTCTCTCACGGAAAGCTAAGATGCTGCTGGGGCCAGGATGCACAGGCCATTTCGACTTGACAAGTGAGGCTTGTTGAGCATGCTTCATCTTGTTAGTCAGGGCTGGTCTGTGTTTGATTTTCATTTGATCAAACCCTAACTGAACCCTCCCCCCTTCACATTCTCTGCCCATAAATACAGCCCACCCCAAACCCTCAACGGACTTGCCTGTAGCTCAACGGACTTGCCTGTAACTGTGGTTGGCATGTCCCAAATGGCACTTACCCTGCTCTTCCTGAGTGAATTCATTTTTTTGGAGCTTTCCTCAGTTTACCTCCTTATTTAGGTTGGCGAGTCTCATAAGACTGTACTGCTTCTCTCCCCTTCAGACACAAATCCACCTGTACTTTTGATGGACCGGCTATAAAGCAGAGGGGTCTGTGATCCACCTCTCCTTGATTTCCGTTAATTTGCTCCAGTGGCTCCCACAACTCAGACAACCTGTTTGCTTACTGAATTGCCAGTTTATAAGAGATTTATATAACTCAGGAACAGCTAGAGAGGGAAGAGATACGTAGGATAAGGTATTCAGAAGGGGCGTGAAGCTTCCTTGCACTCTATCTACAAAAGCACAGCTCTCCCATCTCTATATGCTCACCAAACCAGAGGCTCTCCAAACCCTATCCTTTTGGGTTTTATGGGGGCTTCAAGACACAGGCATGATTGATTAAATCATCGGTCATCGGTGATTGATTCAACCTTTAGCCTCTCCCTTCCCCAGAGGTCAGGGGGTGGGAAGGAAAGTTCCAACCCTCCAACAACTCAGTTGGTTTCCTTGGCAACCAGCGCCCATCCTTAGAAGCTTCCCAAAGGCACTATATTAGCATAACAAAAGGTACTCTCAGTCTCATCACCTAGAAAATTCCAAGTCTTTCAGGGGTACTGTACCAGGAATGCAGACAAAGACCAAATATGTATTAACTATAAATCATAATATCACACTGCCCCTTGACCCTGAACCCCCAGGCTGCTCCTTGCTCTCCCCAGGATGACTGTTTCCACTCCCGAACTTACCCATCCCAGGAGGTAACAGTGGGAAAGGCAGGTGATGTGAGTTAGACTCCTAGTTGCACTACTATTTGCTTTGTGAACTGAGCCCAGCTCTGGTCCTCTCTGGGCCTTCATGTCCCAAGTCAGCTTAAGAAGGTAATGAAGGGGGCATATAGCCCTCCAGTCCCAAGCCCTGTTTGCTTGTCTTATTCAGAATCCAAGGCACCAGTTGTATGTGGCCTATATAAATGAGTCAACTTATACCTGTTGGACTAGGATTGCCCTGCAGTGCTGATTTATTTTAAAAATTACCCTTGCCCTGGGTGTGGTGCATGAACAATGAATCTTGAAACACTGAAAAAGTAAAATAATATTTAAAAAAATTACCCTTGCAGCCAAAATTATAAGCAACCTCTATAATAGAATGTGTTTTTAAAAAATGTCTTCTTGGGGCACCTGGGTGGCTCAGTGGTTTAAAGCCTCTGCCTTCGACTCAGGTCGTGATCTCAGGGTCCTGGGATTGAGCCCCACATCAGGGCTCTCTGCTCAGCAGGGAGCCTGCTTCCCCCTCTCCCTCTGCCTGCCTCTCTGCCTACTTGTGATCTCTTTCTCTCTGTCAAATAAATAAATAAAATCTTTTAAAAAAAATCTTTTCTCATGTTTGCTTTAGCAATTTAGCTTCTAAACTGTCTGAAAATAAAGAATTATTGAGCCCATGACTAATGTTGGGCCATGTAAATGCTAAGAATGCTAAGAAACCGATTTTCTTTAGAGGCATATCATGAGGGCTTATTTTTTTTTAATGTCTTCTGAGGCTCTGGATATTTGCATATAATTTATTCATATTATTCTATAATGACTAAAACCTGAAATAGGACTTTTGGTGCAGAATTGCAGTATTATAATAATTGGGCCACATTTGAAATTTTGTAGTAAAATGGCTTCAGTTCAACACAGTTGAAAACCTTGTATGTGGTTCTGATATTTGATTCAGGAATTTCCACTGCCTATTGAAAGGGGAGACTGCCTGCTGTCTTATCATATACAGAGTTATTCTCCACATCCACTAGCTTGAAGTCTGGCTTTAGCTGTTCTGGGATCCCAGTTTCCAGGAGGAAAAACAAATCTTTGAAGAAAGCATCTTTTTTGCAGCTAGATCTCCAAAGATGATGGCAAGGAGTATCTCCTGATACGATACTCCCAACTATGATCTTTCTGTCATGGTACTCAGCGAGCTGTGGTGCAGTTGCCATATATATGTGACATATATATTACATGCCACAAGTTATATACACGTCATATACAAATATATGTACATGTATATGGCATGTATATATGACATTTATGTGTATATATATGCCACATATTTGTGACGACTGTGCTGTGGCTCCATGAGTCAAAGTTACACACACACACACACACACACACGCACACACACACATCTCTTTTAAGGTATAATTAATGCATAATAAACCGCACATATTCAAAGTGTACAAAGTGATGTCTTTTTTTTTTTTTAAAGATTTATTTATTTATTTATTTGACAGAGAGAGAGAGATCACAAGTAGGCAGAAAGGCAGGCAGAGAGAGAGGGAGAAGCAGGCTCCTCGCTGAGCAGAGAGCCCCATGTGGGGCTGGATCCCAGGACCCTGAGATCATGACCTGAGCTCAAGGCAGAGGCTTCAACCCACTGAGCCACCCAGGCACCCCCAAAGTAATAAGTCTTGACATACGTATAGACCTGTGAAACTCACAATTAAGGTAAAGAACTCATCCCTGATCCCTAAAAGTTTCCTCCTGCCCCTTGGGGGAGGCATCATCCCTACTCCTTTCCCCAGCTACCATGAATCTGCTTTCTGTTACTATATATCCACTTTTATTTCCTAGAAAATAATAGAATGTTTTGTCTGGCTTATTTCACTCAGCATAATTATTTCAAGAGACATCATGTTGTAGTGTGTATGACATTCTCTTTATTGCTAAGTAGCATTCTATTATATGGATATACCACAGTTTGTTATTCTTTGCTCATTCAAATGTTGATATATATTTAAATTGTTTCCAGTTTTTGGCTATCAAAAATAAAGCTTCCATGGACATTCATGTGAGAGTCTTTATGTGGCCTTATGATGCTTTCATTTCTATTCCAGGATAAATACCTCAAAGGGTAAGTCATAAACTTAGGTGTGTTTCTGAACTTTTTAAGAAACTGCCATACTCGTTTTCAAAGTGGGGATACCATTTTATACTCTTCCAGCGGTGTGTGAAAGTTCCTTTTGTTCCACATCCTCATAACAATGATAGAGCTGGCTTTTTTAATAGCTGAGCACTGCTATCTCGGTAGGGCTTAATTTTGCATTTATTTATTTGATATAGGTCTAGTCAGTTTGTTTCTTCTTCAGTTAGCTGTGGTAATTCTTGTCCTCTAAGGAATTGTTCCATTTCACCTAAAATGTCAAATTTATTGACATAAAGTTGTTCATAGTATTTCTTTTATCACTTTAACCTCTGTGGATTCTGAAGTAAAGACAAGTCTCTTAAGTCTTGGTATTGTTAATTTGTGTCCTCTCTTTTGCTCCTGACAAGTCTAGAGAATAGTTGACCCAACTTATTAGTTCTCTTGAAGAACCAGTTTTGGGGAGCATCATTTTTTCTATGGTGTTTCTGTTTATTATTTCATTGATTTCTGCTTCAATCTTCATTATTGCTATTGTTCTTATTTTGGATATTTCCTCTTCATTTTCTGGTTTCCTGAAGTGGTTGTTACAGTCATTGGTCTTTCTCTGAAAGCACTACTGAAAGCTGATTGGTAAATGATTTCCAAAGTCTGGAAATTCAGACAGAAGACCCAGAAAACATGTTGAGGGCTATTCCCAAAAATATAACGTGAAAAAAACCCAAATTGTTAACGACCCATCTGACCAAAAGTCCCACATTCCCCAACACATGGTTTCTATTTTCTAATAATTGGAATAAATCTGTAAACATTCTAACTTTGCTGTATCAAGTCTGTAGGAATTCACTTTGTATTAATATTCTTCTAAATCAAAAATAAGTTTCTTTTTCCAAAGATATCTTGTTATAAGCTCATAATATTGCATAGAACAATTGTGATACAATTTACTTAAATATTCTCTAATTCTTTCAAGACTTTTTTTTGTCACTTCAGAAATATTTCTGCAAACATCTTTGTAAATATATTCTTAAACATTTATTTTTATTTTTGAGTTGTTTGGTTAAAGGTTAATATATATACTCCAAAAAAAGTGTATCAATTTGGAGTCCCACCAGTAAGGCATGAGAAAGCAATTTTCAACCCCTTCATTTGTCAGCAGTAATGCAATTGCGCTTTCATTTTTCTAAATTGATACCTGAAATATGATATACATTTGTTGTTTTAATTTGCATTTCCCTGAGTAATACCGAGGTGGAGCATTTTGCCCTATGTTTATTATTAGTTGCTTGGGTTTTTATTTTTTTGAGTGGTCTAGTCTCTTTACAGATAGATCATAATATCAGTTTGATTTTTTCTTATTAATATTGATTTTTAAGGGGCGCCTGGGTGGCTCAGTTGTTGGGCATCTGCCTTTGGCTCAGGTCATGGTCCCAGGGTCCCGGGATAGAGCCCTGCATTGGGCTTCATGCTTGGCGGGAAGCCTGTTTCTCCCTCTCTGACTCCTGCTTGTGTTCCCTCTCTCGCTATGTCTCTCTGTCAAATAAATATTTAAAAAAATATATTGGTTTTTAAGATAGTGTTCCTTAATGTATCAGTACTTTGCTAATATTTTGCTACTTTTTTTCCTTGATGAGTGACACAAAATGTAGTCCATCCACATAAAATGGAATACTATTCTTTGGATAAATAAATATCCAGTAGGATTGCCAGATCATGTGGTAATTCTATTTTTAATTTCTTAAGGAAATTCCATAGTGTTTTCCATAATAGCTGCACCATTTTCTATTCCTTCCCACAGTACACAAGGGTATCAATTTCTCCACATCCTTGCCAACACTTATCTTTTATTTTTTGAATAAAAGGCACAATTGAGAAAACTTGTTCTTCGTAATCTAGATGAGAAATTTGTTGGAAACTCTCCATATCTTCCTTTTTAGGTCTTTTCTCTTGGGTTAGTCATATTTCCCAGTGAAAATTTTACCAATATTCCATGTGGAGACGGAACATCAGCCTTTTGAGAGTTAAATTGTTGAAGGGATTTAGAATCAAATGTCATATGTTCACTAATTCTACTTTTGGTTTAGAACGCAGATCCTCAACTGTATCTAGCATAATTTACCAACAAAGACTCTTCATTATATCTTCTGTAATGAATAAATTTCCAGAAAAAATAGTGAGGGTGAAGGAACTGGAAGAGGGAGCCTTCTCCAGGAGTATGAAATGGCAACCTAAATGCTACTCAAACAACTTTCACCTAATCCTCCTGACATTTTGTTTCCCTGCCTCCCTAGTTATAGAGGTATCTGGTGCTATAGGTCCATGACATTTTTGAGCATTCTGTGGTGGAAACTTTCTTCACTTGCTGAATTAAGGTTTGGTTTTCTTAGAAACTCTGTATCAATCATCTGCTCTCACCTTTGTCTTCTGTTGCATCCTTTGCTATCCCTCCGTGTTTATCAGGTTATTTCTTTAAAATCCCTTTATTGTAGATTTATTGGATTTTTAGGAGAAAGAACCATTATAATGCCATTTAGTGGAGAATTTCAAAGTTCAATTTAAATGCCAGAGTGTTATCCAAGGAAATCTAGAGGACATTAGTTCCCTCCAATGTACTCTGAAAGATGCCTGCTGCACATTCAGAGTTGATTTTCTTTCTGTTTCTGTATATCAAGAGCGTTCCCTTTTCGCTTACTCTAAGCACTCAGTGACCCTGGCACTGCCTTTGCATTCTGCTCGTGCTGTGGAGTCAGGCAGAGCTGGGTTCTACCCCTGTGCAGGAGGACACTCCTGACTTAGCTTGGAGCTAACACATGGCTGACATCACTCTTCCTCTGGAAGTCTTTTACAGAGACTCCTGGGCACAGTAGCTGAGGGTGCTCCTAATCAGGCATTTCGTTTTCAGTGTAACATGAGTGTACAAGCTTAGGACAATTAATTCTAAGTGCTAGAACCTCAGACATTAGTTTGATGGAAATTGTGAGGTGAAAGTGATAGCAATAGCTTTCAAATTATGGAATACAAGTGACAACTGAGTCTTTTTATAAGAACATCTGTCGTGTTTGTGTGTGTGTGTGTGTGTGTGTGTGTGTGTGTGTGTGCACGCGCGTAGGCCTCTAGACTTTTGCCTAAGCGGGAGGGTTTCCCCTTCTACTTGTATGAGCTTTTGGATATCAGCACAAATTTGTTAGTTTTTAAAAAAAATCTGCTATATTAGTTTCATGCAATATCATGTCTCACACACACACACACACACACGCCGTAAATCAGATATACCATCATGTATATTTATATAAAATCTGTCTGTTCAATTGGACATATGTAAGAAAATTGTGATTATTAAGATATATCTCAACAGTTAATTGGGACTATTATAGTTTCTATTATTTAGATTTGTTTTCTGACTCATCCTCAACTGAGTTCTATAAAGGGCAGAGGAGTTATAACTAAAGCTCTCAAAAATTTTGATGCATAAGCATCAGGGTTTTGAGTTCTTAACAGAGTGGAAAACACAGGCCAGAGTGGAGTTCTCCCAAGATTGAGCACAGTCTTTTCAGTGTCTCTAGAGGTGTCCTTGAAGAATTGTGGCCCAACTAGGAAGAGTAATGGCAACAGCTAGCAGGAACTGGCTGGACCGTATAAGAATTATTAGCCCTCTGGACACCGCAGAATAAGTGAGCTGGGGGATGGAATGTAGGCTGAGCCATTTTTGAATTGGTGAAATCCTCATATTACCAGGTAGGAGTAAGAACCGGTAAATTGATTACTATTAGAAATGCAATGTCATTTATATGATTAGGTTGAGTAAGTTCCAGTTATGCTAAAGAGAAATATGTTTATTAGTTATAAGAACCCTTTTCCTTGGACGACAATAGTTCTTTCAATAGGGAATATCTTATAGATAAGATATGATACTACAGAATTTACAAACAATTATTTTCCCTATTGAGGGGGAGTTCTTTTACTTTATTTTTAGTAAAGTTTTAGTTCAGCTTAGTTTTTTTCCTTTATTTTAATTTTATCACTGTCTAAGAATGTTTAAAATTCTTCTTACAATTATAGTAAGAAGTGTAAAATAGCTAAATAACTATTTTCTAAATAAAATACAAAATAGAAATGAAATATTAAAGATGCTATTTGTAGTGACATAGAAAATACTAACTGCCTAAGAGGAAATCTAATAAAACATTGGAAAAGTTTTACAGAGAAAACATATTGAAACAAATTAAAGTCTATGTTCTAATGTTTTAATGTAATCTTAATGTTCTCAGCTTCCACTGTGCAAATCTAGAAAATGAAAAGTCAAATAACCCTAAAAAAAGGTAGAAGAAAAAAATTAGCAACTCATTACTCAAAATTTTTCCCTGAGCAGCTGTTTTGTGCTGCTGAGGTATTTGATTATTGAGCATATATCTGGAAATTTAGAAAGATCTCTTAACGTTGCGATCATCATCCCCCCCCTTTCCTTCCCACACAAATATAGAGGTGGTGACATCCTAGGAACTCCCTCTGAAAATCTCTAAGTTCTCTCTAAATTCAGGTCCCCAAGTCAGAGCACAAACAGATCATGAAGATGAGAGTGTGATTTATCTTTCTGCCTGTAAATATATACATACATATATATATGTATATACATATATATGCATCCTTTTAACTTGCATCACCTGCCATGACATCCTTGATATACTTCTCTCTAGAAGCACAGAAATATTATTATCACATTAGCCATGTATGTAGTAACCCAGTTGCTTATGCTAGATCCATATTTGCTTTGAGATATTTTTGAAATGATCAACCCTTTAATTCCTAAAAAATGTAATGTAACTTAAAACCCACAATTTATAGTGATTTATCTACCTAAAGTCTCCTATTGTGAGAAATTATGAACTTTATATTTGACTGATTTGGGAAATTTTGTGAAGACTGTCTAATGTGTATTATTTGATAATTCAAATAAGAAGAATTTATAATGTATATGTTCAAGTTTGATTTTTAAATAACCAGACATCTTATTTGCCATTCAGCTCAGTTCTTCAGCCTAATAAATACCTCCTTTCCCAGCAGTTTCCAAGCTAACTGTGCATGAGCAGAACAGAAGTGATTAAGCAATTGTTTTCTTTCTGTATGGGATTATTTCTTTATTTTTTGATTCAAATGTTCTGTGTATTTACTCTTCATGCTTTGTCCTAACTTTTCCAAATAAGTATATAAATTACTTTGGGGATGAGAAAAAGATTATCTTAAAAAGGAACAAAATGATGAAAATTCCCTTGATCAATTCATAACATATAATTTCTTTGGTTGGTTAGGATTCTGGAAGTATTATTTTTTTTTAGGAATATTTTATCAACAATGAAGAAAATACTATTTAAAAGGTACTAATTCCTTACTTAAACTTGAAGGAAAAAGCACAAGAGGAAACAGGAAAAATGTTATTCAATCATTATATTCTGTATCACTTTTATATTACTTCTATATTGTTATATAATTGCATTTAATTTTACTTGGTAAACAAAATCATATTCTTGCTATTTCATTGAGATGACTAACCATGCTATACTGTTTTATTAATAGTATCAACATCTGTGGCCATTGTAAGCCCACCAGACAAATTCAATATCCAGATCTTTTTCGCTTTAGGTCCTAGAATAAGCAAGTAATGAGGACCACAAATCGTCATAATAGTTATGACCTCAACATGTAAAGAATATATCACAAATGCAAAACAACAGCATTTAATACTTTCGGTTTTAAATGTTTTTAGGTTTTTGAAAGGTGAATTTGGAGGAGTGGATGGTCTTTAAGGAGAATTATATTGGAAAGGCCAACGTATTTTTATTATAGATAGGTATATACTGATAAAAAAGTAAAATTGATAAAAGTAAATATTGAAGAATCCCAGTATGTGCGGGTATAAGTACACAATGCATGCTAAGTACATTGTAAATCTCATATTTAGTGAGTGCTTGATTACCAAATCTTCACTTTAAATGTGGAATGCATTTATAGAATATATTCTTGGGGTGACTGGGTGGCTCAGTTGGTTAAGCATCTACCTTTGGCTCAGGTCATGATCTCAGGGTTCTGGGATCAAGCCCTGCCTCGGGCTCCCTGCTCAGCAGGGAGTCTGCTTCTCTATCTCCCTCTGCTCCTCCCCTTGCTCATGCTCTCTTTCTCTCTCTCAATAAGTAAAATCTTTAAAAGAAAAAAAAAGAATACATTCTTTTTTCGGTCTTCTACATAGCTAAATGATGGCTCATAGAGAACTTATGTGAGTTTTTACTAGAATATATTTGTAGAATAAAAAGGTTATAATTGATATCCATTAAACTTTCTAGCAAATGTATGTTAAATCCAGCTTTATATAGCATACATTGGAGTACAAAACAGTGCATCTTACATTTTACCCTTTCAGTTCAGGCCAGGATATTCTGAGGACTTTGTCGATTTACATTTTCCAACTTTCTAGACAAGAACTATGAGACTGTCTCTGATGAACTCAAACCCTCTTTAGTGAAAGTCAGTCCTCCCAACCCAAGCATAATATGAGGGTATAGTTCTTCTCTCAAATATAGTCCCAGCTAATTTGGACTACTTTTATTTTGTAAATCTGAACTTTAGATCGCATGATTTTTTCTAGAAGCACACAGGACAAAATAATCAGACTAAAAGTATCTGATTATGAAACTTTGTAAAAGTATTACTACTTGTCCCTACTATTGTGTTTTTTTAAGATTTATTTATTTGAGAGAGAGAGACAGAGTGTGTGTGTGCACACATATGGCAGAGGAGTGGGGAGGAGCAGAAAGAGAGAGAGATAGACTGAGACAATCTCAAGCAGACTCCTTGATGAGCACAGAGCCAGATGTGAGGCTCAATCTCATGACCCTGAGGTCACCACCTGAGCTGAAATCAAGAGTTGGACGTCTAACCAACTGAACCACCCAGGAACCCTACCTTGTCCTAATTTACACCCAATGAAGCTTTTTTCTGTCAAGTTTTTGGCCTCTTATCTGTAACTCATTTGTAGTCTACCTCTCACGAGGTCATTCATTAGAACCCTCTTCCTGTTTCTATCCCTACCTAACACCTCCAACCTCTAATTCTCAGCCTCTTCGTTGTCTGCTTCAGTCATGAAACCAATTTAAACTTCACTTTGCTACTCTCTCTGGATTTCTTTGCAAAGATAATTCATTAGAGAATGCAATGCAGCACTTATTTATAGATTTTTTTTTTCAGTCTGATGTGTCTAGAAGAGATACTTCATCTGTGCTGGAATGTAGATCATTTGGAAAGCTATTCAAAATCTTAAATAGACTTTTTTTTTTTTTGGACAGCAAAGCCATACTTCATTGGCAGAGGAATCTAATCAAACTCCCAATGCCTGTAAGATGAGGTTCTGGAGTCTTGTTTCTGGTTTCCAGGTATTAGGTTGACATTCCTGTGTTCATGTAGTTCCATCTTTTCTTTTCTCAAAGAACATTGTAGGGTGGAGGGTTTGGTTATTGTTGAGTTGGCAATTTTTAAGTGGAAAAATTGGAGGCACTGCATAAATTTTCCTTGAAAAGAACTGGGGAATATACAGAGATAAATGGTATCTGTGACAATTTTATCTTTGTATAAATGTAATGAAATCAGTTTAGTTCAGCTCCTCAATTGTGAGTTCTCAGCTAATGGAGATGACTTTAATTTGTAGAGAAATGAATTATATTCAAATAAAAAGAGCAGATTTGAAGAAATTCCATTTTAAGTGTTTATCTACAGTACACTAAATGTAGGGTAAAAGCTTTTAGAATCACTGACTTTCAAAACTGAAAGGTTAATTCAGTAATGTAATACTCCCAGTGACATACGCTGAACCCGACTTTATACATGCATGAACTCTATCTTCAACAGATTCAACAAGTAGTCATGTAGTTTTGTCCTGAGTACCTTCAGCAGAGGGAGACTTGTGTGAAATACATGCTTTGCACAGAATATTAATCATGACATATGTATAGCAATTTCTTTTAAGTGCAAGCTTGCCATTAGGAACTATCATTGTGGTAAAGCTATGGTTTTCAAACTTTAGTTTGCAACCAATCTCCAATCCTTGACTTAGCCAAAAGGTTAAGAAGCAATTGGAAATCACCTGACATATACAAAGCCCTGATGTTTCTGATTCAATAGTCCTCATAGGGCTAATGATCTGAATTTCTAACAAGTACCCAAGTGTTGCTGATCCTGCTGGCCCTGGACTATGAGAACCACTACTCTGAAAGTAACTTCTGTATCTATACTCCCACAGCAGACATTGCTAGGCTTTATCTGATGTACTTTAAATAACTTACCCGTTTTCTCCTCCTCCTCTTTTTTTTTTTTTTTGGTGGTTTTTTTTTGTTTGTTTGTTTGTTTTAATCACACTCTCCAGCACGCTCATCTTGGATTATCCCAATCTCCAACTTTAGAGAATGCTATATTAGGATGAATAAATAACATTTATTCATTTAACAAATACTGTTTGTTTGGGCTTATAGCATGTACTAAATGTTGTTTTAGGCACTGGGGATATGTGATGAGAAAGATAGACAAGGTATCTACTTTCTTAAATTATATAAATTAGTAATGGTGGAAAGATAAGAGGCCAATGGAAAGAAAGTAAGAAATTACTTACTTTCCACCAAGTAATGGTGGAAAGATGATGATGATTCATCATCAAAAAGATGAATGAATTTTTAACATTCATCATGTTAAAAATGAATTAACATGATAATTTCAAATACAAAATGGGAGAAAACAGGGTGATAGAAATCAGGGAGGTGGGGTGGTGCATATGGAATGTAATATTTTAGAGGGTGATATTTTAAATTAGCACCTGAATTAAAGGAACCTAATTTCTTATTTGGAGTAATAAAATAATGCAAGTGAATCACAACTGGTCTCTTCTATTGCAAACATCTCTTTTTTAAATTCTCTAAATTCCTCAATCTTGTAGTGTTTACATTTTCATCTTTATCCTTTCCAAATGTCCTCCTGTTGCACTTTGTGAATAATAAGAGACCCCTTCAGGTAAACAATCTTATCAGAAGTTTCTATCTACCTTTTTCATCCGTACCTGTTACATGGTAAAGATGATCGGCATCTTCACTTACTCACGTCTGCTTTCCTCCTATTACAGTGGGAGCATAAGCTGCCTTCCTTTCATAGCTCAGCCAGCCCCTCTTGTCACTTATCTTCTTTCCTGTCTTTCTGAATATTGCTCACCATCAAGTTCCCTCTTACTCTTTTCCTATTCTTTCTTCTTCAGTTTACAAGCACACTTAGTTTCCTGTCTCTTCTCATCTATCTACCTATCTATCTAGCATATCTATCCATCCTGCCCTTGAACTTGCTACATTTAGTTACCACGGTATCCCTTTCTTCCCCCCACTCCCTTATACGTTTGGAAAATGCAGGAATAGAAAGAGAAAATTTTGAGGTCAGGAGGACCAGTGTTTAGGATCCCACCTCTGACAACTATTAGCTGTAGGAATTTAGGCAGGAGAGTTTCTACATTAAATTTCCTAAACCACAGAAATTATTATGTCTCTAATCCATTAACTACTAATTAGCACAGCATGTCTTATAATAAATGTTGAGTGCACTTAGTTTCACCCGTCACTATTTATAGCATATTTTCCCAATTTTATTTTTTTTCCATTCTCAAAAACTATGATGGAGCAATCAACTATTCTGTTTTTTAATCTTCTAGTTCTCTATCTTAATATAAATACTCAATGATTCTTTACTCCAAGAATGCCTTTCTCCCCAAATTCTAGTTGTCCAAATTCTACCACAGTTTGTTACAAGCACATCAGCTCCTCTCCAAATCCCACTTCAACCTTTCAGCTGGAAGTAAGTATATCTTTTTTTTGAATACTGGTAGTGTTTATTTTGTCACTCACTCATTTTTGATGATCACTTTGTACTTTACACGTATTTGTGTAGCCATTCTAGCTGCCCTACAAAGTTTAGGTTTCTAAAAGAAAGAAACATTATCTCATTCATCATTCTAATCATCCAAATACCTACTCCAGTGCCTGACATCTTCAAAATCAGTGGTTCTCAAAGTGCAGGTCCAGGACCAGCAGCATCAGCATCACCTGGGTTCTTGTTAGAAATGTACAGCATCAGAAACTCTGGGGGTGGGGCCTGGCAATTTGTGTTTTAGCAAGTCCTCCAGGTGATTCTAATACTGGTAAAATTTGGGGCCGATTCTTGCAGGCATTCAGCAGACACTTGTTGAAAGGATGAACAAATAAACAAATATGAATACATTTAGTTGATTATTAAATAAAACATCTGACAGTTACTATAATTATTTTTGCTGGTGAATGTATTCTGTTGAGATTTGGACTCTACATTATGAAACCTCTTTGAATTTTGGCTAGGACAGATCTGATATGCCTTACTTCCTAGCAATGCTCTCCAACATGCTGCTTCTCTCAAGCACTTTCCTTTAATTTTTACATTACTTATACACCTGAAAGTGTGAATGCTGGCATGTTTTTGTAAATGTTTACAAGTAAGTCACTGATTTTAATTTGCTGGCGAGATAAAGGATATCATAAGGGTCTCTTGAATTTTTTTCAACGACATAGAGTGTTGTGTAGTGCTTTGTGACTTAAATGCATATGACTGATGTGAGAAACATGTTAAAATGAAGATTTGAGGGGCGCCTGGGTGGTTCAGTGGGTTAAAGCCTCTGTCTTCGGCTCGGGTCATGATCTCAGGGTCCTGGGATTAAGCCCCACATCGGGCTCTCTGCTCAGTGGGGAGCCTGCCTTCCTCTCTCTGCCTGCCTGTCTGCCTACTTGTGATCGCTCTCTGTCAAATAAATAAATAAAATCTTTAAAAAAAAATGAAGATTTGATCCAGTAGGTTGAGGGTGGTATCTGAGTTTTACCAGCTCCCAAGTTAAGCCATTGCTGCTGGTCCAAGGGCCCTCTTACATGGAGAAAGATTATAATATAATGTGATTTCCCATTTAGCAGGCCAACTCAAATTGCTGTGTAGATGGGAAAGGACTTGAGGATTTGGGTAGACTACTTATCTCCTGTCGGCTTCACTTTATTCATCTATGAATCATAAATAACATGTAAAGCCTCTAGATGATGCCTGACACACAGTAAGACCTCAATAAAAGGCCATTATTACTATTATTCAAATAAAAATTAATGACAAAAATGAAAAGGATTATCAAAATATTATGGCTCCCTCTGGTAGTAGTGTCTCCAGCCTGGGATGCAACCAGTTAAACACTATTCCTGTTATGCTCACTCTGGAATGTGAAAGCAATAAAATTGAGTTCTGCTGTCAACAGTTTTATGGCTTCTGCAATTTCAGCTGGAGTGTCTGCCATTGACCCACAGCAGCTGAAATCACAGGTGCAACTTCCTGAAAATCGAGCCCTTCTGGCAGCCCCCTGATTATCAGTTATTCCTAATGGAACAAAGAAAGCTGCAACCCACTGAAGGAAACATTTTGATTTCTTCATTGTATACCTAAGGACTTTTTTTTTTTAATATGGCTATCTATCTTGTTGCACATGGTGTGTAGTAACTGAGATTTAAATAGCAAATCTATTGTCAAGAAATTTCTCATTAGCATCAGGCATTAGTGGAAGAGTTTGGCACACTTACCACACATACTAGTAGTTATTTAAATTATAAAGCTTAATAAGACAGACTTTTCTTTTTGGTTTGTAAAATCAAAGGCAATAAATCGGGGGTGAATGGGGGGAAACCAGAGGGGGAGATGAACCATGAGAGACTGTGGACTATGAGCAACAAACTGAGGGTTTTGGAGGGGAGGGGGGTGGGGGTTGGGCAAGCCTGGTGGTGGGTATTGAGGAGGGCACGTACTGCATGGAGCACTGGGTATGGTGCAAAACAATAAATCTTGTAACACTGAAAAAAAATAAATAAATAAAATTTAAAAAAAAAGCAATAAATCCAGTGGACTATTCTATTGTTCACTGAAAGAGAGTTACGAATCGTAGTGATGCATTTCTGAGTGGTTGTCAAATTAGGCCATATCCTAGGGAGCTCTTTAGAATTTCTTTAGGAAATTATGGACATTTAAATATAACAGCTAAATACTTAGTTTAAGCTACAGTGATTCATCAGAAAAATATATGCTTCAGATCCAAAGAATAGATTTATCCTCAAAAGCTAATTTATTTTAATATTTTATTTTATTTATTTGACAGAGAGAGACAGATCACAAGGCAGAGAGGCAGGCAGAGAGGGAGGGGGAAGCAGGCTCCCTGCTGAGCAGAGAGCCCGATGCGGGGCTCGATCCCAGGATCCTGAGATCATGACCAGAGCTGAAAGCAGAGGCTTTAACCCACTGAGCCACCCAGGCGCCCCCTCAAAAGCTAATTTGAAAGACTTATTAAATATTTAAGGAAAGATGCGTCATCTAATGTAATCTTATTATTTTATGAAAATGGAGAAAGAACAGAAAAACAAATACTTTTTCTGGATATGGGGTAGGGATGGGGTTTAGAAAGAGGATAAATAGAATTTTAAAAATGATTTTAGGTTTGATACTTATAGTCAAATTTTTACTGATTATTATGGAATGCTTTGACTGTGTATTGAATTTTCCAGATTTTTATTGTGAGATTTTAAATTTGTTTTTCTATTAAAAGATTATTATTAAGTCCTGATGTTAGTCTTAATTAAGACAGGCTTTTTTTTTTTAACTCTCTCTCTCTCTTTTAAAGATCCTACTCTTTATTTGACACAGAGAGAGGAACACAAGCAGGGGGAGCAGGAGAGGGAGAAGCAGGCTTCCTACTGAGCAGGGAGCCCAATGTGGGGCTCAATCCAAGGACCCTGGGACCGTGACCTGAGCTGAAGGCAGATGCTTAACAGCTGAGTCATTCAGGTGCTCCTTAAGACCGATTCTGATAAGTGTTTGATTGAAATTCAGCAACAATTTTATAACTACTTCATTCCTCTCATGTCTAGATTAATAAGAACTAATTTATCACATTGGTGATACATTGATTATCATCTTCACATATTAGGTCAGCAGATAATGGTTTTTTGATAGTAGGACAATTGGTGACATTTAAAAAAATAGGGCACTTTCAACCGTTTGTATAACTTATTGAAATAAAAAAGGAAAATCAAATTAAGACAGCTTTTTTCTTCACTTTTATTCACTTGACTTTAGCAACATAAGGATTAAAATGAGAGTTCAAAGTTTTTCTTTTGTCATTGCATCTCCTTAATTCTGTGTCACTCATATTAAAAATATTTTTATTCTTGATTTTTCATGTTTTTCCAACATATTTTTAAACTAATTTTTCAGTTTTCAGAAGGGAATATATTTCAAAAGGCAGTGAGGGTTTAAAAGCTCATTATGATTTCCCTAAGATAAACTTGATTTTGGTACTTCAATTGATTGTTCCCTTTTAAAACAGTCTTACCCCAGATCATTTCCTTACTTTTTATTTTCTCCCTGGTTCTCTCCCCTAATCTCTCCTCTCGATCCTCAGCTCCACTTTCCTGACACACTTCCTACTGAGCCGAATTGAAGATGGAATCATCACTGGCTAAATTACCAAGGGAAAGAGTATTTGGTTTTGGTGCTGAACAACTTTTAACGTAGTCTTAGAGTTCCCTGGCAGTCTCTGGGGCAATGTTTGACAAATTGGCACTTCTTTTAGCTCTCTGTCCCCCATGAGTGAGCCATCAGCTATTTAATGGTCCAAGATTTAGCTTCACTCAGTTAGGTTCTGCGCCTTCATTTCCCTGAAGCTACAACCAGGAAGCTCTAAGCCCTCATTCTGGACAGAGAATATGAATGTGGTTGTCTGTGAGGCAGAGATGGATTCAGAAGCTTAAAAAATTTTGAGGGTGTTCTTTAAGAAAAAAAGAATACAATTTTTTTCTCCCAAAATATTAGAAAAAGCATTTGACCAAAAGAACACGTTGCTCAGGCCTCTCCTAAGGGGCTGTTGCAAATAAGGGGACTTGAGTCATCATAAACTTGGTTAACTTCATTGTAAATGATTTTGGAGGAAGCGGATAGAAAATACAATTTCTGATTCTGGCTATCTCAAAGAGAATACCCAAATATTTTCTGATGGCGAATGGTTGGCCAGCTTGATTCCATAAATATTATTTACAGTTGGGCATTTACTCATTTACCCACTGATTTACCCATTAGTTCAATGTTCAGGCAACGAGTAGGCAAATATCTCTTCTAGGATTAAGTTGAATTATTGTGTAAATTTTCTACAGCCAGTTACAACTGTGCTCTTTAAAATTGCTTAGCAAAAGCCAATATAAGGCAATGTGCCCAGTGGAATTTTGCTTTTCCTTTGTCTTACTCTGTAATGCCATGTTTACCAGTTAGTTCTCAAGTGTGCTTCCACTGGCATGAAGGCAAGAAGGAAGCTTTAAAGTGGGGCAGAGGAATATCCAAATCCTAATTCCTTCTTTGCAGTTGTTACTTTATCATTTCTAATTATAAAGGAGCATTTCAAGCTAATGGAAGGGAAGCTGGAGAAATGAGGGACTAATAATCCTTATTTGGAACTATTGAGAAACTACACACAAGCTCCCTTTTTTTTTCCCTCTTAGAATACTAATTTCTTCTCTGGCTCCATTTTTGTATATTAGATTCAATAGTCAATTTCAGACTAGGCTTCCAGGGATTATCAGCAGCTAAGTCTGCCTTACAGTAGATTTTTTAAAAATTATTTATTTGTCAGAGAGAGAGAGACAGAGAGAGAGCATGCATAAGCAGGAGGAGCGGCAGGCAGAGGGAGAAGGAAGCTCCCCACTGAGCAAGGAACCCAATTCGGGACTGGATCCCAGGACACTGGGATCATGACCTGAGCCAAAGGTGGACGCTTAACTGACTGAGCCACCTAGACATCCAGATAAATGTCCTTCTTCTTCTTCTTCTTTTTAAATATTTTATTTATTGCATTGAGAGAGAGAGAGAACAAGTAGGTAGAGTGGCAGGCAGAGAGAGAGGGGGAAAAGCTGACTCCCCACTAAGCAGGGAGCCCAACGCTGGGCTCCATCCCAGGACTGAGCCAAAGGCATGACCCGAGCCAAAGGCAGACGCTTAACCAAATGGGCCATCCAGGCACCCCAATAAATGTCCTTATATAAAAATGACTACAGGTTAAATTATGTATTTTTGTTTGCCCTTGCTGTTGTAATGAAATACTCAAACTAAATGGCCGAAGCAACAGAAATTTATTGTCTCAGAGTTCTAGAGGCTGTAAGTCTGAGCTTAAAGTGTTGCAAGGCAGGTTCCTTTTGAGGACTATGCCCCTCTACTACCTTTTGGTGGTTCCTTGGCTTGTGGCTGAAGAACTCCACATGACTTTTTTTCCACATGGAAGGTTTTCACACGTCTTCCTCCCTCTGTTGTGTTTCTCTGTGCCCATTTTAGAAGGATGGCAAGTCGTGTTGGATTAGAAGCCCACTCCTCTCCAGTAAGACCTCATCTTAACTAATTATAATTAAAAAGGGAACAATACAATTAAAAAAATTGTATTCTTTTTTTCTTAAAGAATGCCTTCAAAATGTTTTAAGCTTCTGAACCCATCTCTGCCTCACAGATATACCTCAACTTAACTAATAATAACTTAACATGGCCCTGTTTCCAAATAAGGTCACATTCTTTTTTTTTTTTTTTTTTAAGATTTTATTTATTTATTTGACAGAGATCACAAGTAGGCAGAGAGGCAGGCAGAGAGAGAGGAAGAAGCAGGCTCCCTGCTGAGCAGAGAGTCAATGAGGGGCTCCATCCCAGGACCCTGAGATCATGACCTGGGCCGAAGGCAGAGGCTTTCACCCACTGAGCCACCCAGGCGCCCCCCAAATAAGGTCACCTTCTAAGGTGCTGATTTGGGAAGGAGGCACAACTTGTAAAGGAAGTCTGAGTTCAAGGTACCAACAGGATTAGCTTCCTGTGAGGCCTCTCCCCTTGCGGGCAGATTGCTGCCCTCTAACTGTTTGTCCTCCATGGCTGGCCCTTTGTGTGCACAAATCACTGACATCTCTTTCTCTTCTTATAAAAAACACCACAGTCATATTGTATTCGAGCTCAAACCCGTGACTTCATTTAACCTTAATTATCTCTTTAAAGGCTCCACCTTGAAACAGAGTCCCACTCTGAGGCATTGAGGAATAGTATTTCAATATGTGAATGTTGGGGGAACGCAATTCAACCCAGAACAGGCAGGCTGCCATGTTTTTTTCCCTTATTAAAACCTGCTCCCGACCAGTGAAAATTTAGTTCTGCTAGTGTTGTTCTCAGTTGCTGTTCCTGAAAGTCAATCATGTTAATTATATTAAGCATAAAACAGTCTTACAAGATTCTGTTCACTAAATGACAGCTCATTATTATCAGAAATACAAAAATGAGATAGGAAGTAACCGTTGACCCCAGGGAATATTCTAATCAACTTAGGAGATAAAAGGGAAGAGAAAACTGAATGAGACCACTGAATGAATGTATTTTTTCCCAATGTGTTAGGAATAACATTGTGCTACTGATAGTGGTTGGGGTGGACCTTGGGGTTAAAAGCATAAAAGACTCATGGAAGAGGTAGCATGTTGATGCATCGTGAAGGGTATGTGGGGTTTAAATAGGCAAAGATGATGTCTTAATGAAATCAAATATCATAGAAATACTCATGGCATGGAAAGCAAAGCAAAAATCCTATGAAACTGATAGACCACAAAATAATTACAAGTATTTTAGTGAAAAGTCTATTCTGTTGCTTATATGCATTTCATAATGTGGAAGTTTGGGATCTAGTTCATGAACATTTAATACACCATTATAAATTGTAGCTAATGTTTTTGGAAAAAAGTTACTATGTGTCCCACACTGTTTTGAGTGCTTTACAGTGATTAACTTAATCCTTATAATAAGCTTATGAAGTAGGTACCATTATTGTTCCCATTTTGCAGAATGTACACATACACACATACACATGATTTATTTTGGATCCCAATGAACAGCTTCTTGCATATAGAGTGATATTTGTAACTTAACAGGTTAGATAAATAATTCCTAACTATTCGTTTATGAAGAAAATAAATGGTTGTCTGTGAACTGGAATTAAAAGTATTAATAATTATAAAAGTATTTTGCTATTTTGTTGTTGATTTAAGTTTGGTTCCAATAACTTTTCTTTTCTTTGGATACCTATGGATCTTTTTCTCAATTACGTGCCACTTCTGAAACATTATAACATGATATTATTACTTTACTAGTTATGGTGGTAGTCTACTTAGGGGAAAATTCCAATCCATTAACTTAGTTTATTCTACAATGTGTTCTAGCTGCAACAGACTATTCCCCACACTTTAACTGTAACACTTTGCTGTTTTCAAAATGTTTTCTTAGGTTTTTGCCAACAACGGGAATCCTCTTCCCCGAATCTGACTATTGCTATTGACACTACAAGCATCATCATCCTATACCTTCCATGAATGTACCAGGCACTGTCTTTGGGATGAATAGGAGCAAAGCACAGATATTATCTTGTTTTAATCCTCAAAACAAGTCTATGATGTAGGTATTATCATTTTTATTTTACCAAATGAAGGCTTTAAACAGTATGCATACTACTGTAATGAATAACTCCAGTTAGTAGCCACCTCTGCCATGAAGCTTTCCTAATTTTTCCTTTTTTATGCTACCATAATTTTTTAATTATATAAACTTTTTTAAAATCTGAGTATAGTTGACACACAATGTTACATTCGTTTTAGGTGTACAACATAATGGTTCAACATATACATTATGCTTTTCTCACAAGTGTATCTACCATCTGTCACCATAAAATGCTGTTACAATATCATTGATTATATCCCCTATGCTGTCGCTTCTATTCCCATGACCTATCATTCCATAACTGAAAGGCTGTATCTTCCACTCCTTTTCATACAGTTTTGCCTATATCATCCCCTTTCCCTCTGACAATCATTAGTTTGTTCTCTGTATTTATAAGTCTGGTTCTATTTTTTGTTTATTTGTTTTGTTTTTTTAGATTCCAAGTATGAGGTGAAATCATATAGTACTTGTCTTTTCAGTTTAACTTATTCCACTTAACAGAATACCCTGTAGGTCCATTCATGTCACAAATGGCAAAATCTCACCTAGATATGTGTCCTAAGGCAAGAAAAACAAAAGCAAAAATAAACTATTGGGACCACATACAAATAAAAAGTTTCGGCACAGCAAAGGAACCAATCAACAAAACAAAAAGGCAGCCTACTAAATGGGAGAATATATTTGCAAATGACTTATCTGATAAAGGATTAGGCTCCAAAATATATAAAGAACTTATACAACTCCACATCAAGAAAAATCTGATTAAAAAATGGGTAGAGGACCTGGGTAGATATTTTTCCAAAGAAGACCTACAGATGGCCAGTAGACACATGAAAAGACGCTCAACATCATTCATCATCAGAGAAATACAAATCAAAACTGCAATGAGGTATCACTATAAACCTGTCAGAAAGGATAAAATAAAAAAGACAAGAGATAACAGGTGTTGGTGAGGATGGGAAAAAAAAGGACTATTATGCATTATTGGTGGGAATATAAATTGGTATGACCACTATGGAAAATAGTATGGGGTTCCTCAAAAAGTTAAAATGGAAATATTGTGTAATCCAATAATTTCACTGCTGGGGATTTACCCAAAGAAAATGAAAACACTAATTGAAAAAGATACATGCACTCTTACATTTGTTGCAGCATTATTTACAATACCCAGATATGGAAGCAACCTAAGTGTCCACTGATAGATGAATGTATAAGGAGATGTGATATACACACACAGTCATATGCACAATGAAATGATTACATAGCTTTTAAAACTAGATTCACATTGTAATTTTGTTAATGAAATCCATTGATATGTTTGATTCCACAACAATATTTGGGAATAATGAAGAAGGATATTGAAACAAAAAGAAAATTATGCCACACTTTTTATTAATTATAGTTTATTTTGCCCAAAATATATTGCCCAGGAGATCTTGGTCCAATATAATGCCAGAAGGGTAAATAAGAATAACTGGAGTGGGGAAGAGATTGTTCTAAGCTTATAGATGAATGATAAGGAATTTTTCATTTAGAATAAGAGTCATGGAGGCATATTAAAAATAAAATAAAACTCATCTAAGAAGAATAAACCTTACCTCAAAATAGTAGAATGAAGGTTTCATTCAACTTTCAAAGGCAAGTTAACCCGCCAAAATGGGAATGCAAATTTGTGGAATGGGTTAATCAACTTTTTTCCTAAAAAGTGGAATAAAGAGAAAGATGAACTTGACTTTAAAACAATATGAATCAAGAGAGATTGGGATATCATGACTCAAAATGGAGATTTCAGAGAGGCTAGCTAGCCAGTCTTCTGTTTCCAACAGTGTTAAAAAAACAAGAATATTTTCAATTATATCTCAGTTATTATGAGAGGTAAAGATACAAACAATGAATAATAAGAGACCCTTGCTTTCAAGAAAGTCATGCTCTAGGGACAGATATGTGAGAGTAAATCAATATGACAATTTCCTTATTCTTACAGGGAAGAAATATTCATTTGTTATTTTTCTAAAAAAACACTAAAATTGAAAACAATTTTCAAAACGTAGATTAGCTTAGTAATTAGATTTGTTTTATTTGCTTATTTTTGAATTTCTCTGAATGTGTTTTTGATATATATATATATATATATATATATATTTTTTTTTTTTTTTAAGATTTTATTTATTTGACAGAGAGAAACACAGCGAGAGAGGTAACACAAGCAAAGGGAATGGCAGCGGGAGAAGCAGGCTTCCCCCTGACCAGGGAGCCTGATGCAGGGCACAATCCCAGGACCCTGGGATCATGACCTGAGCCGAAGACAGACACTTAACGCCTGAGCCACCCAGGAGCCCCTGCTTTTGATAATCTTTTTTTTTTTTTTTTAAAGATTTTTATTTATTCGACAGCGAGAAACACAGCAAGAGAGGGAACACAAGCAGAGGGAACGGTAGCGGGAGAAGCAAGCTTCCTGCTGAGCAAGGAGCCCTATGCGGGGCTCCATCCCAGGTCTCTGGGATCATGACCTGGGCCGAAGGCAGACGCTTAACAACTGAGCCACCCAGGCGCCACTGTTTTTGATAATCTTTAGGGTTTTTTTTTCACTGTTTAGTATTGTGTGCTTAAATATTTTGTTTGACATCTTTTTAATTGTGCCTCTTAATTTAAATCTTTAAACAGTCATTAATTTTAGTTTAATTTTATTCTTTTTAAATGATTACATTACAAAATGTTCATCAGTGTCCAAAAACTTAATTAATAGTTTAATGTTCCAATTTTCTGCCAGCAACATACTTATTAATTCCAAACTCATTTGTTTGTTCAAACTCCTATTTTGGTAGAATTTCATTAGATTATTTCCATGTTTATCATCAGAAAGACTGCTGCTAGACTTTTGGTGCGTTTATTGATAAAAATATGGGTTTAAAATACTTAATGAACATAATTTTAAATATTTCAATCTACTTCAGCCTTTAGATCCAAAGGCATATGATGAGAACACAGACATGACAAAAATGGAATGAATATCAACCACAATCAGCGAATACATTCTGCTCTTACCCTGTAGTTATTTAAGGGATGATTTATAAATGCCTGAATGAAATGATCTCATATTAGGTTACTATGATCAGTGTCTTCTCTTCAGTTTAATTACTTTTATGAGGTCTCTTTTAATTAGATTCATACAGAATGGGAAACAGAAGTTACAGCAAAACCCACAGCATCAGCACAAGAACTGAATCTTAAATCTGAGAGAAATACTGCTCATTCCAGTAATCTAAAATACAAATTCAAGGGCAGGTTGGCAGCACAATGCTACCACTGTTGTCAGCTCATTAGTGCTTAGAGTCCATAGAAACACTTCTGATAAAAATAATGATCTGTTCATGGGGGTGCCACATCCAAACAGACTAGAGACCCTTTCATGGGAGGAGTGGACAGATTTTAGAATTGCTTATTATTCTGATCCTTTTTGGCCTTGAACAGTGGTGAGCTCCTTGCACTGTGATAGATATTATATTAGGCTATTAAGGACAGAAGTGTTCTAAATCCTTAAATATTAGGCACCTTTCATACCCTTTTTGGTAATTATCTAAATGTATGAATAATCTTCTGAAAATGTTATTGCTAAGCCCCCAAATAATATCTCGTTCCAAGAATAAATCAAAACAAAATATTTTTTTATGCAGGAAAGATGGATTATTTAATAGTTAATACTTATCACAATGTTCTGGTTTACATATTTATAGCAATATTTAAACATAAGATAAATGGCCCATTGGATTTTTAAGCATGTGTGTGTATAGTTTATATTTTCCTGAGTTTACTTGTTGTTACATGAAATCTGAACCTCTTGACCATGACAGATAGGATGTCAATAGCCTTGGTTTTTTCTGAACTCTGTGACCTACAGAGAGCATCAGATTTCCCCAGTGGGACCATTTTGTCATCTGGGGTGACATCACTGGGTCCCCAGTAGGACCTTTTAATCATCCCTTAAATAACCCCAGGGTAAGAGCAGAATGTATTCGCTGATTGTGGTTGATATTCATGAAACAAATGCTTCATCATTGCAAGGCAGTGGCAGTTGACTATTTCTTATATCGTGTTCAATCTGAAAGTTTAATTAATTTTACTGTAGAAATCCATGCTTGAGGCTTAACATCTTAGTTCTCCAGTATCCCTCAGACCTACTAACAACCACCACCCACCCACCCAACCAAATCAATCAATCAGTCAACACACTAACTTTTGGTGTCAAGTAACAAGACAAAACAGGCCTAAGGAAATTATGGGCAGAGTCCGAGTAAGTAACAAATTTGCAGCATGAAGTCAAAACTACTTTCACCTACTATTAGAAATTTATGACAGGATTCCTTTTACACATGGTTCTTATCACTAGGAAGCAGGATCCTATACTAATGAAAACTGGTTCCTGTGCCATTTCAGGGTATTTACAGCCAGCGTCATAAGAAGTATTCTTTCTTTTTAAATGGCTACATCTTATATCTAGAACAATCCCTCTCTAAGTGCAGAAAAAAATAGTTCTTAGATTGATTTCAAGTACATAATTAAGATTTTCCTAGTTAATAGAATGAAAAACATAATTTTTTTTTATTGAGCTCTTTAAATTTTAGTTTTAAACTCTTGTGCTGGGATTAAATCCTTATTTGTTGTTTGGTACGAAATGAGCTTTTACAAGGATTTGACAGGGGTAGTAATGGTTAGTTTGTTAAGAATTAATTCACTGATTTGCTCATTCAACAAGTTATTTTCAGCATCTATCATTTGTGAATTATTCCCAAGACAAAGTGCAATGATGAAGATATCAGACTTGATTTCTTCCTTCATGGAGCTTATAAAGTAAGAAACAGATATTATCTAATTTCTCATGGACACACACACACACTGTACTGTGCTAAAATGCTATGAAGGAAAAGTAGATGGTACTATCACAACACATAATAAAAGAAGCCTGACTAATCCGAACAGAGATGAGGTAACGTCTAGAAGTGATATATTATTAGCTCTATGAAGAAGTGATATTTAAGCGGGACTCTGGAGAATGTGACAAAAGAAGGGAAGCACCTTTTCGTGTGGAAGACTCAGCATGTACACAGATCTTGACAGAGTGAAGAGAAGAATGAATGGTATGGTTGGAGATGGTCTGGGATGCCAACCAGGGGCCACATCCTGAAGGGCCTGTGAGGTCATAGTAAGTATTTGAGACTTCATCTTAGAGGAATGGGTGCCAATGAGCAAGAGTATTAAATGACAAACCTGCTTTCTTGAAAATATAATATCTCAATTGGCAAAATAAAAAAATGGGCCAAATCTATGTTTACTCTCCAAATTTTCTCCTCGCAGCAATCTCATTCCAAGACCGTGCATTCCAAATGTCTTCAACTGTATTCTAGTACCACAGGGAGTTTTCAGAAGCATAGATTCAATCATGGAGGATGATCCTATTTTAATGATCTACACACATATAAGCATTTGTTTCATGACAAAAAGGTCCCACTGGGGAAATCTGATGCTCTCTGTAGGTCACAAAGATCAGAAAAAGCCAATCATATATGATATTTTCTCGGAATCGGTTTTATCACCCCAGGGGTGACAGAAGCAGTGGATGGTTTACAATGTAACAATATTTGAGGTGAAGCAAATTAAAGTTGGGGGGCATTTGTTTGGCTCATGAGGTTGACAAAGTTCATTGATGGAGATCCAATGAGCAATTTTGTCCAAACAGGCAACGAGAGTATCTCAAGGAGGATGTCTGTACTTGGAAACTGAAGGAATCTGGCCTAGAGTCAGGAGATTTTGATGGAGGACATGAGAAGGAAACCAGCCTTCTTTGATGGAAAAAGCAAGATCAGTAGCTCCTCTTGCATCTGTAAGCCTGTCCTAGTCTGGATACCTGGAGGAATCATGATTTTTCTAGTGGTGGTATTTATCTTTCTCTCCTCAAACATAGCTTTCTTCCAGAGACTCTCTATATCTAGTTCTTTCTCCTTCTGGTCATCTGATTATTTCCCTTCTCTCATTTTCTTTTCTCTCTCTTTTTTAATCTCTCATGCTTCGTTTTTCAATTTAATCTCCCCACCTCTCATACCCATTACTCCATGCTTTCTTTTTCTTAACTGACCATGATATGGAACAGAGGTAAGTGCTTTAAATATTTGCTACATGTATTAAACACAAGTTTTGTAATTTCTATATGTCATTTATAATTTATTAGAAGCTATACTACCACATAGTTAACATCAATTATAAATTTCTGTTGGGTAAACTTTTGGGTCAAATTTATTTTTCTTCTAAGTCAGGGTTCCTTGATGGAAAAACACAGAAGGTTCTTTTCTGGAACAGAGTGATATTCTGTTGAAATCTAAATAAGAGATGCTCTGTGATGTCATATCACAATAACAAAAACTTGGATTTATACTGTCTAAATATTTAGAGTGGAGATTTTAAGTTGTTATCCAGGTAGTAGGTGAATGATAATACTGATTGATGAATCCTTAGAAGAAACAAGTTGAGCAATGGTTGGTGGGAAATTACACTGATTATATTAATAATAGTGCATACCTAAAATGTACTAGATTTAGTTAGGGTTTTGCATGGATTATCCTCATTAATTCCTCACAGTAATCTTACAAGAGAGGAACTGGCATGTTACAACGTTACAAGTTGTCAAACTAAAGTTTAAAAAGGTCAAGTATCTGTTTCTGGACAGGCTGTTGGGGAGCTAGGATTTATACTTGGGTGGTCTTCCTCTAGAGCTGGAGCCAAATTTCTTTGCTAATTTGGCTCAGCTGCCTCTTACTACTAATACGTTTATAATACCGCATCAACTCTGTAAAATAGTGTAATTTGCAGATAAAAACATTGTTTTTTTATTTTTTATTTTATTTTATTTTATTTTTTTTAGAGGTCTATAAAAACATTCTTAAATTATAAACTACATTGCACTTTCTTTGGAATAACTACAATATTCATTCCTAAACAATCCTTCTCTATTTTTATTTTTTAGTAAAAAATAGCCTTTGTACATTACGTAAGAGTTTGGAAACATGAACCTCTAGCCAAAAACATCATTTTAAATAAATAATTTAAGAAAGAAAGCAAAGCAACATTCAGATTTGATGTTGCATTGTCCCATTTCTGTAGAATTTCCTAAAATATACAAAGTGGTTATAAATCTTTTTATATGTATTTGTAGTAAGCATCACATAGATTTGCAGAGGCAGAACCTGCTCTTGGTAATGTCCTTCTCATTTATTTATTATCATCCTGTTCTTAGCATAAGGTGTGCTGTTAGTTGATGTGATCGGTAAATTGTCAAGAGCGAACCAGTTCTCACTCGGAACTTGCCAAACATCTAAACTGGCAATGGAATTTTCGGGTTTCTAAAGGCTTCAATACCTTGAAGATTGGCTGCTGCCCAATACCCCTGCAGAGGCTGAATTAAAATAACCACTATGCCTGAAAAGGAACGTAGGCTTTGTTGTGGAGAAATTTGAGCAGCCTGCAGGCCAAACAAGGCAGGGGGTCTTTGATCTCTGACTCCTCATCAGCAGAGTCTGGCCTGGGATGGCTCTGGATGCTAGCAGTGAACTCTCATTCTGCCATTCTAGTTTGGGCTCTTTCTCATCTCCAGATATCATTTGTCCTGTGGGATTTCATATATCTACCATGATGTGGAAGAAACATCAAGAAGTAAAGAGAAGTAATTAAACTCAAGATAAGAATAATTTGAGTCTAAATCCACTTCAGTTTACTAACATGGACGAGCTAGTTCTTAATCCCCCTGATTTTCAGCTACCACATTTATAAAATAGGGCTTGTAGGTGGTTTTTCAGAGCAGAAAATAAAGGACATATACCTTACTATAAATCCCTTTATCACTCAAAAAAAGTATCTGAGGCATTTATAAAATAAACACATAATAGATCAGAATAGCAATTGACAAAGTCATCTTATGAAAACAGAATGATTTCTAAGATGAGCACCCAAATGAAATATTAAGTAATCTTTAGAAGCAATGTGTCATCAGTAAGGAATGTGGGCAGCTATAGAATAAGAGAAAAGGAAAAGATCATGGAAGTACACTTTGCAAATTTTGCATTTTTATGGGTGGATGGAAAAAGTGACTTAAAATAGGAATATCAAACACTCCCTCTTTTCCACCCCAAATGTGTGGTTTGAAAGAAGCAATCTGAGCTTGAAATAGTCTGTATGTTGCTCTGATCAATAGGATGATCAATATGAAGAGTTGCTCTAACCATATAACAGAAATCTTTGGGTCTATCTGTAAACTTGCCTATCTAGGGAGCACCTATCTAGGGCAGCACAAATGCATGGTCTTTCATCTCATTTTAAATTATTGATTGAAAATTTGGATTTATCTATCAACCTTGATTATTTGGGTTAGCCCCAGTCAGCATCTTGAAGCCCAATAATGCATCATTTAAGTGTTAGATAAAGGATAATACCAGGTACATAGATGATTTATAAATATTTGTTGAATGAATGAGTTAATGTAGTTTATTAGATTCAATAAAAGCTATAGAATATGACTGCTAAAAAATCTTTATTAATGGTTTAATTCAAAGTACTTGAAAAGGCACAGTAGTTTGAAGTAAGGAATTAATGCCTTAGAAGTTAGGATTTTTTTTTAAGATTTTATTTGTTTACTAGTCAGAGAGAGAGAGAGCACACAAGTGGGGGTGAGGGTGAGAGGCAGGCAGAGGGAGAAGCAGGCTCCCTGCTAAGCAAGGAGCTCAGTGTGGGACTTGATTCCAGGATACTGGGATCATGACCCCAGCCAAAGGCAGATGCTTAACAACTGAGCCACTCAGGCATCCCGATGTTAGAATTGTTAATACAAGTATATTCTTTTTCCTTTGTGAATGATTTAAAAAACATACCCAGTCCTGATGAAATTTTGTTTGAACAATTTATAGCTGGAAAATTGTGCCCCAAAAATGAGTACTTCTAAAATGAACTTCTAGCTCATTTTTACTTCTATATGTCTTCCTTTTAAAAAAATAAAATATTGTTTATTGGTATCCCCCCATGTTTTCTCATAGAAGGAAGCAGGATGTATTAGCACTGACTTTTAGATGTTTTGCTATCAAGAAATTCTTCACATCTAAATGTGTCCCAAGGTTTGCTCTCATATTGTTATATTTGTGCTTTCATTTTTGATGAAAATGTGAATTCAGAGCGCAAAGCATTCTGTTAAAGAGCTCAGAATGTCAATATATTAAAACGACAGAAATAATTCCTGCCTAAACATTATATTTTAGTAATAGAAGAAAAATCACAATTTAGCTACTAAAGTATTAAATTCTTAGTTGTTTATTATGTATCTATGTTTATCTGACTCCTTGGAATGTGCACTATCACAATTCATGACATGATGCAAAATGAGACTATTTCATTGTTTATTGTGTTCTAACAAAAATAAATGTATAAATGATTGAATCCTGTGTTTTGTGTGAAAGACCAAGGTTTTAATTTTGGTTTCTCAGCCTGGGCACTAACCAAGTTAGGATAAAAGCAGGGGCTTGTTTTAAATTTAACTCACAATGGAGAAATGAGAGGTTCTTTTAGTATAATAACTTACAGTAATTCTGCAGGACAGAGTCAAGTTATATAGGGCAAAACAGATTCTAGAGATGGACTTAGAGCCATGCTGTGTGTGGTCCCTGTTGCTCTCTCTCATCTCTTGAAACCGGAAACCATGGAATAATAGTAGGCAGCGGGAGATAACCTATGAGAAAGAGATGCAGGGAAGGGGTATTCACCAGATGGGCTTAGGTCCCTGATAAAGCTGAAGAGTGAAGATTTGCGTTGTAAGGAATGATTATGTTCCTTAAACACAGGATTGTTTGATGATCAGTCCAGTGCAGACATGAAATAAAACCCAGGAGAAGCTATGAAAGTGAAAGAGATTAATTATACTCATTGGTCCTAGAAGAGGGAGGTGTAGCACACCATGTGGGGGGCCATCTGGGAGGAACATCAAGGAGTCCAAAAGAGAATGGGGACCCATGGGCAAGTGCTGTTGTGCGAGTCAGGGTGGAGTACAAAAGCAAAATCCATGAGGGGGCTTTATTGGTACATGTGGATGTGTCTAGGACACAGGGGACAGCAAGAAGGGGAGGTTGTAGCAAGGTCAAGCCTTATCATCTTGCTGTCCCTGGTCATCTGGGTAGGGGTGGGGGGGTTGCTCCAGCCTGCTTGTGGGGATGTTGAGACATCATATAATATGAAGCTTTAAAAATTTGCAATACAGGATTGATCATACAGCTAGATTCCTGACATTTCATTCTCATATTTTAAGAAAAAGGTCTGTGTGGCTGTGAGGAGTGGATGCTAATTTTGCACCCAAAGTAGATCTACACAAATTGAAATAGGCCATTTGAGCTTGAAGGACAGAATGTTCTGCATATACCTTTGATCACCAAGTGTGACTGATAGGCAAACTGTAGGATTTGTTTTCATAATGGAAAGAGCCGCCCACATGTCTGATTTTTTTTTTTAGTTTGAGCAAAAGATGATAGCAAATTCTTCTTCCATCTAAAATATTCTTTATATATTTACTCCAAGACACAGACAAATCTATGATTAAGTTAGACACTAAAGACCGAGCCTGCAAAGGTTTTAGGAAAAAACAAGCATTCTTTAACAGAATGCTTTTTTTCCTTTTTTTAGGAAAAAAAAGCCTGTTTTTTTCCTAAGAAATAATAAAACCTGAAGATGAACTCCCCATGGACTCTGCCTATAGAAAAAACCACAGCAACCAATGTGTCTTTAATGCCTTAGAGCCCTGAGTTGGGCAATAGCTTATGGAATTTCAAGCTTGTTAGCAATTTCTTAAAAGTCTTATCTTATTCGTCTTTTTGGTCTTCTTATCCCCAAGGAAGGAACAGACTTAGAGAAATGTTCGAGATAATAAAAGAAGGTGGCCAAAACTACAAAAAGGTCAAAGCTATGTTTTTAGTGGAATTCTTCAGTCCTCTGGATTTTATTCTAATTTTGGATTCCTCCATTGAAGACAGTCCATTTTCCAGGTTAACATCGATCTCCTTGCCTACTACTATTTTAGTAATCCTTCTCTTTTAGAACTAATTCCTGGGACCCAGCACTCGTCTCAGGTGCCCTGGTAGCTTGGCTTCTGCTATCTATACACATACAAATGTCACAGTCCTAAATCCCCCATCATTTTCTTAATGCTTCTTGTGTTCTGCTGCTGCAACAGCTCATCTTTCTATCTTTTTTCCTTCCCACCAGACATCGACTTGGGGAATTTTTGATCTTAGACTTTTTCCAAATTCCTTGGATACTGGCCTATATTGGTCTGGTTGGATTGCCACTGTTACCCCAAACCAAACTTGAGGTTTCCTTGTATGTTGTCTGCCATGTAATGTTTCTCTTGGTCCATAAATTGGCTAACTAATAAATTGGAAGGTATAATGGTATCTATTATTAGTTTTGATTCCAGAAAATACTAGAAAATATACTTGGAAGCTGGAAGGAAAAGAAAAATGCCAAAATGGATCCTCTATGTATTTTAAAGGATCCACTATATATTTTAAGTGTAGTCCTGCAAAATCAGATGAAATATTAAAAGAAAAAAAGCAAGGCTCTAAGAATAGTTAAGAAAGCCTAAAACCTCTAGCTCCCTGTCAAAGTTCGCTTCTTGGAGAAACAAGCCAATCCTAGTCTAGAGAGATGAGGAGACACATTTCTTCAAATTTTCTAGTGGTAGCTCTCATTTGTTGTACTTAACCTGTCAAGGACAAATCTCTGAGGGTAACATGACCAGAACTGAGTCCAGGAGTTCTTAGTCAGGTTGAGCTTTAGGTTCACCAAGGAGTTTTTGAAAACACAGACTATTGGGCTTCACTTCTAAAGATTTTTATTTATTTATTTGCCAGAGAGAGAGAGAGAGAGATTACAAGCATGGGGAGCAGTAGGCAGAGGGAGAGGGAGCAGACTCCCTGCTGAGCAAAAAGCCTGACCCAGGGCTCCGTCCCAGGAACCTGGGATCATGATCAGAGCCACAGGCAGACGCTTAACCAACTGAACAATCCAGGTGACCTGGGCTGCACTTCTAAAGATCCTGATTTAATTGTTCTGTGAGATGGGACACGGACATTGGTGTTGTTTTTAAAATCTTCCCAGGTGATTGTATTCTACAACTATAGTTGAAAGCATGTAATGAGCCCTTGGCAAAATTGTTGAAGTAGTCCAGTGTGTTTTGTTCCCCCTACTTTTCTTCCTGTTACTCTCTGATGTGTGGCAGTCTGTCTGCTGGAGTCAAAGTTGCTCCAAGAGCCCCTGGCTTCCGTCCCTCCTGTGTCGGGCCACTTTTCAAGCTCAACCCCTCTAGGTCATGAACACTTGCCTGTCTGTGCTTGTGAATGGAAGGAAAACTGCTTTTGAACCAAGTTGTCTAAGACGTGAATAGGTAATTGTAATTTAACACGATGAGTAGTGTTGTAGGAGATTCTTCTCTTCATCACAAATAAAAAGTCTCTTTCCTGGAATTGAGTAGATTTGGAGATGGGAGTGATTGTTTGGTGCTTCTCTATTCTTACGTCATGACTGGCTTTTTTTTTTGTTCAAAAAGCTGTCTCTGAAACTTGGGACTGGATTGCCTGGTTCTCCCCAGAGGACTCACTTACTTATACTAATATCAATAACTGAGGAAAAGCAGCCATATTTTCTATGTGCTTTCTGTAGTTAAATTTATTAGAAAGGAATATAAAAACAACAGCAACAATGAAGCAGTCTAACTATGATTTGGAAACTATCAAACAGAAATGTATGCTTTATATAGAAATTTCCCCTTATGTAAATGAAAGCAAGATAATATTTACAGTTATAGGACCCTGGATGAATTTTTCCAGCATTAGATAAAAAACAATTTTTTGAGACTCTAAAGATTAATGCTTTAGCTATTATTTTATTCTGTTTACACTTGGGAACCAATAAAACTAATCATCTGGGGATTCAATAGAGGATCTATGTTAATAATTAGTACTCTTGAAACACCTACAAGAAAATCTGAGAGGAGGTTGTTTGCTGTTTGTTTTAAGCAAATAGGATTACTGTTGGCAAAGACTTGTGTTCTTAAGGTGAATCTGCTATGAGTGAACATGTATGTTTTTAGTTGTGGAGGAAGAGATCTTTTTCAAACTACCAATTCAACATTGATCTCTTGGGAGATAGTTGTAATATTGATATTGCAGAAGATAATATTCATAAAATAGATATTTAAAGTGGGAAATTGAAAGGCCAACAGAACTTAACTGTTCAGAATACTTGATATAAGAAATAGTGAAATACTCTGCAGTTGAGTGAAAAATCAAAGGTATAGGAATTCAGGGCACTTGGGTGGCTCAGTCAGTTCAGCATTTGCCTTTGGCTCAGGTCATGACCTCAGGGTCCCGGGGTTGAGCCTGCTTCTCCCTCTCCCCACCGCTCCTGTTCTGTTGCTCATTCATACTCTCTCTCAAAATAAAATAAAGAAATAAAAATCTTAATAAGAAAAAAAGACCTAATCTAAAAAAAATAAAAAATAAATGAAAAAACAATTCAAAGATTTGGCATAAGGTAGCTTTATGACCTTTAGCAAAATGACTTCTCTGTCCTCTATTTCTTTAAAAATGACATTGAAAGAAATAATGTGTTAAAAAATTGGAAGCTTTCTTAGGAAATAAAGAATATAAAAATCTATTTGAGGAATTATAAATTTTACAATATTTTTGTGCAGTGAAAACTTAAAACCATAATGACAAGGTATTTAGAAAACTTCTATTTAGCTTAAGTCAGAGATCAAGACTTAACCTTGTTTTATAATTCCATAAAAAATGGAAACATAAACTAAATGATTTCAACTCAAAAAAGGAGCAAAATCAGCTAAATATATCCATAAGAAATTAATCTAGATGCAGAACTCATGAAACGGAATTGTAAATACTATACAACAAAGTAGCTGCCCTTCACTTTAGAATAGAAAGTGGTAGAATTTGTGAATTGTGAATAGAATAGGTAGAATTTGTGAATATAAGAATGAATTCTTTCAAGAGTATCATACAGAAAAACCTCTGAAAACTTTGATCAAGGAGTAGAGGATAGGCTCTAACATTAGGAAGGAGAAAGGGGGAGGAAAGATACCGCTCTAGATATGTAGCACTACAACAACCAATGGGTAACAAGTGAGATAAAGACATATCATAGAAATATAACCAAAAAAAAAAAATGAAAATAAATGTCAAGGGCAATAGTACATATCAAAATTTATGAGTCCAGAGCAATACTAAGAGGGAAACCAGTAACTTTAACATCTATGCTAAGTCTCATCCTGAAACAAGGGGGGAAACACAGACAAATAATTTTAAAAATAAGGAAGGGAACATGCTCACAGTTAGAGAGCTTATTCAATTAAACAAGAATGAATCATGTATAGCTTTTCACGCACACACAAATTAAAATTCTAAGTGGAATGTGACTTTTTCCAGGAAATAAGTAAGAAACATTGGAACATTGATCAAATGGAACTAAAAGAACTGAAGTTGAACTCTTCATGCCCTACTTCAACTGGGGGAGTGGGGCCTCTTTCCCACTTCATTGCTATTCACAAGGCATGTAAATGAAGTTAGACTGAAATTAGAGGCTGAACGACATTTAGTCTAATTAACTCTAAGGGAAAACTATGGGTGATTTGGGAAGGGGTTTATAAATACTGACCAAGGAAAATAATTTTAATCAGATAGGAAAGGATTGGCTTGGATCTGTCAATCATGGCTACTGTGCCCTTTAGTTCAGTGCTCTGACATCTCTGATCAGGTGGGCTTTGGAAATAAACATAGGTATGATGTTTCACCCACTATACTCATCAAAAGTATTGCTTTGAGAAAACAGAAAACAAGTAGGAAACAACAGAATTTCAATCTTCAGGTATCCTCTTTAAGAAGGTTTGGGTTCAGAGAAATCTAGGGTATGTGTGATACAGATTGCTCTCTGTGCATTACCATCACTTTAGTCCTTGAGAGGGACATTGATTATTGAAATCCCTTAAGAAATGTAGTATGGCTATTGGTTAAATGTTTGTTAGCTAGACGCAGTTCTGGTGGCATCCATTGGATTTTTCACACCAAAATAGCTCTTCTTGCACTGGTCAGGAAACCAACATGGGAATTCTATCAGATGCTGCGTATGTCTATTCCAACTTCGCATTCCAAATCAGAGGTGATAGCTACATACACACTGGGTTTATTGAACCAAAACTCCATTGATCACCTGACCTCTGTCCGTCCTTATTTTGACTATGGACCACAATAGTGTTTTCAGTCGCCAGAAAGTAGTGTCAGTTCAGAACCAGTGACCAGTAAGCTGAAAATGTTGATTATTCCACCTCTCTAATGAGCAGCTACCCCAGTGACCTTGGGAGTGTCACAGAAGAAACTTTACAGTACAGATTTTTGGCATTGTAGTGGGTTATCTTCTAGGTTCTAGGTCTGTAAACTGCTGAAGTCTGTGGGAATTGTGGAAGGGCTGTGACTTTCTAGTGTGGTGATATAAGTCTGTTCACCAGATCTAGACATTTTCTATGTATATAAATTAAATAAGATTTTAATAGAATGTCCATCTATTTCAGTTCTAGAGATGTTATGATCAATTGGTCAAAGCTAAAGATCTATGCAAGTCAAAGTATGGCTTTAATTCTGGTGCTCCTTATGGTAACCATGTTCATCGTTTTTGGCAGTTAAATGTTGCCACTAACTCCTTGTCATTCTGGAATCTCATTATTCCACCTGAACTCAGGGTTTCTTTTTTTTTTTTAAGATTTTTTTATTTATTTGACAGAGAGAGAGAGATCACAAGTAGGCAGAGAGGCAGGCAGAGAGAGAGGAGGAAGCAGGCTCCCTGCTGAGCAGAGAGCCTGATGTGGGGCTTGATCCCAGGACCCCAAGATCATGACCTGAGCCCAAGGCAGAGGCTTTAACCCAGTGAGCCACCCCGGTGCTCCCAGGGAGAGTATTTTGATAATAGCAACTCACTTTGTTATTTCTGGTATACAGAGAATAAATAGCCACCACGGAGATTTTCAAGGATATTGGCGTTTACCTCACAAATGTATTTCTCATTGTTGTAAGGAGCAAAGAGAGTTTATTCTGACCCTCCCAGGGCATAGACTTAATGAATGGGTGAAAAAGCCTTCCATAATAAATACAGTGCCTAGCATCATAATCTCCTTAAGCCTTTGGATAACTTCCATTACAGCAGAGTTTCTCAACTTTGACACTATTGGAATTTTGGATTCCTAAGATTTAAGATTCCTAAATTCTTTATTCCTATAGAAGCTGTATCTATAGAAAACAACTTTGGGAAAAAATAAAGTGCTGATGTAAATTCCTAAATAAATTCCTAGAAATAAAATGGTAGTCTGAACTGTATGTCCAAAATGATCGCCTAATAGACTGAATTAAACACTTTGATTTTTTAATCATGTGCAAATAAAATAACATTATTCAATTAATTTTTCACTATTATTTACTACTTAATGTGCATATAATGCTTCAAAGGAATTATTGGACAAATTTGGAATACTAGAATTTACAGATAGTTCTAGGATAGCTCTCAAAATTTTTATAGGTTTACATATTTATAATTGTGATCAAATATTTTCTATAACTAAAGGGAATAATATTAAATATTGCTCATATTTATAAAGCACATACAGATTTGAAAGAAAATATAAAAGTGTATCTGTCACATATGATAAGTTTATATGGTAATCCAAAAATTACCAGCAACTTTTAGAACTAATAAGTATTTAGCAAGGGGTTAAGATACAAGATGAATATGTAAAATCAAGTGTATTTCTACATATAAGAAGGAAATAACTGAAAAATGAAAAAAGATTGTAAAGCAAAAATTATAAAGCTTTTTGGGGAAATAGGACTTTTTTTTTAATTCGGTGAAGATTTCTTAAACAGGACACAGAAAAATTAAAAAACAAAACAACATGCTAGAGAAAAAAGCTATAAACAAAAGAATATTATATATAATATGTTTTATATATATAATTCCACTTATGTAAAGTCCTGGAATATACAATAGCAATCTAATTTGAAAAAATTCAAAGAGTGGTTGCCTCTGATAGCTAGATTGACTGGGAAGGGCCTTGGGAAATTTCCGGGAAGACAGAAATATGATAGACTTATGTCTTTTATGGGGGCATACATTTTTCAGAATTGTACATATAAAATTTCTGTATTTCAATGGGTGTAAATGCTAGCCCCCACCCCCCATTCACTGTAATCATCATCATCATCATTGTTGCCATGTTAGGGAGTGGGAAGTAGGAGGGATCATAGATGAACAAGAGCTGTAAACAGAGACAATTTTTGTATTTGGGGGAAGGATACACAAGAATTTGTTAGGCTATCTAATTTACTCTATACCTATTTAAATTCTCTATAATAGAATATAAAATATAAAGCCAAACAATATAAAATCCTTAAGACAGATAGAAAGAAACTTGGAAGCAATCTCAACGGCAAAAGAAATATGCTTGAAGAAGTAGCGGGAAAATACCAATGCAAAACATTAACCTGAAAAATAATTTTGATTGTCTTGTTTTTTCCTTATGTCATTAAGAAAGTCAAAGAGTAATTCTTTCATATAATTAGCTTATCCCTGAGGCATATGTTATTTCTTGGTATGGGTATTTACCGCAAAATAAGGTTTCTTTCCTAACTTCCAAGTCCAAAAAATACCATCCAATGTCTAAAGTATAGAGGAAGTTCAGACTATCCTAGAAACAAATATTCATGTTTCACAAAAATATTAGTGTTTACATGAAAGATAAACTACTAAGAATTCTCTTTTAAAATTTTAATAAAGTTGAGCAATGAGGCAAATAGATCCAACTGTATTTTGAAAAGAAACTTAATGATGAATAGATATTATATTTACTAATTTTCTACAGACTCCTATTAAATAAAAGGTTGTTTTTTTAATTTATAAGGCAGCTAGCTCTTACCTACTATTTAAATTTGGTTATGAATAGTAAGTCAATACTTTCTTCCAAAAGATTGACCAAGTTTTACACATTTTGCAGCCCTCACACAAACCAAAATCAAACTATGAAAGAGAGAAGTCTGGGGATTCAAATTTATGTAAAGATTATGACATAATGAAACATCTTGAAAATACTCTTTAAGTGCCTTGAACATTATCATAACATCCACGTGGTAATAATTGCTAAAGTAAGATGTAGAACTATGTACATTTTATGATACCAGACAGGGAAATAATTACTTCATTATAAAAATCAATAAAATACACTTAAAGTTAAATTACATTTCATGTCTTTTTGTGAAGTCATCCTCAAATGATAACAAAATAATGGGATATTCTTTAAGTGTTGAAATGAATTTTTTCGTGCATGTTTTAGACTTTGTGATTATATATACATTTTTGTAATTTTAAGATATTGAATTATAACATAAATATCAATGTCACTGGCAAATTGGAAAGTAATGCTGAAATGCTCTAATGACAATTGTTAGAATGGGTGTCTGGTTTTGTTGGTAAACTCAGCATATAGAATATACATTGGGATTTTTTATCAACTTTTCCTTTTTCTTCTTGGGTCATATTCCTATTTCTTATTTTATTATCCTTCATTATACTTCTTGTACTTTATTTAAATCATGGACTCATAGAGAAAAATACTCTACTCTTGGCCCTGCTTTCAAGTAAATCTTTTCATTCAAATCAATTTAATTCAATTTAATAAATACATACCATGAAGCAGACATTTCACTGTGTTTGGAAAACAGTGGTGAGCATTTTTAGACCCACGCCTTACTTTAAGAGCTCATAGTCTTGCAGGGAAGACAGATTTTTTAAATGGCAAATATGTATTGTGGAAAGTACAATAAAAGGATGTTGCAAAAGAAATGGACTCATCAAATGAATTAGGGATGATCACCCTAAAAAAAAGTTTTTCAAACTTATTTGGAACTCACTAGAGGAGGAGGAAGATGACTGGTTTAGCTGTAATTTAAGGTGCCACTGTGACATCTACGTGGAGATGTTAGCAGACAATCACACAAGTATTTTGAGATCAGAAGAGAGGTCTTAACTAAAGATATTAATGTACTGATCAAGAGAATAAAATTTTGTTAAAAGGGAGATGTTAAAGATGATGCCTGTTAAATTCTTAACTCAATCTCTCTTATGTTCATGACTTATTTCTTACATCGTCTCAAAAGTGCTTGAATATATTCATATTTTGCCTAGTTTTCATATGCCTCACTGATCCATAAGCTTCTAGTTTAGTATGTTTCATTTTTGTTAATGGTACACACAAAAGATTTCCAAAATATTGTGTCATACCCTGATGCCTCTTACAAACCCACTTAATTGTTTAATAATTTCTCTTTATCTTACTACCTTTTTCTCCTGATTAGCACTAGCCATTGTATATTAGAAAGACAGCCAAAGGGTGTCTGGGTGTCTCAGTTGGTTAAGTGTCTGCCTTTGGCTCAAGTCATGGTCCCAGGGTCCTGGGATTGAGTCCCACATTGGGCTCCCTGCTCAGTGGGGAGCCTGCTTCTCCCTCTCTCTCTGCTGTTCCATTTGTTTATGCCCCCTCCCTGCCTCTCTCTTTCCCTGTCAAATAAATAAATAAAATCTTTACAAAAAAAAAAGAAAGACAACCAAAATAGTTAAAAGAAATACAAGAGTTAAAATTGATTGATTTAAATTTTCTAGAAAACTGTTATTTAATATTTCATTTACTTGAAAAAAAAAAAAAGACTAAAATGGTATTCTGCCTAGAAGGATGAAGTGATAAGACATACATTCATGAAACAACTGGATGACAGATTTAGCACTCAAAATCTAATGATTTGTTAAATGTCTTTTTCTAATATGTTCAAGTGTCTTAGAAAATTCTTTTTGTAGTTTCTCTATTTCACAAAAGGTAGTCATTTTGTATCTAATAGAGAGGGGAAAAATCACATTGTTATAAGAGTCAATGCTGTTATTATCTATTTTAAAATTCCAGCCAAACCAGCTGAAAGATATTAAAAATAAATTACCAGCATGCAATTACCATAGGTAGATATTGGGTTGTCACCAAAAAATAATGGATGAATGGCAGATGAAATGCATGGCTGATGAGGTGCTATTCATAAACCAGAACATGGTTCCTGATATATCATAAACTGTATAATTATGACAACAGAAATATACACATTGAGAGATAGGCTTGTTTGATATTCATCACGTGAGGATGGTAACTATTTGGTTTATCATGCCTTTACTAAACAATTAAACTATTACAGCAATGGAATATATTGTTATGCTTTCAGTTGTGGAAGCAGCCAGGGGATTATGTGCAGAAGGTATTTGTTGAAGCTTGAGGCTTTATCACCCCGATTTCTCTGCCATCTCTACCACTTCTGACTTTCCCTTCCTGGCCATGTGCATCGCATTCCTTTCTCAGACATTTCTGTGCCTCTGTAGGAGTAAACCTGGAAGTCTTCCAGCTTTGCTTTTAAAACTCAAATTGTGATAGAATTATTTTTCTAAAATTTTCCTTTCTCAAGTCTTGTTAGAAATATAATCTCAAAAAACTTCTTGTCTCCTTTCTTAAAGCTGGATTCTTGGGAGAAATTCTTATTCAGACCAGAATAAATTTTTTTTTAAAGATTTCAGAGAGAGAGAGAGAGAGAGAGCGTGCACGCTCGCACACGCGTGTGCAGGTGGGAGTAGGGGGAGGGGCAGAGGGAGAGGGAGAGAGAATCTCAAGCAGACTGTGCTGAGTGTGAAGCCTAATTCCAAGACCCTGAGATCAGACCTGAGCCGAAACCAAGAGTCAGGTGCTCAATCTACTGCACCACACAAGCACCCCCAGAATATTTTTTAAAATATTTTATTTATTTGAGAGAGAATGAGACGAGCAGTGGGGAGGGGCAGAGGGAGAGGAAAAGGGACAAGCAGACTCCCCAATGAGTGGGGATCCCAGGCCCCTGAGATCATGACCTGAACTGAAGGCAGACACTTAATCTACTGAGCCACCCAGGCATCTCAGAGACCAGAATAGTTTATGTCAGATCCTAGTAGTCTTCCTGCTTTAAGTCTGCAATAAAAAATACAGTGAATCACATGAAATATTTTTCAGTCCCTTATTCGAGAATATTGACCCAACAGGAATGGCGATGCTCTGCAATTCCTTTCCTCTACCTTCTCCCCACGGAAATTAAGCTAATCTCAAAGGCAAACTTGGCAATGCCTATGCTCCCATTAGTAGATTATCTGTAGTACAGTCGGTTACAAAAACGTGTAGGAAGGAATTCTGAGCATCCCAGCTTTTTTAGTCTTTTGAAAGATAGGGTGCTGGCAGGTGTTGGTCAATTCAGGCTTTGATTAACAATTCCCAGCTTTCTACTAGGTTCTATTTGAGAATCCAACCTAATAGAACAGGACAACTGACAGTTTTTAGTATTAAACTTCCTAGAAAAAATGCCTTGTATTTTGTTCAAAGGTTTTTATGTTTTCTGAATTATCAAAATTTGTTTTAAACATAACTTAGAATAAGTTCACTGCAATTCATACACACACAAAATGTCAAAATTGGGTAAGTCCAACATATTTCAGTTGAACGTATTGGACATCTTCTGTTTTTTAAATATGATTTTTTTTTAAAAGATTTTATTTATTTGACAGAGAGAAACACAGCGAGAGAGGAACACAAGCAGAGGGAATGGTAGCGGGAGAAGCAGGCTTCCCGCTAAGCAGGGAGCCCGATGTGGGGCTCAATCCCAGGACCCCGGGATCATGACCTGGGCCGAAGGCAGACGCCTAACAACTGAGCCACCCAGGTGCCCCTTCTCTGTTTTTTAGTAAAATGATGAATAGTGTAGTATAGCCCCTTTGCACAAATATTTCATTTTGATCATCTTGAAAATGACCTCAAAATCATGTGAGACTAATGTTAAAAATGCACTTTTCTTCTTGCCTCTTCTGTCTTCCTGACTCATAAATGCTCAGGGTGGAATACAGGCGTCTATTTTATTTTTAATAAAATTTATCGATAATTTTCTAGTATTTCTTAGAATTTACAAGTTTTTAGTCCCCTTCTGGAAAGTCCAGACTTGCACCATCATTTGCAAACTAGGAAATAGATAGCTTAAGAATGGGATCAGAATTTTTCCTAGCCACCCAGTTCACCCGACACAAATAGTAGCTGTCTTCTAATTGTGAGCACTGTACTAAACCCCATGCACATGATCAAATGAAGGGCCTGTCTCTTGGGGTGAGGCAGCATCTTAGGTATACAGAATAGAAATGCATTAATGAGTTATTTTGACAATTTAACATGATTTATATAAGCGAATATAACTCCATGGTATACTTTGTGAGGTTCTGAAAAATGAGATAATATATATCTATGTGAATTACAATTCATACACTTCTAAAGCTCTAGGTTACACAGGTAAGAGTTGCTGTTATTTAGATTGAAACCCTAATGGGACAAATTGTACAAAGCAGGTAAAAATACACTATTCCCAGTTCAACTCAGAAAGCCAAATCTCACAAATGAGTGGTTTTTTTTTTTAGGATTTTATTTATTTATTTGAGAGAGAGGGAGAGAGAGAGAGAGAGAGAGAGCGAGTGAGCAAGAACATAAATGAGGGGAGGGGCAGAGGGGAAGGAAGAAGAGAGACAATCTTAAGCAGACTCTGGTGAGTGTAGAGCCCATGCAGGGCTTGATCTCATGACCCTGAGATCATGACTTGAGCTGAAATCAAGTCGAATGCTTAACTGAGCCACCCAGGCACCCCAGTGAGTGTGTATTTTTATTCTTCATAGGCCAGGGTACCAATATATTCTTTTTTATTTTGATGACAAAGCAACTTGATCACAACTACTGAACTGCTAAGTTTACCTCTGCCATTTTCATTTCCTTTGCAGTTTGAGATTGTGAATAATCAGAACAAAGTTTCTTTAAGGGCCCAGATATACTGTTCAGTTAGATTTTTTTATTCTTCTACAGATAAGAGTTTCTCTATCATAGCAAAACATATCTTAGGTATTTCTTGATTTTAAATATTTTTCTTTAGAGGGGAAAAATAAAAAATAAAGCTAAGTAAAACCTACCTTTCTCTATGTTGTCTTATATTTAATATCTGAAGTTCTCTGTAAAAATAAGAAATTTTCACTGTAAAACAATTGATTATAGTATTTATGTATGTGCACACACACACATATAAATACAGGTTGTAAAAGTCCAAATAAACTACATATCTATATTTAGCCACATTACAACTTGAATGAAAGAATTTGAAAGTAGAATATTTCTTTGAATATAAAAGTTTGGCAAATTCCATGACCTTCAAATCCTGTTTTTTTTTTTTCCTGAATTCCTTTTTAAATTTTTCTCTCAAATAGCCATTTCCTGTGCCTATTTATGTAGAATTAGTTCAGGATTGCCCACTCACTGCCAGCTAGTCACTTGTCCCATGAATATCAAGAAAAATAAATGCCTCTGTATTTATACACATACTACTTGATACATACTAATATCTGATATTAGTACACAATTAATGTTTTCCTAAAAAAAGCAAACCAAATGAAACATTTTAAAAAATGTTACTTGCCACTATAGTTTGTCTTTCAGAAATGTTTTTGAGGATGAAGACTTTATAACAAGTCACACATTTCAATAAATATTATACAATTTGGTATTAGCCTAAAAAAAATGATTATCTCATTCTTTATGTGGACATTATTATTCTACTACAAGGAGAGTTAATATATTTTGTGTTAAAGTTTGCATTTTTGATCACTGCGGCAATAGTTTTATAATATAAATTCAGAAATTTGATCTCTTTAGAACATTTTAGCTCATATAAACCCTTTTTAGACCTCAGCAAATGAATATGTATTCATTAGATGTATTCAAAATACATGTATATACATATAACATAAATGCATACAATTGGATATATAATACATATCATTACTTTTAACCCAAAAGGTAAATTTTTTTCTCATTTTTAAATATATCAATTCTTAATTATTCTTTTGAGTTTATGCAAAATATATAGAGAAAATTCAATCATAATATTAAACATAGTCTACTGGTTTTAGAATATATGAACACATCTCATGATTCTAGTTTCATTTTTTACATGACTACGTAAGAAAGATGAAGTACCCTAATCTCTTTTAAGTGATAAAATATTAAATTTCAAGTTTTTTAGGAACTTACCAAACTTAGGTTCCTCTGGTTTCTTGTTTATTTTTAATTTTTTTTCTGGTTTCTTAAACTTGTAGTTACAGAATGAAATACTTTCATAAAAAATGTTTTCAGTGTACTTGGTATGCTTTTGAAATACTCTCCAGGTCTGCAGACTGCTAGTTATTACTCAGCAAGTGTTTGAATTTGTCTTTAACAGGTAGCAGCAACTTGACAAGGGCTCTGAGGCAAAGGGGAAAAAAACCACAAAAAACCTTTTGTATTGAAAATAGTCTTCACTAAAACAATAAAATGCACAAAATAATTCTATATGAATCTTGACATCAAAAGGTACCACTTTCTTTTTTAATTTTTATTTATTTAAATTCCATTTAATTTTTTAAAGATTTCATTTATTTCTTTGACAGATCACAAGTAGGCAGAAAGGCAGGCAGAGAGAGAAGGGGAAGCAGGCTCCCCGCCGAGCAGAAAGCCTGATGTGGGGCTTGATCCCAGGACCCTGAGATCATGACCCACGCCAAAGGCAGAGGCTTTAATCTACTGAGCCACCCAGGCACCCCACCACTTTCTTTTTTTAGACCTACAGGTGTTCTTGGGATAGAAAAAAGGGGTGAAGCTTATTTCAATCTTTTTTCAGTCTTAAAATTCTCCCTCCAATTTTTTTTTTCTTGTGACATACATTCTTTTAAATGGGTGCTATAAGTATTGAAGAAACCATTCAATTTGTGGCATAAATTCTACCAAAGAATATTTTTATTTTCAGTTGTTTCTGGCAGAGATGCTTTATTTGAAAACCGGAGGTTTAACACAATCTTTATATTCCGATTTTGAAAAGCTCTTTCCTCATGAAGCAAATGATTATGGACGCAGAGTAATTTTCTGTGTTTCTAGAAAAGTTTAAAAGAAGCCACTAAATCACTTTGAGTAATCCGGAAACCTACTTTTACATTTACAGTCGGTTTTGCTCCTATAAAATCAGTATCGGTGAGAAAAACTCTTAAACTTTCTTGACAAGAATTTTAAAAATATACTCTTAATACTAAAATTAATAAGAAGTAGATACTTCTCTCTTTGTATGCAACTGTTATGCCCAGATTTTGAAATCCCCGAAGACGACCAAGGAGCCGAGTCCGATGTAAAAGCAAAAGAGCCTTTTTTCGAGCTAGCTCGAGCTCAATCACCCACACTCACCAATGCAGCGGCGTGATGTAGAGAAAGAGAGCGAGTTTTGAAAAGCGCCCCAGTTTTATAGGGGTCAGTGGCCAATGAGATTGTAACACACACAGAAAGTTGCATAGTCATGTTAGGCCACACACAGGTGGCCAATTGAATTACAATTTACCCCATGGCAGCTGTTTGAGCTAGCCTATCACTCTGGTCAGAATTGGTGCACAAATTTGGGGGGCAAAAGGCAGGGTTTACATTCTTTGACGGTTAGGGCTTCTGCATTCCTATTGGCTAACTCTAACTCAAGGGCGGGCTGGGCAATATTCTGACATGGGGGTTATACACAAGATGGCGGGTGTAGCACAAAACGGAGTTAGCCTTGCTCTGCTCTTTCACAACCTCCCTGGGAGCTTCCCAGGTGAAAAATGAAACTGGTCCCCTACTCAGAAGACAGGGAGAGACCTAGGGAAGAAGCAAACCCCTCCAGATTTTTAGGTGGCAGTTTTCATAAGCAAGGGAACTTACGAGGCTTGTCTTGAGCAGCCACAAAACAAGTAGTTCTCCTCTACTGGCAAAATCTTAAAAGTTTATGTAGAGGCTTAACTGGGATCAGTCCCGTGCTACGTCTCTATGTTCTTAGCACCACATCGCTATCTCAGGACTTTGTCTCAGAGGCAGCTTCTGGGAGTGGGGAAAGCAAGCAGAATGTATGTTTCAAGGACAGGGATGGGGGTGAGAAGCCTCCAGCTGCAGTGGGCTCCTTCTCTCTGGGTGGCTGGAGGTCACGCCCTCTTGATGACCTTCCTAATGTCAAATTTTGAAATCTCTTCAATGTCTTAGGGTGAAACACATGATGTGCACAAAAGCAGATCCTACTGATGAGGAGAACAAAGGCAAGAAAAATGTAGCTTAAAGTGAAATCTATTTATAGCTTGCAGCGCATTGATAGATACCTGAGACATGCAGAATGTTACATTCTTCAAGGAGTTCATGACTGCCTTATGCCTTAATAATGTTTACACTTCATTAAAGACTTAAAGTAGGGATGCCTGGGTGGCTAGGTTGGTTAAGTGTTTGCCTTTGGCTCAGGTGCTGATTACAAGGTCCTGAGATCAAGTCCTGAGTCTCATCGGGCTCCCAGCTCAGCAGGGAGCCTGCTTCTCCCTCTCACTCTGCCAGCTGCTCCATTGCTTGTGCTCTCTCTCTCTCCCTGACAAATAAATAAAGTCTGTAAAAGGAAAAAAAAAAAAGACTAAAAGTAACCTTATCTTGACAATAGTTAAATCTTCAAGGTCCTGCATAGAAAAATTCTTTAGAAACTTAACGTTATCTCTACTTCTCCTCCCTCCATAAAACTTAAAATACATGATCAGTCACTCCTCACACTTGCAGGTACAGCTTTTTCTGCACATGGGTCCTGTCCTTGTGCTATAATAAAACCATCTTTTTGCACCAAAAATGCCTCAAAATTTCTTAGCCATTCATTCACAAATCCAACTTCAAGTCACATCAATTTTATCACTATCATGATTCCAATAGTTAAATACCTTCAATGCCTTTTTTTTTCGTTTTGGTCCTTTCCAGTGTTCTGGTGGGTGTGCCCAGAGAAGTGTAGAATGGAGATTATTTTGGTTTTTTTAGCCTTATGAAGTATGACATTTATAAAATTCTATTATATGATGGGTATGATTTTCTTTTTATTAGTTTCCAAAATTTCTCAAATTTGTTTTTATTAGCTTCCAAAATTTCCAAGATTTTCTTTTTATTAGCATCCAAAATTTCCCAAATAAGTTATGGATACTATTGTGGTTAAAAGAGAAAGAGAGATAGGGAGAGAGAAAAAGGGAAAAGAGAGAGGGACAGTAATGGCCCTATCACTGTCTTTTATAACCTAATATATATTAGTGGTTTTTTCTTGTCAATACATATGGATTTACCCCATGTGTCTCAAAATTCTGTAGCATGACTGTATCAAGTTATAACCACCTATCTTCTAAAGGACAAAGAATGACTTGGTTTTCTCCACAATATAAAAATAGTATTGCAAGAAATATTCTCCTCTTGAATAAATGCACATTTCTTAGTCTTCCATTCAAGTTTTTTTTTTATGCTTGCCACCATAACTTTACTGGCTTAATTTTCTCAGTTCACTTATATACACTAAATGTTCTAAATTGATTTAGTCACTATCATGTGTACATTGTATTATCTCAGTTCACTACTTGCACCAAATACTCAATTGATCCAGAATTGCCTCCCTATATGCCTCTCTACATCTACTACATCTACTACATTTGTCATATTCTATCTCATTTCTTTTGGCCAGCAGTGATTGATTGCTTCATCTTCTATAACACATAGTTCTTTGCACTATGCATGGCTCAGTTATATAGGATATCTTGTATTAATTTATGTGCATAAATGTATTATTTTGCCTGTTAGCTAAATATGCTCTAAAGACATCTGATTATACCTTGAATTTCTAACATAGTTCCATAGTTTCCTGCTAATGGATGATACTCTAAATTATGAAAACTTGAGAGAGTATCAATTCCTAGCTTTCCTTCTTAGAAGTAATAGTAAAGATTCTTAAAAAGTGAAACATACATAGGCATTAGCAAATCAGAATCGATATTGACCATAGTGTTGGGGCAAATCCTTGCAGCTCACCTGAAGGACCCTGATCTGCGATCATCAGGAAAATCCCTGAGGACTCATGGCACTGATTAAATGATTACAAAGCTGAATGAAACTATTTCAACATTTTAACAGTAGGTGATACAGGTGTGTTAGAGGAGGTCAGCTAGAGGGCATGACCACCGGTTGACCTCGGAGCTGGATCAGGGCAATCAGGGGCTCTTTTCCCCTTATTGTCCTTGGAATGTACCTCTCCGCTTACCATTTCCACAGCGGGTGACACTTCAAGGGGAATGCAACCTTGAAAGAGTAATGTTATCGAGATCACTTGTATTATATATATAGGACTAACTCCCTTTGAGGCCCCAATATAAAGTCAAGATTCTGGTGGGCGGGCGTATACTCTGGTGTTGCAGTTCGTGAAGACAAGCTGTATGTGTAAGTTCCCTTGCTTTTTAGAACTACCTCTTTCTTTGGTTTCTTATCCTCAGTATGTGGTGGCCAATGTCAGATTTCACCCACAGAACTCCAGAAGCTGTGAGCCAAGGATGGGTGAGTAACGTTTGATTACCAGCCCCATTTTTGCATGTAAAAATTTATCTTCATTAAGAATGGATGGAGCAGATGTCATAGAGTGAGAGAGATTTGAATTGTTTCCTGAAAGATGAACAGGAGTTTATCCCTAAGCAAGGAGAACGAAGAGCAGGATTGTGTTGTGTGTTCCAAGTTGGAAGCCCACGAGTGAAATAGTCGGAACTTCTTGGGCAATGGTGTAAGCCCCCTTGTAGCTGGAGGTGGTGGGCGGCAGGGAGAGTTAGAAGGTTTTGAAAGAGATGATGAATTTGGGTGTCATAAAGAATAACTTGCACCCTAGCCTACAAGTGTGGAGCCCCAGCAGTGTTCTAAGTCCGGGAAATGGAATGAGTGGAATTGTACTTTGGAAAGGGGTCAGTAATTGGTGGTTGTGTGCAAGTACTGGGTCCTTATGTGAGCTAGGAATCTCAGGTTGTCCTTCGCAATTAATCAAGTAAGAGGTGACGGATATCTGAACCAAGCAGCGGGGGAAATAGGACATCTGGAGAGAATGTAATAGATTCATGAGACCTTTAGAAGAGAAAACAATGCGTAGGCTTACATAAATGACTGGATGCAAAACAGGGGAAATAAGGCGAATGAAATGGCAGACTTGCAATTTTTAAGGATGGAGTCATTAAAGGAGATAAGGAATAGGAAAGGAACAGATTTGAAACCCAGTAGCATTTAGTAGGCTTTGACAAAGGAAGGAAAATTGATAGGATCTAGCTAAGAAGTGACATAAACAGAAAAAAAAAATTGTTCATATACGTGGAGGTGTGTGTTCTTATGTAGATTTTTTTTTTTTTTTTTTTTTTTTACAGTTCGGGAATGTGTTTTAATTTCAGTTGTCTATGGACTTCCGTATAAGTATTCAGATTGTAATTGTTATGCTGAAAGCCTATTTTTCTTATTTTTAAATTGTTCTCATTTTTGTTTTAAGTTTATTTAAAATCTAGTTAGCGTATGGTGTAATATGGGTTTGAGTAATGAAGGTCTATTTTTATTCTAGTGTGGTCTCGACTTATTTGACTGACAAAAGCTGTTTCTGCCCATTTCCTAATGAGAGTTAAAAAAAAAATTGTTGCTAATGAGTATGTGTCAAATGATGCAAAATATTTTCATTCAAGAGATAACTCCTATAAGGTGAATAAAGGGTTACCGGATCTGGGTGGCAAATTAAAGAGAAATTAACAAGTAAAATTTAGTGTAGTGGACTGAATGCCTCCCAAAATATATCCATATCCTAACCCCTGGAGCCTATGAGTAGGAAAAAGTATTTGCACTTGGAACTAAGGATTTCGAGAGGAGGATGTGCGAAGATCCTGTGTTATTGCAGTTGGGCCCTCTTTCCAATGATGAGTTCTCAGAAGAGACGAAGGTGGAGGTAATGTGATCGAAAGTCCGTGACTATGGACAGCCACTAGAAGCTGAAAGAGGTAAACAGATTCTCCCCTATATCCTCCAGAGGGAGGGCAGCCCTGCCGACTGCCAAAGTCTCTTTGAGACTTTGGGCCTCCACAACTGCGAGAATCAATTTCTGTTGTTGTAAGTGGCCAAGTTCATAATAATTTGTTACCCACATATAGGAACTAATGCATTAACCTTTCTGGGTAAAGGTCTGAATATCTAAGGTCAAGATAACATTAGAATAATTATCCTGCAGCCAATAGAAAAACCAGTTATTTTAGCAAATCAGAATTCACTGCATGTTATCTAAAGAATTACTTTGACAAATGTGTAATTGCCTTATGATTTCACTTTGCTTAAACTGGCTCTGAATGAACTCTTCTGCTTGGGATATACTTCTATGCCCTAAGAACATGGTTCCTCTAAAGCTAAGGGATCATGAGGGATTTTTAAGAGGAGGAGTTGTGTAGAATAAAAGATTGTGCTGAAATATTCATGAAAGGTTGACATAAAGAAGCACATAAATAATGAGAATATAAAAACGGGTCTAAAATGCAAAAACAAAGATACATCTTACATTTTACAAGTGGTTTATTTTCATTTATTTTCTTGGTGAAATTTTCATTGCTAGTACAATAACCTAGAGAATAATCCTTAATGAGTTATGCATGTTACCCTTGGACCTGATCTCTTCACTTCCAAATTCAGTTCTCATTTTTTTGGTGGTTGCTGTTCAGAGAGTACATCCATAATACTTTTGAAACCTTTAACATCTTGGGTTTCCTAGGGCTACTGTAACCGGTTACCACAAACAGAATGGCCTAAAACAACAGATACGTATTCTTTCACAATTTTGGAGAGACAAGTCTGAAATAATGGTGTTGGCAGGGTTTGTTTTTTCCCCTGAAATTCTGATGAGAAATCCTTGCCTTTCCTTTGCTTGTAGATGGATCACTTCAGTCTTTGCTTCCATTGTTACAGAGCCTTCTCCCTATTGTCTTTATATGCGAATTCCCCTCTTTTTACTGGTTTTACCAAAACATCAATCATTAGGGGTCACCTTAATTCAGTATAATCTCATTTTAATTTGAATACATCTATAAAGTACCTATTTACAAATATATTAGGGCTTTCTAGAGGAACAGAATCAATAGAATGTGTATACATAGGGAAAAGATTTATTTTAAAGAATCGGCTCATGAAATCATAGCTGGCAAATCTAAAACCCTTAGGGTAAACCAACAGGTTGGAGACCCTGGGAAAAGCCAATACTACAGTTCAGGTTAGACGGTTGTCTTTGGCAAAATTTCCTCTTGCTCAGGGAGAGTTCAGTCTTTCTCCCTTAACTCCCTCCAGTTCAAGCCTACAGCTGACTGGATTAGTCTTACCCTGATGATGGAGTGCAATGAACTCAACATTCACCAATTTAAATGACTTCATCCAAAAACCACTTCACAGAAACATTCAAAATAATGTTTGGCCACCTATCTGGGCCTGAGGCTTAGCCAAGCTGACACCTAAAATTAACCACAACAAATAAGGTCCTATTCCTAGGTCCTGGGCATTACGACCTGATCGTATTTTTGGTGGGATGTAATTCAACGTGCAACATTTATGTACACATATACATAATGTTAATATCTTTTTCTTTAATGTTATAAAATATTCTTTTATGGTTGGGCACCTGAGTGGCTCAGTGGGTTAAAGCCTCTGCCTTCGGCTCAGGTCATGACCTCAAGGTCCTGGGATAGAGCCCCCCATCATCCGGCATCTCAAAAATGAGATTATACTGGAAGCAGGAGCCTGCTTCCCCCTCTCTCTCTGCCTGCCTCTCTGCCTACTTGTGATCTCTCTCCCTCTGACAAATAAATAATCTTTTTTTTTTCAAATAAATAATCTTTAAAAAAATATTTTTATGGTTGGAAATTGAGATAAAATCAACCTATTTGTAACAGTCCTGGATTTACAAAAGATAAGGAATTTAAAAGTTGTTTATTTTAGGCTGATAAACAATCGAGTTGTAGTTTCTTAGTAGAAGAAATTACTCACCTGCTGTGTCTGTGTCCTTATAGCTTTATTTGGAGTTTGTATCAATTCAACCATTTTCTCCATACTGATGTCCACACTTGTATAAAAAATCAGTTTGTGTTTTGTGTTTCCAGTCCTTTATTGAACAAGTGATCATTTGTTACTGGAAGAAAAGGAAGGTATAGGATCTTGCTCTCATGGAACTTCTAGGGTTAGACAATAAACAGAAGATGAATAAATTCACAGTGTAATTTCTGATAGCCATTAAGAACTAGGGAAGAACAAAAAGTGTGGGTTGATAGAGTGCATTGAAGTGGGATTCTGTACAGCAATTTAGATTATGATACCTGGGGAAAGCTTTTCTGAAATGGAAACTGACATTTCAGTTAAAAAAAAAAAAAATGAAAGACATTTCTCTGAATCTTGAGAGATATAGCCTTTGAGTAGAGAGCCTGACAACTGTAGAAATCCTAATGATTGAAGGTGTCAGGTTTGAATTGGCAGTGGAAAAGAGGAGCCACGTAAGTAGAATCGAGGCAAGCTTTAATGGAAGCGCTCTCGGGTGAGGTTCCTTGGTCTGGATTAGGACAGGGTCAAGGAAGTCTCGCCAAGGGGTAGGACTGAGGGATTTTTAATTAGGGGCCTTAGGGTGTGGAGGGTTTGCTGGGTATCTGATTGGCTGTGATTTATGTATATGAGGGATACAAAATATACCAATCAGTTGTCAGCTCATTATACAGAAAAAGGAATGCAAGGTTGACCAGTCAGATTGTTCGTGGTCGTTGTGGGGTGATCTAGAAAGTCTCTGAGACAGGAAGCCCCATGGTGGAAAGTCCCGAGCCACCATCTTGTGAAACTCAGTGGCCATCTTGTCTGCTCTTGGCGTCCCTGGGCCTGCCAGCCTAACATTCCAACTTTTTTGATATTATAGGGCGATGACTCAAGTCTGGCTACTTCCTGCTGAATTTAGGATGTTGAAGGAGCTTGGTGAGCAGTGGGGACAGAAGGACCACAGTATGGTGGGATATACTGAGGGAAGAGGAGAGGGGTCTGATATGAAGCCAAATTCAGGCAAAGGTAAGAGTTGGGATTTTTTTCTCCCCATTTTTGTTAGGATTTTTTGGAAGCTTAAAGCAAGGGAAGCAGCATTATTTGACTTACGCTCTAAAAATAAGTGCTCTAAAATCCTAGGCTTTTTGATGGAAATAAGATTGAGGTGGCAACGATAGATACACAAAATCTGTGCAAATGTTTTTCATTAACTTGGCAATGTGCTGATGATTGAAATATGGTTACAATAGAAATGTTTGGTCACATTAAGGTAATGAAAACTCAGGAGAAAGATCTTCATGGATCCAGATAGGTGAAAGTAAGTCTTTATCCCACAATAAACTCCATATACTTAATGACCTCTTAACTGTAAGTCTTTTGGAAATCCCAATACAGACTTTGTTTAACCTTTTGAAAGGATAAAAGTGTACCCAATGTTGGGGGTGGTTCTTTACATTTCATTGTATGATGATTGCATGTTATTTGTCAATATTTAACTTATGGATTTGACTAAAAATACTTGGACCTGTTTTTCTTGATAGTAAAATTGTAATACAATGTGTAATTTATCCTAAAGGGCAGACTTAGAATAATGACTTTATTTCCCAGGTGTCAATTTGAATAAGAATCCTCTAATCGCAGATGGAGTCCAGTAGGTTGAGTATAAACAACTTGGAAGTTAAAGGTGTTAGTTTAGAATATGTAGACCTTTCCCAAATGTCTCTTCTGCTGCTGGTTTCTTTTCCAATTTTTTTTTCTAAGAGAAATTGACTGAATTATGGGTTTTCCAGTAAAATCTAAAATTGGATGTAGAACATTTTTTCATGAATATTCTTAATAAGTATTATCCCCTGTACTAGATAATAAAATACTCTAGAAGGCCATAAATGCTATGGCAGCCTTTACAGTGACCATGTTTAACTTGTATGGTTTCTAGTTAGAAACTACTACATATTCTTAACACTTTGATAACATTGGATTAATCTAAAAAAATCTTTACGACTTTAAAAAGTTAGCATGTGTGTTCCAGTAATTGTTGCCATAGAACAAGTTACTCAAATTTAATAGCTCAAAACCTTATTCTGCTCACAGTTCCAATGGTCAGGGATTTGAGCATAGCATGGCAGGAAAGAGTTGTTTGCTTCACAGTGTGTGGGGTTGGAGCGACTCAAAGTCTGAGGATAAATCTATGATAAAGTGTGATAAAAGATTTGTTCAATCACATGCCTGGCACCTGGCTGGATGACTAGAAGTCCAGGCATTATTTGGTTAAGTTGAAAAATGTACCACAGGAAAACTACAAGTTGTGTCTTGAGTAAATCTTGCAAAGAACACACATAGAGGGGTGCTTACTATATCACTGTAATAGTCTGGAGCACATAACTTCCAAGCAAGGCAAAAACTGCTGTAAATGAGCCTTGGAAAGTCACACAACATCACTTCTCAGCTCTTTCTCAGAGCCATCATAAATATTTCCAGGTTCAAGGGGAAGGCAAGTAGACCCTAACAGTTGATGGATTTTCAGTGTGTTGTAGAAGGGCCTATGAGCAGGGAAATCTGGGGAAAATGCAAGATGGTACAACATATATTTAGCTTAGTGTCTAGCATGTAAGAAGCACTTAACACTAATTACTGTTAGTATTACAAGATATTAGTAGTTATAAATGTTTTTGAAAAGCTACAGTCTGACTTTTTAAATTTATGTGAATTGTTCTAACAAGCTTTTGAATTAAAAATACCTTATGTCTTTTTATGGATTTTGGTTCTGGAATCTTTTCTATTGTTGAAAAAATTTAATCCATTTATTGAAGAGTAGCAATCAGACTCAAATACAAGTTTTGATATTTTTCACATTTCTAAAAGAAATCATTGCTTTTAAAATTTTAAAAATCATAAGCTGTACAATTTTGATTGGCTTCACTTTTTTCCCAATTGACTTTTTTTTTAAGTTTTAAATTCCAGTTAACACAGGGTAATAGTAGTTTTAGGTGTACAACATAGTGTGTAAATAGTTCCATACAACAGCAGTGCTCATCACAAGTGCCTTCCTTAATCCCCATCACCTATTTCCCCCATCTCCCCCTTCTACCTCCCTCATCACTATCCGTTTGTTCTCTGTAGTTAAGAGTATGTTTCTTGGTTTGCCTCCCTCTTTTTTTTTTTTTTTCTTTCCCTTTTCTCATTTTATTAAATTCCACATATGAGTGAAATCAATCATGGTATTTGTCTTTCTCTGACTGACTGACTTGGCTTAGCATGATAGAATGGCTTCACTTTTTGAGGAGTTTCAGAAACTATAGATCAGTTTTGGCCACTGGAAAAACTTGTCACAATCAATTTCACATAAAATTTATAGACATATGTAAATGAAGGGGGCTCAAAATAATATTGATTCTATTAATCAGGTTTTTTCCACATGAAATAATTGAAAATGGCATAGTCTTTACAATAGTAAAATGTATGTGGTGGCTGCATGGCTCAGTGGGTTAAAACCTCTGTCTTTGGGTCAGGTTGTGATCTCAGGATCCTGGGATCCAGCCCCACACTGGGCTCTCTGCTCAGCAGGGAACCTGCTTCCCCCTCTCCCTCTGCCTGCCTGTCTGCCTACTTGTGATTTATTTTTCTCAGTCAAGTAGAAATAAAAGTCTTTAGAATAGTAAAATGTATGAACTGATTGAAATAGGTTAATGATTTAAGTGATTTATAGAATTTTAAAATCTTAAATATGCTGAATTAATGAATTTTGATCAGGTCAACTTTTGCATGTAGGTGGACCCTGGAAAGCAACTCGGTAATAATATTTGACTAGGTTGAAAATGCATTTATCACTTGCCACAGGAATCCTGCTTCAGGATCTGTCTTGAGTAACTCTGCAGAGAACACACGTGTAGGGATGCTTACTTACTGCATCATTGCTTATAATAGAGGGGAAGAAATGAAAACCAAGTTTTTAAAATTCTATTTTTAAAAATCGATAGTATATTCATCTGATGTTTTATTGAAAGCCCAAAATACTGCATAAAGGCTATTTGCAGAAAAAGATTAGCAATAAAAGGTATGTAAACTTTGCATTTTCTACAACCAGTGTAGAAGCGTAAATGTAACACCTTTAAAACCTGTTTGCATGCAAATCTAAATCTTAAGTGTTTGCAGTAGGAGACAAAGGAGGAATAGAGTAGAGAAATTTGGGGTTACAGCTGTGTCTGTAATTACAGAAACATTTGGAGTATGACAAAGTAATCTTTGGTCAGCACATCACTACTTGTTATATATTTGTCTATATTGAAAATGGTGCAGGTTCAGGAGGAAAATTACACAACAATCATTGATACCTTAAATCTGACATCATTGTGATTATAACTGGAGAACTTTTGGCATATAATAAATTTTAACCCTTTGATTTAAGGCTATTTATGATTTTTAAATGAGTATTTTGACAAATTCAAATAGGGGTAAAGTAGCACCGTCTTGTTTTCTTAATTCACTATCTAAAGAAGGATTCTATGTAACTGTGTGTGCCAAAAACTTCACAATCCTAAAAGCATAGGATATCTACTACAGTGAATTTACCCCTGGAGTTCCATGGTAAACAGATAAAAAGGTGTCAGGAAGATCAAGAAAGAATATGTGGGATACTAAGCATTGACTATGAAATATGATATGATTTTTTAATACTTTGAAATATTTAATCTTTCTAGGTTTTGTATAAAAGGTACATAAATATATACTCCAGTAGAGCTACTTCTTGCTTTGCTATTAGTTTGGCAAGGTATGGTGTGAGTGCTTGCACGTGTGTGTCTATGTGTACATGGATGTGCACACATGCACATCTTTAAAACCATGCTTCTCAAAGGGCAACCCACAGACTATTAGCTGCTTGGCTAAGAGGCTACCGTAGGGCAAGGAACTTCTACCAGAATGTGTATCAGCCGACACTGAGCACGTTATTCCTTTTCTTTTTTTTCTATTATCTTTTATTTTTTTATTAAAGATTTTATTTATTTGACAGAGAGAAACACGGCGAGAGAGGGAACACAAGCACAGGGAATGGTAGTGGGAGAAGCAGGCTTCCTGCCAAGCAGGGAGCCTGATGCAGGGCTTGATCCCAGGACTCTGGGATCATGACCTGAGCCAAAGGCAGATGCTTAACGACTGAGCCACCCAGGCGCCCCTCCCCCCCTTTTTTTAAAATAAGAATTTCTCAAGCAGTGCTTTAACTTTTTTTTTTTTTTTTCTGATACTGATTAAGGACAAACACTTGGAACAGAAGAAAAAAAGCAGAACTTGAGACAAGGATAAAGTTCTCATGCTTGATTTGAGAAGAGCACATCCAGGGCAGTGAAGATAAGCGTAAAAGAAGTGAGGGAAAGAAGCAATGTAATGTAATACATTCTTAGGTTTGACCCGGTTGCCCAAGAAGCCCCCAAATTGCTGCAGCCAGTCACTCTGCAGGCATGTTCACTTGGTCCACAGTACTCTCCTAGAAGAGCTACAAGGAGCTACTTCCCCTTGTTCCAGAAGTACCTTGCTAGAACGAGTGGAAGCAAATATTCCCGCCTCCAGTAATCAAAGTTTACCCCACAGATAGCTAACTCTCTTGCCCTTTCTTTTTGTTTCATCCAATCTCTTGCTGACCATACAGGAAGTCTCAAAAGGTTTGCATCCAGACCAGCTTGTGCATGTGTTTATTTGTTGAAATACATGTATGAGCATGCTTACATGTATGCATTTGAACTTATGCAAATAAAACCTTGATCTGAAAAATCAGAATTCAGACAGTAGTTTGCCCTACATTATGACCTCTAAGATGATACTAAAAGTTACTTGTAGCTGTAGGTGACATTTCTATACGTTATAGCACAGTAGGAAAATAGCCTTACAAATACTTACTGAATTGCAAGTCTATTTACTATTTGTAAAATTTAAGTTCAGCTCTCAAATCTGTAATATCATGGGTCTGGACCCTGTATTAACCATAGAGCCTTGAAAACATTTCCATTTTAAAACTTTGATAAGCTTAATTTCTGCCTTTATTTCTTTTTCTTTTTTTTTTTTTTTAAAGATTTTATTTATTTATTTGACACAGAGAGAGAGATCACAAGTAGGCAGAGAGGCAGGCAGAGAGAGAGAGAGAGAGAGAGAGAGAAGCAGGCTCCCTGCTGAGCAGAGAGCCCGATGTGGGGCTCGATCCCAGGACCCTGAGATCATGACCTGAGCCGAAGGCAGAGGCTTTAACTCACTGAGCCACCTAGGCACCCCTCTGCCTTTATTTCTTGAATAAAATACTGGTTTTAAGATTTAGTGAGATTGGATGAAAGACTCAATAGTAAGAGGTAAGTTTCCCTGGCTTCATTTACTGTATTCAGTAGTGCTGGCAGCAGAGTGTAGCTCCTTAAACATCAGAATTATCTCCATGTCCATCATGCACAGATTTTCTGATCTGAAGGTCTGTATGAATGTTGCATTTTTCAGGGGAAAAAAAAAAGATGTGATACTATCTCTTCCTGAAAAAACTTGCTTGGTATGTATCTGTTTCTTAAATGTTTCTAGTCAGATTTCACATTTATCTCAGACATAGATGATAGTGCTTCTTAAATATAGCATAAAAAATGGACAAGTATAGTTAGAAGGATAAATGTGAAATTAGGGTGTCATTGGAGACCTCTGTGGGAAAGTTTGTCAAATTTGAAATTATGAAATTTAACTTTTTTTGTTTTAAAGTATTTATTTGACAGATCACAAGTAGGCAGAGAGTGAGGGGGAAGCAGGCTCCCTACTGAGCACTGCGGGAGGGGCGGGTTTTGATCCCAGGACCTTGAGATCATGACCTGAGCTGAAGGCAGAGGCTTTAGCCCACTGAGCCACTCAGGTGCCCCTGAAATTATGAAATTTAATTGACAAATTTGCACTGTTAAGTGGTATGCTGTACTGTAACAAATAAGAGTTGTGGTAATATATCACAAAATTGTCTTTACGTGGATTTACCTGATTTTAAATGAGAGCTATTAGACACTAAGTCAAGAGAAAAAAAAATCTTAATTACAGAAAGTTTAAATCTAAGATCTTCATATTTTCCTTTGATTCCTGTTGAATATCACACAAAGCTTAAGAGCAAAGTCATTAGGTGAACAATTTACATAAGATCCTCTTTCCCTCTAGTAGGTGATTAGAAGGAAATGAGGTACAGGTGGTTCTGAGGACTAGGGAACAGAGCAGACATTAGAATAGGGAATATGTAATGAATTCCAGAAGCTGGAAAAATAACAGGAAATGTGGTATACAGTTTTTAGTCTTTCAAAAATCATGGTCTTAGTTTATGTGGACTCAAAATGACAAGCAAATGATAAATTTAGAATAAAATATATTGTGAAACCACTATATATATGCCATCCTAAATCTCCCCTACTTTCGGAGAAATAGACTTGAAGAAAGAAAAATCCTCAATGAATTCCAGTGAGCTAACTTGGCCATTAAATTCTTTATCCTAGCTCACAGAGAAAAATAGATCAAGAAGTTATTAGCATTGCATCTTTCCCTTTGAGAAGTGTTTTATATGTTGCCTCTTTGTTCTCTCCAACCACAGAAAATTTTCAGTTTATGTATGCATAAGTGAATACTTTTGAAGAGTATTTAATATCTCCCTATCAGCAAACATGAGAAAATAGTTGTCAATTATTATAACCCAAAACATGAGTAAAAATTCACTTGTGTTAACACATCTCATAATATGCATTGCTTTTCTATAGATTGAAAAATTGTTCATTCCTAAAAGAAAGAAGGCATTAGTTAGAAGAGCATTTATTGTATGCTTTTTTAGACTAAGCTGTCTGCTTGGCACATTTTGAACATGATTGAAAAGAACACTTCTTTTAAAGAAAACTACTTATTAAGGAATATATATACATATACTGATCATTTTTATAATCTAAAAGTGCCATTTAGGATTGATTTTCAAATGAGCTCTCTGAACAACAAATTATTCTCCTATTTAGATACTGTTTTACCAAATTTAATCTGTAAAGATAAAAAATATTTCACAAATACGTAACAAAGATTCTATAACTTTGTTCTATAATTACGGAATGTTTGAAAACTTAAATGTTTGAAGTCATTACATAAAATAGAGCAATTATTAGGCAGGCATAAATATTGAAACTGACTTTATTCATAAGTATGGTAAATAAAATGGATAACAAGTTTTTCTACACTGTAGAAATTTACATGACTTTCAAACTGGTGGTGATTTAATATTGTTAAAAACAAACCATGGGGTGTCTGGGTGGCTAAGTAGGTTATGCATCTGACTCTTGGTTTTGGCTCGGGTCATGATCTCATGGCTCGTGAGACAGAGCCCCATATTGGGCTATGCAATCAGTGGGGAGTCTGAGATTTTCTTTGTCTTTCTTCCCCCTTTAACCCTCCCCTCACTCATGTTCTCACTTCCTCTCTAAAATCCTAAAACACAAAACAAAATGAAAACCCCAGAACTATCATGTGGGAAATAGTATAGAAGTAATAACAGGTTTCCTGCACTAAGTGTGAAGAACTTGGTTTTTATTTATTTTAATCAGCTGTGTGTCCTTTGGTATAACAGTGTCTCTGAATTTCAATTCAATTATTTGTAAAATGAAGGAGTTGGACTAGATGAGAGCCCCAGACCCTTCCATCTCTAAAACTTCATGATTTTTATCATGTTGATAAGGAGTTTAAGCAGTTGTTCCCAGAGTTTCTGCTGTAATTTCTTGATTTGATAAGTCAAAAGTATTCTGTAAACAAATAGCCACACCAGCAAGGATAAAAAACGACTGAAAATTCCCATCTAGCAGTGGGACATGGTCTGATAGAGGAAGGTTGTCTATGCATAGTTAATCCTACACAACTTGAGAAGTCAAGTTAATACAACAAGAATTTGAGCTCATTTGTAAGTGTGTCGAAGGTAAGAGAAATTCGAAAGTATACACTATAGTATCTACCCTAGGAAGACTATGGAATCTACTACTAACTCCTAAGAAACCACAAATGATGAATTCATTTGAATTTTTGAATTTATTTTAATTCGATATCCTAGATGGTGGTTCTAATATACTTATTACATAAAGGTTAAATTTTGCATATCAGTATTTCTAGAGATCAAGATGCTATTTCTGTATTAAATGTCTATGTATTTAGAGTACACAGTTTTCAATATCCCTTTGGGATGGGATGCTGTTATTCCAAATCCCATATTCTTTTAATAAGCAATGGTGGTCCAGTAAAGTGTTCTGTATATTTCTGAAGTTTTTTTGTCAGCTGGTAAGTGCATTGAATTCGAGTGGTTTATGTATCTGATTTTTCTCAGTGTTACAGTTTTGTCAGTTTTTACTTATAAGGAAGAGATGTAAAATCTGTGGAGAAAACTAGTATTAACTTGTGTCTTTATGAGATCAAACCACCAAATTATGGAGTCATGCAGGAAGATAACTCTGATTAAACCAGTCTTTATCCTATCTGTATTAAGTCAGGGATGACAGGCATTTAGTCAGGAAAACCCTGAGATCCAGTGAGTCAGAGAAATGGAGAAATGGGAGGTTGGAGGCCGGTGACAACGAAATGTCAACCCATTGAGTCTAATTTTCAAATGACTTGGTTGTAAAAGTTTGTCTTGCTTGCCTAGGAGTAAAAAAGCAAACAAAAAAAATCATACAGCCAGGAGTTTGTCCCAGGATCTACCTTTTGATTTCCTCGTTCCTTTTGAGAATACTCTGGCTTAACCATATACCCAACTGAACACTTCATGAGCTGCCTATAAAAACCAGCTATGTTCTTGATGTCTTAAAGAATTGCGTACTTCAGGAACAATTTTTCATCATGGATATTGATGACTTTTGATACAAATGGAAACTCATTATGGACCATAGAATCAACATAATTGTTTGCTTGCTTAAGTGTCGCTTACTAAAGGGCTGAAAAAATAATTTTGCTGGCTACAGATGGCTGAAAGCTGTTTTTATGGTCTTGGGTGAGATGACCTATAGTTAGGACTTCCCTAATTAGATGGTGAAGTGGAATTTGAGCAGAAAGGATTTAAATGAGTCATTGAAGAATTTTTAGGACAGAATTACAAGTTAGCTAAGGTCATAGCATGTGTGGAATTTTTATTTAGATGAAATATCTAAAATTCCTCAATTCAAGGATTTTAGGTTAAAATGTAAGATGTTTGCAATCAGGAAAACTGCATTTTAACATAATAAAATATGAAGCCAAATTTCATTGATCATGCCTTTTTGTTTTATATACCCTTCAGATGTCAAGTATCAGTGGTCTAATGTAACAGATAAGAATATAGAAGTTTTTTCCCTCCACCTGAAGAGCCATATATGCACCCATAAGAGATTTATTTTCACTTTAAATAGCATAATACAGTGTTACCGAGCATAAGACTGATAAGGCACTGCAGTTATTCCCAGCTTTAGTTTCAAAAGTGCCAAGAGCCTACCAAATACCTAGAAAGTTAGAATATCTTTCACCTTAGACCCTATTCCAACACTTAATTAGTTGCCTTTTAGATAACATTTTCTATCAGCGTTTTCTCGGATACTTTCTAAAGTGAATATATGTCACGTATGAAAATGGGATAGTCAGGAGAAACGACAGGGAACTCTTAAAATTTCTAAATTCAAAAGGAAAACCAGTTTTTATAAGGCCACGATGACCTAACTCCAGCGGAAATGGAGTCTTAAAACATATTTCCTGCTGCAACTAAGACTAGTTATCAAGGGAAGGCTATTTGACCATTGTCCTTTCAACAATTTCATGTTTCTTTATATTTCTGTAATGCCAGCAGGGCTCATGTATTTTTCCTCCCACCGAGCCTTTAAAAGGGTTTTGTTTTGCTTTGTTTTGTTTTTAAATGCATGACAGGATATATTGTGATATTAAAGTTTGCTCAAAACTATGCATTCATGGGGCACCTGGGTGGCTCAGTGGGTTGAGCCTCTGCCTTCGGCTCAAGTCATGATCTCAGGGTCCTGGGATGGAGCCCCGCATTGAGCTCTCTGCTCAGCAGGGAGCCTGTTGCCCTCCTCTTTCTCTGCCTGCCTCTCTGCCTACTTGTGATCTCTCTCTCTCTCTCTCTCTCTGTGTCACATAAATAAAATATTAAAATATATGCATTCAGGATTTCATTATGAGAATGAAATTTGAATCTTTTTTATCAGTTATTTCCCCCCCCACGGTGAAAATACCTTTAAGAATAATAGTATATTATTATATATTTAGACGTGTCGTGGATTTTATTTTTATTTCTCTATTGAGGTATAGTTTAACAATGTTAAAGTAGTTTCAGCTGTTCAACTTACTAGTAATCTGATCTGTCCACATATTATGCTATGCTCCCCGCAAGTGTAAGTTAGCATGTCGCCATACAGCACTCTTACGATACTATTGACTGTGTTCTCCATGCTGTACTTTTCATCCCTGTGACTTATTTGTAATTTCTTGACTTGATAGAAGATTTCTTCAGTGACTGGAAGCCTGTACCTCCTGCTCCTTCACCCATTTTGCCCACTTCTCCTCTGCATCATGTATTTGTTAGGGAATCTATTTTCAATATGGACCAGGGGAGTGTCCAGTAATTAGTCTCTTTGCATTTAGGAGGAAAGTTCTGATAATTTTGAAAACTTTCTCTTCCATTCTGATTTATATTAACACCTAACAGAAACAAACCTACTAAGCAAATGTAAAAGACCAGCAAATGCCTGGTGGTCTTTGGCTAATGACCTTGTCCTTTCCTTTTGAAAGCCTCTCTGAACTTCCTCTGTTCTGTATTTGCAAGGGGAGCTCTGTTTTTGCAGATTCTAATCTGTTTAGTTTAATCTGTTCTCTACACACACAAAGGAACCTGTGCAGTTCTGGGTTTGTGTTAATAATTTATTTTAAAGGGTTTATTTTAGAGAGTGCGAGCATGAGAGGGAGGGGCAGAAGGAGAGAGAATCTCAAGCAGACTCCACACTGAGCCCAGAGCCCGAGGTGAGGCTGGGGCTCCATCTCAAGATCCTGAGATCATAACCTGGGTGGAAACCAAGAGTTGGATGCTTAACTGACTGTGCCACCCAGTTACCCTGGTATTTATAAGTATATTCTTGTATGGGACTGAAATAGCAATGGCTCAAGAATATTTTCTGCTTTGTCAGATATTTTCAAAAGTTATTGGTTGCTTCATTGAGTATAAATATTTTCTTTTCTCCATTCCAGTGAACAGCTATATAGGTCCCAAAGTTTGTAATACTAGGTAGATTCAATCATACAAAAGAATAATTAGTATAACATCAAAAGGAAAAGTAATATATTTCCACCAAATATATTTTTGAAAAAACTGATGTATACAGGCACAGTTAGAGGCACTGGGAATAAAGTAACAAAACCGACCAAAAAAATTTACCATGTAATTATGAAGCTTACAATCAATGTTACATGTAGTGTGGATCACACATGCTTAAGTGGACTCTGTCCAATCTTACCTCCCCCCAAAACATAAATACTGGATTAGAACCCTTTTTTCTTTGCTCTCAAGGCATCTTGGATTCTACTCATTATTCTTATCAAATTGGACTGAAATTGTTATCTTCTGTTCTAGACTTTGTAGGTAAGAATTCTTTATATTCCTTAATGTAGTACCTGGAACAGAGTAGAGGGCTCCATATTTTTTTAGTTGAATGAGTGATTCCATTTCTTTAACTGTTCATAGTCATTGCTCAATTATATGACCTTCTAAAAACAGCCAAAATTCTAATGCCTTCTAAAGAAATTTTCCCATGCCTAGTCATTCCTGCTGACCTGAAACTCCACTATTCACCCTTTTAACTTAGAATTCTTGTTACACTACTAATGATTTTTTTTTTTTTTTTGACTTCTTAGAGAACATGAATCATGTTGGTTTAGACCATGACAACTACCCTTTTAAAGAGCTGTTAGTGATAGGGGCAACCTTCGTGGCTCAGTCAGTTAAGCATCTTCCTTCAGCTCAGGGGAGCTGAGGGAATCATTACTGAATACTGAATTACTCATGGGATCAAGCCATGCATGGGGCTCCCTGCTCCTCAGGGAGCCTGCTTCTCCCTCTCCATCTCACTGCTGCACCCCCTGCCTGTGCGCATGCGCTCTCTCTCTCTTTCTCTGTGTCAAATCTTAAAAAAATAGTGATAATGAATATGTAAACTAAATGTTCTCTAATAATAAAACAATTCTACATCTACCTTATTGTATTTGTAATATTGGAAACAGGAAACACTAAGTTAATAATTAAGATAAGCTAAGTGAAAAAATATAAAACATCAGTGAACATAGACTCCATGCTTAATGAAACAAGTGAAGTAAGATTGAGTTGTCTTTTGTAATATTTACCTGTTACTGTAAAATAGGAAGATCAGTGCCTTAGTAAGTTATAGTATTTTTTTTTTTTTGCTAGGGCTTGCATTTTCATGTAACAAGAGCCTCAATTACTCTTCTAATTTTACATTAAGCAGAAAAGATAAAAATTTATAAATATCACTTAAGGTAAAGAATGTTAAGTTTTGCAAATAGAAACAATCTTCCAGACGGTATGTCTGAGGAAAAGAGAACTGTCTTGAACTTTATTATAAAGAGCCTCTGCTAACCTCTGATCCAGCTACATAAAGAATTATATTCTGTACATGACTCAGGGATCAATGAATGGGAGCATAAAACTAATTTTAGATATCATTGGCTGGACCAGCACTAAGCCAATATTTGAAGGATATTTTTTATTAGTAATCTTTTTTTCCCCCCCTTAAGCCCTTACTTTATCATTTTCTATTGACCTCTGCCTCTTCCCAAGGTCTTGTGTTCTTTATCTTGATGTCTTTAATGTTTTCTACTATTCATCCTTATTGCCTCATCTTAGAGGCATTAGCAAACAAAAACACATCAGAAGCAGACTTCCTGAAGGGTGCAATCACATTTGTGTGTGTGTGTGTGTGTGTGTGTTATGTTAGTCACCATACTGTACATCATTAGTTTTTGATGTATTAGTTTTTGATGATTCATTGTTTGTGTATAATAGCCACTGCTCCATGCAATATGTGCCCTCCTTAATACCCACCACTAGGCTCACCCATCCCCCCACTCTCCTCCCCTCTAAAACCCTCAGTTTGTTTCTCGGAGTCCACAGTCTCTCATGGTTTGTCTCCCCCTCCGATATCTCCCCCCCTTCACTTTTTCCCTTTCTTCTCCTAATGTCCTCTGTTATTTCTTATGCTCCACAAGTAAGTGAAACCACATAATTGACTTTCTCTGCTTGACTTATTTCACTGAGCATAATCTCCTCCAGTCCCATCCAAGTTGATGTGAAAGTTGGGTGTTCATCCTTTCTGATGGCTGAGTAATATTCCATTGTATATATGGACCATGTTTATCCATTTGTCTGTTGAAGTGCATCTTGGCTCTTTCCACAGTTTGGCTATAGAGAGGGACAGGGAGGATTTATCCCAAGAAGAGAGAGGATTTACACTGACTGCAAATAAAGAGGGGTTTTTCATGTAAAAGGAAAATTAGTGTGATCTATAGTGGTCTCTAAGGATGAATTGAAACCAGAATAAAGCATGGAGGAAACTATGGGTGGACCATACTGTCTCTTTATACTTGGTGAAACTTTAGAGATATCTGCTCATTACTTGGAATTTTAGTTTTGAATATTTGAATCAGAAGTACTAAGCTGAAGAGATTACTGTGTCCTCAACTTTGCCTCTTAAGAGTTGTTTGCTGAGTCTCTACAAAGAGATCTTGGGCAAGTTATTTAATCTTTAAAAAGTCTCTGTGCCCTCATATATAAAATGGTGTAATAATAATAGTTATATCAAAAGATCAATTTGAAGAGTAAATGAAAACATTAATGTATATTTTATTGCACAGTGCCTGGTATATAGTGACTATTCCCTTAGTATTTTATGATCATAAAGTTTTTAAGGAAAAAAATTCTTATATAGGTCTAAGATATAGCTAAATGTGATGATTGAAATTCCTTAAGGTACCTCATTTATACAATGTCTATTAAGCTAAGTCCTAACAATTTTACCAAATCTGGAAGCCAGAGGTCTACTTTGCAAACCTTTTTCTCTGGATCTTAGTTTATAAAGCTCAAGACCTCCTTCCATACACTCTAAATTGTCTAACTTATGATAGTGTCTGAACCTAGAAATCTACAGTCAAAAAAATTTTATTTTTGGACCTTAAATTTTAGATCTTATTTAAATCAAATACTACTTTAATGTTAAAATTATTACATGTATGGAATCAAAAAGCTAACCTGCAATTTTCTTTAATTACGCTCTTAGTGTATTTAATTACACTAATATTAGAATACAGAAAATTATGAAATAAGCTATAACTATGTAGAAATGTGAAGCTTACCCATTGGAATGGGTATAATATAAAATTATTTTATATTTCATAAATTATATAATATAAAATAAAAATTATAATAATTATAATTATATAACATAATATAATAATGTATAATTATATACTGTATATATAATATAAAATATGAATTATAAAATACATATTCATATAAAATTCATATAAAATATGAATATATAAAAATATAAATATAAATATATAAATAACATAGAAAGGGATTTTAGATGCTACAAAAGCATAAAATATCTAAGTTGTATATACATAAGGAACCCAAAATGAGAATCAAATTCAAAACCAAAACCATAATCAAAATAAATAATCCCCATAGTATTAGTTTCTCTTTAGGAAGTATTTAGGAAGTATAGTCATAAATAGCAGTAATAGTGTAGGAAGACTTTCACTGAAACTTAAACTACTACTGAGCACATGCTCTCAGATTCTTACCTCCTGTTGGATGGATCTTTACTGTAGACAAATAAATTAAAGGAAGAAATACAACATATCAAGAACATTGTATATTTGAGAAAAGGTCTCTTCACACAAATAATTTGTTCTCTAATTTCTTCATAATTTAGTATTAATAGCATATGGGAAACCCTAAAAATATTGGAACAACTAAAGAAAATTGAAGGTGTAATCTTAACCATTTCTCTTAAATGTTGTATTTAGTATTACATTGTGATGTAAACCCCATATCAGATATAACACCTCACACATGTTAAGGTGAGAATTATTTCATTATGGTTTTGATTTTCATTTCCCTGATAATTAATAAAGTTCCACATCTCTCCATATGCCTGTCAACATTTGTACGTCTTCTTTGGAGAAAGATCTCTTTAGTCCTTTCCCCACTTTTTAATTGGATTATTTGTGTTTTTGCTACTGCGTTGTGGGATATCAATCACTTGTCAGACCTATGGTTTGCAAATGTTTTCTCCTATTCTGCAGGTTGACTTTTCACTTTTTTGAAGGTTTTCTTTTGATGTGCAGAAGCTTTTTAGTTTGATATTGTCATACTTGCTAATCTTGCTTTCTGATGCTTGTATTTTCGTATCCTATCAATTCATTGCCAAGCCCAATGTCATGAAGATTTTCCCTTAAGTTTTCCTGTAAAACTTTCATAGTTCCAGGTCTTAAATTTAACAGTCTAGTCTGTTTTTGCATTGATTTTTGTGTATGGTAGAAGGTAAGGGCCTAATTTCATTCTTTGAGTTGCAGATCACAGTTTTTTGATCAATTATTGAAGACTCTTCTTTAGTGATTGGGTATTCTTGGAACCTCATTGACCATATGTATAGATTTATTTCTGGGCTCTCTTCTGTTCTATGTATGTTCAGTCATATATACAGTCTACATGTTTTTATACTAGTACCATTCTGTTTTAACCTATAGCTTTGAAATATAGTTTGAAATCAAGAAGTGTGATGCCTCCAGCTTTTTTGTTCTTAAGATTACTTTTGTTATTTGGGGGTCTTATGTTGTTTCCATAGAAATTTTAATAACATTTTTCTATTTCTATAAATAATGCCCTTAGGATCTTACTAGGAATTGCATTGAAACTACAGATCGCTTGAGTAGTATGGACATTTTAACAATATTAAGTCTTACAATTCGTGAACATGAGATCTTTCCAGGTATCTGTCTTTAATTTCTTTCAACAATGACTTATAGTTCAACATTCTTTCACTTCCTTGAGTAAATTCATTCTCAAGTGCAACATGCTTTCACTTCCTTGAGTAAATTCATTCTTAAATATTTTATTCTTTTTGATGCTATTGTAAATAGGATCATTTTCTTTCTTTGCTGAATAGTGTAAGTAGACCTGACTTGGCAATCAGAATGTTACAAATGAAAATAACATAATAAACACAACTGTCCTTAGCCAAAACTCTCACAGCACCATTGGAACTTCAAAAACTCTTCAAGCATTGAAGTTTTTAGATCCCTTAAAACTGTATAGGACTTGTTCATACTTTTTCCTGGATTTTTCAGATATATAAATCGTATTTTTAATAACTTAAAATTAAATATCAAATGTTAAACTATAATTTTTGTGACTAAATACTATTTTTAACTATTACAGAATACATTAATTAGCATTTGCTGCTGTGACAATTCCAAAATTTCAGTGGATTAAAACAAATACTTATTACTCATGGTACATGAAGGCTATGTATGGGCCAAGTGCGGTTCTACTCCATGGATTTTTCTCATTCCTAAGCCTGGGCTGAAAGTTCACTCTCTATAATAGGCTTGCTGGTTTTAAGGTACAAAGTGAAAATTCAAGAGGATGAGCCAAATTATTGCATTTAAACTAGTTGGTTTAGGAATATGTCATGTCCTTATGCTTATACTGGCCAGAGCAAGTCACATTATGAAGACTGAAGATCAGATCATTGGAAAGAAAGCTAAATAAAATTTACCCTTTTATTTATACATTCTCTTCCCTTATGTGCACATACGCATACACCACAGAAATAAATTCAAAGTCCATAGTCTTAGCCTCCCCCAGATCTGGAGGTGGCTCCCCAAGTTCTCTAAGACCATTTCTGGGTCTACGTTCCCAGTAAGTGCACCCAACAAATGGGGATGGATCAAGGCAGAACAGCTGCAGTAAAACTTTCTATTTAGAAAAGGGAAGAACGATAATTGCATTGGATAAATAAGGTAAGGACCTCTTATCCTACTTCTGGCAGATGATCTTCAATTAGGCTAGATTCTTTTCCCTGAGAATAACTCTCTAGTTCATGGGTGGCCTTAGTTTCTGGATCCACTCTGAAAAGGACTCTGTGTCTGCATATTCTTCTGTGGCTACAGCTGATAGAGTTTAGGAAATAGACTTTCTCTGAGGGGAATAAGGAACTTTCCCAGCCTGCTTCCTTCCCCTAGGAAACCAAGTGCCACAGATAATTTTACAAGTCTAGCATTCAGTTTTTCACCCAGCTGATGGCAATGGAAATCTCTAAAACGACTCTTAAACTCTTTGATCCCATCGAAATCTGTGTGCCAATAGCCATAATAACTTATTTATTTACTTTTTTTTTTTTTTTTTTTTAGAATTGCGCTACTCTGAAGACATAATTAAGTATACTTTGAAATTCTCCAACTTCTGACTTGACTTCTGTGGGACCAAGAACTTGGTCTCTCTTCCCTGAGCTATTTTAGCCAACTGAAAGCTTTCACTGGAGCCATCTCAAAGAATCAGACTTTTTCCTGAGCTTGAGTTTTACCCAGGATGAGTCTTAATCAGCTTTAATAGCCCAAAGCATTTTTCTTTTCTATTCTTTTCTCTGATCATAGATGTAAAACAGTTCCATTTTGAAACTTTACTAGTCTCAGTATCTGGGCTTATTTTCTCTAATACCTATTTTCAAAGAGTCATTATTTTGAGTCTATCAATTATGGAAATGACTAATTTATGCTAGGAACATATGGTTTCAAACCTGTGTGCTCAAAGTCAAAATTTCATTAAGTGAATTTTCTGTCTTCCAGATTATCATCAGGAAGAGTTAAACTGTACTGC